>JAAONU010000011.1:25569844-26781472 GCA_012932295.1 Cyclina sinensis | reverse complement strand
ATTCTTTACATCAGATAATGTTCCGAGCTAGCAGTGATAGAAATTCCAGATCTGTTCAAAAGGTGAGGCCGCCCTCGTTTGAACAGTTAATAAAATAAGTATGAAACTTGAAATTGTGCAGAGTGTCTTGGTACATTTAAATTTAAATTTGGACATTAGAAGTTGCCCCATGGGTTTTGGAAAAAAAAATGTTATGTTGAATAGGGAGATACAATTAAAAATGCTGACAAAATTGTATTGTTAAACTTTTTAACGCCTCTAGTATTTCAACCGATTTCTAAAGCTGTCGTTTCTTGTTTTAAGTTTTGAGATTTTCTTCAAATTTTTTAGATAATGTAAATACACACAGATATTTTCAACAAATCATTTTTGGCTTCTGTATATTTACTGGACCCATAAATCGAACCTTTGAAAAATTGTTTGCGTCCATGGCAAAAGTACATGTCTTGACTGATTTGATCTTTCTTTTTCAGGAAATCTATATGTAAAGTATACGTTTTAAAAAGCGGATACGAAAAAATGGAGTATACATTTTAATCAAACATGCCGTTTAACAGGTAAACCGGAGTTAATCCGGATAAACTGCACACATGCTTATGATTTCATGCATAACTTTTGTTAATCATAGCTTGCGGTATGTGGAATGTTTTTGCTTTTGTAACACTCCTTGAATGCATAAGAGTGTATTGTTTATTATTTTTCATGTAATCATTAATTAACAGAATCTCGTCTACAATTAGTATTAAGTGGTGTATTAATATACGGTCTTAATTTATGTATCGCTGTAAGTAAGAACTCACCCGCTGAGACGGAACCGTGAACAGTCGTTTCTTGTGTTTCTGGTAGCCAAGATAAGTATGCTAACGTACTTTATACTAATTAATGAACTAATTGTTATTATATTATGAATAATTATGTCATTACTCGACATTGTTGTTCTGTCGGGTCCTCGTGATAGCAGATACTTTTTCCTATATTTCAACTTCCGCTTACCACCGATGGAAACACAGGTCTTATATCGTTCAGAGACTGTATGGAAAAACATAAGTAGCTTCTGACGAAGGATAAAAGAAAAAAAGTAATCTAATAATATTCTCTCTTGAACGGAAAGTTAACAACTCGTTGCCTGAAAAATGATCGTCACTCCTTTTCGCTTTTTGAAAAAGAAAACAGAGAAAGAAACATTTGATTGTTTGTGAGTTTGCTGTTTGTCGTAATCGAATCGAAATTCAATACTTTTAAAGCGTACCTTTGCATTAAGATGGACACAATCCACTTAAGGTTGGGTTTAACTTTATGAAAATCTTGTACAGATAACCCGTTTCAGAAACCTTTCGCGGTCAAATTGATTCAGTAAATCAGCCTTTAAAGTCATAAATACTTAGAATGTTGTTGTTGTTGAACTCGTTCCCTACAATGTAATGTTTGTCTTAATATATGAAGTTCCTTTGAATCTTAAAATTTCAGCAGGGACACTATTCTAAAGTTATGTTAGATGAATAAGGGATTGCCTTTAATAGCATTATTCTAAAGTTATGTTAGATGAATAAGGGATTGCCTTTAATAGCATTATTCTAAAGTTATGTTAGATGAATAAGGGATTGCCTTTAATAGCATTATTCTAAAGTAATGTTAGATGGATAAGGGATTGCTTATAATAGCATTATTCTAATGTTATGTTAGATGAATAAGGGATTGCCTTTAATAGCATTATTCTAAAGTTATATTAGATGAATAAGGGATTGCCTTTAATAACATTCATATATTTCGAGCTCGTCATTGGCAATCTGACATAGTTTTCATTTCTCTCATATTGCTTTCTTTTTTTATTCTTTTGGGTTATATCAGGTATGTGTATTGTATATACTAGTTCTACATTTCTGCACTGTCTTTTTATTGTTTCCACTAGAGTCTGTAATAATCAAGATGTTTTCCCTCTTACTTATTTGTAAGCGGGATTCAAAGTGAGTGCATAATGCAGCTACATTATAGTGAAGTAGTCTGTAGAATTAGCAACAATGACTTACGTAAGAAAAGGTTAATAATTCTTGAAGCATATGACTACATATTATCTTTTTTTTTCTTACCGACTTTTTTGTGTGCTACATGTAGAATACGGTATATTTTTCCACATAGAACATTGTAATATGATAATATGATAAGTTCACAGAATACAAACAAGTTTGGAAATATTTAATCGGCACGATTCGCACACGAACGTGCTTGCGTAAGTGTTATCGTATGCATTAAATTCAATACATGTATTAACCCTGAACATGCTGAAATTTTGTAATGGGTTTTCCCAGCTTTGAATTTGGAACAGTTCATTCAAAGTTTAAGGGATTTCAATATCAAAATACAAAAATGGAGCTACCAACAGTATAGAGCCTGGTCAGACTGCACGGATGTGCAGGCTGGCCTGGCTCTATACTGGTGGCAAAGGCTAATCACGTTCGGTTCCAGCAGGTTAAGGGTTAATGCAACACAACAAACCAAAGGCCAAGAATAGTTCGCACGTCTCTTCAATAAGCAAGCTATATTTATATATGTAAAGTATATTCTGTACTCTACCATAGTTAAAAGTAATGTGTGGGGCGGCCACATTCATAGACTCTTTCTACTTCTACATACGGCTAAAAAGAAATAAAGGTGATTTTCACCTGATGTAACTATTGTATTAGAAAATTCTTCTCATTGTTCCTCTGACTGTGGAGTATCAGTGGTGGTTATTCAAAATTTTGTTTAAATCTCGTATGTACTTTGTCAATAACCTAAGAATCAGTACACACCATTGAGGATCTTCTGACCTTAAAGTGCCCTCAATCATTTAGCGGACCGAAGAAGGCTCAGATACGCTATATATTTGGGGTTATCTGGGAGGTCACTATAAAGCCAGAAGGTTTGAAATAATGTATACTATTTATTATATAATACCACACATTTTATTTTTCTACTTTACTTCTGAAGCAAAACTGGACAATACATAATAAACTTCTCGAACGTTTAATCAAAATGTGTATGTAAATATATTTCGGTGTAAAAATGATAATCAAAGGTCACAAACAACTAAATCCCCGGTCAGTTAGTGACCAAGAGGCTCGCTGAACTAAACCCTCACACCACGCTGATTTAAGAACCACTTTAATTCATATATACAAAGCAGGAACATATTTATGTAAGGTATAATATACAATAATAAAGATAAGAAAACAGTTACTTACCTGTGAAAGGCATCTCGAGCGACATCGTGCAACCGGAATGACACCTGTTTTACTGGAATTTATAGTGGTCACTAGATTTAGACTGAGGAACACTAAGTATTCTAAGAATAACACTAAGTTTAATGCCATTTGGTTTTCTTGTTTCATATTGATCACAAATGCATTTTTAAATTCCAACGGTAGATTTATATATCAACTGAAAATGTCACTGCAAAAGATTTATCTGCAGTTTTGAAGAGTAACACGTGTTCACTGCAGTGATAACTTGTCATACAGAATAATTTGTACACTCTTTTATCATGTAAGTTTCCAGAACTGAACAACGTCACAAGACAATTTACTAACAGAATTACAAACTGCATGTCATAGCACAGTTTATTCTTATTAAATCAGACAATAACACATCCATAACGCACCCATAGCACGCTCAAGTGTTAAAAAGCGAATTAAATTTGGCGCAGTTTCTTTAAATCAATGATGTTCAGGTCTTATTTCCAATAACTTCCGACGTCTGAATCACAAGTCTCTAAAATGTGGCTCCAAATTTTACGGCTAGTGTACCTGCAGAAATTAAATGTATTAAAATTAGATTAGTCCGTTCTGGGCAATATAGCTTACCCCCATCTGTTTACTCAAGGCTTAACTCATGTGTAACGAGCAAAAGCTAATCTGTAGGTTCTGTATTAAAAAAAGCTTTAATCTTAAACATTGCATCGTATATTTTTTTTAAAAGTATATTGACGGTGAAATGGTTCAAAAACCTGTTAAACCCATTTGTAATGTAAGTAAAGGCACGAGAAAACAGGGTAACAAAAAAAAATAGATGTTTTTTAATAACCCGTGAAATTATTACACGTGTAAGGCATGTTTAAACTCCTTTAAACATGTAGTTAATCCTGTGAGCTATGCTATGAAAGCTGTTATTTATGTATTATTCACACTTTTATATTCTTGTTTAGTATTCACACTGGTTGAAATGCCAGTAGAACATAAAACGGGAACTTAGTGCAACTATGCTTTAAAGAAGATTCAAAACCACAGTTTAACAAGTGTTAGGGCTACAAGTGTTTGCATTTGTTTTTAAAAGAGGAGTTTAAGGTTACATGTTACCCTTTTAGAAATGTTCGTTATTAATAGTGCAAAACATAGAGAATACGTTGCATTAAGGGGTAAAAAGGAAAGGAATTTATTGATGACCTCTAATGTCTAATTTTCTTTATAAAGTACTGTTAAATATCTTATAATTAAGCATAAGTACAGGTAATAAAACATTTTTTTCCGAAACACTTCGTTTCTAAGCCTATTCCTTAGTACCGGAGGATTCAATCCTATTGTATCATTGTATTTTCAAAGGTAAAATAATTCTAAGAGTTCTTCCAAAATATTTCTACAGCTTCGAATTTATCTTGATATATGTATATATTTATATAAATATGAAAACGTTTCTGAATGTAAAATTAGTTGAAAATGTATACATAATATTAAGTGATATTTGATTTTCAAAAAAAGGGGGCGGGGAAAAAATGCCATGTCTTGTATATACACACATGTACCTTATTCTTATACCTAGTTTTCAAGGGTTTTCAATGGGTATTCAGCCACCTTAAGTGGTTAAGATACCTTAATTTCCCAGGCAGCTGCAGTATCTATTGTAAACTCATCAATACTGATATTCAGCTAATTCTATCAAAATATATCTCGTTTTTTGTTTTATAACAAACACCTGTGCATTCATTTTCCCCGTCTGATTAAAGTTTTTTTTTAAAATTTGAGCTGGAATTTAAGACTCGAAATGTTTTTCTGATTGGTATTAAGTTGCGTGAATCTTGGGAACATATTTTACAGATGTATGTCGATATAAATGAATTAATTGTTAAAGTTTTAGGTTTGAATAATTAACTGATACATTTTTCAACATTCCCATGATTTCTAAAACAATCTCTTTTTTGTACAATAGTACCGCTTCATATTAATTATGTGGAAAGATTTTGTTCATTTAGAATATGTTATGAAACAATAAATGAAGCAGCTTGAGATCTTTGATACATAGCATGACTTAAAACTTTATTACGCCTAAACTGCTTTTAAATTCTCCCGTGTTACGCATTCACAACTCGTTTTTGCTTCCATCACGTAGTCTCATTATAATCTTCGTTAGAAATTAATAATGGCATAAGACGCTTATGATTAGCTAGAATTGTTAATCACAAAGCATTTACACAACTTTGGGGATATAATTGCACAGATGTGAATGCGCATGCTGATGTAAAAATATTATTTTGTTACTTAGGTTTATTTGTAAGCCTGTTTATAATATTTCTCATTATAAGTCACTATCGCAGTATTCACTGAGCAACATATATAACAATGTTGACTCGTATTAACTTGTTTAATACGCACGAATTCTACATTTAGACTTTCAAATAGGAAAACCCAAAATAAAAAAGGCACCGAAATGATCCAATAAAGAATATTTCATACAAATCATCATTTAAACAAACAAAGTAGATTCCTGCTTAACCTTTTAAAACTGTTTATTTTAAAATATCTAGCAAAGTCCAAAAAGGTCCATGTCCGAAGTTCAAAACGTGTATATTCCACAGAGTTGTATATCACACCTGATCACTAATCCGCTCTCTCTAAATCCAACTGTTTCTACGACTTGCAGAAGTGTTTTACAAGCGCTAATCAACAACTGACTTCTGCCACTGTTTGTTGAAATTTGAAACTTCTTTACTATCTATCAGTGAGTACGGCTCCAGCATCGATGTTTGGAACTCTATTACGCATGCGCACGGCCGATAACTGGTCTACGTTACAAGAGGATGTCGTAAAACATGCTGCTTTTCTGCTGGAGTGCTTCACCTTTGATTTACAACCTCAGCCTCGCTGATTGTTTCTTGGGTGTAAAGTTTTTGATAGTTATCAATGACCTTTGGTAGCAAGGGTTAGTTATGTATATTCTGAGAGATATAAACAAACAAGTTTGCACACTTTCACCAAAATACCTACCTGATAATGAGTGTTGATTCAGTTCTAACTTTTATTACAATACTCACTGTGCTGGATGAAAATGGTAGGAAAACTAAATGTCTTTGATACATTTTGATGTTAAAGTTTAGAAAATATTAGAAGATCCGAATGTAGTGACGTCAAGTTGAAAGTATGTATGGTGCAATCTTTTATAAAAAAAAAAACCCCTAGTATTTGTTTTTTTTCATTTTGCATAACTAACTTACTTATATTATGTGTATAATTTTTCCTTGTATAAAAGAAAATGTTTTTTTTTAATTGCAATATAGTAAAAGGTTTAGGAAATCGTATAAAATTTAAAACAATGATGTTTGTTTGGCTGTGAGCCAGGACTCCGAGTGCGCGTCTAGGAAATGTTTTATTCAGGCACGTGCATATAATTATCAACTATAATAAATACTAATAAAACTGTTGATAAATACCCTGAGTAGCGTTGCACTCTTTGCAGCATATTGAGGCTTTACAAACACAAAAATAATCATGTGATAATGTAACGAGATGATGAGCCTCGAATTAGTCTAAAAAATGAGTCCACATAGCTTCCATACAGCCATACAGTGGAATTTGAAAAAAATAAATAAAAATGAAACACTTGAATCTGAACGAAACCAAAAAAAAAAAAATGAAATAAAGAAACACACAAAAATAATTACGTCGCTTAATATTGAAGTATACCAGAAAAAAATATTTCAGCTCTTTAAGTCCGTAGAAAAACGCTAATTAACAGTTTTTGTCAAATTTATTTACATATTATTTTTGAATAGACTTATTTGTTTAGTTTAAACATATTTTATTTCCAAGAATTTTGACAATAGTTTAAACCCATTTCAACACAAACAAGGAAAAAAGGGTTAGGTCAGAAGAATACAACCTGTCCCTATTGAATAATGCTTTTACATAATATATGGTATCAAACATTTACAAATACTGAATTGAAATAATTTTATTTTAAACATGAAAATGAAAATAGGATGGGAACATGTAGAGGCGAAATACTATCAGAATAAATAAACACGTATAAAATATCTAGCATGTACGAATTGAAAAAAGTACGAATACGATAATGAAATGAGAATTTAAGTTGGGGGGAACATTAAAGAGAGAGAGAGAGAATCTTGTTCAAAAGAAATTCAATGTAACGTATAGTAAAAAGTAAAATAAGTAGCTTGTTGTATAAAAGCATTAAGTTAAGTAAAACGTTTTGTCGCTGTGATGTAGTGTTGAACTGCAGTAATAATCAAACAATTGGCATCCAAAGGAAGTTCTGGTTTTCCATACAGTAACGTATGACAGTTGAGCGGATGAAAAGTCCGTAAATCATGGAACAGTCTTACTCTATGGGTGGAAAATAATGGACATTTAAAAAACATACTGTTCAATATTTTCTAGCGAGTGTCCACACGAACAATTTGTGTTATCAGATAGTTAAATAATAGGTAAAATTTTAAGTTGCTACATTCGTTCTGCAGACAAGCATTTAAAACTGAAAGTTTCCTATCGCCGATAAATAAGTACTTCAGAACAGACTTACCATTTGGCCAAGGACAGAGTAAACAATTTGAGAAGACGCATTCCATATGGATAAGGTAGTTATGATACAGCAAAAAGTCAGTTAAAACAAAATGGAACTAAATTAGGGTACTACATGTTTAAAACTGCTAAGTTTAATGTTTCATAATGATCAGGAGCGAATGAGAGAAGTGAATTTCACTGGAAGATAATGAAACTAGAGAACTACGTTTTATACTTGAAAAAAGAAAACTAACTCTTATTGGAAGAATTACTGTTGTAAAGTCCCTACTATTACCACTTCATACACATATTCTATATACTTACCAAACCCAGCCTTTCAAGCCAAAAATTAACAAGACATCTTTAGATTTCGTGTGGTAAGGTCCGCCAAAATTAAAACAATCAAAGATTACCTTGGCAGCGGTTTAAAACAAGACGTGTCCACAGACAGCACGCTCCAATTTTCTCAGTGCTGGATAATAAATTACAAGCCAAGTCAAACAAGAGGCCCAAGTGAAAAAATAATTGAGTGGGGGAGGGGTCCCATACATGGTGGGGGGAGTCAAGTACCTACATATTAAAAGAAATAATTATAATGAAAAAAGAAATAATTATGGGGGGAGGGGTGTAAAGGGGGGGTCCCCATGCAGAGGAGGGTTGGGAGAGAAAAGTACTTATCCATCCTTTGTAAGTTAATAGTTTATTTCTAGGCTTAAGAAGCTTTTTTTTCCTATATATAAGTATAAGCAAAATCAAGTGACCCCTGTGGTGGGGCTAACTTTGAGCCCAGGGACATGGGTACCAACAATCCTTGCAGAGGTCTCGCTGGTGATCAAGTATTCCAAGTTTGAATGGAATATTTTTGAGACTTTTTGAGAAATGGACATAAGCATAAAAGTTAACGAAGAAATTTTAAGTTGAAGAATGGGCATAACTTTGCAAAAATAAATTTTAGGGTTATTTTCCCTTGAGAAATGGTGTCGCATTTTGATAGTGAACATGTATTCCTAAATTGAAGTAAATAGCTTTGATAGTTTCTGAGAAATGGACCTTAACAAAAAGGTTAACCAACCCGGACGCCGACACCGACGCCGACGAGGGGGTTATGACAATAGCTCCACTTTTTTCTTCGAAAAGTGGATCTAAAAACGAATGTTTTGTTTTCATATAATAAAATTTAAAAACTTTCATGCTTTAAGAGGTCAGTCAATTTTATTTGAAAACAAACATTTTAATATTGTTAGTAATTTGTCAAATTTTGAGAAGTTGAGCAAGTGTGGAAAAGAATACGCTTAGTAGCACGGCAATTAAAGAATGATATAAAGTATGTACTTAATGCATATTATAATTTTATTTCTTGTATTAACATTAACAATATTGACAGTTTCTTTGAAATGCCTTTACTTTATAACCATAACTTACTCACTGGTACTAAAACCTATACTTTTAAAACAGTGGTATGATAAAGGAATACGATATGTTAAGGATGTTATGAATAGGAATTGTAATTTTATCCAAAACAGAATAAGAAAGGTAAACAAGTCTTAAAAGCAACTTTCTCAGACATGCTGATTATTAAACAATTACTAATCAAATTACAGTTAAGAGAAATAACAACAAATGAGTATCTCTTTCAGGTAATACCTTGTTAAATAAAACCAACTATTAATGCGCGTAAATGTAGATATCTTGATAAAAAATAATGATACTCCTACAAGCCAAGAAAAACGGGACAGTACAGATTCCTCATTGTTTATACCGAATAAATGTAGTTCCAAATTGTGTACTATTTGACATGCAGCTTCAGTTATCTTTGGAATACCTTTTTTTCTCAGTCTGTAATAACTGAGGTAAAGAGAATTGTTTCACTTGGTGTTGCGAACTTTTACTTAAACAGTAAGCTCAGTACCGTATTTAGGGTTTCAAAATATAAACTCAAATCACTATAATTTGTTGTGTGTAAAAGTCAAACGATATTATCTCCATGAAGAAAAAATAAAACCGTCTATACTAGGTTTGAAAAATATTTGAAATTCGCCTCTGCAATAATTACGGAAGCAATAAACTCACTCAAATATCTTTTTCCCTCAGATTACAAAAAAAATGAACTAATTCTGAAAATAACATCACCCATGTCAACTCTGTGCGTCACGAATTATAGATAAAACGTCCAAAAAATGAAAAGTTGAAAAGTTATTTTTATAAATTAATGTTTTAACCCAAGACAAAAATATATGTTATCAATAATTTCACTTGAAAACAAATGTGACAAGACAAGATTGTTGTTTGTGTCTCTCTTCTTTTCCAAAAAGAAAAAGATTCCATTTGCTATAATGCCGTTTGCTTTCCTCCGATTTTTATGGGTATGTATTTCTTTAAAGAATTTATATAATCAATGATGTGTAGACAATAATCATACGATATCTTACACATACAAACACGTTGTAGGGTTAGTAGGGAATGGTTCTCCGACCCCTACCTACTTAACCATTATAAACGATAATAAACAAGGTTACCCAGATGGGACCTAAAATGGCTTTCATAAAGACTGTATTTTTATTTTGCCCTCTGTTATAAGTAAAGCTCTTGGCATGGCAAAGGGGGTATTGTCTTTTTTATGTTTTCCAGTGAATTATAAAGTTTTCTCAGTGAAATAAAATTGACAATCCACTGTTTTAAAACTATGGAATACCATTTTTATTTTCACTGTTTTTTGCTGAACTACTTTTTAAACTTATTACCTCCCTTTGTTACATTTGTCACAAGTTCTACACAACAGTCCCATAATTTCATATCCAGGATCTGCAGCTCGTCCTCCATACAAGACAATCAGACAGATATTTGATAGTGACAGTGATTAAGTAATTTAAAATACACAACTAAGTCCAACTTGTAAAAGTTGTCTTTCCATAGTTTTACAAGATGACGGACTTTTGAATCGAATGATAGCTGATTGGTGTGTGTATTACTTCGCCATTCATGGCGAGACGAAGATCTTTTTTGTTTCATTTGACAATTGCGTAAATTTAAATAAAGTTATTTTTTCAGTTTCTTTAGATGAGATGTTTGAGATACTTGTCAGAACTATTTTCTGTTGCTTTGTCAATAAAGATCGGAAATAAAGCGGCTATTATTTGGGGCCCTCCACAGGAAACAAGAAATCCTGAGTTTTAATTTGTCAAGAAAACATAAAATAAAAAGAAAATTTATTTGTTTCAGTGAAATATCAGTTTTATTTCACTCGTGAAGACCAAAAAACTGACATTTTCATTCGTGGCTACGCATGTATAGCCTTTATACTAACTTCCTAATTCTAATTAAGTTCCAAAATACGAATACGAAACCTTTGTTATGCTATTCTCCAGGTTTACATAGAAAGAAGACTTATGAAATAATAAGATGCACGCAGTTTGCACCATTTCTTATGAATAAGATTGCAAAATATTAACAGACACCAATGAATCTTTCTAGCCACAACTTTTGGCACATTGAAATCTGTGTATCACGGGCCGGCAGGGGGCAGGACTTGAAACGGTTTACGAAGATAAATTCTATAATTTGCGATATTTCATTTCATGATAAGTTTGAACAAACTGTCTACAACTAAAAAGATAATAGTCGATTTACGTCAAAATTGCCATCAAGTGCCGTTAGATGTGTTTTTCACGTGTATATTTACACTTTCTATATAGGTTGTTATGAATTATCACAAATCAAATATTTTTTTGCATGTTAAATGTCTATTGACCGAGAAACTTCACTTGCGTAAGAATACACTGTTTAAACAGGTAAAAATGTGTTCCGATGCATTGTTTAGCAATGAGAAAACACTAACGGCTTTATTTCCACTGGTCACAAAGAGTGAAAAGGAAGGCTCGTTCAAACTTAAAGAAATTGCATTAGGGAAGAAAAAATACGAAAATAAAAAGATGTGTATTTATTCTATAGGCACTATCAATATGAACAATTATCTTTGTCATTCAAGTAATTGTAATTGTAATTCTGTTTATCCCATTATTAAATCAAAATTGCTGTCGGTGAAAGCATATTATGTTTTACCTATCTTGATAATATATGACAAAATTATTCCTGTAAGAATACTATTAAAATAAAGGTTACGAATATCGTGTATGTTCTGCTCAAATCCTGACTGAACCATTTCAAATTTGTTTATGGTCTTATTACTTTGAACTTCAAGGTCACTTGAGTATCAAATGTGTAACAAAACTGACGTCTCTTTTGTTTTAGATTTATATTTTCCTGTCGGAAATTGGGAGTGTTAGGCGCAGTGATATAACACCAGCTAGGCCTCTTGTAATTACATCCTCTGACCGATGGAAAACGCCACAGGCAACGTCACGGGAATTACCTACTCACAGGAAATGGCTAAATAATGCTCGTCTTTATGGCTGTAGTCAATGAGTTAGTACACTGGAATATTGAATGGATATTTACAGGTAGTCTTATATAAATGGAAATTTCGTAACATTAAAAAAATCAATTAAGCCAATCACTTTATTTTCTACAATTATATCCCTTTGGGCTTAAAAAGGCGAATTTGAGAAAATAGTGGTGTGTATAAAAATCTCGTTAGTTCACGTGCTTGGAAGATTTTGAAAAGTTCAAGGGCCAGGTGTGTGTTATCAGATTAAGCTAATTAAGTGAAAGATATTTTGTATCTTTAGCCTATCACCTAGTATATCTGAAAAAGTTTGTTCCCAATCTAGACACGGATTTTTTCGTTCTTTTACAAGTCAAACTTGTATCTATCCAGACAGACAGTATCTGATAGTTTACCATGATGGCATAACCCATACAGCTTGTCCATGCTCTTAAAAGTAGTATTTGCTTTAAAAAAATATGCTGAAATTCAGAAAAATCACATGTGGGGTGAATTGTATGCGGTTTTCGAAGGAAAGACGGTGTTATGGACGGCTTAAAATATTTTTTTACTGAAATAAATATATTTTGCGACGGTGTACAGTGTTATGTCATATATCTAGATATCTAGGCATTAGAATTTTCCTCTTTCATTTCTTCTCAAAAATTTAGTTTTAAAACTTATTTACTGATCAACTTTTGCATCTCTCCCTCTCTCTCTGTCCTAGTTTCTCTATAGTCGGTACCGGTTGCCCATATGACCGACGCCCCCTGTAGAGATTAGTTATTTTATGTTGTGGGGGATAGTGCAAGATACAGACAGCATCCCGTTCCAAAGACAACACTGGTTCTTTTGCATGCTAAGTGTACAGCATTGATACAGGGCCTCGGTTTAACGTCTCATCCGAAAGACAATAAGAAATGTCAGTGGAGAAGCGCGTTACCACTGGACTACTTAATGCTCCTTATATCGCATTTTACGACAGTTTAAGTAAGTATTGCAAAGGGATTCATGTGAAACCGAATAAGGGTGTTAAACAAACGCCTAAATACATTAAATTTGATCTGCTAGAGGTATATATGATCGTAACCTAAAACTGCCTGAAACTAATTGCCGACACACCATAGAAACTAATATAACATTATGTCGCACAGTTAACAGGGAGTGGTTGTACCATATTTATAGTGCATACGTATTTATGTTAATAGTTGATAATTGAATACAACACGCGTGCAGACAGTGTCTGGTGAGGTAATGACTTAAATATACAAGGAAATAATGGCTAATTTAAAATATGGAGTTAATAAATAATTTTACAACAACGCATGCAGAAAAATTGAAGAAATTCAGGACCACGTTGACCAATCTTTTCCTGTAAAACAATTATTTATTGCATATTATGCATGTCCATAAGTAATAAGATTTATTATGCTAAGTTTAACAAATTCTGCTGCATCTCTTATCTTAGCTGAGTACATTAAAACTGAATGCTCCTTTACTCGCATTTTATGTCTCTAATCAAGTTCAACAGTAATCTAAAAATGTATACGTAATTGACAGAAACCGTTTTGGTTTTCTGGCAATACCCCTGATAGAAATTAAAGTCGTACCATTTAATTCTAATCAAATTTCACGAAGAAAATTTATGTTAAAAATTTAGCCATGCTGCTTTTTTTGCAAGAGGAAAATTCATAAATACAGGATATTGTATTTTATCGAATCATAGTTAAAGTTTTGCCACTACCTTTGTTTTTACTTCATTTCTATACTACGATAGCATCTCTTTTCTCTAAATAATCCTGACCATTTCGATTGAAAAAAATAATCTTTTTTTTCAGGAGTCTTAAGTCATCCTCATTATACATCAGAATATACTTTTCACGTTTGCTGTGTTTTTTTCAGCTTTTCAGGTAATTTGATTTTTTATTCAATTTTAGATGTTTATATAGTTGAACGAGAAGCACTTCACTTCGACAGTCAAAACGGAAATCACACAACGCAGCGGTTACTTCCCTTACCGATACAGTTACGTTGCCAACTACTTGTAATGAACTAGCAAAATATCGTATATATCCGACAATTTCTCTCCGGGAAGCCATTTTGTAACAATTCAACATGGATTCAATATTTCAACGAAATTATAACCAGGAAACATTCCTTTTAATTTTTGTTCAATGTTTTTGTATCTTAAGATGAAAAGAAGTATTCATTTTCGTTATAACGAAGCCACCACTATCTTGATTATGGTATTAAACAAGTCTTAAGAATGTCCGAGACTCCCCCTGTTTAAGTAACAATAAATACTTCAATAAATGAAGTTTCGTTTATATAAGAACTACACTCATTTGTTTAAAAATCAAATACAGCTTTGCGCCAAAAGCAGTTTTCATGAGACCATGTCATGCCCCCAAGAGCAGATACAAACCCGTACATTGAAAAGGAGATAACAAAAAACGGAAAAACAACACACGGTAAAACACTTAGGTCTGTAATGAGGCAGTCCTTTCCTGTCAATGAAGCAGCCACTAATATTGCAAAAGCTTTCATACATATGACAGGTCATTGTACCGTTAATCCTCGGTACACTGGTACACTGGTACATGTGTACAGCTATCGTCAAGTCGTCAAATGTGTCTCCTGCCATTCTGCTACAAGCTGGCCTACCAGACGAAAACGGTGTTTCATAAATTTTTATTGAAATATAATGCTAGCAAATACGTCGTTTCTCTTAAAAAGGGCAAACGCTGCAACATCCTGAGAATAAAAGAGCATTGACTTTGAACTGATTACCTGGAGCAGAAGCAGGTCTAATTGCTCTCTATGCAGGCTATTTTCGTACTCGGGGGAGTCATGGAAATTAAAAGAGAAAGTAATTTTTGTTTTGAGAAATTGAAGAACTAATTGTACTTAGTTTCTCATCAGCTGTTGCGCTTTTTACAGTTAGATTGTTTCGAATTTGATAGAGTGATAGTCAATCACAACAACGCAACCATGGTGCCATGCTTCGGGGGAGAGTAGCCAGTTAAACAAAGGTGTGATATCACACGTCAAAGTTATTTTCAAAGCAAAATAAGTGGCAAGATCTTTACTATCATTTTACCTTTTTACCATCTTAGTTTTTAAAGTTTAAAATACGGCGAAAGGAAATAAATAAATTCTCAAAAAATAGCATTTTTTTCTGGTTGCGGTACCTAGTCTTGCTTCCGACGAGATAATTTATCAATATAATAAGTGGATTCTATATAAACATATCTGTCTCTATATCTGACTGTATAAACAATGAGCGAAAGTAAGGGCAAAGGCTTTTTCATTGATCGGGATTTTTAATTTATTTTTAAGGGAACTCATTAATACTATATGTCAGACAGGCAGGCTGTTAGATTAAATATCAAAAGAATGTTAGTGGTCTTGTTTGTTTCATACTGTAATGAACAAGATGGCCGGAGTAGCACTTGTTCACTGTGTTGGCTACATGCACACACTTCACGCGGTGACTATCCAAATTCACCTGTCAGATCAAAGGTCAAAAGAATGCCTCATGTGACTCGTATAATTTACCTACAAAGGCTTCCCTTTCTATTGTTGTTCTCATTATCACCTTGCTACCTATTTGTTTCGACAGAATGAAAACGTTTCGTGTAGTTTTCAGCACGTGGCTATGGTCGCTTGCTATCCAGCCGGGAACTGCAGGCGTTATACATGTTTCCCTCATTAAGAGCGCCGCCTGTTTTTGTAAGAATATGGAATCCATACCTCCATTTAATGGTCAACTTACCTTACATGAATGACTCAGGTATCGATTGTGATATTTAAGGTGCTTTTATCTTTGATGATACAGAAGGTAAATCTGTTTGCAAGTCAATCTACTTCGTATAGATTTATCTGAAGATCAGTTTTACTAATCTTTCTGTTGTTTTTTTTTCATTCATGACTTAAGTACATGTAGCATGGAAGAATATCTTCGTCCATTTCCTATCTGATAAATGACTCCGAATCTGTAGCAGATGGAAAACAGACACTAACTAGTTAAATAACAACTTATTTTCCCGGTGTGTTTACACAAAAATAAAGGGATTTTATTTTACCGTTACCCAGCAATGATCATTTTGTAGGTAATAACTGGTAATGAGTTTTTCGTTTACAACTTTACTGGCAACATTGTGCTATATATCAAAGAACAGGTAGGTACTTTCAATTATGTCCCGAAAATTGATGTAATATACTGGGCAAAAATTTTCTTTTTGCCCAGCTTTAAATCTACGTACCACACACCCATTTAGTCGAATAACTCAACTGTATTGTAGTTAATTTATAAAAATGCGCTATAATAAATATGCTAATTACAAAACCAGCTATCGAAACCAATCAATTTACTAACTTCTTCTTGACCAATGTATAATCTTCAAGTAAATTCAAGAATTCTTTTTGGGATCGAAATCTGCACACTTGATAATACTTTCAATTTAGTTTCAAGAGCGCAAAATTCGACGCACTGTTTAAAGGCTCATCTATCTGCACGTTACTGTTTATAATATTTCGGAGTACTTTTACTTTCACTTTTAAAATCTGTTTTAAGCTCCTGTGGCCTAGGGCCGTATTCATAAAGCCCCTAACGGAAAATTTTCCCTTACTTTCTAAGAATTTCCCTATTGTTTTTTTTTTTTTTTCAGTTTCCCTTAGTTTTTTAGAATTCACTTAGGTCCTATTTATACAACTCCTTAAGTGAAAAAATCCTTAACTTTTGTTGATGTTCTCCTTAAAATTTAAGGTACCTCATATGCTGCATTAAAATGAAATCAAAGCACTGAGAGTACTGTCAGAAGCGACAGATTAAAATGTGTCTTCTGCGCATCAGATAAGAATCATATCATTTCCTTCAACTGCTTTTTAGATATGCTCTAGAAAAGCATAATTTCAACATAAAAGTAATGGAGATATTCCAAAAACCAAGGTAGAGTCATTGTTCGGACTTCCTTGTTACTAAAGCGTGACCATTGTATAAAGTATAAACTCAATCCCTCAGGTACTTTCTGAGTTCTGACGTACAGACGTGACGAGAGACACTATGGTCATTTGAAACTCTAATAAGAGCAACGCATGCGGTGCCAACGCTCGTATGTTAAGAGCAACGACTTAATAAAATTAACTTCAAGAGTGTTATGGTGCTATTCAATAATTACTGTTATGCACTTTACTTAAGATGAATAACTTTGTGATTGTGAATGTTCAAGATATTAGTATTTATAAAAAGTTTAATTATTTTCCATGTGAAAAAGGGGCATAACTCTAGAAACACTGATAACTTAGTTGTGTCCCTTGTGGTACAGATGTGTTTTGTCCCCAGTGGCAAGTATGCTGCCAAGAATGAGTACAATATTTTTGATAGTTTTCAAAATTTTCTATATCAATAACCAATTCCAACAAAAATTTCAAGTTGAAATGGGGCAGAACCCCAAAAACAGCTTTCAGAGTAATGCCCTGGTGATCTCTATTAAACTGAAATACTTGACAACTGCTTATTCCAAATCAAGAGCAACACAGAAATCAAATATATATGTCTTATATAAGTGAACTGTTCATAAAAAAGTAACAAAATCGTGTGAGCAAATAATTAAGATGTGAAAACAGTAGATAAAAACCTGAAATGTATAAAAATAATATTGAAAATATATATTGCGGCCTCAAATGCAAAATACTGACAACACAGAAGTTAACATAAACTAATTTCTTGACTCCATGACCATGTTCAAAACATTCAGTACTGTTTTACTAGATGTAATCTGGATATGGATATCAAATTTGGATATCAATCTACTCCGATTTGTCCTAGACCTACTATAATGACTATGTCGAATAACCTCTTCTGACAAGTTTATAATGTAACACATACATCCTACCTTACATGAAGTAAACTTGCATGAAGAGTCATTTTCTATAAGATACTTATAAAAAATTAAGGTATTAATAGTTTCAGACTGGATCTTAATCTTTTGTATAGAATCAATTAAAAACAAAACATGGTCATGATGAAACCCCAAACGATTTCATTGAAATCTTTTAATCCTGACATTCTTTATGACCAAGATATTTGGAGATCTGTGCTTATCAATAATCAACTGAAGGTGTTTCAAGAAAGAATTAAAATATATCATATACATTATTATAAACCCTATATACAAGAAAAAGGTTATCAAAAAGTAGGGATTGGAACGAATACTGAAATCAATATATGAATATTTGGTTTGCCATATTGGAAAATATTCGAATATTCGATTTTTGGACGTTCCATCAGTTATCCGAATTTCGGAATCCGAATATAGGTACTGTTTAACTGTTCTCGTTCAAACTAACGTAGCTCCGGAAACTGCTGTGTATAATCAAGAAATGGCTTATCTTATGGAAGCCTCAAATACTTTTTGTGATTGGCATAAACACAATATATTCTGTTCTTTAAAACGTGAATTATCTTAATAAATACGGTCAGTTGGATAATATATAGCAAGGTTTTTTTTTCTCCGTCAAGATTCGGGAAAACAAATAAATATATTGACATTGATAATTTAATCCAAACGCAAACAAAAGCAAGGCTGTCAAAAATATTTTTAAGCACAATTATTAGAGGAAAATATTTGAGTTATTCTAGTTGATTTGACAACAAAACAACAAAAAAGTATTATCAACACAGTCAAAAGCGTAATTGGTTGTTTTCGTGTTTACGTAATCTCATTACACGCATTCGGAATACCTCGCCGATTAGCCGAGAAAGGCCGAGAAGTTGCGACTGTTTCAATGCGTAGTAAATTTTATGAATGAAACTTCTGCGGATGAATACTAAATTAATAACATGTTAGTTAAACAGTTTGATTTGCCAAAACATTGTAATTATACCTCATGGTTCCATAATCAACGGTATTCTGCAAATAGCAAAGCACTACTATCAAAACTGCGATGAAAACTCATACAACCAGTGGTACTATTTTTCAACGCGAATGTATGGATAAGAGGCGGTCATGTGATTGTAACTAAAAAATCATGCAAAAAATAGTGGCCTATTAGCCGACGTTCTGTACGTTTTTTTTACAATAATAGTTGTAGTAAGTATCAACTATGTTTAACAATTTCATTTGTGTACCAACAGCAACAACATTGTCGCGTAAGAGTCTCAGCATGTTTTATTGTTCGTGATTACTTTAGTTGTGGAGTCTACGCTGATTTTTCACAATCGAAATCCGCTTTATGTTTTCTATAGGGTCCAGTTGTTCCTCTGCAATAGACTGGAACCAGTTGAACATGCGAGTTTTATCAAATTTGGCCTTGTGGTTGTGGACGACGGACGCCGACGAACAGCCATCAATCCTAAAGTGAGCTAAAAAGAGCCTAGAAACAAGAGCATTGCGAAGCAGCACCAACGCTCGTCTGTTTTATTAATCGGATACGAGCTTGCAAGTAACTGTCCGTCCAAAAAGGTAAAATAAGGAAATTAACAGAAAAGCTCATCCGGGGGGGAGGGTGACAAAGGGGTCCTGTAAAGCGCCTGCAATTAATTGACAACCATAAAGCAGTGGCGGTTCAAATCCGACAACACTGTCTTATCTACAAGTGCGTACCGAATCGATTTGTTTTCTTGTCGGCACTTTAATCGCCATGAGATTCAATACATTATATAATAAAATAGCACATGTTAGATGGCAGCCCCACCCTTAATTTTACAAAAATGTTTATTAAATATACAATCACAAACGTTGTTTTAAGCTCCCTTGACCACGTGGTTTGCACATCTACCAAAATTTGAAGACAATTCAAGGGACAGAACTGTTCAAACTGCGAGATACACACGTTAAATTTTAATTATTTAGATCACTAAGTTAAGTGAATAAAGTATAATTAAGTGATTATATCAGGAAGAAGAAGACGCCAATGTTCAGTGAGTAATAAATTGATAATTATGTTTGTTTTCCGATGTTTTTCAATTTTTTTTTTACTTTATGCCCAAATTTTAATGCGCAGTTTTCTGTCTCGGAGCTAAGACATGGTATATTTGAATGTGAGTGTAAAACTTCACTCAAAGAAAATATTCTCTCCGAGTTTTACTAAACAAGTTATCCAGAGTCTGTAATTTTTAATGTACAGTTTAGATAAGTGAGCAGTTGTTGTTGTTGTTATTTTGCGACCTTTTCACGGTGTATACATATTTTAAGCCTGTAATATTCTCTCATCGCTATGTAAATATCAAATATTGCAAGGACGTTGACTGAAGCTGATTGTGTTTAAACCTTAATCAAAGTAATTTGTATTATTATTACTACCGACACAATTCTCAAGAAAATAAGACATAATTGTTATCTACATTTTTTGTTTCATTGCATCTCGGTAAATGTTAATATAGAAATTCCTATATCGTTTATGTTTTAGTGAAACACTAAACTTGTATACTTAGGATAAAAGGTATCATTTATAGTTCTGTGTATTGTTTAGTTATGTTTTTATAACATTTTCTCTTATTTCTAATTTGTTTTAGATAACCGTTCATCAATGAAGACTTTCTAACTATATGCTTGATGAGAACTGTGAATAAACGGCGTCTGAATAAAGATATAGAAAGAATTAAGAACGCGTATGTTGACATTACTTTACCTTCAACCTGATGCACGACATCAGTAGTGTGACGTACTGGTGTAGAACTTTTACATGTCCCGTGCAAGGATTGGGAAGGATCTACCCATAACTAAAAATATTCTTTTGTGGGGAAGGGAAGTGTGGTTAGGACAGAGTTGGATGGTGTGGGCGGCTTGTACCTTCTCGTCTCCAGAAAAAATATAAAGATTTAAAAAAACGGGAGGGGGGGGGATGGAAAGAGGAAAGTCATGTCCATACCAAAAAAAAAAAGCGATAAAAAATAATGAAAATAATGAAAACAAACTTTTTGAGGGATGGGGGTAACGATTGGGGGATTGTCCCGTGCGGGTTGGGGTGGGGAGAGAAGTACTTACCCATCCCATGTAAGTAAGTAGTTAAGTTTTAGGCATTGTTCTTTCCCAAAAGAAGTTTTTTCCTATTTAAGTCTATGCAAAACCAAGTTACCCCTGGGGTGGGGCTAATTTTGACTCAAGGGACATAATATGAACAATCTTGGTAGAGATCTAATAGAGGATGCCTCACATCAAAATACAAAACTCTGTGTCAAGCAGTTTAAAAAACGATTTTCAACGTGTTTCCTATGTAACTATCATTATATAAGTCCCGGGTCGGGGCCAGTACTAAACCTGGGGTCATTATTTGAACCAACTTGATAGAGGTCCACTAGAAAAATGCTACATACCGAATATCAAAACTCTAAGTCTTATGGTTTATTAGTAATCAGCTACATTAAAGTTTTGCACGACACTGACGACGGCGACTTAGTGATCATAGTAGCGCGACATTTTTCTCCGAAAACAGATGAGCTAAAATGAAGGCAAACATTCTGGCTTATTTTCAAGATATTTAAGATGAAAATGTGGTTTCTAGTGTGTTCACAAGGTTTTACTATAATCTGACCTGGTGACCTAGATTCTGATCCCAAATGACCCATATACAAAAGGATCCTAGGAATCATAAAGGCAAACTTCCTGAAAATTTCACAGTGATTAGATGGGATTTGTAGCCTTTAGAGTGTTCACAAGGAGTGTGGCAAAATCAACTATTTTGGCCATTCCAAGGCCAATAACTCAAAAAACTTATGGTGTGATGTGGCTGGTTTTCGAAAGGAACTGAGATTTTATAGTTATACAAGTTTTTTGCAAGTTTGGTCAAAATAAAATAAAAAATATGCTCTCTATCGTGTGCACGAAATATTGTGGACGGACGGACAGCGGACGAAGTGTGCTCACAAAAGCTCACCTTGTCACTACGTACGTGACTGTTGAGCTAAAACGGACTTACCGGAATACTGATATAATGCAACGGTTAGGGAAAGTCATTGCATCTCTGCGTAGATGTCTTGAGCGGTCAGAAAGTAAATATAAAAAAGCAACAACTAAAAGTTTGACTTGTTTTTTGGTTGATACTTTATTTTCTTTCATGCTGATTTTATGTCTTAAAGTCCTTATAACAAAAATAATATATCAGTTTAACATATATTGATGAGCGAGCAAAAAGACATATAAATGAGTGATTAGTTTCATTCCTTGGCCATTTGAATGTTAATGCCAACACGTATATCAAAATCTAACATTCCACTGAATTGAACACTCTCTTGATTCCAAATAGGCTGATTATGAAAGCAATATTCTTCTACTCCGATCCAGCCGACAGTTTTACAGCACGTAATCATTTCGACAGAACAGATGTTTACTACGGTATATTTATAAAGTACTTGAGGATGTATCATCAACCAACAAATATATAGCAACAATAATATGAAGGAGAAACTATCATTATCAAGAATGATAATGCTCAATTTCACAGCATTTCGTGAGTAAGCAATGCTTTTTTTATCTAGTCATCTAAAGACATCAAAGTGGTTTTCGTCAGCACCATGATGTCAAAGACGAGATCAGTGCTTCCGCCAAAATACTTGAATCTATAGGCAGAATATTTCAGGGTCATGTTAGAGGACAGACTTAAAAAAAAACATTCATGAATTTTATTGATTTTTTTTTCAAAACAAACGTAGCCGTTTAAGGACTTCTGCAATGAAGTATGTTCTAATAGTTATAGGAAGTAAAAAGACCAAGAAAATTGTGTCAAATTGTTGAAGTTAAGTTGATATGATCGACCAAATTCTTTAGTCTCTCCTAGATGATGCTGTTAAAATAAAGACCAGAAGAAAAACAAATAAGATAGACGTTACTGTATAGACAATTCTTACACCTTTGAAAATGTTCAAGGTTTTTTGCCTGGTATTTTACACCGTAAACAACACTCTTGCGGAGAGTGAAAGATTATTGTGCTAATCAACTTGATAGGAACGCCTTCGGCGGATAAAGGCACTAAAGACAAGAAAGTACATAAATTACGACACAACATTTCTTGCAGACCCTTGTAAAGTAACAAATAAGAAGCTATGTTACGTACACATTAAGCAAATATTCGTGCATTGAATGCATCATAATTCACCTTCGACTAAGCTGTAGCAGTCATTTTTGAAAACAGTTTTCTTGTACATAATGTTAAAAGGCTTCCTAGTGAATATGAAATGCCAAATCATAAAGAAGAAAATTTGTGACAATAAAACTCCCCGCCGAACAATGGCACGAATTTTTTTCAGAACTAGTCCTTTGAAAACTGACCCACATACGTAGCTCTTTCGTCACGTATGTATGCAATTTAGGTTTTCATCAATAAAAAATATTTTTAAAAAGACTCAGTATCAAAATATTTGTATAATGGATTGTTTGCAGCGTACTTAAACATGATTAACCAAATGGATAGACAATATGGCTTATTTTCACGTCAACTTCCCGACATCAATTCAAGCAGTACATCATTTTTTTTTCTCAGCTAAACATGAAAAGATATGGACTTACGTAGGGATGTATAAGCGGTCGAACTGAATTAAGATATTTTTGTAAAGTAATGTTGATTTTACGGAAAGAAAGCATCAATACAATTCTAAACACTTGCTCAAATCTGAATATATTTGAGTTGACACCTTCTGATTTTAATGAAATCAACTGGCATTAGTTTCAATACATGCTTTATGGGTGAAAGAACTATCAATAACAAATGCATGGCAAAGTCATCTGTCATCAGGGAAGTCATCTGTCAATTTAAGTAATTCTGTAATCTTTTAGTCTTCTCTGGCTCGGTAAGAAAGTATTACTAGTATAGATTACTTGACAGGCTGCTTGGTACTTTTGGATCTTGGATCGATCTTAACAACATTTACATCAAGTTGATTGTCACTGAATATCGACAACAACTGAGTGTAAATTTTAAGTCTCTTTTTATAAGTTAAGTTCGAGACCAAAGCATAAGATGTCTGAAAATCTAGCATTTGGCGAAACCTGCAGCAGAGAGATATTGAGATCAATGGCACTGATAACAAGTCAAATTGAATCGGATCGGCAAAACACACAAGAACCAACGGCTGAAAATAGCTATTGTCTGACACACTGTAGTAAAAAGTCTCTAAATATATTTACATCAGTGTGTTTTGTTCAATTTTCTAGACTTAGCTAATGCCTCTCTAGAACTATTTTTGTAAAGTTAATGTGAATCTTTCAAATCCATCGGGTGATTTGAGAGTACATAGATTTTTCACAGTTACATTTTTACTTTCATTCAGATATGTTAGCTCCGGGTAGCTTCTTTTTATGATTAAACAACCTGGCTTTGATTACTGACATGAGATTACTTTAAATATATTCCTGTTTATTTGTTTGTTTCATGAATTTCTAGTTTCTGATGGGAAGCAATTCACGACTTTTTGTTCGCTTTTATAAATCTACCTCGCTGGAACAAATTTTCACGATGGCGACTGTTCAGCTTATACGCGAAAGAAGACGATTACAGTTCTAAGTGTCGTTTGTTATCCATGTTTTGGCAGTTTGTATGAGCTAAATTTCACCAAATAAATGTATTTAAAGACAGTTTAAGGTACTTTGTTTTCTTTATTTTTATGCGATTTAACGCCAGTTCAACCTTTTTGTGGTCATATCCCGTCGGTAAGTCCACCAAACAAGTGTTTCTGTGTATTTTCTTAATGGTGAAGACCTGCATGTAGAAAAAAGTAATTAAATGATTAACAGAGACAGAAAGAACCGAGAAAGCAGGAAAGTGTGAAAGAAATTTGGGGTCAAACAGGCTCACTTAACTGGGAATTTATGTCTACATACTATCTAGTGAAGCAAATCTTTTAGAGAGTAATGTGTAATTCCTATTAACTATTGCATTTACGACAGACCTTTGTAGTGTTATTAATTTTCTGTTATACTCGAACCGGTCTTTTAGAAGTGTTTTCATGAAGTAGGTTTTGTCTTTATCTTACTTCGAAATCCGCGATTCAACCTGGACAATTTTGCAACTCTTAATGGTGGCAGATACTGGTTTCACACTGAAATTTGGTGACTGGCGACAACTCAAACTGCAAGCGCTTCCCTGACCATCCCAATACACCAGCCAAAAAGAGAAGTACAACTTTTCTCACAGGAGTGAAGACTATTTACAACAAAAGTGTATTGTTCGTCTGCTATGGCACACCTAACTCAGCCAGTGCTAGATACCTACACTTTTTTCGTTATCCAGCTCACATGGAATCCTTCTACAGCCGAAACCAGTGACATAACCAGCTTTCATTAGTTTCTAATTTCGAGCTCCTACTATACACTGAATGCATTTCAATACTGTTTAATAATGAAAACAATAAGAAGACCTCATCCTGACCACTCAGGCAGCTTATGCTTTGGTCTCGAGCTTAACTTATATAAAGAGACTTAAAACTTACACTCAGTTGTCGATATCCAGTGACTATCAACCTGATGTAAATGTTGTTGAGATCGATCCTCGATCCGAAAGTAGCAAACAGCCTGTCAAGTAATCTATACTAGTAATACTTTCCTACCGAGCCAGAGAAGACTAAAAGATTATAGAATTACTTAAAATTACTCTGAATACTCATATCCTCATGTACTGTATTACTTAATTAATACACCTATTAATGGCTAGAAAACTAGTAGGTGCTACATATAAGAAATTCAAAGGGAGCTTATTCTAACAAGACAGATCGGCTATTTGTAGGACACCTGAAAGACAGACACGTCTGTTTTGAGAAAGAAAGACCCGAAAGTACTTACTGGCTAAAGCACCTTGTGCTGTGGCATTGTTTAGTTTCCAGTTTTCCAGAGAAATATGTACCAACACAACACATTGAAGAGAATACTACGTTAGAAGGAATGACTAAAAAAACTTGAGATAAAGAATAATAAGATCTTTTTTTCAGTTACTTATCTGGCTGCCGGTGATATTAACAATATTATGGTGCGTGCGTGCGCGCGCGCTATTTCTACATGTTAAGTCTGAAGGAAGAAAAAGAATATATGTATTTCGTGTGACTATTGGATAAGTACGAGGCAATAATAAGTTGTTCTTTTTACAAGTTTTCTAAATATTTTTAAAGGAGAAAGATGACCGAGTTGTATCATGTGTAAGCAAAGAAAAATAAAGAAATCTACTTTAAGTAATGAAACCAGTTGGATACGGTGACGAACAAAACTCGACAGTCTCTGTTGTATAATTTTGGGCTCTGGTTAAAAGTAACAATAATACGAAAAGAATATTGAAAGAAACAGGAAATAATAGAATAAAATAACGATAGAAGCATAGATACTGCAATGTGCATTTGTGTTTTGGAACACAGCAGACTGATCTTCATTTTCCAATAAAAAAAATCTTGACAGGAATGATTAATATTGCTATTACAATTATACTCACTAGAGGTTATTGTACGATTGATATTCTGTGTTGTGCTCCACGTATAACAGCTCTAAAACATGATTCGAGGCGCTTCCAGACAGACTACCAGCCTAGATAACTGACGTCGATAGGATGAAGCTCTAACAACACTGCAGTGCATTGTCAACACTTAAACATCTAATCTGACTTTTTTTCGAGTGGGTGAAAATGTATTGTTTCTAAAAGAATTATCTGGAAGTAAGTGATAGAACCAAGCATTATTGTTTACTGTTGCAGACTATTTTTATAGTCGGGGGAGTCATGTTAATTGTATAAGAAAGGGATGCCTGTTTTGAATAATGAAATAACTAATTGTACTTAGTTTCTTTAGATGTGTCTCCTTTTGCAGAAACATTGTTTTCGGTTTAACGGATATATATTTAATTAAAACAACAAAACGAAATGTCGCCACGCAACTAGTGATAATAGAAAGTGAATACAAAATAAATGCGTGTTAAAATGGACGTTTTAGCTGTTGTTAATGCAAGTGTATACATGTAATGCCAAAATATTCACTTTCTTTACTTTCTAAAAGCTGCTTCACACTTCTGCATGTAATTGTTTACGTTTTGGAAATATGGCTTGTCGAAATTGAGGAAACCAACTTCCTAATTTGATTTATTTGTTCTTACAGTGTTTGGTGACTTACTTCCACAACTGCTACAAATGCTACAACTTCAGGTTATTGTTGTTGTTGTTCTTTCCGTTTCACTGTGGCAATTAAATATTTAAACAGTAACTTTTAATTTAATATCATTAATAAAAATACAAGATAAAATCTAAAACCTTAATGATCACATAAGTAATATAAGAACACATACTTGCGCAGTCTTACTGTTCCAAAATCACCTGTAAGATCAAAGGTTTTAACAACACATCACATGACCTACAAAAAACCTCCATTCCTATTGTTGTTCTCATTATCACCTAGCTGACAATTTGTTTCGGTGGAATGAGTAGGTTATGGTCTTGTGCCCTCCAGCTGGGAACTTGTATTCCTCATTAACAATTCATCTATGCAGTACAAATATGAAAACCATACCTCGACTTCATACTGAGATGAAATGGTCAGCTAACTGCGTATCCAAACGAGATTTTAGAGGTAAAAGGATGCAGAGTCTGTAAAGATAAAGGAAACAATTTTGACCCTGCCCCACCCCCCACCAAAAAAAATAATGCAGTTTTTTTCCTTGATATAAACAGTATAATTTTTTGACAACATCATTATGTTAAAGATAGTACAAGCTATTTTCTTAAAACATGTAAAATAATTTGACACAACATGTTTCATTTGAAACATAGAAAACAAAACAAAGATTTTGCAAACCTTATTCAGACAGAACATTTTTCAGACATTTGGTTCACCGTTATTCTGTGTGAAAACCTGCATAAAAGCAAATAAGTAATACAACAATATGTTTGGAAATAGTGATTATTAGTACTCAAATCCAGAGTTGTAGACTTTCTTTTTAAAAACCTTCGTTACATAAAAACTTAGGGCGCTAAGCTTCCTGAATAAATGTTCTGCTACTTTTCGGATGAACTGCTTCGAGACACTGAAGGTAAACAACCAGGTTAATAGCATTTTTCTGGGGCAAACAAATACCAGTTTTATTCGCTGAAAAGCTGGAGATAATCATTTTTAGGTAATAACTTGTAATTGTTTCTTTGCAACATCACTGCCACTATTTTACAATAAAATATCAAAGACTAGTTTGATACACAAGGTGACCGACATTATACCAGAATGATGATAATTATGATGATAAAGACGAGTTATGTAACTTTCTTGAGTAGTATCTTTTTCCTTTAAATCATTTTAGGTTCAAAATGTTTCAACTCAGCTAAAAATTATTTAGCTTATATTAAGAATAAAATTTCACTTGACCTATGATATTTAAACAAGTTACCCAGCAAGCACAATACATTGATTCAACGTTGATTCAACATTGAGTTTTGGTCGTTACGTTGATCAACTTTATTACAACATACATAAACCTAACTAGAATATGCTTGTTAGTAAATGGTTGAAGACTGACGTTGAAACAACGTTTTGCCCAATATATATATGTCATTGTGTAATTTATTATATGATTGATAAAGCAGGTGCTAAACCCAGCTTAACAAATCAATTAATCAAGGAATATTATGATTTTTAGTCAGTTTATAAGGCTCTACATGTAGCTTTGGGAAGAGATATATTTTTTCTTCTTTTATAATAGATGCAGTGATGAAATCAAATTTAAAGAAAGTGACCGTACAAGACTTCCTTCCACAATGATGAAATATTCAAAAATATGCCCCTGAAAGGGCTGGATGTGGAATAAGAGCATAGAATAAAAGATACAGGACATTACGAGATAGTTTTGATGAGTTTATAGTGTAATATTTTTCACAGTGTTTACTCCCATAATAATGGTTGATTAATAATAAAAAATAAAAAATTATGTCGTTTGCTTGTATTTTAACCTTCTTATAGTGAAAAAATGCCTGTAGAAACGTGTCAATATTTATATCCCCGGCTTCTGCTAAAATCAATGTTACAATGAATTATACCCTTTCCAAATTTTAAACCATAAATCAACATTGATTCAACGTCCAATGTGGAAACAACGTTTAAATTAACATTGGTTTATGGTTGTAATCAACGTTGAAGAGTTGGGTTTTCAACCAAACGGATACGAAGCTAGGTTCAAATTCCCAGCCAGGTGGGAGTTGGGTTTTTGACCCAATTTAAAAGAGACGAGTACTCAGCTGAGGTCGAATTCCTAGCCAGCTGGGAGTTGAGTATTCAACCAAACGAATAACCAGTTTGGTTTAAATTCCCAGCCAAATGGGAGTTAGGTTGGGAGTTAGGCATTCGACCCGAAAGAACTAAATAACGTGCTGAGATCAAATTCCTGGATAGCTTGGAGTTGAGATTTGAACCAAACGAGTACCCAGCTCGGTTTGAATTCCCAGCCAAATGGGATTTGGGTTTTTACCCGAAAGAGACGAGTACCTAGCTGAGATCGAATCCTATGCCAGCTGGCCATGGGATTTTTGACACGAAAGAACCGAATACCGAGCTGCGATCGAATGTCTAGACAACTGGGAGTATCCATCCAATCAAGGACCCAGCTCTGAGTTAAGGTTTCGATCCGAAAGAGGCGAATACCCACCTAGCCAATTAGGAGTTTGGTATTCAACCAAAATGATACCTATCTTGCAGGCTGGGAGTTGGGTATTTGACACAAAAGAACGATTATCCAGCTCAGATCGAATTCCTAGAAAACGAATTAATTTTACATTACTTTTGGAACTAACATAATTATGTCAATAAAAATTTAAACAATGGAATCCTCACAGATATTCTGAAAACAGTGTTGAAGTAAACTAAAGTTACCCATTATTCCTCTATAAAATGTTCACATTTATGTTTAATTTCAGCATTACATATTATTTATACATTTACAACACCCTTTTATATCTAGTGACATTCTAGTAAATTTACTTCCCTGTTAAATATTTTCTGTGTACTTTTGTTATAGAATCGAGATAGTCAATTCTGGCTAAAATGAGGTTTCTGCATTTACCTCTTGTCTTTCATTTGAATGTTTTTTTCATATAACGTGCATGCTTTAACTATTTTTTTTTCTAATAATTTTAATTAATTTCTTGAGTCATTTTGGAATTTTAAATACTTAAAGATGGATCAATAATTCAATACTGGCAATAAATATTTTAGCTTGGAAGAGCCTCTGCAGACAAAACAAGAAATACTAGACTTTTGACCGAGGAATAAGAACACCATGTTGGGTAGAAGCGGAATCTGAAAACACGGACATGATGCTTAATTAAGATTTTGCAAGTGCTTTGAATTGCAGTATAAACTTTTAAACAATCATGTGATTTTGTGTTCAATCCCTCAAGCGAATACTACCCTAACTTTTCATGTCTATTTTATATGAAACAATTTTTTATAAACGATCCTGATGAATACACGGTAGAGATACTTTTCCTCGTTATATGAGCTGTGTTTGGCTCTTTATCACTCTTTGACCGTCGTCTGGCGTCCGTCGTTTCGTCGCCTATCATCCACATTTCAGCTTGTAAACACTATGGATGTCTAGTTTTTATCAGCCTTCATAAAATTGGAATTTAGAAATTTATATGTTTTCATGATGTCCAGGATTAGGCCTAGGCCAGTTCATAATCAAGGACACCTTCTGTTTATTAAGGGAATACCTTTTTATGCTATAGCGCTCGTTTTTCGAGCACAGTCGTCTTGAATCATCGTCAGAATAACTGCCTTAATAACTTCTTTAATGAAATTTAAACCGGGAGGAATGGAAAATCAACGGAGTACCTTCAAAGTACATACCTTTACCAAGTTTTCACTGCATTTGTTCAGAATATTATTCTAGATGAAGTGTTAGAAGCAAATGAAAGAGGGTCATGCTAGCTCAAGATTAAAACTAAATGACATGGAAAAATAAGTAGATTACCTATTAATGCTAGCTGACAATACCAAAATATAATTTCAGATATGAAATGTGACATTCAGGGGACCGATTAAGGGCCACCATGGTCCTCTTGTTTATAAAATTGTACAAATCCCGAAGTTAATTGTAAAAGTCCTACTGATTCGAACTTCCGTCTTCGATGCAAAGTGCTAAGATCACTGAAGTGGACTGAAAATAGTTGTCTTAAATCTGGAGCGTCTACACGTAAGATGAAAATATTTTCATAACTGTGAAACATTCCTCATTTATTCTGAAACTGAAAACGATATTTTTGCTTCCCAGGTCAGTAGCACTTCCTTTAAATCTTATGCAATATTTAATGTTTTAAAAACCATTTTTTTCAGTTTTATATTACAGAATTCATCCGATCTTCTAGGGCAGAAAACAGAACAGAAGACATATTGTAAATTTCTCACCCATATCGGTGTTATGAGTCCATGAACACTACTTTAATCACAGCATTACTTCAGAAAATTTAGCAATACTTTACAAATGCTTTATCAGACAGACGTGTATTTAGTGGACAAAAGATATGTTTGTTTTAACTGGCATCACTATGTAAACAGTTTTGTGTTAATGTCTTTTCTACACTAACAGGAAACTAATGGTACGAATGACTTTTGAGACAAGCTAGGCTCAATCATGAATGACGTTAAAAAATGGACACCATTCCATGTTGTCTTTTGCGAACACTAGTGGAAAGAAACTTTACTAAACTGCAGTAAGAACATTCCGTTTTGAAATTATGTACAATGCGAACGAACTCCGTACACGTTCGATGTGATGACCTGTTTGATCTTAGCAGGGTTCATTCTAGAGGCTATTTTGTTTGCCTGTTTTTTACTAGTTAAGGATCTATTTCCTGATTTTTATATTTGTTTCTCTTTATTTGTTATTCTTCATTTGTCCTTTTGTTTAATATCTTTTTGCCGTGAGATCATGTATAATTTCTATTACCTTGAACAGATTTTTTCGACAAGAATTTCTGCTAGTTAAGACTGTTTAAAATTGGCTTTTAATTACTTTGATAGGTGCAAAAATACAATATCAATAAGAATGTCGGTGACACCGATGGATGCTCCCCGACTTTGCTTTGACAAGGCTAATGAACATTGGAAAGTACAAGTGAATGAAAGCAAACTTGGGAAATTCGACGAATGGAATAATGTGTATGTAGCTGAGGGATATTCGTGCCAGATAAATAAAATGCTATTATCATGACATATTTACTTTAATTTCAGTGACAAATAGAAAGGTATGCCAGTCCATACAACACTATTGTCACTAAACCATCAGGTTTGTTGCAATAAATTTCACCTGAAACCACAATATGACCAACTACTTACATACGTGAATTGTGCGCATTTTCATAATGGTAAATGGGGCATATATGTGTGCCAATTTGTTCTACATCCAATACCTCTATCGATGGCCAATTTACAGCCCGGAAAAGAGAACCGTAGCCAATTTTGACAATTGACCTTAAGTTTTAGCTACCGACTTGTGCCAAGTCATTTTAAAATCCCACCAACCAAGGTCAAGTCATAGGTTTAGTCAATTGACCTCTTTACCTTGACCTTTTGCTACCGACCTAGTTCATGCACGCAACACACTGTCTCACTGAGGCAAACATTTGTGCCAAGTAATTTTGAAATCCCTCCTACCAAGGCCAAGTTACATCCCGGGCAAGAAAGAAAAGTGTGACGGAAGGACAGACGGACATAGCGGTCACTACTATATTCTCCCCGCAATTTTGCAGGAAGCGTAAAAATATTGAAATCAGCTGTAGTATTACAGAATTATGACTGGCAATGGAGTTCATCTGTAAATATAGTTTTTTTCCCCACATGTTTGCATGCTGCATAAACAATGAATTGTAAGTAAGGCGAAGCACCATTCATCTATACATCCGCTGACTAAAGGATAACCACAGATTTAATTGATTTGTTGCCTGTTGAAGAATGAAATATCATTTACAACAGCTTTGAAAACTGATCATCTTCTTACAAAATGTATTTATAATATTTCAAAAACATCACACGTTTCCTTGTTAATTAGCAGGGCAATCATAAGCCTTAAATATTAAATGATTTCAACAAATGGTTTTATCGCAAAAATACTGCCTAAAATCTTTCAACGCTTTCAACTGGAATGTCATGTCGATAGAGCAGAATATAATAGTAAATTTTTCTAGTCTTTTGACTGTACTGTCTATAATGTTAAAAAGTACAAGTAGAAATTGTTCTGCTATGCACTCAACGCCAGTTCATGGTGATTGCAATAGGGTAACAAATTCAGAGTTACATATTCTTGAATGTGTGGTTTCGTCTGTCTAGCTGCCAGGGACAGTTCAAATGCTGTTTTTCTGAAAATCGAATTCGGTTTTGCGTAGAAGTAAATTACTTATAGAGTGACTTTGTGGGCAACGAAACTTTCCGTGACATGATGAAAATTATATATTACAGCAATAATATCGAGTCGGGCAGAGTACGAATCAACAGGTATTTGATCATGCAAAATATATGCCTGTTAAGAATAAAAATGGGTCCCGTGATTAAAAAACTTTCTCGCTAACAAACTTAAAACCTTCGTGCTCAAACTCATAGCGGAGGACCATGCTCAAAGCGTGATTATAAAACTGTTTGCGTACATACTGAATAGAGGACGTATTTATTTGTACCTATTGTTTGTAAGCATGACGTCAACGGTGTTACTCGCGCGGAACTGATGGTTAAAGGTTACAATCCCTTGAAAAAGCTATGGACCTCCCTCGAGCAGCTGACTTGGTTATAAGTCATGAAGAGTTGCTCTTCGGGTGGTTGAAAGGCCTAGTCAGCTCAAGTACAGGACGGACAGAGCAGCGTTTGTTTGGGCCGATATTGCAGTTATAATAATTTATTTTGGCATTATGTTGATAATTAAACAGATCGAGAAGTGTCGTAGTACACTAGATTAATAGTTTGTTTCACGTATCCACCATCTCGAGCTGTACAACTATCAGTGGGACTGTCATAAATGTAAGTTATAAATGTTAGCTCCGGCAGTTTAACTGAAGCATAAACTATCAGATTATGACGAACCATGGTTCTTCACAAAGACTTCACTTCTTCCTCGAGAACTTTAAGAGGATTTGTCCGATCGCGGAAAACGCAAAGCATTCAAAATCTTTGCCTTTGCAGTAGACGACGCCAATAAACATGTAGCCAATTTGAATCTTAGAGAATGACGTTGGAAGCTTGGAGGCATTCTCAAAAAAGAAATGCTCAAATTTAGCACGTATTCAAAAGTTTTATAATCACAGATTTCTTGAGTGCGGCGTATAAGTTTGAGCATGGAGCACGTTTTTTTTCTCCAAAGGTTTATAATCACGGGGGCAGATGTTTCTTTGCTAACAATTACGAAACGCCCTCCTGATACTTAAACCGGACGTCATTAAACTCTTCTATGTTGTTCTTTTGCTTGACTTATACTTTAAGTATTTTTACAAATCGTCTCCCTCGGTTAGTTTCAGAAAGGAATATCTTTATTCCATACAAAGATCTAAGATGTTTGCCTATTCTATTTACTTCAAACGTATATATGCCCTGCAGCCATACAGCTATCGTAACGGCGTTAACAGATATGTTTCAGAATTACACTTATTAAAAATTTATAACTGAGTGATTGTTTCACGTCAGTGGAGTAATTATTCGTATATGAAACCCAACAGTTTAAGCTGTAATTAAAACTTAGGGAGTACAACGCTGCTTTAACGTTTCCTGGTTAGATGTGTTCGTATGGTTTTTGTTAATAGGTAGGGTATTTGCCAAACGAATCAAAGTCCTAATTATCTGCTGCAATATCACACAATTACGATTTGGCTTATGACAACCGATTACTTTATATATAAAAGTGTAAAGAAAATTAACGTAAAATCAACCTGAATTTCCAGTGAAACAATGTATTTAATTTAATGTATCTTATTTGAAAACTTGATTTCGACTTGATTTCGTGCAGCATTGAGAAGAAAGACGAAACCAATACGTGCGTCCGTGGATTCTTAGTTCTTGAGATGGATGCAAAAAGTAAAATCGCAAAACAATGTTAAAAGATACACAGGAACAAACATTCTAAATCATGTTTTATAGACGTGAACGAGAGCAAATCTAAGAATATAAATACTCGGGGACAAGATTGGTTCTGTTATTTCGTCGGTTTCACAGCCGAGAGATATAGAGCGTTATGGAAAAGTCCAGACTGAAAAAGTAAAAGAAAGTTAGAGTTAGAAAGGTACTCAGTCGTTGAAAATTTATTTTATTTAAGTTACCGTGAGAGTGTACAGTCTGGGCCGTTATGGAGAAAATTGTTGTAATAATGCATTAAGCAATGCCACTTGATTCTCCGGAGGAAACAGAAGTTTTCATTGTTAGTTGTGGACCACTCCCACCGATTTCAGTGGGCAAAAAGCTTTTTATGGAGTCAATGACGAGTGCACATATATTTAACATTATATTTTCATAAAAATGGTTATATCTTAGTCTATTTTAGTGTTATATTTTCATGTAACATCTACCTGAACTCGAGAGTAGTAGATATATTACCTATGTGTGTCCCATGTCGAATACATTAATATTTCAAGTCGGCTTTCCGAAGCATTTATTATTTCGGTATTTTGAATTTAGTAATTTTTTCTCTCAAGTTGTGCCTGAAAACGTTTTAATTTAAAACAGGTTAAAGTAATCATGTATAGTTATTACCCTGGTCAACAAAAGTGCCATGGATTACTTTTATTGAACATCCTCTGTTTTATGGTCTATAAACATTATAATAATGTTTTGATAATTCAACATCGCTTCAACAATCCAGCTAAAGGGTTGCTACGGAACTATTTTTGTGAACTTTATGTGAAATTTTCTCATACACAGGGTGAATTCGTTGTTGAAACACTTTTAAAGAGCTTTAAATGAAACATAAATAAAATGTGAGAACTGTCCTAAATAGCCTCGTACAATGAACTTATTATTACTCGTACATTTCAACCATTATTCAATATTGTTAAAGGGACATACCTCACAATTGATCGATGATTTACCACATTCTTATTTTATTTGCTCATTTGCTATACAATGAAAAATTGATATAAGAAGTCAACAAGTTCATTCTTTTTCATTTAGGAATTTTGACAGATACTAAGTGTTCATTTGTAATAATTAACTACCCAACAAAAATGTACAACAACTCTCTGTATGACGACTAATGTTAACGCTTGTACTTTTTACCGATACCTTGATACCAGGTAATAATAAATTCAACATTATTAACATTAATACAATTTTAAAGAAAATGAAATACTCTGTATTTTAGGACAGGCCTCTATAACAAAAGTAATTGAATTTGCCTATAAGGTATTGTTAAAAACATTTGAAGTTTCATTAAGGATAAATTTGATCGTAGTCTAAAGGTTGCAAATGGACAAATTTATTCAGCAGACTTCTACTGTTAAAGTTTTCTAAAAATGTATTCATTGTTAGCATGACCAGTAAGTGACCTGAGTGAATAAACCTTGAAAAAAGGAAATATTCTTTGTTTTAGAGTAAAGTTCAGATATTTTTAAAGAAAGATTATGAAATAGTAATTCGATGAAAGACAGATATTCGCACCTATGACCAGGTAGTGGAATGTTAAAACTGATATCAATATTATTAGGGACAAAGCGTTTGATAAACAAGCATTCTGTTCTCTGCAAGTCTTCCTAGCATCTTGGCTACCAGGTGTAAATCTGTTTCCTTTTATCACTGCGACGCAACTCTTAGCCAGGAACTACACTGGAAAGGACAAAGTCAGAACATTCTTACATTTAAAAACAGGGAAAGTTTTTCCATAGTCAGGAGAGAGTTATGATAATTGGAGGAGAAAGACATATCTGTTTGATATATTAAAGAACAAATTGTTATCAGTTTTATTACCTGTTGTGCCTTTTACAGTGCAACTGCTAACAGTATTTTCAGAGAGATATTCAGTTTAAACACAACAAGACGGTACCATGCTCAGTAATGGAGTGATGTGATGACGTCAGTGCTGCTGCCAAGATTTTTACAGAGGAAAGCAGCCTAGTATTGATCCTTCCAAAGAAGAAATGGCACAGGAGGATACAATAACTTACTGTTTATGCCGGTCAACATTTTGAGGTTCTGTTTTCATTCCCTTTTCCGCCACAATTTATAATGCCGATTTCATTTATTCCAAACAAATCTTACTCCGCTCGGTAAAAAAAACATTACACATTAATTTCATTCACCAAATAAGATATATGTATGGATACCTAAAGTTTTGACCAGAAAGGACTAGGAATTTTTTTCATAGTTTTTATACAAAATATATGCAGGAAACGATCCTGCTGTAGCAGCATGTGAACAGGATTTAAAAAAAAATCTGTAAAGCTCGTATTAAGAAATTTTGAAAACCCTATTCAAAAATATGAATTGCCAGTGAAAATTATGAAAAAAATACAGAAAAAGTTTAAATGCAAAAACTACAATGTAGTTTTGAATTCTTAGACTCTCATTTGAAAGAAACTTAGGAAGTACCATAGACTTAAAATAAAAGATCGAATTGTAAATAACAAAAAAGAAAATGATGAGAAGAAGCCAGATAGAAGTGGTGAAAATTATCAACAAATAAAGAAAAAGAACAATTTATTGACACCGGGAATAAGAACATGTGATATTTGTGACAAAAAATGTGTTAAGGACAAATTTGTCTAAACATACGAAATTGAATGTTCTAATGTTAAAATGTTCGAATAATAGTTTAGAATTTAAGTATTATTGTATGTTATTTGTTAGCAAATAGAGTGATGTTAAGAGTGTCCGTGAGATGTTTAAACTAGTGTTTCAAAGCAGGATCAGACAGAAGAGGTCAAAGCATTTTCCGCTTACATTTAAGAAGCATTGCAAGAACAATGTTGTAAAACAATAACGGTTACATAAATGTAATGATTTTGATTAGAAATTTCAAAGTTTTTTCAAAGAGTTTTCAGTTTAAAAAAATCGACTGAACATAAGCAAAAAAAAGTTGAATATAGTCATGAAGCTTTAGCCATTTGTTGCGAGACCTCGAACTCGTAGAACAATCATTTATTTTATGCTTTTCGGTAGATTACTGAGATTTCTGTGAAAATTATATTTGATAATTTCATTGTAAAAAATATCAAATATAATTTCATTCTTTTTCCAAGAAGAACTACTTTTAATAAATTCCCCCTTGGATGCCTCAAATGTACTAAAATCTTACTTCCCTTTGACTAAATTCGAGTTACTTCCCCTTCATTGTTTACATAGCAACATACATGTATAATTTTGACAGTTCGTCTGCAAATCAATACAATGGCTGATTCAGACATAGATCCTGACATTTTGTCAGAAATAACTTATAATCTTTATGACAAAGAGGGCTTCGGTGACTTTGAACTTCAAATAACACTAGACATTGACATTTAACATATTTTAATTTTCCATCGATTCACTTTTTTCAACAATGGCGGCCGATATTTTTTTTAAGAATGGAGATGCGTAAATTAATTCGCCGAATATAATTTAAAAAATAGGTTTCAAACGATACAAAAACGGCTGCTTAATCATGTAAATACATGTAATACATTTTTTTAAATGACAATGATGGTGTTTAATTAAACTGTGCGGTAATTCTTGTCCACACACTTTTCTTTAGCATATATGTAAATATAAAAGTCAAATTTGAGGCAACCAGTGGGGGGAAATATGCAAATAAAACCCGGAAAGAGCATTTACTTCGGTAAAAAAACACCGAAAAAGCATAAAATAAAAAGAAAACTTGAGTTTATTCTGTGTAAGATTGAATTTTATTTCATCTCGTGAGCATCAAAAACAGTATTCTCACTCGTGGCTTACACAGAATAAACACAAATATCCTCTATATCTCTTTCTAGAGAAAAAATAGCATATTACACTGAAAAACTGTAATCACGGCTTCAAATGCTTGATGACAGCTGCATTATTGCATTGATGTGCTTCAATTATCACAGACAACTGCTGTTGGTATCATTCGGACATCCCTCAACTGCACTGAAAATTTGAATTTAATTTTCATTTGACAAAGAAAACCAGTAGATCCATTTTAATATATATCATATCGATAATATAAAGAAAAGATGATCGTTGTCAAAATCATCGCTATTTATTATTATTACCATTATAACCAGATTTCACAGAATAAGAAAATAGCTTTAGCCATTTGTTGCTAGGAGTTTTATACTGTTGTTATACTTTTCACTGAAAGACCTGTTGTTTTCATATATCGATACGATTTTTTAATAATTACAAACCTTACTTGCCGAAGAACTAAGACGCTTAAAGTGTTTGGGAAATCATCATATACTTTTTGCATATTATTTTCTTGCTTTTTCTTGTTCTGTTCATACCTGCGCTTGTTCCAAAATCAGATCATCTTCAGGCACAATCAAATATTAGTCAGTCAAATCCCGTTTTGAATCGCGTAAACTCCGCACTCACGTCGTTTTTCTCGAAACCTAATCCATAGTAGAAAATATGTCACATATGACATGGAATACCGCACCACAATGGTGGATTTTAAAGCCCTGCCGACCACACATGCATAGTTGCATTGTAATAAAAAACAATATTGTGAGAAATAATGATAATTATAGTACTTGTAGATTTTTTTATAATTAATGACATTAACATTTTTTTTTAATTAGAGATGCTCTTTATATATAACATATTTATTAAGAAGTCAGGGATACAGATACCCTGTAATATGTAGCTGAAAAAAGTGCAATATTTAGGAAAAAGATTTTACGTTTGAGTGAAATACCATCGAAAATATTATGGTGTCGAGTTCAGATGCGTAGTAATTTCATTACGAAGGCCTAAGGCTGAAGCTTAATATAATATGTAACCTGAACCTGAGTATTATTAAGTTATGTGACTAGACTTAATTACCTACCTTTAATCAGAATAACTTGATATTTTTGTATACCCTATTTTCAAAACTATTAAAAGTTTTCTTTTAAAATATTTTATTTTTAATTGATTTTAAAATCTTTTTGGTATCAGTACAGGTAGTGACCAAATGTTGCTTCTGAAAACCTAGTTTAACAAAAATCAATTCATTTACCTTGTTGTTTTACATGTAGTATCATTAAGCCTATGTCATAAAGATTGTTTCTAAAAGCATATTTCTGATACCTTATACATAACCTAGACTTATTAACAACATTGAAAGTTTTTGTATTAAAATTTTATGACCTATATTTAAAAGGCACATAAAATTCTCCGTTTTCTTTAGTTACTTCATAAATAGTGACACAGATAAACTGCTATAAAACAGTTCTCAACTTCTCCGGTTTCTTTAAATGTAAGAACATGAAGCCAATTTTCAAAATTACTATAATTGTAAGCTCATTTCCTTTGTTCAGAATCTGTTTATGTCGTTTTTTTGTTCGGATTATCGTCTTTGTTTCAGTTTCGTCTTTATAGCGTGACCTTAGTAATTTTTGTTTGTTTGTTTTTGTTGTTGTCGTTGTTGTTTATTTTGTTTGCTTTTATTTAAACTGATAAAAGCTGCGTAGGACAACAACAGATACTCTTACTATAGCTTCTAGAAGAAATAAATCTAATAAATCTTTAAAAACAAAAATACCTCAGAAGCTTCAGTGAAAAAGTTAAGGACGATAGCTACAGTTTTCAGATTTTGTTATTTTGGCTAGAATGAACTTAAGGGAATCAAACTTATTTTTTGTATAAACTACATTGTAAATACTTAAATTTCAACTTGCCACCTGTCAAATTATGTGGTAATTTAAAATTACGGCTAAGAAAACCTACTTCTTTCACATTTTGGCGTTTTAGTTTAAAATTGGCATTGTACTAGTCTCTGTCTGAAAAAGTAAACTATCTTTTTTTCTTCCTATCTTCAATGTTTTGACCTAAGTATGATTTTTAGAAAAAATCTGAATGTAGGAATATTTTGATAAAAGAAAAATGATTTTTCCCTTTACATTTTAACTCTTTCACTGAATATTTTCCATGCAACTTTCATTTGTTTTATAGAGATTTTTCAAAATTTCTATTGTTATCAATGCAACCACCAAATACTTGAAAAAAGAACATGGTAACATATGTTTTTCTTTGCTTCATTTTGATCAGCATAAAAATTTTACATAAATTATGTTAAAATCTAAAGAACCTGAATGTGGAAACAAAACTGTAGCGATCGTCTTTATTATTATTTATTAGAAGAACTATTTGCTGTTTATAGGTTGCTAGCGGCCTAAGATATATAATGTTTTTCACCATAAACATACTATTTTTTTGAACTCATCTCTATCATACATATAAACACGAGCGGTTACGGATGAAAGCAATTGAAATGATGATTTTGAATTATTTGTTGTTTGCAATTTTTAGCTGCAAATGGCGAACGATATATTCTGTGCATCACCAGTAATTATATATTTCTACAAATTCTAACAAACAACAAAAACAGAAGGGGTTGAAAAAAGACATACATACAGGGTGTTTCATAATATCTGTGCCCTTTCAAATGAACGCCTTTTCTCTAATAAGACAGATATAAAAATTATTCTTACACCGAAACAATGAGACTTCATCATTTTATATGAAACGTAATTACGAGAAAACATTTACGTTATGACGTCATCAACTTTTTTTTCAAAGATGGTTCTTTCCATGGAAAAGTGCTGGGACATCAGAAATAGAATTTTTCGTCTGGGTGTAATCTCAAGGATCCTGTATACAGATCACAGCCGACATCTTAAACTGTCAGTTGCACATGAAATAAAAAAAATCACCAATGACATATACAGGTCTGTCATCACAAACTTTATGAAACGTGTAGAGATGCTGCGACGTCAAAATGGACGTCATTTTGAGTATATGCTATAAAGGTGACGTCTTTGTAAAAGGTAATTTCTGTTTTGAAGATAATCACAATCTTTCAAGTAGTATATGTATTAAAATGTTTAACTATTCTCTTTAATATGGTAATTTGTTATTTCATTCTATCATCCGAATAAAAGTAAGTCAATGACTTGAAAGTGTTTCATATAAAACATCCTGTACAAAAAAGTACTTTTTTCATATTTTTTATTATATCTGAAAATTCATCCCAAAACTTCTTTGTCCCACTCAGCCAGTGCACCTCAGATGGCTCTTAAACAAGCATGGTTCTGTGTAAAATATATCATAGTGATAAAGAATTGATATTTCAAGGGATTTGTATCCACTTTTCTCGGTAGATGAAACAGTTTTAATTTTTTTCTTAAGTCTGTAATGCTATTGAAACGCAGTACCTTTTAATTAACACGTGTTAAGATAATGTATTGATGCACTTCAATGCAATTGATCGCTATTTCCGCCTCTAAATAATCTGTTAAGACTTCAACTGTTTTGTTGCACGATAAACGACTTACTTAAGTATATACTAGTGTGTCAAAAATTGACCTTGACTTTTACAAAGCTTTTCTATCATATTTCCAAGTACATCACGTGTTTTCTATATTAACTAGCAAACGCGGACTCATTCAGTTTGAATATTAACGATTTTAACAGACGTTGTTTTAACACAGAAACACAAACCTTTCAACACACATGGGTGGAAAGATCTGAAAGAAAATATTTTTTTAATAATTAAAGCTTCAGAATCGACAAAACTTTTCTGAGGGCTTCGGTTAAAGGCGTCTTCTTGGTAGTATTAATCTAAAATTAGAATAAACTTTCATATCTATAATTATTCATTCATTTTTTTTTTTAAATTTTCAGAGAAAATACGGGATTGCGCCTGCTTATGGATATTTTCAACAGTAGATGTATATATTGTCTTTATCTAGACAAGCGGACAATTTAGAACCTAAGTATCATTGAGATACATCTATCTTCAGTACAAAATGCTTTGAGAAAAAATTCAATAATTATAAAAGTTTTGACTGCGAAGTACATATAAAACACTAGTAGGAAGTTAGCAGTAGCAGTTGGCAGTAGAAATTAAAGCTAACGTGAAGTTGGCAGTGGCAGTACCAGCAGTAGCAGTAGGAAAAATGTGAAGTTTACAGTGGCAGTACCAGCAGTAGCAGTAGGAAAAACGTGAAGTTGGCAGTAGCAGTACTAGCAGTAGCAGTAGGGAAACCGTGAAGTTGGTAGTAGCAGTTAGAGCAGTAGCAGTAGGAAAAACGTGTTTTTTATCTACATCTACTGCTCTTACTGCTAATGCCAACTTCACGTTTTGCCACTGCTGTGTACTGCTACTGCTACTGCAACACAGTTTCATTGATATCATCTATCTTGACATAGCAGTCAAGATAGAACGTCGAAACGTCGTTTGGAAAATTGATTTTACCCGGATTATAAACACGTGCTCAAAACTCTTTAAGGATTAGTAATCTGAAGTTATTTTAAAACATCTGTTTCTTCTTATTATTTTTTTAAAGATACTCTAATGATTAGCTTGAATAAAACATTATCGTAATCAAAAGGTGCAAGATCATTTCAACTTAGATCATTTATAGATTGAATGATCGCCTATAAGACCTACCACAGACTTTTCATATAACAGGCAAGTTTCATCATTTACTCTTGTATAGGAAATATACATGATAATTATAAACAAAGTAGCTTGCCAAATGCGCTTCGTTCATTTAAGATTTGCGAATCTATCAGTCGAAAAGTCTATTAAATGTTATAAAAATGTAATCGTGACAACAAGATGAAATTTCAAAGCGATGGCAAGAGTGGTAATTTCACTTTGAAGCCGGCAAATTCTGTATTATCCACCTGTCACACCGTTTTTTGTTGTTCACGGAAATTCCTCTATCATCATTTAAGTAATATAAAATTACAGCTGTAATAGTAGTGTCCCTTATTTTAGAACAAGCTAAACCTGAATTCCTCCACACCCTGTTTTTGAATACTGGCTTTAAAATCAGGAATACAAATGAATATTTCAGGTTTCGTCAACAAAACAGCATTCTGCTTAATTTATTTTTAGAACTTTTATACATACTCTTCATTAGATGAAAATAGAGTCATTGAAGAAACATAATTTCTAAATATCAATTCTGAAGAATATACAGTCCAACCCCTCAAGAGCAAACACCATTCGGTTAAAAGGAAAGTGTTTGTTGTAGAGAGGTTGTTTGCTCTCGGGAGGTTCAACCAATCTTCAATGTTGGAGTATTATCATGGCTATAATGCTTTACAATCAGATAGGATGCCTAGAACTACTCTGTTTTCTTTAAATCTTTCTTCATTTACATGTTATTTTATTAAAAATCTTCATCAAACTTGTATTTTTGATATTTTTTTACATTGTATCTTTTAAATTTTGATTTGACAAAATTCCTGTTTATGTGATATATAACGCTGACGTACAAGCAGAAATTATAATATCTTAATCGTTAGGTGGCAACAACAGAGTATAAATACATATTAACATACATAAAACCCATCAGAGCATTCAAGTTAGGAAAGCTATGAATTCTCACATTTCAATGTGAATCAAAAAACAACCTTGCACACCCGTAATTATACCTGGAAGTTGACAAACAAACTGCTTCATCATTTCACACCGGTATTGCATGTTTGTTTAATTCTAAAATCACAGGGTGTATGGTTTTAGACTTAATAAATGCGCACAAGCGCTGAAAATACCTTTTCAATATTTTTGGGAAATCCCGGATATATACAACTCGCTGACTATTTTTCTGTCGTCCATGGGAGGTTTTCATATGTCATTGCGGAGAAACAGTAATGTCCTTGCTCGTTTTGGAGAGGTGTCGCTCGAGAGGTGAAAATGCACGTATTGAAAAATATAAACAAACAATGCCACTAAAATATCTAAATTGCGTTCGGCTCAACACACTCTCGATTTCAAACGTTAAAAGACGATCGTTTAGTCTTAAGCCTTGTTTTGTCAATTTCAAGAAGTAATTTTAGAGGGAAAAACATGAAATATGTGTTTTTAGTTAAAGTACTATGTGATTATTTTAACGCTCTGTCGTCAATTCAAAAGAACTACAAAACAGTTCTTACACGTACATTTGGTATACTAGTATCTAAAAACAGTTACTATATTAAAATAAGGCAATAAAAGTAGATTTTTATTCTACGTTTCAAGTTTCAAACCTTTCTTTAAATATATTTTCTATTCAGTATTTGCTTCCATCCATTTAGGTCCTTTTTCACCGTGCTGAAATATGTATTTGCTATACATCTGTCAAAGTAATGAGCAGACAAATTGCTTACAGACTTTACACTTATTAAGAATTTACAGCTGACTGATTGGTTCACGTCATAAACATAATTATTTCTTAATGAACACGTGTTTAGCTGTATCGTACCTAGTTTGAAGCAGAAATAAGAAAATTAGAGGAAACGCGCTTGTAGGTTGTAGTGTATTTCTTACATAAACTCATATCTTTTGACAATGTGTACACGTTAAAATGAGGAAACATTTAAATATAGATTTCTATCAAACAGGTATAACATCAAAATAACAGTACAGAATAATGCCAACAAGCAAACAGCCATAAATATATGAAAATACAAGCATACGCAGAATCAAATAAATAAAAGTACATATTGCAGGAGTGGTGAACCATTAAAAATTAACAACTGAAGAATCTCATCAATTACAATGTTACAACTATTGGTTTTTTAAACAAATGAACAACATTTAACTATTTTCTGAAAGTTTATTTTCTTGGTTAATACTTTGCAAAAACAAGATTATAATAGGGTGTTTATGGTTATTCAATTAATGATCTTCTTTTCTGTATTAAAGTTGTACATTAAGATGGTAATGAAATTCATCACCAATAATTGTTTCAATCTTGCTTTAGATACATTTACATAAGCTTAGCCCAATGCCATTTCAACTTCTGCTTTTAACTGACAATCTAGTTTTCTTGTTGTCAATTGAATTATAAACAACTTACCAGAGCAATTAATGAAATTATTTTCGACATTAAAGTCGTGTTTAAGACGGCATTGTTTACTCTAAGATGAACTCTCTAGTCTACTGTACATATCATTTATTTATAAATCCGAAAGCTTTTGTTTGTCATTTGCAATGGGCTATTTTGAATAACAAAATAAGTTCACTCCATATGCTTGCTAAACCAGATTTTATTGAGATGTATTAAACGTAACTGATCCACAACATTCATAAATGACTTACCAGTTGAAAATACACAGTGCTTAAAAAATTTGGTGTTTTCGGTTAAATGAACTTAAACCTTTATGAATTATTGCTTGCCTCTGTATCAGTATTTTTTGGTTTTACACAGATTTTACAAAAAAAAAGAAAAAAATATCAAACACACAAACAAATAAACAAACATACAAACAAAAACATGCAATTTGGCGTGCTAGGTCTTCAGCTTAATACTTACGTTTATAAATCGAATATTTTCGATAATTTCGTTTTTACCGCCTTCTAGACCATAAACCAAAAAGGTTCAACTGGTTTGTCAAAATATTTATTTACTTATCAATCGGCAGGCAACATTTTATAGCTAGCCAGTACAGCCAGTACCATCACACCTAAAATATCTGTTCAAGTTATACAAAATATTAAAAAGATCTTAAAAAGAACAGCGGGTAGCCGCTCTCGTAGATTTCACAAGATTCTTCATGAAAATAGACATTCAGAAATCTTTTTTTTTATTTGGTGTTTACACATACAACCTTCGTCTGATTCGACTAATTAGAACAGAAACTGAGATGTCAAAATAGTCTTAGGGGTATTAATGCGACCACATACAAAAAATTTTATTTTGATATATCAAGTCTTAAAAGACACATTTCATAAATGCGCTTGTGGAACAAATTAAATTTTTCTGCAAACCAGACAATCGTCCACTCGAAAACTGCAGACTCCCTTTAATCAAATATGAATTCTTGTGTTATGTGATACAAATGTGATCTTGAAACAAGATCAAAATTACTTTTCATAACTTATATAAGATGGCAAATTGGCAATTTACGCGTAATTCTTGGACAGTCTCTAAAATGCAGTGTGTGTACAGATCATGATTTCTTCTGAAATTGACAATGCTTAAAGCCTTTCAAAAAAAAGTACTAGCTATAATCCGTGACCAAATACACTCGTTCTGTCTAATGCGTTTAAAGGAAATCCAGCATGTTTTAACATAATTTAATTTACGAGTTGAGAGTAATGTTTAATTCTATGTAGTGGAAACATTATCATACTTTCGGGGACGTTGGTACAAGGAAAGCTGAAATACTAGTAAAAAGAAAGCTGATATTTTTTTAAAGTTTCAGAAATGACACTCTCGATTTACAGTTTAAGAGAAATGAAAGGCTATAAATGCGGAAGTATTTCAGTAAGTAAGATATTTGTCAAGACAACTTATAATCAATACTAAAAATACCCATTTACAACGAGAAAAGGAGAAGAAGTGTTTGCAAATGTCATAAAACAGGAATTCGGTTACCAAATTGCGTAATTTGGACAATAATTGTTATTTGTTTAACGCTTACATGTATTATGTTTATACTATGTCTCAGTTGCTATAACTGCAAAGTGCTCAGATTACAAGTCACTTAAGAGATATGTTTTGCTCAGAGTATCACCGTTTCAAGAATTTCCATCTTAACAAAACCTTCAAACCAAATGAGGAAATAAACGACTGCTCGGCATCGTCTGTGTTCACGAGATATTTTTGACACAGATGGGACGATGTTATTTCATAATTTCATTCCTATGTTAAATTCAGATTATTTTTTTTTTGTAATTCATCTCTTGCCAATGTAACAAAAAGCAAAAAAGTGAAACTTATTGAATAGCATTAGACACAAATTGATGTAAACAAGCGAAGTCTTAACAGAACAATTTCACTTAGATGAAGGAATGCTCCTGTAATTATGCTGTAGTAGAATTCATTAATGGCAAAAACTACATACACTTTCTCAATAATATTCTAATATGTATCAAACACATTTTTTATGAGCAGAAAAACAATTTACAAACACTATTTTTTTAGAAACTTATACCAGTGTGATACAAAAATGGTGGATTCTTTCAGGGAATGTAAACACAAATATACCTTTGCTTTTTGTTACAATTTTGAAATTTAAAGAGATAAGCGAATTAAGATAATATACTTATTTCAAAGAATTATGTGTTTGGGAACAAATAAGAACAAATACTACACTGCACGTTTTTATCTAAAACCTACGAAATCTAAATAAATAAATTTGCTACATGAGACATTAAACCGAGGTCGCTGGGTTCGGTGCTATAAAGTGAGCAAGAGTCACCAGGAGTAACTGTGGAGTTGGGTGGTTTCTCTTTCATGCACTATCTCGAGAAGCATTAAACAACTCAATTCTGACATAGACCAGATGGGAAACCGGTTCCGACGATAAATAAACTGAAATACTCAGACTGACCACTGCAGCATAGTTTATTGTTTTTGTTCTTTGAATTAATTATAAATGAAAAACAAAAAAATAAGGTGTTTGAAAGAAAAATACTTTTGACTCAATTCTATTGCACAAACAAAAAATCAGTATGGTGCGTCTTCCTTTTTTCCTTTTCACATTATTTTTAAGAAAGCAGAGAACAGGAATTATTGATGATGTTTTCATTTCATTAAGTATATCAAAAGTAAGAAAATAACTTGACAAAAAATGTTTTACTCTTAATATTGATAAATCATCTTTAAACATTTAATTTAGGTTTTTACGTGCGAATAAATCATTTCAGAAACTGAAGATAGAAAGAACTACCGGTATCAATAATAAGATATTGAACGAGCCAAGCTTCCTGCAAAGCCCAAAGCGATATTTCATCGCAATCAGATTTCAGCATGAAATAGATTTAAGGGGTGTTGAAAGACCTCTTTGTAACAATGCGTCGTTTCGATATATTGCATAGATTAATTTCAGGTTAGAAATATTCACTGAAAATTCTTTATGCTTTCTAATTCGTTCTGTTGTGCTGCAACTTTTAAGCAATACAACTCAAGCGTAGTTCTGTTCAACGCAATTTCAACCTTTCTTGACAGTGTTTACAGAACACCAAATCAACTCTCTTGTTGGTGTTTTCTGGCACAAACAAAATTAGCTTTATTCTTATGAATGGTTCAAGCTTAAGGCACTTAAACCTTTAGATAATACAAAAATTTACAATTGATTTAAAGTTTTATTTTACATGTAACTGTTCATATTGTCTGTAGCTGAAAGTACAAATGAGAGTGTCAGTAAAACACTAAAAAGTTAGCTTAAGTACCAACGTACAGGTGTTTTAGTATCAATACCATTTTATAAAGCTTCATTACAATAATATTCAGTTACAGGTGGTTGCATACAAATGAATAGATAAGAGGTAAAGTAAACACTATCAAATAGATTACTAGAGAGAGAGAGAGAGAGAGAGAGTACCAGTGCCTATACGACCAACGTCCCCTGGAGAGCTTTTAGCTATTTAAGATTGTAGAGGACATTGCAAGATTCAGAAAGCATCCCATTCCAGAGACACCCCTGATTCTTTTCTATGTTCGTTGCATAACATTGATACATAGGACCATGGTTTAACGTTCAATACGAAAGACAATTAGTAATGTCCGTGGAGGAGCGGTGGATCGACGTAAACGTTTGAAAAGTCCTTCTTTTATCATCTTGCATCTACAACAAGAGAATAAAAAAAAATCGAGAAAGCGCATGATGCAGTTATTTTTGCACTGTTTCATATAATCGTAAGGAATGTAGATTTAAAGAACTATTTTGTGAGATCGTTCTTTTTTTATTTGATTATGGCTAATGTTCATATACATCAATTTCATATAAAGATATACTTTATGTGTAAGATTTTGAGGAAAAAATGTATAAATTTCTTTATAATTCCTACACGCAAAACTATAAATTTAGATATATCATTAGCTAAAGTTTAAATGTATTTTTTCCTTGAAGGTTTGTTACAGTTTAGTGAACATACTCTTACGTCTAAGCAGACAGAATCAGATTTTAGAAAATTACAGTTCCATGCAAAACACAGTTGAACTTAGCACTGATAAAATATCTCTCAAAGAGAAAAGGGATAACCAACACGGATAACAAAACTACTTTTTGCAGACGTCAAACAAGCTGTTGCATATTTATAAACGAAACTATGGCAACTACAACAATATTCCAATAACAGATAATGTTGTAAAGTATGTCAAAATTATTACTTGTTTTCTTGTTAACTATGTGAACTACCTAACGCGATCATTTAGTCTAAATATTCAATGATTTCAACAAAAATTGATTCAACAAAGAATCAAACACGAAACTTTCAAAATTATGATAAAAAAGAGTTAAAAAAACAAAATAAGACTACCTACGACAGCTTCTGTAATGATACTGGTGTTTTGTGCGTTTTGCTTAACTCTCAGTATCTTTCTGTTATGTATATGAATATCAGTAATGCGCCTTAAGTTTATTCATACAAATTCAGAAATCTGGCAATTAAAACTTTATTGCAGCTGAAACGTTGCAATATGCTATATTGTCAAGTGTTTAGTTTGTATTATGAAATAAGACTATTTTATAGTAATTTCTATTGTATATTTTTATGTTATGTCTTCATTTGTATTAAGTAGGGATGGGAACGAATACTTATATAATATTCGCTTTGCCATATTCTAATATATTCGAATATTCGGGGTTTTTTCCAGTTCAGTCAGATACCCGAATTTTGATATCCGAACATTGGTACTGTTTTATCACCTGTATGTCGTCAGGGAAACTGCTATGTATCACCTATAAATGGCGAAGAAATTGCTTGTTTAATGGAAGTTTTAAATACATATTAAGTCATTGGCAATAATAATGTATCCCGTTCATTAAAACCGCGTGAAATAAGTCCAAACACGAGAGGGAAGCATGTTTTTTTCAATTATACTAATAAGAGAAAAATATTTGAGCTATTCTTCTGATTGGGCAACTAAAAAGTAACATCAATAGAGTTATAAGCGTGACTGGGTTTTCGTTTTCGTAACACATGACCTTAATCCTTTAATATTGTGAGACAATCAACTTCTAAAATTTGTGAAATAAACTGGGGCCCATTACAATGAAAAAAAGATTAAAAGGTATCACAATTACGCCTGTTGCAAACGACTGCCTTTGCCAATTATGCATTGCAGTTTTATTGTTAATTGGATCATTTTTGACACGCGATAAGCAAACAAAATACCAAACAGATTGGTTCATTTTTTTCCGCATAATCGGAATGCTTACATTTATAAAAATCAACGATGCTTTATTTGAAAATAAAAATCATTATAGAATATTCTAATTTGATTTTCAGATTCGAATATTCGGTCGATTTTCGAATATTCAAACATTCGTTCCCATCCCTAGTATTAAGTGAATTTACAGTTGTATTTAAAAAAAAAATCATTTTAATTAAGTACTGTCAATATCTCCTACTTGAAAAATGAAGATATAATAAAATACTAGTGAACATTATACAACACAAATTGATTCATTTTAAAATACAAATAAAACAACCTGCAATACAATGGTTAACACTGAATATTTTAACGTTTTACATACCACAAAACCTTTTCTATTTTAATCATAATCTAATTGCCGCTATTTAAGGTAATTTGATAGTCAACCCAATTCACACACAAAGACACACACACGCACGCACGCACGCACGCACGCACACACATACAGTGAATAACTAAGAGATCATTTGAAGCAAAGTGTAAACTAGAAAAATGGAGCGGCTGTACCTTCCCATACATCTAATAATAGAAAAGAGTTTATTTTACACACACATACAGCGGATAACTAAGAGATCATTTGAACCAAAGTGTAAACTAGAAAAATGGAGCGGCTGTACCTTCCCATACGTCTAATAATAGAAAAGAGTTTATTTTCAGTCTGGTTGTACCGGTTTATAATCGTTAGTGAAATTAGACGTTGGCGTGTGCAACCTTTCTTTCCGACACCCTCTAAGTCAGAAGTCCCAGACACACTCTAAGGGGAAGGGAAGTTTTAAATGATTTACCTCTACGCTAGGTGTTTACAATATATCAATATATAACATGTCTAACTTAAACTTGTTTCATATTATATGATTGGAACCGCTGATAGTATGAACGATTTGATATGTATGATATTAATAAAAGTACACTGCAAGAAGATAAAGATCGGATTAAAAAAATCTCGTTTATTTTCATTCAGTGAAACCATGGGTGATGCAGATACCTGCCAAATAGTATCTTTATCAATCTGTTTTTTAAACATGTAACTGACATGTTATCTTTTATAAGAATAAATAAATTATAAGAATTAATTTACGTATGTTTTATCAAAATTTTAAACATGGAAACGGTTGTGTTATCTTAAATAAGATAAAGCTGCCTTGGCGTAGAAAAGTGAAATCGCTTATATCAAGATAAACAAGAAAATGTCCCATAAAACGTCATTCAGAAGGCAACGATAGTCATCAATGTAAAATATCTTTTTCAGGCTCAGCCAGTCTCCCCTCACTCATGATTAAAAAACTTCGTATGATATAAAAAGCGAAGTTCATGACGACATTAAGAATAAATAAATTCTCGATCTAACTGAACAGAGGGAAAAACGAAAGAGGAGAAAATAACAATTATCTTCTAGTGCATGCTACGTTTTCATATTGATATGAATTCATGCTAGTTCTTTCCCAGGTAAAGAAAAATATACTAGGATAAGCAGTTGTATTTTCCTGTTAGTATACCACATGATGAGAATCTAAGAGGCAAGAAGACTGTAACGACGTTACACCAGACATAACACTTCAAAGTTTCATAACAAAAGATTTTCAATCTGTTTTTGTAAAGGTTAATGCTATAAAAGAAAACGAAACGAAGTAAAGATAAAAAAGTGACTCAAAAGGACATTTAGTTAAAACGATATGTAGCTATAGAAATAGACGATGCATTTGTATGCAAAAAAAAAAAGTGTTGACCAGGTTTTGGTTGCATTGAAATCATACATGGATTAGCCATTTTGCTATATAAAAACTATTTCCACAAGAGCTGTAACAGCATATTAAAAAAAGTAAAATATTCGCAAAAAATATCGGCTTTGGTCGACATGCAGTACTTGAGGGTTTAATAATGGCTTATTAACATAAGAAAGGTGAATTTATAGACGTATTTGTTCGTCATTTTCTCGTTTAAGAGACTTTGTAACATAAAAAAGATCACAACTTTATTATGTAAAATGGCTGTGATAAGCCTCACAAAATGTATAAATAGCTTTCCCGACATGAATGATGTCTACTGACATCAACAGAGGTAGGAATACAAATGAAATTATCCCTCTTTCAAATACTGCAACAGTTTTTTTAATTCATTATTATAATATATTTTATCCATTACAATTTACAACGAGAAATACAAAATGTTTTCGAATGTTTTCTTTGCATAACATCAAAATATTTTTCACCTTAATGTTTTCCTTTTCAGATAAATTTGCAGACAGATAGCAGATAACAGTTGCGTAAGATAGATATTTGTATTTTTTTTTTCGATATATCAAAAGTTTGAAAATAATGAAAAAGGATCTGATTTAAAAGGCTAAACCATATTTTATTGATATAATATTTGTAACATTTTCAATAATTTTATTCAGTTGCATGCAAATAGATGACTTACAGAATCGTATTGTTTAGTATTTTGCCAGTGTCATAACATTTTTTTTTTAAATAATATAGATTTTAAAAGCTTTGAGGGGCGACCAACGAAGAATCGAACCTTGTTTCAGTGATTAATATGAAAATCAGAACACTTCACTGAAGTTTCACTTAAAACTTATGTATAATTATGAACCCAGCTTGGATTAAAGTTTCCGTGTTCCGTAGACATCCGTGATATTTCTAATGAACTAAACTCAGATGTACAATGCTACGATGGTGCGATGGCACGAGGGTGAAAATACGATACTGCGATGTTGAAATCAATGATGAAAAACCGATTTTATATCTCGTTTTAATCATCGTACTTATTCTTCATCGTTGTTGTTACTCACCATCGTACCAATGCATTTAACCATCGCTTGTTATTTTATTCCAGGGGTTATGCAAATCAGTACAGTTTACAAGCATGTCATCTGTTTCTGACATATACGGTATTTTAAAATCTGAAAACCCTTGTCCCATTTTGCAGGACTTTCTGGTTACTTACTTTAAGTTACTTAAAATACCTACAACGAATGGCAGTCAAAATAACTCTGTACAACTTTAAGGTAAACATTAATTGCTGATATTATTAATGTAACTTGTTAAATGTAAAAAATGGGTGATTTAAGAAATACCTAAATGTCAATACTGTAATTTTCACTATCATTTTATCATTCATCTACATTCTATTACACATTATATCTTCTATCCATTAATATTGATCACGAAAAGGGAATAAATCCACCTAAATACGTTAAAATACATTCTTTTGAATAATTATGTACGTTTTGTTTTTGTTTTGCCTCATATTAAGTTGCAGAAGGGGAGACGATAACAGAAAACATTGATGGAATTTTTACTTCATCAACATATTTGAAAGTTAGCGAAAATAATTCCCAGGAGATTAATCTGGCAGACAAAAACAAAACTATCAATAAAACTGATAAATCACTTTCTGTTTATATTGAAGTTATAGCTACAACAAGATAATTTCAAATATTGAAGACAAAAAGCTGTATTTAACATCTTAAATCTTCAATAATGGCCAATGGCTGAGTTTTCTCCAGGTTAACCAGAGATATTTCACTGGTAACATTTTTCTTTGATAAACAAAACTTGGCACAGATAGGTTCATTTTTCAGTCCAAAAATTTTCCATAAGGTTGATGAGCATAATGTATCTTTATAGAACACTGAGATAAACCATACGAGGAATGTCCAGGACAGATTTCACCAGTTTCAGTATTTAATAAATGATGAAAGTTCTTTAATTCAAAACCATAAAATATTCTAAATTTAAACTGTCACTCATAAAGAGTTATTAATTCAAGTGTCTTTATTTTACTTGTATGATCAAATTAGTTTATGACATATAAAGAACCTGGGTTCAACACGGGACCTTAAAAGCTACCAACAAATGTTGTATTGTAAAGAATTAGAAAATAGGAATCTTAATTGATTGTAGAATCCTCAAAGGTAAATTACCCAGGCCTGAAAACATTTCAGCTCCAAAGCTGTTTTAAATCTATGTGTACTCAAATAAGAAAAAATACTGGTATATTTATAATATCGTTTAATGTTTAATTTAGATATAAAATTTAAGGGTCCTGAAAAAGGCCTGTGGTAAGACTGACTAGGTTCGACTAACGTTGACCTTGAAGTAACTTCGCTAGGCAGGGTGTAAATAAGACAGCGAACAATGTTGAATGATCTTGAAAACCGGAAATTTCCTGGAGGAATTGGCTTTATGAACATTGGCAGGCACTCTGGTGGTCTCGCGGTTCCTGGATTACCAGTTCAGTGTGTTACCACTGGACAACTTCTCCTGCATGATGCCGGCTTTAATAGATGACATGTTGAAATGTGACAACATAAGTGCAAAATACAATGGTTTCATTCCAAACGTGTAAGTGGGTACAATATTGTAATGTTGTTCTCTTTTTAATATATTTCCCTTTTTTCAGCTCTATTTACGATACTTTATTTTCAGAATTCAGATAGTTGAGTTCTCAAAGATGATATTTTTGGTGTATTTATTATATCCGTGTCTGTAATGACTTACAATATATAAGACTTACAATATTATATATTGTAATAAAATTACTTGCAAAATTTTTCACTCTGACAATATTTACCCTCATGGACAGACATATTAAAGCAAGCAGACAGCTATCAATATCGCAAGAAATATTGCATGTAGATGGGATCACATGCACAATTTAATTATTGGGCATAACCCATTAGATCCTTTTTAAGCAGCTAACTTGTTTTTCTAGCTTTTATGGACGCACTTAAGAACAAAATCAAGATGACGTATAGGAGTGTGTATGAGAGTCATCACGGGCAACAAACGGTAGATAAAACATAAAATATGAGTTGCTTAGATATACTAGAAATTTATTGATGATAAATGTCATTGCAACAATAATCAAAGCACTGAAAGTACTGATGGGGGCGAAGAATGAATACAATGAAGAGTTTCAAAAGTAAAAATTCCTTTGCAAAATGTTGGAAATTGTCTGAATGTGTTTCAGTCCTTTAACTTTAATAATACCGTCACTTTTTTTGAAACATCAGTATCGTGGAAACCTTGAAGATACAGAACTGAAACTTTGCAGACACAGTAGTTGGTAGGACGCACACGACTCTCTATCACATTTTCTAGTTATTGTCCGTTTTAGGAACTACGACTTAAATAACAGCATTTAAACGTTTCACCAGTGCAAGTGACATATTTTACCGGTACAAGGGAAACAAGATTTTTCATTTACAAAAATAGGTCTCTGAACTTAGGAACAGCATTTTGCTTTTTACATTCAGGACAATCACCAGTGCAAAGCAAAAAAAAAAAAAAACACAAAACTTATAATATTTTGAAAGTTACAGCCTTTAATACATGAGCTTGTTCATTTAAAAAAAATCTTAAGAAGCCTTGGTGATCATCTCTGAAACTTGTAGATGTACCATGTATTTTGAAGTGTAATGGACCCATTCTTACTACGGAGGTAAAAATATTTTTTTTCATGTTAAGAAACTTAACAACACACAATGTAATTTTGCCTACATAGTCATCAGCAGGAAGAGATTTGAAAACAGACAAGAACACGAGGTCAATATAACATTTACTCTAGAATATAAAATAAATGAGATCAGACTAGTATATACCAGTGGTTTTATGCATAGGAATAAATTAAAACAAAGTAAGCAGAACTGTAAAAGACAACATAAGTTCCACTCACATACATTCTTCAAAGAAAGGACAAGACATTTATATCACTTTTTTAGGTACATGTAAACCTTTCTTAATGTCATTCAACAACTGTGCATAAAGGCTACTGAGAGACTGGGGATTCGAGGCATCGCAAAATTAAATGTTAACTAAGACTACAAATGTATTTGTTTTAGGTTAATTTATTTCTGGATGATTGCTATTTAAGGAATTCAGTTCTGCTCTGAAAATTTAAACCAGTCTAGTGCACAGTAAAATGTAAATAAACCTTGTACTTATATTTCCAAATCAAGACCTTATTCAAACAATAAACTGGCCACACTTTGCATCATATAATAGAAAAAAAAAGTTCACGACAACAAAATGAAATAAAAACAAAATTAACAGAAAAGATTTTTCTATAACTAAGTTACAGTTTTTCTAAATCTGAGCATCATTTTTCTGTGATATACTTATTCTATCATGTTTATGCACCTTCATATACAAGAAGTTTTCATTAATTATTCATCTATTAATGCACTTGTCTTCCTATTGTATAATGTTCTTGTGATTTTGGATACTAGATTTCCAAGTTTCAACAATTTTAACTCCTAAAACTTCACTGCCTTGCTTTTCGATCTCCAAATGAACTGATCCATGTTCTGCAAACCACAGTGGCAGGGTCATCACCAAGAGCAAAGAAGAGAACATCTGCTGGAAATACCATGACAATGTATCTTGCGGTAATAACTCTGCCTTGCTGTCTTCCATACTGACCGCAACTACATGCAGTTCCTCAAATGCAAAGCCTGTTTCACAATTCTAAAAATTATGAAAAAAAAACAACAACTGGTGAACAGGCATAATTACACAACGTTAAGTCAAAATATCAAAAGATGTATTCACTGAAACTTTAATTGGAAATACATGGGCAATCAGTGATCACATGTGTCACCTGATGATAGCCAATTAAGCAGTTGCATTGAGAGGTGATTGGACAGATTGTTGGCTAAAACGAGATTTTTATTCAAGGGCCATAACTCAGCCAAAAATCATTTAACCGAAAAACCTGTTAAACAAGCCCAAGTACTTGAGGTACCGATCAATCCTGTAACATTGCATTCAAATTGCTTCAGTAGTATAAGAGAAGAAGTCCAGACGAAGTTTAAAAATAAAAATCATTAAAGGGCCATTACTCTAACAAAAAACATTGAATTGGAAAATGCCGATGATTTGCACAACTTAACTTGGTACTGATCATTCTAGTAAAGTTTGGATGAAATTGCACCAGTACTTTCTGAGGAGTAGTCTGGACAAGTTTGTGACAGATGGACGGATGGACAGACAGACAATGGAGAAGTGATCCATGCATGTAACGGCTACTTTGTAACATGTCGCAGCTACTGTGAAGCAGGCAACACAAAAATCATTAACGGGCCAAAACACCTTTTTATAATCAAGGGCCATAACTCAGCCAAAAAATTATTCTACTTAAAAACCCATTAGATACGCGCAAGTACTTGAGGTACTGACCAGTCCTGTAACATTTCATTCAAACTGCGTTAGTAGTATAAGAGAAGTTTTAAAAAATCATTAAAGGGCCATAGCTCTCACAAAAATCATTAAACTGGAAAAATCCGATGATATGCACAACTAGACTTGGTACTGATCATTCCTGTAAAGTTTGGATGAAATTGCACCTGTAGTTTCTGAGAAGTAATTTTTGTGACGAATGGACAGACTGACAACAGTGAAGTGATACCTATATGTCGTGGCTACTTTGCAGCGGGCGACACAAAAAATATATAGATCACTGTAATGACACATTAAGAAGGCATTGTAGTAAAATACAAGATAATTGTGGAATTAATTTAGATAGGTAATAATTATAAGTAAAAAAATCTGCATAGAATCGTATTCAAACTTCACAGAAATATTGTTCAAATATATTTTTATTGTAGTTATTATTTTTAGGTTTGTTTTGAATTTAATGCCCATATCATATTCAATAATTTATCAGAGCGGGCAGTTTATCTAACCATCCTTCTTTTATGGCCAGTCTCCATAAGAAACTGCCAACATTAAGGGCCATAGAGTAATAAATGTAACATAATAAGGTATCATACAATGAAACAGACCATAACATTTTGATACCACATCTGAAATTTATCAAACATACCTTAATTGATGTTTGTACAGTCGTGGACAAAGTCTAATTTTCTCACATCACCTTTGTTACTTCCACAAAATCCCAAGTGGCATCACAACATGTTGCATCCCACTAGAGTGTGATCATTGCCTTCCGAGATCCATCTTAATGTGCAACTGTTTTATTGAAACATCTGTTCCTTTGACCTTAAACATTCTCTGGTTGTCTTCCTGCAGGATGAAATAATCAGTAAAAATATCTGAACTACTCACTGGTTCAAACTTGTTCAAACATAATGACCTATATTAGGCAACCTACATGTACTACACATAACTTCCACTAAGGAAGTCTAATTTCATTAATTTTGAGTTTTATGTACATATTAAATAAATTTTTAGCCTCATCTAGTACAGGCAGGTGGTTTATCTGTCAGACAATGATCATTTCATAAATGTGCCAGCCTCATCTAGCACAGGCAGGTGGTTTATCTGTCAGACAATGATCATTTCATAAATGTGCCAGTACTCCACTCCTAATCTCGTTGAGAATCTGTAGCCTTTATTACATATAGCTGGGCTCAAACCAACTGCCCCCTTTTTATTAGTAAAAAGGTTTTCAAGTGAGTGACTCTAACCAACTGACCTGAAGTAAAACCAAGACAAAGGTTTAATGCAAAAGATAAAAAATATTACAATAAAACATCTCTAGCATTTTTTACAGAATGTTTGTTTTTTATTATGATATCTATCAATATAAGGTTGTATGATAACTATGGAATAAGAATAAAGACATGTTAAACATGAGAAATCTTATAAATTTGTTTTGTTTAATCTTACACAACTCACCTCTATAATCATACCCTCCGTACATACAGACCCTTTGTTTAACCATAGGTCAGTGAACTCTAACATGCAGAGTAGGAGCAAGGGAGGGGTACTTCCGTAGAGACGTTATCACAGTTAACTCTGTGCTCCTCTGAGTTATCATATTATTTGTGATAAACATGTTTGTTGCTTGTGTTGCAACAAGGTAGGCTGGTTTGTCATCCCTCTTCAAAATTACCTCCCCCAAAACAACAGTTTCCTCCTTTAGGCTGGTGGTTTACCTGTCAGACCATGATTATTTAAAAAGTCACATAACTGCATAGGCCTCCATCACATGACCGTGCAGTCTATCACTTCCATTAGGGCCCTTGTAGTGAGTGGCTTGTGCAAGTGCCATAACTTGTACTGGCATCCCATACGGGCCACTTCCTTTGTTTACTATCTTTAGAATGATGCTCATCTGGAACAAGAGTAAAAATGATAAATAATAGTAATGTTCTATAATTTCAGAGTCAATTTGTTCTTTATTAATCTTTGGGGTTCAAAGGTTAGGAATATCAGGTTGTTTCAGCTGCACAGTAAGCACATACTTACTGTTACCATAATAAGGGTAAACAAAAAAAAAGCCAAATAATACATGGTAAAAGTGGAATGAAACTTGTGATTTGGTGACCACCAACCATCTCACATACCATCACAAGTGTTTACAGTGCTTTATCTTAAAAAGTCAGCCTTGTCAAATCATTTCTCTGTTTAGTTCCTCAATGTCTTTGACCCATTCTTGCAAAGAAAACAATAAGACATTTTGCCCAATTTCTCAATGTCACAAATTTTGAGATAACAATTGATCAACATAATTATACAAAAAACAGAAAACACGTGATAATTTCAAAGATGATTTCAATTTAAAAAGCAATAACTTATCCTATGCAGGAAAAAATGCTTCTTTTATGGTATTCAAAATAATAGTAATGAAGAATAATTACAATTTCCTTTATCTTTAATGCCTATATTAAAATAAATGAGCAGACAGAAAGGAAATGTAAACAAAAAATACTTAGAATCTAGTTTAATGTATTTAAGCTATCATTTTCATATATTTCGAGCATTAAATCTTCATCTTGCAAGTTGCTTATTTTTATTATTTGTGTTTCTCAGCATTGACTGATACACATGAAACAAAAGAATGACAATCTTCCTTAAATTGGGTTAAGACACAGTGTTTTGTATGTTAATTTGTTATTTGTTTGCAGATATGAAAACTAATTTTATGCAACTTCAGAGAAATAAGTAGTTAATAACTATGCTATCAGTCATATGGACAACTGGTACGATAAAAAAACCCTAAATGCAGACAGAGTTCTTTGTAGTTTTTTTGTTCAATGAACACATACTACTTTTGAGCACAGGGACATGGCTCACTGGCCAAACGGTAAAATGTTTGGTCAATGTGCTGTTGTGTCACTGTGCTTTTGAGGGAAGCAAAATTCAAAACTCACAAGGCGCAACTGACTGAGTTGCAGTTCTCTTCATTCTTTTTCTAAATTAAGAAAATAAAGTTGTTCCCTCTTCTGTTTTTTATTTCAGAATATGCAACTTAACCAACGTAATTGGGCCCACAGTCACTTGAAGATGGGAACTAGTTCCCATCTCTGTCTCCCGCTGTCATTATTTCTCGAAAGAATATGTGGCGACTAGTTCTGGCTTCCATAACTTTATATGTCGCTATTATGATTTTTGACGTTGCGCGACAGTAAAGTGAACAGGTCTAGCAATACTATAAAACCTGTTCGCTGAAGTCTCTTTAGCTATGTGGCGACAAGTTAATTTTGAGTGTTCTTATTGAATTTTAAGCTTATTCTTTCACTTAGACAAATATTGATGTGTAGAATACACTTGTAATTATCACTTAATTGATAGGCACAACCAACATTTTACAGACCTTTGTTATTATTGAGAAAACCAAGGAAAAACTATTGACAGTTCTGATACTTTCACTTTCACTTTAACTAGGCTACAATCGTGGATTCCATCATAATGCAGAACTTCACTTCAACTCAATGAACAGTCTAGCGGATAATTCAATGACTAGTTCAAACGTTTTTATGCAGAAAAGGCACCAAGCTCATGAAATTTCTCCTCCTTTTCTTACAACATAACTTCCGGAATTCCCATTGTCTAAATTTCGGCGTTTCGATTGGCTGATCTATAAATACTTAATCATGTAAATGTTTTTTGCAAAAATGATGCAATATGTCAAAACAGTCATGTCGACAATATACATTCAGAACCATGTTTATGGCTCGATATCTCCGTATCTTAAATTTGCAACTGCCAAGATCTTGTTTTGTCTCTGTTATAAAATGTAATTCGCCGAACGATTAAGTTTGAAGCCTACAAAGAAGGTTGACCTACTTTCTAGTACCGATGCGTGACATTCAGAATAAGCGCTCAAAGACAAAATTGTTTTCATTTCCTTAAACATATCTGAAAATAATAATTTGCTTAAAATAAATTTAAAAAGACTACTTACAATGCTGTTTTATTTTATTAATTATATCCTCCATCACAATTCGGCTGCACGATCCAAAATGACCGTAAGCTAAGAAATATGATCCGACATTGCGAAATCAATGCGCGTAATCACTTTGTTTCAGTAAAAAGTGTTCGGTTTTTGGTCTCATTTGAAAATAAAAATAAACACATAATAAAGAACCTTTATCAAAGCTGAACAAAAAGTCCATCATTGATTAACAATTTTCAATTCATTTATGAAAAAATGATCGAACTATTTCGAAGCGTAGGATTACTACTTCTCTGAAATCTAATGTGAAATGTCTCGATTTTCCTGAAAATTTGGCAAGCATAGTTATACCTTTGGAGGGCGAAAGTATTCGCCCCCCAAAAACGACAGAATTAGTAAAATCAAGCGGTACAATTCCATGAATAAATTTTTTGTAAATATTGATCTTTAAATTTCAAAAACAGAAACGAATGGACATGATTATGGGTAAAATGTTTAAAACTAGTATTGTAAACCATATTGTATTTTAATATAAATATGGTTTGTCCATTCTATTTGAAATGTAAGTAAACTACGGAATATCACCAATCATAAAAAGTTATCATATGTGAAAGACACTGACATAATAATCTGATTTCAAAACGTTAATTGTTCCATCAGATTCAACTAATAAGAAAAAAAACCTAAAAATTGTAAAATAGTACTCGGGTTATATATTCGATTTATGACATAAATAATGTAAATTTAAAATTATTAGATTTGACAATTTTTTTTTGTAATGTAGAATTTTGACATAACAAGTTTTAAAAGACACATTTCATAAATGCGCCTATGAAAATATTAACATTTACTTGCAAACCATACAATCGTCCACTCGAATACTGCAATCTCTCTTTGATCAAGTATATATTCTTGTATGATTACAATATCTACAACAGGGATGACTATATGATATACACAAGTAACTAATTTGTTTCCTTTTTCATTTAGCTGACATGATGTCGTACAAATGTGATCTTGAAACAAGATCAAAATTAATTTGCACAATTTAGATGGGATAGCAAATTGGCTACATGATCGTGATTCGTAGGCAGTCTAACATGCAGTGTGTACAGCTCATGAATTCTTCTTAGACTGACGATGCATAACTCCTTTCTAAAAGGCTTCAAACGTTATACTAGCTTTTCTGTCTAATGCATTTAAAAGAAATCCAATTCCTTGGAATTGTCTGTAAAGATATATTTTTCCTTATTTGGTAAGACTTATTTACTCACAATGCTACATTATGACTTCTTGTAGTAGATAAAGGGATGCTAACCCTGAAAAGAAAGGCAACTATTGTAGTGTTTACCAAAACTACCCTTTTCTCAATGTAAAAGACAAAGTGTATATCCTTGCAACTTTAATTCTTTGAGGATTTTTTGTTCTCAATGGGTTACACAAAAACTGAAAAAGAGTCATCGATTTCAGACCCTATAACTGTGTTGTTCAAATTACAAGCCAATTCTACTGATAGAGTATAACCGTATCAAGAATTTCCATCTTAACAAAAGCTTCGAACCAAATGAGGAAACAAACGACTGCCCCTGCATCGTATGTGTTCATAAAGGCATTTTTGAAAATTGATGAGACGTTGTTATTTCACAGTTTGATTCCTATGTCAAATTCAGATTAAATTTCATTTGCATGATGAATGCTCCTGCAATTATGCTATAGTGGGATTTAATCAATGGCAAAAAGTACACAAGTTTTCTTAATAATAATTCATATGTATCAAACACATTCATTATAGATGGAAAAGCAGAGTATGAAAACATTCTTTTTTCAGAAACTTTCCTAGTCTAACATAAAATAGATCATACATATAAATTTTCGAAAATTCTCTAATCTCATACGCTTTTATCGGATATGTTTGAACTTCCTGGTAACTCAGAAATGCTTGTTTTTGGAATAGACAATTGTCTTTGTTACATTTGTAATATAAGCTGATTAAACTATCAGATTTCTTAGAGTTCTAACAACTTTAATATCGGCAAAAAATGGAACAACAACAAAACTGCCTTATACCAGTATGGTACACAAATGGCAGACTCTTTCATAGAATGTAAACACAAATATTCCTCTGCTTTTTGTTAAAAAAATACTTCTGAAATTCAAAATGGAATGACTCTGGAATTGGATGTTTGTTTCCACTTTCATTGCACTATCTCGAACAACCTAAAACAACTCAAATCTGAAATCGGTCAGATGGGAAACCGGTGCCGACGAAAAATAAACTGAAATACATGTATATATATTCATTACTGTAAGTTTCTACTGTAATCTTTTTGTTCTTTTTTATCAATTTTAAATGATCACGAAAACAAAAGCTAGTTATTTCAACAAAAATACTTTTTAAGTGCATTCTCATGCACAAACAAAATATCAGTATGATGCGTCTGCTATTTTTCCTCTTCACATTAATTTAAAGAGAGCTGATAACAGGAATTATTGATGATGTTTTCATTTCATTAAAAGTATATCAAAAGTAAGAAAATAACTTGACAAAAAATGTTTTACTCGTAATATTGATAAATCATCTTTAAACACTTAATTTAGGTTTTACGTGCGAATAAATCATTTCAAAAATTATATATAGAACGAACTATGATCAATAATTAGACATAGAACTAGCTAAGCTTTCTGCTAAGGCCAAAGCAATATTTCATTGCAATCAGATTTCAGCATGAAATAGATTTAAGGAGTGTTGAAAGACCTCTCGCTTCAATCTACTGCATAGATTAATTTCAGGGGAGAAATGTTCACTTAAAGTTCTTTATGACTTTTATTCGCTCTGTTGTGCTGCAATACAACTCAAGTGCATTTCTATTCAACGCAGTTTCAACCTTTCTTGACAGTGTTTTAAAACAGTGTCATACCACCAAATCAACTCTCTTGTGGGCGTTTTCTAGCACAAACAAAATTGGCTTTATACATGTAAACGTTCGATCTTGAGGTATTTCAGTCTTTACATTATACAATAATTTACAATTGATTTAGAGTTTTAAAATACAAATGAGAAGCGCTAGGAAAACACTAATAATCTTTCAATTACAATTAAATTCAAATGCATGTGGCTGCATGCAAATAAATAGATCAAGGGATAAAGTGAAAATCTATTAAATAAATAACTCTTTTGCTTGTACTCCTCGATTGTATTCTTTCCAAAGTGAGTGCTTGCGTGCGTGCGAGCGAGAGCGAACGCGCGTGTGTTGTGTGTGTGTGTGTGTGAGAGAGAGAGAGAGAGAGGGTGGGGGGATAGGACCCTTTTAGTCGTCGTTACCAGTTGTCCATACGACCGACGTCCCCTGCAGAGATTTTAGTTATTTTACATTGCAGGGGGGAGAACAAAAAAAAAACAACTATATAAATTCTTTTATAATTCCTACACGCAAAAAATATGAATTCTGATATCTCATAAATCACTTAGCTAAAGTGTTTATGTCTTTTTTCTTGAAAGTTTGATAGAGATAAGTGAACATTTTCTTAAGTCTAAGCGGACAAAGTCAGATCTTAGAAAATAATAGTTCCACCCAAAACACAGCTGAACTTAGCACTAATGAAATATCTCTCAAGGTAGGTATAACAAACAGACATAACAAAATTACTGCTCTGTATATCCGTTGCCTTGATTTTTGCAGACTTTAAACAAGCTGTTGCAGATTTGTAAATGAGACTTTGGCAACTACAACAATATTCTAATAACAGATAAGATTCTATCGTATGTCAAAATCATTACTTCTTTTCTTGCTAACTATATAAACTACTTGGCGTGATCATTTGCTAAAAAAAATAAATGATTTCAGCAGAATTTGTTTCAACAAAGAAACAAACACAAAGCTTTCAAAATCAAGATAAATGGAAATCAAGATAAAAAAAGAGTTTTAAGAAAAAGAATATAACACTGGCCATGATTGCTTCTGTAATGTTGTATTATAAAAAAGTGTATGTAAAATCCACTGGTATTCTGTGCACTTTGCTTACCTAAATGTGTTTCAATCATACGCCTTAAATTTATTCGTACAAATTCTATAATATATCAATTAAAACTTAATAACAAGTGAAATATTGCATTATTCGATATTAACATTTATATACATTTTATGTATAGTGTTTCATTGTAAAAAAGACTAGTTTCTATTGTATATTTCTATTAGTATTTTTTCTTCATTAATTTTCTGTAAATTTACACCTGCATTTTATAGTTTTCATTTCTATTCAATGCTGGCAATATGTATTGTATATTTCATAGTTGACAAAATAATACAGATTGATTTTATTTTACAAAAGTATTATGATATCTTCATTTGTATTCAGGAAATTTACACTTGTATTTAATATCTTTTTTTTTTTTAATTGCTATTCAATACTGACAATTTGTATTGTATATCTCTTATTTGACAAAGAAGGCAAAAAATGTAACAATCTGCAATACAAAGATTAACATTGCATTTTGAAACGTTTCACATACCATAATTGTTTTCTTTGAATGATAATTTAAATGCCAGTATTTTAGATAATTTGAAAGTATCAAGCCAGTTCTAACCAAATCAAATTCTTCATGTGCAAAATGCCAACAAACAAATGATAGTGAAACTCGAATTACAGTCAAACCTGTGTTAATGGCCACCTCCGAATAAAAGCCACCCTGTGAATAAAGGCCATAATTTGAGAAACCAGTATTGATTTATTAGTGAAAATGTACCTCTGAACAAAGATCACTGTGGACAAAGGCCAGTTTTTGTCTCTCCCTTGGGTGGCCTTTGTTCACAGGTTTGACTGTATCTAAGAGATCATGTGGACCACAGTGTAAACTAGAAAAATGTAACGGCTGTACCTTTCCATATATCTAATCACGTAAAGGAGTTCATGTTCAACCCGGATGTCCCGGCTTATATTCTCCTTAGTGAAATTAGACTATAACATGTGCAACCTTTCTCTCCGACACCGCTAAGTCAGAAGTCCTAGACACACTCTCTTAGAGAGTGGAAAGTTTGAATAACTTCACTTGACGTACAATATATTTATATATTACATGGTTAACTTAAACATGTTTCACATTATATGTTTGCTATCACTGGTAGTATGAAAGATTTGATATGTATGGTTTTGATTAAAATACACTTAAAGAAAATAGAGATCAGATTAAAAGAAATTCTCATTCATTTTCACTCATTGAAACCATCGGTGGTACCTGCCAAATAGTATCTTTATCAATCTGAATTTAAACATGTAACTGACATAATATATTTCTAGGTATTTCTAGTATCATTCTATACAGATAAATGTTTGCGTTAACTTCAGATAAGGCTGCTTTGACGCAAAAAAGTGACCTAACTTACTAAGTTAAACAAGAATATGTCCCTTAAAATGCCATTCTGGAGGTAATGCTAGTCATCGATGTAAAAGATATTTTCCAAGCTCACTCAGTCTCAAGTAATTAATGACTAAGACAGTTTGACAGATATAAAAAGCGATGCTCGTGACAACATTAAGAATGTATAAAGTTTCGTTATAACTGAACAGAAGAAAATAAGAAAGAGAAGAAAATAACAGTTACCTTCCAGTGTATGCTACGTTTTCATATTAGTAAGAATTCATGCTAGTTCTTTCCGAAGTGAAGTAAAAGCTACTAGCATATGTACTTTCATGTTTGTCCACCACAAGTTGAGAATATTAGGGGCAAGAAGACTGTAAAGGCATAACACCAGACATCTCAATTCAAAGTTTTAGAACAAAAGATTTCCTGTCTGTTTTTGAAAAGGTTTATGTCATAAAAGAAAACGAAACGAACTAAAGATAGAGAACAACTGGCTCAAAATGGACAGTTAGTTTAAAAGATATCTAGCCCACACAAAAAGTAGAATTGAATACTCTTCATGATGGAGGCAATGCCTAAAGGAACAAAAGCAAAAAAATAGAATTAGACAAATGCAGTCGTATGAAACAAATGTAGACAAGGTCTTGGTTGCATTGAAATCATACATGCATTAGCCATTTTGCTAAATAAAAGCTATTTCCACAAAAAAAATGTAACAGCTGATTAAAAATTAAAATACTGGCAATGAATGTCGGCTTTGGTCGAGATACCATACTTGAGGCGTTAATAATTGCTTACTAACATAAGAAAGATGAATCTATAGACGTTATTGTTCCATTCAGTTTTTCGTTTAATTTTAGAGACAGTGTAACATAAAAAAACGAGATTACAAATTATTTATTATGTAGAATTACTGTAATAAGTCTCACCAAAGGTAAATGTAACTTTTCCGACATGAGTGATGGTTACTGACATGAGCAGAGCTAGGAATACAAAATAAATTATCCCTTATGCAAACACAGCAACAGTTTTTAAAGTCATTTTTATAATATCTTTTTTTCTGTTAGAATTTACCAGGAGAAATACGAAAGGTTTTTGAATGTTCAAAATATTTCTCACTTTCAATGTTTTCCTTTTCAGATAAATTTACAGACAGAAAGCAGATAACAGCGACTTAAGATAGGTGTTTGATTTTTAACGCATTTCAAGAATATGGAAATAATTAAAAAGGATCTGATTTGACAGGCAAAATAAATGTTTTATTAATATAACATTGGTATCATTTTCAATCTTTTTATTCAGTTGTTAAGAACAGATAATTTACAGAATCGAATTATTGTTTAGTTTTTTTCCAACGAGGATTAAAACCTTATTTCAGTGATTTATAAGAACTCTTCTCTGAAGTTTCACTTAAAGCTAATGGAACCAAGTGGGATTAACGTTTCTGTGTTCCTTTTCGACAATCGTGATATTTCAAATGAACTAAACTCATATGTACGATGGCACGAGGGTGATAACGCGATAATCCGACGTAGAATTGATCATGAAATACCGATTTGACACCTCGTTTTCTTCACCGCACTATCGCTTCAGCATTGTTGTATTTTCATCATCGCGCGTCATCTTCCAGTGGTTATGCAAATCAAGGATGTCATCTGATTCTGACACATACATTTTTCTAAATTTTGAAAACCATTAGTCCATTTTGCGGGATTTCTCGAATATTTCAAGATAAAGAATTAGTTTAAGCGATGACGCTTTAATTCGTTACCGATTTTATCAGTTGCTTCTCTCTTCATAAAATGAACAGTTTTTAAAAAAAATCACAATAAACACCTGTTTAGATAAAAAGGTCTACATTAACACGTGCATCTAAGAAATATCATTTATATAAAAAAAGTTTTGATGTGCTAGTTTCAATTAATCCTATTTCTTCGTGCTCTTAACAAATGGCTGAAACATGTTAAATGTGAGCTTCGAATAGGAAATAGACATTATGATCAAAAGGTACTAACTAACTTAAACCGGATATGAATTCTGCTAGCGTGATCTACAGGGCACTACTGCATAAAATGTAGACACGGTTAGTTTCCATATTATAACCTAATGTTGAAAATCAAAAAAGAAAACCGAATTAGACGTTGTGAGTATTTTTCAAACATGGGTTTCAAAGAAGACCAAAATTGGACAACTCAGTTTGAAGTAACACAGAAAAAAATCAATGACAACGTATTGTGCAGGAAATTTGGTGCTAGGTTTTTTTTATCACGATCTTCTTTTGAAACAAACAAAACTCGATACCTTCTGCTCAAGTTACTTAAAAAACGAACTACAAATAGCAATCAAAATACCTTTGTATAGTAAAGCTTACGGTAAACAATAAATTGCTGATATGATTAATGTCACTTGTCAATTTTGTTTTTAAAAAGTGGTTGATAAGATGTTAGAAATACCTAAATGTCAATGCAAATGTACTATATTTTTCGCTATCATTTTTGTAAATTCTATTTCATATTATATCTTTTATCTATTAATATCGATCAAGGAAATAAATCCACCTAAATACGTTTAACATACATTCCTTTCAATAATTATATGCGTTTTTTGCCTCATGTTAAGTTGCAGAACTGGAGATGATAACAGAAAGCATTGATGAAATGTTTATTTCATTAACATATTCAAAAGTTAGATTAATGCTATGGAGATTCATCTTGTGGACAAAAAGTAAAACTATTAATAAAACTGATAAGCCACTTTCTGTTTTTATTGAAGATAAGTTCATACATTGAAGACAAAAAGCTGTACTTAACATCATAAATCTTCAATAATGGCTGAGTTTTCTTCAAGTTAACTAGAGATATTTTATTGTGTTAACATTTTTCTTTGATAAACAAAACTTGGCACAGGCATACTCAGTTTTCAGTTCAAATTTTGGTTGATCAGCATAATGCATTTGATAGAACGTGCATTTTCTGACGGTTGAATTTGATCTTTTTTGTTGTTTTTATTGTAACACTTTTGACATGAATTGCAGACACGAATAACTGAGTTTTTCACATATGTATAGACGCTCTTAATTAAATTAGAGACAGGACGAAATCAAAATGACGGGTAGGATAGTTTGTGGAAGCTGCCAAGCTATTATCATCACATTATAATACGTGAGTTGTTTAGATATACAACAAATTTATTGATGATAAAAGTCATTGCAGCAATAAAAACGAATAAATAATCAAAATCAATTTCATGAATAACATGAATAACACCTTTGTAAATATTAATTTTTAAATTTCAACAATAGAAACATATGGACATACATTTGTATTATTATGAGTAAAAACTCGTGTTGTGGACCATATACTTTCATTTTATACATTTATAAACGATGGAGTGTCCGTTTTATTTGAAATGTTAGTAAACAACAGACTATCACAAATTATGAGAGGCATTAAAAATATGTATCATAGTAATGCGAAAAGATATTGTCTTACAGACTGGCAAAATAAATAAGCTCATTTCAACATATCTAAAAAAATATTTGAAATAAAGACAGAATGTAATTTTAAAGTGGTATAAACAATACCGCTATTATAAAGTCATCACAGACGTCAAGTTGTTACGCTTCACGCGAATACTTAACCGTTTTATAAATAATGCTTTATACTAACTACAAAACGGTTATTAATTTGGGAAGGTGTCATAAAATAGGACAGTAATTCTTGAAAATCTAGGTTCTAAGAAAACCAATCAATCCAGTTCGATAGTTCTGATATTAACTCACAGAATTCATACAAAATACATTATCGTCCATGATATGAAAGACAAGTTAACAAAGTCTGTTATGTTCGTATATGTTCTCCTTTTACTATTTGAGAACAGCGCTCACTACTTTTTCTCTGTAGTTTTCCCAGTTAATTTGATCATCTAGAGCACTCCTTAACTGCCCGGAACTAGGATACGGGGGTAACTGAAATGTCAAGAACAGATTCATTAGGAATCGTTTCGTTTAAAGCAATTTTCAGTTTAGTTTATAAAAAAGAACTTGAAAATACAAAAGAGTTAAACCTTCTTTTGAACAAGAATTCTATATTTTATCGTTGTTTTAGTAGGTGTCACAAAGTTCAGCTTGTTCTAAGGAACGGCATGTACTTTTATATGCTACGCCTACAAACATTGGTAGAAAAAACCGACAGCATTGTTATAATAATCAATTAAAACAATTATCCCTGTAAAAAGTGAAGTCAGACATCTTATATCGAGGAAGGGAGACAACAGGAGTGTTTGCACACGGTCACGTATGTGGGATTAGTACTAACCTTATTACGTAATCTGTGGGCGATAATCGTTGTCATCTGATCTTTAAGGAACTGTTTAGATATCAGCACGCATTCTGCACCATTACTTACCTGAAAGATTGGCAAAACAGCATTTCAACAAAGAAATCGAAATTATTTGTTTAAGATATTTTCGTTCGTATGTTTATATTTTTCTTTCTTTTATCACGACTTGATGTCAGGAAAGTTCTCGTTAAACTTTAATAAGACCGAACATTCCTCTGAAATGTCTACTGAAAAGTGTGAACGGTGAATTAGGTGCAAGCAATTACTCACAAGGCTAAGATTTGGCATGTCGTCATAAACCAAGGGATGCAAACCCTGAAGCGAAAAACAAAATAAAGATATAAGAAGTTAAGCAATGTTGACTGAATCCTCGGTGTACAGAAAAACATGGTAAAACTAAAAAATCTAGTGTTGGTTGCTTTTAATTCACGTGACAAATATAGAGTGACTACGCAGGCTGACTGAGGTAAATGAATGGCGGGCAATCAATTAACAAATAATAGTTCTACTTTGGCTGCAGTTATCAAAGGTCTTGTCTAATTTGACCACCTGCAAACAGGGCGTTTTCATATTAAAACATGTTCAAAAGGCCTAAAAATGGTTTCATAAACAATATGAAGACTAATTATGAGGTAACAAGAGCTTCAGAATCATATGGGTAAATGAAGATGTTTCGAGAGGTATTGAGAAATTGTAAAATTAATCCCAATCCCTATAACAATAAAAGAAACAAATCAAAGCACATACATCTGTGGCCATTTTTATATTGAGTGAAACAGTATAACTGGCTGACATGACTTAGATAACCTAGGACGTTAGTAAACAAAAGGCTTCAGAGAAACCTACATGCAAATACAATGTATATGTTTTATAGTAACATTTTATCACTAGCAGACATTTCCTTTGTACTTTTTCATAAATCTGAAGAGCAAATCTTACAAATACTCCTTTTTCTGACACATTTCCTAGTCTAACATAAAACATAGATCCTGTTGTGTCCACTGGTGATCCGTTATCTTGTAAACTGGAGTGATGTCTCTGAAATTCGTTATCAGAATTGTTCGAACTTCTCCGTGAATCAAAAACGCTCTCCCCGGAAGAGAAACTTGTCTTTTTATGATTTTTATTTTGAGCTGGATTGTCTAACAAAGGACTCTGTAAATGACTATGTCTGGTATTTCTGACTGCATCGGGAGTTTCACACATTGTGGTACTAGCCCGCGAAAGACGTAAAATGTCAGGAGAATGTTTTTTCCTCGAAACTTTCGGCGAGCCTGTTGACTTTTTCTTTTTGTGATGTAATACTTGTTTCTCTTTTTCCTCATGTAACAGCGGTGTCTACAACAAATACGCACGATAAATGGTTGTAAATGATTTATGGAAAAAATCACAAATACGAAATACCATAAGGTAACATTCAGCCAACAATTGTATCGACCTTTCAAGTATTACAGACTTTATTAAGTGCGGTATGTCGTTTCAGATTAAAGGACTTCCAGAATTCATAACATAAAACTTAATTTTAAAATTTCTTACAAGCATGTTAAAACTTTCATTCCATCCTTAAAGACTGATAGTTGTTTAAGACATTTGTGCTTCTCTAAAATATTGTGTCCATGATCTAGCGTTTCGTAAACAACAATTACTTGTAATCTATCCTTCGAGGACAAGGATACAGCAGTTCTAGGAAAATCGATTATCATAATTGAAGAGCTCTTAAAAAATAATTCCTTTTGGCAATAAACTGTTATTTGATACCCCAAAAAATTAATCATTTTGCATAAAGGTTACATACATTCTGTCGTCTTGTGTCTTCTGCTGTGTTTTGCACCAATGACGTCTTGCCTTAAATAAGGGAAATAATTTGGAATTGACTTTGTCTCCGAGATTTGGTTTAAATCACATAAAATACATCTATAAAATGTATTTGGGCTATGGGGTACTAACAGAGTCCGTCATTAACAGCTCGTGGTCACCTGAATGACTTCAGCTATTGGTGAACATTTTTATAACACTTTGTAAGTGGATAAGACAGAAAATCTGTAGTTAAAGGTGGCTATTATCATAACTGCAATAGCAGATATTCCCTTTTAAAGCCAAAATAAATCAAAAGACAGAATCAAGACGTATTTTTTTTTCGGCTGAATGACATTTACCTGGATTTATACAAGGAAGCATTGTGTGACTTCGTTCTAAAGTCGGAGTTTTCGTTTTCCTTTGTACCTGAAATGAAAAAAAAATTGCAAGAGTGATTTTTTTTCTCATTTACTGTTTAATGAAACCTAGTCTCTCAGAAGGTAACTAATTGATAGCAAAATAACTCTTCTTGATACTTCATACCAACTCAAAAAACAGCACGCCTTTATTCACTTCAACTTAATCTTGAGTTATGTCTTTATTATAACAGTTTTATTATTATTATTGTTGTTATCATTGTAATCAACATCATTATCATCATCATCATCATCATTATTATTATTATCATTATTATTGTTGTTGTATCAGTAAAGATATAAAACTAGTTCACTTCGTGAACATGCCAACCTTTTCTGATGATTCGTTGAGTTCTTTTGAGGAGGCACTTTTAAGGTTATCTGAAAGACAAAGCAATATTAAGAGACTATTCAGAAATATTAAGTGAGATTTCACGTATTTCACATGCAAACGATAGTCCAACTTAAAAAAAAAACTTTTTTCGGAAAAAAGGTGTTCTGTTCTTTTTAGCCTTTGATGTAAATTGCGTAATAAATAACGCTATGCTATTGTGTATGACATGTTTCACTGTACCTCAAAGCCACTTCAGGAAAAAAATATACAGATTAAAAAGTTTACAAAATATATGATATGTACGCTGCATGTCTTCTATGAAAGACCAAAATGCTGAAAAAGTTATACTCTTCGGTAAAAATAAATTATAATCTTTAAGTTCTTGGAAATACGTATTAAAGAAATAGTTACATGAGGGACTAGAAATAGTCCGTCGAGACAGACAATAACTATCATAAACCCTAATTATGTAATTAGCACCTACGCAATAGTCACGTGGTGTTATTTCATATTTCATTTCTGTCTGACAATGGCAACATGGATGTTTTGGACGTAGGTGGCTTAGGACAGGCATGAAATTGAGACGATACAGTTGTTAATATTATATGTCTATGAAATTTTTCATCTTGCTCATTTCAAGACAAAGTAATCAAAGAAAAAAAATGTTACCAGTAATTTGTGCGTGACATTTTGATAATTTTCTGATAATATTCTTAGAGGACATATTCCATTATTAAACACTTGAATTTGTTTAAAAGACCCATCTACATCCGTCAAGTTTTGATACTCGTAAACTATACTAAAATGTCATAACCTGATCCATAGCGCAACACAAGGGATTCAAAATGTCGGGTTTTATGTACTGGCAGACCGTTAACCCTATGTCTGAAAATAAACTGTTCAACCATTGAGTTTGGACAGACCCATTAATCATTTAGGGGTATGGACGGAATAGCGAACAGTGCTGATGAAGATCAGAACTGTACTTTTGTCAGTAAATGTTTTCAACGCTATATTATATATATCCTGTATGTACTGCGTTACTCTTTAACAATACCATATTTCTGAATGTAATAGCCGTTTCTATACTTGCCATACCATTTTTGTGTTTGTGTATATTTGGAAGAATCAGTCCAGAACTTTCTCGCAGTAACTTTTTGCTACTTGTTTCTAGAGGACTCACTGGATACTGCATAGGTTTATCTTTTTTATAGCCATCTTTTATAGCTTTGTAAACTTGGCACGAACCCTACAACGAAATAAAAACATACAACTGTGACATTTCAGGGTCAAAAACTTATAAGCTCTGATATTATGTGGTAAAAGTAATCATTCCTAATGTGGTTTAACTTAGCATGTCATCATACCTAATGTGGTTGGTTCAAGTAACAATAATACATTGTGTGTTTCAATTAACCATATCGAATTATGTGGTTCAGGAAACCATATCACATCTTAAGTTGTTTAAGTAACCATATAAACAATTGAGGTGGTTCCAGTAATTATATCACATCTTATGTGGTTCAAGTAACCATACAAAATCTTATGTGGTCCAAGAAAGCCTATCACGTCTTATGTGGTCCGAGGAAACATATAACATCTTATATGGTTCAAGTAACCATACAACATCTTGTGTGGTCTGAGTAAGCCCATCACATCTTTTGTGGTTCAAGTAACCATAAAAAATCTTATGTGGTCCAAGTAAGCATATCACATCTTATGTGGTTCAAGTAACCATACAAAATCTTATGTGGTCCAAGAAAGCCTATCACGTCTTATGTGGTTCAAGTAACCATATAACATCTTATATGGTTCAAGTAACCATACAAAATCTTATGTGGTCCAAGAAAGCGTATCACGTCTTATGTGGTTCAAGTAACCATACAAAATCTTATGTGGTCCAAGTAATCATATCAAATTATGTGGTTCAGGAAACCAAATCACATCTTAAGTTGTTTAAGTAACCATATTACAATTTAGGTGGTTCCAGTAATCATATCACATCTTATGTGGTTCAAGTAACTGTACAAAATCTTATGTGGTCCAAGAAAGCTTATCACATCTTATGTGGTCCAAGGAAACATATAACATCTTATATAGTTCAAGTAACCATACAGCATCTTATGTGGTCTGAGAAAGCCCATCACATCTTTTGCGGTTCAAGTAACCTTAAAAAATCTTATGTGGTCCAAGTAAGCCTATCGCGTCTTATGTGGTTCAAGTAACCATAAAAAATCTTATGTGGTTCAAGAAAGCCTATCGCGTCTTATGTGGTTCAAGTAACCATACAAAATCTTATGTGGTCCGAGTAAGCATATCATATCATATGTGGTTCAAGTAACCATACAAAATCTTATGTGGTCCAAGAAAGCCTATCACGTCTTATGTGGTCCAAGGAAACATATAACATCTTATATGGTTTAATTAACCATACAAAACCTTATGTGGTCCAAGAAAGCTTATCACGTCTTATGTGGTTCAAGTAACCAGACAAAATCTTATGTGGTCCAAGTAATCACATCACATCTTATGTGGTTCAAGAAACTATACAACATCTTATATGGGCCAAGTGAGCACATCATATCACATCTTATGTGGTTCAAGTAACCATACAACATCTTATGTGATCCAAGTAACCATGCCACATCTTATGTGGTTCAAGTTACACATACAACATTTTGTGTGGTTCAAGTAATCATATCACATCTAATGTTCTTTAAGTAAAAATATCATATAGTTTGTGGTTCAAGCAAGCTTACCACGATTTTTGTGTTTCTTGTAATCATATCAAGTTATGAGGTTAAAGTAATCATTTTTCATCTTGTGTGGTAGTAACTATATCGCTTGAATTGATCTGATTCATGTAACAATAACACTGCATTAGAAATTAGGAACTCATAATAATCTAACTTGATTTTATGACGGTTACAAGAACTACAGTCTATCTTCCTAAAGTAGTATCATTATTATTAGTAGTATCATTATTATTTTTATCAATGCGTGTACTGTGCAGATTATTATGCAAGTTTACCGGCAGATACAACTAAATGATGGTATAACATACGTAAAGGCGTTATTATTGCATGAAGATACAGTGGAACATGTATTACCGTTCTAATGATATATATCCATTCTGACTCATTGCTGTTCTTGGCAATGACCGCTCCCCGCCTGTAGTAGTGGACAGCCATAGAAAAATGGTAGGTCTGGAGTAACTCCAGAGGAAAGTCCGACAACTCTGGAATAGATCTAAAATAAAAATAAATGTTTTGTTGAAGTTGTTGTTTCATAAAACATTTTAGAGCTCATTTACTTGTTGATAAAGAATTATTGAAACTTTAATTAGTAATGGTGTCAGTTTCATGTTAACATTAATAAATAATAAATCACTAAGTTTCCCTAAATATATTTTTGCATAATTCTAATATATTAGGCTAAGGAAATTATTTATGCAAATTTAACGTTTTGCATTAGATAATTTCTCTCTCACAAACACATTAAAAAATCTTACGCTTTTACCAAGGATTGTTCATATATAAAGCCTTTCTTTCCTTGTGAAGTAGTAAAACTTTTAATGGTTTTATGCTAACAATTGTACAAGATAATCTTAGTTTAAATCTTACAAAAACAATATCCTGTCGATACTGTTAATTACCTTAACTTTAACTCATTAATTAACGCCTAGAGTCTACAAAAGTAGACACAGGCGAACAGTGCAGAGCCAGGTCAGACGTTGCACTATGTGGCGTCTGATCAGGGTTTTCACTGTTTGCATACCTGAATAAAACAAAATTAAAAATTTATACCAGAGACCTTTTTAATTGAAAATGCACTCGTGCAACTGACAAGGACAGCTTAAACCATAAGGTATAAATGGGTTAAGTTTATAATAAAAGTGCTAAAAACACATACTTGAGAAACTCTATGGAGCCGAGTCCACCTGCTGATTTAAATATATCTATAAGCGTGTCTCTGTCGACTCCGAGGACCTCAACTGGCTCCTTGCATACAACAGTTGCAGGTCTCTCTGTTTTCGTCAATATTTCTTTCTCCTGCAATCATGTCGTTGGGTAAACAATAAGTTAACAGGGGTGTTACAGTGTTTGTCAATGCAGTGCGAAGTAAGCACTAAATTCATTGGCATAAATTAAATGGCTAAACTGTCTTGATTAGCATATGCTCATTGCAGTATTTGGTCTGATATATTCATTCTGAAATTTTCATACCCTGGAATCCTCTAATCTAGAAATTTGTGTAAACCTTATGGTCATTTTAAGACTTTTTCTTATTAAACTGTTAAAGCAAGAACATCAGGAAAATATTATTTAAATAGATCATGCTTTAACGTATTATATACCCTACTGAAATGCACTCTTTTCATTGGTCGAGAGTGCTGCTCGCGCGGGTACGTGAAACACCCGCCCAGAAAGTAATAAACACTTGCAACATTTTCACGAACGTGTAATTATTATGCGCACTTAAACCCATTACCCTACATTTCAGTAAAGTATATGATAAAACACATAAACTTATGCTGAGGTCAATATGTGTTTTTACGGACATGTAAAAACACATACTGACCTCAACATAAGTCTTGAACTGTATAATACTCAGCCATTAACACAAGGTAAAAGAATAATGTTACATGCAATACTGTATAATTTAGACGTTTTTGTCACATTTAACCAAATTTAACCACATTTAAGAAAATCCAAGATTCATATGCATAAGTCTTTTTGAATAATCAGACTATTTTTAATCCAGGAATTCTTTTTTTTCATTTTAGAGTTATATATATATATCTTATATGTATACTGCATACATAAACATACTTCCGTGAGAGAACCTATATCTAACATATTGTATATCTTACCCCCAAGGTATCACCAGGTCTTAAGAATGAAGCAACTATTTCATTTTGGGTGTCATGGACATTATCCACGTTGACTTTAATGTCTCTATAAACAGCTGAAAATAGAAAATTGATAGTAAAAGCGATATACCACAGAACTTTTTTCACCAAACAATTGAATTGTCTAAGAAAAAGTACACAATGTGCATTCCATGAATTTGTAAGATGTCCCCTTCGAGTTATAGGGCTAAATTTAATTTAAGTTTATTATATGTTTATACTTTTGCATTTTAATATGTAAAAACATAAAACATTTTCTTTTATTTTATGCCTACCAATGAAATATAGGGAAATATCAGTGAGATAAAAGTGTAATCCACTGTTTTGAATCAGTGAAATTACCATTTTGATAATCCACTGTTTGTGCCGGAACTACTTTTTTATCAAGGCTTGATGAAAGAAACTTCAGGAATTTCCCCACCACGTAAATACAAGAGAATCCGCTGTATTTCAGACAGTGACAGCGAGTGAAATTTATTTACCTTGTTAAATCCAGTTATAATATTGAATTCCTGAGCCTAACTAGTTATGAACAATGATGAAATTCGCCATAAATTATTTAAAATGTCTGATTTGTTTACATAACTCACATGGACAATATCCAATATGGCCGACTTTCAATTCAATTGATTGAATATTACTCGGTATTAATCCGTTTTTATAATTAAAGTATGTATGGCTAAAATTCAATAAATATTGATAAACTGTGTAGAGAAAAATAAATGTTATTTGATGAAAGTGTATTCAGTTTATTTCAGCAGAAGTAAAGTTATCATATGTATTGGAGATTGTCTGCACTTTTTTTGTGCGGAGTAACGGTTTGACCAAAGTATGCATTAACTGATTTGGGGCTCACCATGGGGAATTTATTGAAGGCCCTGAGTAAAAATGTCATAAAATACCCATTTTTGACGGGTTGGCATAAAATAAAAAGAAAATTTGTTTGTTTTTTAGTGAAAGATGGGAATTTATTTCATCTCGTGAACACCATATGTTTATATTTTCACTCGTGGCTGCGCCACTCGTAAATATCACATATGGTGTTCACTCGATGAAATAAATTCTCATCTTCCACAAAAACAAACAAATATCCTCTATTTCTTATAACCATTATTGTTAACTTGCTTTTTAAAATTACTTTCATAATTACGCAATAGTAAACAAAGTAATTATCGTTATAAATATTCGGAAATTCGCTAAAGTAGCTCCAATTCTCATCCGCTCATTTTTGTTAGAAATATTAGATAAAAATCTGTTATTAACTACGTACCAAGTCCTGATAGTATCAAATAATAGAAGTCGGCTTTGCTGCCCTCCTTCACAACCACTTTCGAAGCCTCAAACCTGGAGAAGAATAAAATAATTTAAAGGCGCCGGTTCCCTCTTCAGCATCATTGAGTCTAAACCTGACTCGAGATATCACACCGTGTATCAAAAGAATGCATTTCGACGACGGTCAGGTTAGTACATTTGGTATTTAACCCTTCTTCAGCTGGCGGCAATTGTTTTTGCCTTTACGACCAGTGCAGATCAAGATCAGACTGCACATCCGTGGATTCTGATCAGGGTTGCACTATTTGCCATTCAGTCGGTAAATTTCCAATAAACATCCCTGTAAACAATTAATGGATCCGTCCAAATTGAAAGATGGATTAGTTCATTTAAGATATTTAGCGGGCTAAGGGTTAAATGAACATCATTAATAAAATAAACAATACTGGAGAAAAGAAATATGTAACAGAGGGACTTGTATAAATTCGACAATTCAGCAGCGTTTCAGTAAAATACGAAATGTAATCGAAAATATGCAAAAAATGTCAAAAAATAGTTTTTAATCTAAACAGTTTAATACTTATTCACAACGAAAAAAAATGCATAGAATTATTCATTATAACTCCACTATTTTAAACTTATATTTCAGACGAAAATGCATAAAACTGTTGACAACATTCTCATAAGCTTTCAATTTGACACACTTTTGTTACTTTTATGATTTCGTCGGATTTGGGTGGAAACAAAGGACTTTTAACCAAAAATTCAAACATCGATGTAGACTCAAACAGCGATGTAGACTATCAGGATCTTGATCTTAGTTCATTTATTCTATCAAGGAGTAGGTCTGTACTGACTTTTCACATTCCAAATTTTCGGGGAAAGTACTGCTTAGAGCCCAGCAAACAGTCTTCGAGTAGAATCTGATGTTAGATTGTTAGATTTTGTTTCCCACTGGATATTAAATATGTAAGTATGAACTAACACAGAGGGTTACCTCACCTGGCATACCAACCCTTCTTGCAGAGGCCCGTCTGTACAGTATGGGGGTAGTTAGAGAACTTACTGAATGTCCTCAGTGTGTGCATCATCTGAAATATCACACAAGTAGCGTGCATATTGGACGAGCAATATATGTGAACGGTACATTTGTCCGTCAAATTTAAGTGTCATGGTCACGAGGTCACGTGTCACTTCAACAAAATACTATGTTAAAACTTACTTTATTCTCAGAAATCAAGCTAAAATGATGTGTTAGCAATGTTAAGTATTGGCAAATTTGTAGTACATTTACCTTAAATCGAAACAATGTTGTGAAATACTTACATGATTTATTTGTCCGTCTGTACGCTCAGAAGGTGGAATTTCGAGAAACGTTTTGACAGATGCCATCTTGGTTTTCTAAAAATATTTCAAGCAGTATATCGTTAACCTTTCATAATGATAAAAGCAACAAAAATGTGCCCTCATGAATGGACACGATGATCTATGGCTTTGCAAATGTAAAAGCGTTACATAAAATGCAGTTTGGTAAGGCAATGACCTTAAATTTAAAACATGCGTGGTTACTCGAGACAAGAGTAAAAGAAGAAATAATTTATATATTTTAATAAAAAATTGACGTGTTATTATATATATCAGAAATAACACTTGAAGACAGATGAAAGAGCCGTTGTTCTTACGGCTGCATTATTGTAAGCTCCATTTTTTGTGAAACTTTTGTTAATATTTACAAAGATTGACAAGTTTACATAATGAATAAAAATTCAATGACAGATTTCTTAAAAGTTTAAACAAGACACTGATAGAGTCTACTGTTTAGTGTGATTAAAAATGTTATTTTCAATTACGTTTTAAAAAAAGAAAATAGACTGACATTTTCAATTTGATGATAAAAAAAATGAACGGTCACATTTTTAAGTAAGTAAATGGTTAACTAGTTATGTCAAAATACCTCTTTTAAACGATTTGTTTGTTATTGTCGATAAAGTAAAAAGTTCGTTACATGGATTTCCCGTGTATTGTACTGGGGTAAACAAACAAAGTGTATAAAATACAGCCAACCACTTCATGTTTTGATGTAAATGCGTTTTAAGTGATAAGTATGTAGATATTTTTCAGTGCAAGTACATCTTAAAGCCTTTTAAGTTATCGGGTATTGTTTGTAGTATGTTTTAATTCACGTGCATTTGTGAAATCATTGAAAACAAGCGAGCCTTTCATCAGTGTTAACGATTTCTAAGAGTTTGTATTGTACTTTTAAACGGGCATGGCTTTAAGATTTCTTTGTTTCCAGTCTACAGGACTTTAAATCTTGATAAACTATTGTCAGAAACATTTGCATCTTGTAAGCGTCTGTAATTTTTTGTCCATGAATCATTCTGATCAAAAACAAAACATCTGGTCGGCATTTAAACCGTCAAACAACTTGTGACAGCCATTTTACTTTTTTTATAAAGGCGTTCTTGTCCTGTTGTATTTGTAGCTGATCCACTAGACAAAACACTTTGGCCTAGAACATATGTTTTCTTCTTCTACATTTAATACCGACTTGATATCACAACGGCCTTCTCAAGAATTTAACTTTAATGGGTAAAAGATCACTAAATTATCCGCCTTAAGTGCTAGGTTCGATCTAAATGGATAAAACCGTCAGTCACGCAGGTCATCAGTTTTGGAGGACAAAACATCACTTTTCTAACACTCCCGTTTTTAAAGGGATCATTCTTTACTCACCTGTCCTAAACTTTTGAAGGAGTTCAGGTCAAATTTCATATCGCGGTCACCACCTCCAACGTCGGCTGTGGTCTCGCGGTCAACAAAAAACAAGATACTGTCCCTTCTGTTGAGGCTGACGGTTCGTCGACTGTGAAAGAAGATAATTTCTATATAAACATAGTATATATAGAACATATAAACGCGAACTGTATGCATAATGTATTACCTCCAATCTGAAGAGTTCGGCACTGATGTGTATGGGTTCAAACCTTAATCTAGCCATTATTGTCTTTAGTATTTGGCTTTTTGTTTTGGCTTTAAAGGTTATGTTTTGTTGAAACTGAATTGAATTTCATTCGTCTTAAATCTATTTCAATTCTTATTAGGCCTTTAAGCATGGTTAATAAATGAAAATTGGGTACCAATGACTTCAGTTATCTATTCCTCCAAAACTACATGGTTAAACCTCTTTGACATTAAAATTTTTGCCTATTTGTCCAGCACAGTTTACAAAATTTAATAAAATCGATTTAAGCTAATTTGAAACCTCCAAGACATATGATGAAGCTTACTTTGATACTTTGACATCATCCCCCATCATGACGTGTGTAGGGTAAATTGGTACCATGTTTATAATTACAGTATTGAATGTGCTTTATGTGATTTTTGTCAGCGGTCATTGGGTCTTAATGCTATGAATGATTACATACTACATTGATGTAGTCTTTATATTCAGACTAAGAAAAAATATGTTTTTTTTTTTACATTATAGACCCGTTAAGTCTAATATTTGTTATATCTTTAAAAACGCATGGTAAAATTGTACATGTGTATTATATTTTCTATTTCTCAAAGAAGCTTATTTCAGCCAGGGTCAGAAAATATTAATTAAGACATATCATAGTTATGTATGGATACTAAATGTTTTTGTCTTTTTTCCTTTTTTTTAAGTGTAAAACATTCCAGTCGATCTTGACTTTAAATAAACGCATCCTACATATGCACAAACGGTCTTTAAACAATTTTACATCATTCATACGGTTTCAATTTACCTATTATTTACTAAAATCTATGAATTTCTATATTAACCCATTAATGCCTAGAGTCCACAAAAGTAGATATAGGCAAACAGTATAGACCACGATCAGACTCCGAAATATGCAGTGTCTGATCAAGGTCTTCACTGTTTGCATGATGGACTTTCTTTCCTAAATAAAATAAAATAAAAAATTTATATCAGAAATTTTTTTAATTGGAAATGGACTCGTCCAACTGAACGTGAATGATGGCATAATTCATTAGGCATAAATGGGTTAAATATCCTGACGGTGTGTGCTAAAATGTAACAGATTGGTCATATATTCGGATCCTGAATATGCACAGAAAGGACTTTCTTCTCAAAACAGATACATCCGGTTTCTTTTTCAAAATTTGCTGACACTCCCTCAGAGCGAAATATGTTATAATCTATTTTGCATTTTTGTTTTTGTTCAAACATATGTCTATTATATCTATCGTATAAGTTGCCAGTACAGTCACTAAATCAACCTATAATTTAAAGCTTCGCGGTTCACGAAAAATTAGAGATGGCTAAGTGATATGTCGAATATATTCAACTGTGTTGCAAGCATATGGTACAAACTATGCGAGACCAGAAGGACTAATAGATGTAGTTGGTTACCATACTGACTGATGGAAAGACTCGATTTTATTTTTAGCATTAAGAACATGTTCGCATTCTCCCCTCGATCTATTTTACTTCTCTGTCTAGCGACATTAATGCAGACAAACTGTTCACCTCTCTGTCCAGGGACCTTTATGCAGAGAAACTGTTTTACTTCTTATGCAGACAAACTGTTCACTTCTTTTCCAGTGACGTTAATGCAGACAAACTGTTCACTTCTCTATCCAGCGACGTTACGTTAATGCAGAGAAACTGTTTACTGACATTAATGCATTAATGGTTGGTTATCGAAAACATTAAATCTCACGTATCTATTGGCGGTCACGTATTTAAAGGAGAAAAAAAATGGCTGGTTATGGTTCATCTAGTTTTCACAGTGGTTATGACACCAAAAGCATATTTAATTAAGAACAGAAAAGATTCATTTAGTTACTTTCAAAAAGGAATAATTCTCACTTACCATGTAAACACGTTCTGGGCGAGAATAACAAAGTCAACAATCCTTCTGAATCTGTCAAGCCCCTTCATGAAAACAAATAAGTACAAAGATCACTCAAAAACTGAAAACAATAAGACACGTTCTCGTTCCTTACATATCTATCGTCAATATAGTGCTATCATCCAAATATAATGCTGCGTATTTTGAATTTGTCTTAACGACAAAAGCAATGATAAAAGATAAACCACTCTTGCTCGACATCATCTTACTTTATTTATCGCAAAAATACTTGAGACGCATAATCTATAACTATGAACTAAAACAGAAAATTGAAAACATAGATATTGTTCTATTTGACAATAGATAGGCACTTAAACGGAATGATATTCGCATAATAAATCACCAGTATAACTCCTATCTGTCAAATTTTGATATGTGAATTTTCTTTAAAGAACCGTCGTGCATTATTATTAATAACTGTCACAGTTGCATTACAATACAATAACATTAAATTTTATTTTGAGGACATGAACAGCTGTAAAATAACGCTCTTATTCTACGTTTTATTAGCTTTTTCCTTTGGCAGCAATGAATCGACAAAACAATATATACATACATACTTAAACAACTTTAGGTTAAGATCTCAACTATAAAAGAACTGCGTCTTTCTTTTACTGCGTCAGATTGGTGGAATGTTTTGTTTGTTGGTTTGATTTTGGTTTTGTTGTTTATTTGTTTTTTGTTTGTTGTCTTTTTGTGGTTGTTGTTGTTTTTTGTAGTTGTTGGTAGTGTTTTTTTGATGCTGTGCTAAAAAAATAACCCTTACTACAAGGGGTTCAAATTTCAAAAGTGTCGTGAAATTATTTTAAGTGGAACTATACATCTACGTCACTAGATTTGTGGGTTATCTCGGGGGCTAATAAATGTACAGTAATTTAGAACCGTTCTGGGTTATCGGTACAGTCAGCATGCAGAAATAAATGATAGGGGTACGTTCGTCCGATATTGAAAACTACATTCTCTAGCTTATATGATCCACATTCTGATGTCATAGGTATCAGGTAAATTTACCATACCTGTTTTCCAGTCTTCTGAAACCGCCAAACACGGAGTTTTGAAGTTTGGCACGCGATCGTCTCTCCGGTAAGGTCTTCGATTTCATTTTCTTCTTCGTCTGAATCAAACGCACCCAGAAAAACGCGGTTTGCGCATTTCAGCACAGGTAACTCAGACCCCTGGTACTCATTTAAAGTATCTTGCACCAGCCTTTGGACGCGATCTGGCTTTCTTGCAGCTTCCGGTGTATCCGGCTTATAAGTTTCTCGATTTCTGGCTCCATGAATAAACGGATTGAGTTTGATTTCTGTTTTCTCGGATGAACTGTTAGAATTCGTCTGCTTTTTCCGTCGCTTTGTGCTCCGGGTTCGTATCGTCTTCCGGTGAATAGTTGTCACTTCCTCTTCCTCGAAGTGAACTCTTTCCTCCTCTTCTTCCATATTTGAATCAAACTCTTAATTTCCAAGTAAAGTTCTTATATTTTAGAGCTTTCTAATTTCCATTCCGCGCTGAAGGAATTGGTACCAACCACATAAAATTTACGCAGCATGGGTATCCATTCTCTTTACATTAAACTTAGTGATTATACACATTTAATCATCAACCAACTAAATGAAATTATCTTTTAAGTGAAACAAGCTTTTACAGCGTCTTAAATTTAGCACAACACAGTACAGACATGGACAAAATAACAAGATATATTTTGAAAAATTTGCTTGACGACAAACTGCTTTCTATGTTGATTTGGGTATTGTGTGAACAACGTGAAATCGAAAAGGAATGGCAGCTGTAAATATTGTCGAAATTTATAATTAAACTTTTAAGTGTGTGAACAACTCTTGCATACTCAATTACGTGGGCCCTATGTTCAAATCAATAAATCAAACTATTCTTGACGCGCCATGTTCTTGAATTTTATTTTATGTATTTTTGTTTCGTTAAAAATGGTTGAAACTGTAATAAATGAAACAACTTGAAGTTTTTAGTACCAACAAAGATCTCTTTATGAATGTCATATTTAAAATGCCTTATCATCATGACAAGAAAATCTAAGAAGGAAAAAAATAAGACACGATACATTCTTAAAGATTTTTTTAAATATTTGAAAAAGAAATAACTAGTTATTTGAAACGCTGTAACTTATACACAAGATACCTCATATTACTTGAAACATAAAGACAAAATTTACTTGAAACATAAAGACGTTTCTGTTGTTGTCGTTTTGTTGTTGTTTTAACAACATATTTTGTAACGCACCTCGCCTAGGAAAAGTAAGCAAAACTGAATGACAACTCCTTGCTTATTTCTTACTTCATCGTAAAATCCTATCACATTATTATAACAATTCTTGGATACTTATAGTTACTGTAAGTTTCTTAAATGCGGCAGTAAATATCAACACTTAAATGTACAATTTCTCAGTTATAAAGATATTTCATTGAGATTGTCAGTAAAGCAGCACGTGGCTTGGAAAGAAAAGAAAGTGAAAGACAGTTACATAGACCATAGACACACTCGGACATATGTAGAGCAAAGTTTGGTCAACTGTACTGCTGTATAGGTATTTTCAGCTTATTTTATTTGCTCTTGTGTAAATCTCAATTCATTCTCTGTTTAAAGAACGTTTGTAGCTCCATTGAAATGTTACTTAAGGGATCGGACTGTTCAGGTATTTACCTGTATACAGGGTGTAATAATCATTGTCAAATGACACTCTAGTTTTTCACACTTTTAAACCAACGAGGTAATGTTATGGTTAGTTACTGGTATATACAAATCAACTTTTGTCACTGAAATGAATTGGAGCGGATCAGTAGTTCAGTGGTAACGCGCTGGACTGGTAACCCAAGGGGCGCGAGATCGATCCCCAGCTCCTCCACTAACATTAAAAGAACAAGGGGTGTCTTTGGAATGGGATCCTTTCTGTATCTTGCCCTATACCCCACGACATAAAATAATTAATCTCTGCAAGCGGCGTCGGTCATATGGGCAACCGGTACCGACGATATATAAACTAAAATAGATTGAAATTAATTCATATTCACTTTTTGCCACTTGCGTATGACGTGACTACCTTAAAAGAGAACAACATACAATCAACACTGTACGAAAGCCCTCTCTATCAGAACGACTGCTACGTAAGTAAATTGTACTAAAATCATTTCATATCAGCATATCTGTGTAGAATGCTTCTGTTTTGTTTGTTTGATCCTGTCGTCTATATCACATTTCAAAATTCTTTATTTTCAGGCATCTCTGGATGCCCAGCACAGAATGTGCAGTGTTTATGTGGCGTAATTTTCTGCCTTGGGTGTTAAATTCAGTTGAGATTAATTTTGGTTGTTTCTGATGGAGTGGGAAACAAGGTCTTGTAACAAACATTCATTCCTTGTTTCAAACTTGTACCCGCGCCGAAGGTTGGAATCCGGAAAACCACTCGAGATTCTAACTCCTGAGCGATTCGAGGTCGAACCCCGACCACTGTACTTTCGAATGAGTTATGCCCTACGATAATAAGAAAAGACTAAATTGTACCAGCAAAGTGTTAACTTGTTTTCAATTATCAGTACTTTAATGAACAAATGTACGTTTACATTTATTTAAAATGCGTTCGGATTTGTCTCATGTGATCCAGTTTAAAAAGCCGACTGAATTGAAAACAACTAACTCTGGATGTGTAAGGATTACATGAACGTGGGTAGTTATCGGTAATGGTCAGAATATGGTGCAACTGTACACTGTATCTAAATTTGCAAGGATTTGACATCTTTTGCCAAAGTGAAAAAGTTAAACCTTCAAAGATTTTAATCCTAACCTTTAATAACTTTGAAGTAAGAGTCGTGCATATCAACACAGTGAGTATTAGATAATCAAGGTAGTTGATTTTGAAGAACCACATTCGACTCACAATTTGATTAAAGGGCCATAACTCCTCATTGACCAGGGTGATCTGGCTTAGCTTTAAATCTAAGTCGATGTATTATACGAGGGGTGATTCAAAAGTTCGCGGAATTTATCTCTAAATCATTTATTTTTTCACCGAATCACATTAAATTTCGCATAAATATAATTCAACGTATTTTAACTAACATTTTCGTTTAGTTTATGGAATATGTGTAACCGGAAGAATATAAATGGTCTCCATAGCAACCACGGTTAGGTGACTTGAAGCAGGCCAAAATATTTCGTTTTACTAATTCACTTCAGACGATAGTATGTTTTCAAATGTTGCTCAATTTTGGCGCGAACGTAACTGACGTTAGAATGACGTGTTGACGTCATTTCCTATAATTTTAATTACATTACGTTGAACCGTTACTCCACAGCAGCGAGTTGTCGCCATGTCTTCAACTTCTTCCGCGACGTCAACAAGTGAATTGGAGCTACGCGCAGTTGTGAAATTTTGTGTTGGACTCAAACTTACACCAGTTGAGACGTTGAATCAAATTAAAAACTCGCATACATTACAACCTTGTGGTAAATCGTTTGTCTACAAATGGCATGAGCGATTTCGGAACGGCAGAAAATCGGTACTTGATGACGATAGAGCAGGTAGACCAGCATCCGCTATGACGACGAGCAACGCAACGTTAGTGAGAGAGCTTTTGGACAACGACCGGCGCTTAACGGTTAGGGGTATTGCAGAGGAACTCTCCCTATCGTATTCTACTGTGCAACGAATTCTTACAGAAGAGCTAAATATGTCCAAAGTATCTGCGCGTTGGGTGCCCAGACTTCTGACTGATGAAAACAAGCAGCGGAGGTTAGAATGTTCTCAGCAATTTCTGGATCTGTACGACGCACAGGGTGACGAGTTTTTGGACAAAATCATCACGACAGACGAGACATGGTTATACCATTATGATCCAGAGTCGAAACAGCAGTCGTCCGTCTGGAAGTCACCAGACACACCTCCACCAAAAAAGGCCAGGACAACACGCAGCTGCAAAAAGGAAATGTTCATCTTCTTCATGGATAGACAAGGGCTTTTGCTTCAACACAAGGTGCGCGACGGATGTACCGTAAATGCCGACTATTATTCAAAGGTATGCCGCATTTTAGTCATACAAACGATCAACACTTATATATTATTTTTATAACAAACTAATATTTTACAGTATGTATTGTTTCAAATAACAAAATATATAAAAATATTATTTAAAATGTGCCGCTTTTTACTTTCTTAAACTTAAATTATTTCATGTTTTCCCGTTTGTTTGTTTGACTTCAGGTGCTTAGACGCGATCTGATACAGGCTCTGCGCCGCAAGCGCCCCCTGTTGGTACTGGATGATGTTATACTCCATCATGACAACGCTCCAGCACATCGGGCACAGAGTACAGAGTTAGAGATTTCACTGCTTGGTTTCAGTCTCTTACCACATCCGCCGTACAGCCCGGATCTAGCACCGATGGACTTTCGTCTGTTTCCAGATATGAAGAGGGAACTCAGAGGCCAGAGATTTGAAACAACATTAGAGCTACGCAATAAGGCTCGTGAAGTAATCTCTTCATTCAGTCAGGATTGGTTTAAGGTAACATTTATGCAATGGGTACAAAGGCATAGGAAGTGTGTAGCGACGGGCGGCGATTACGTCGAGAAGGTGAATCGTACGCTAGAATTTGACCGTTAGTGACGTCGACGTCGTGATGGCGTGCGTCAAGTGCCGGTCATGTATACAATTCAAATATGTACAAACGATTTATTAGTAAATGTATTTCAATGAGATTACGGCTCTGCTTTAGTATTGAGTAAACGTATCGAGTGATGTAATTTTTGTGTTTGTATTGTCTTTTCCGTTCTAGTAATAAAGCAATTCCGCGAACTTTTGAATCACCCCTCGTACATATAATAAAAATCACAGTGACCATTAGTCAAGGTTGTTTGATGACGCAGGCTGGACACATTCGATTCACATCTTCAACAAAGGGAAGAAACTCTTCACCGAGTTACCTTTAAAGTTAAGTCGTATTCTATACTTTTGAACCAAGCTTTGTGATGAGTTCATTATAGAAGCATATCTGAACTTGTAACCCACAGAAAAATTCTCTTGCCCCGAGCTGGATTTGAGCCCCGAGTACCTTCTTCGTTTACTAAGTGGACACTCAACCACGTCGCAACAAAAGCTAACTGATAGATAAGGGGTTAGAAGTACTGAATAATACCTCTGTTACAAACTAAAACTTTAACTTTATTACAATTTTATTTACATCTTTCTTCATACAAAAAGCAATATTTTACCATTTTGATTTCGCAATAAATTAGCAAGCACATACAGAAATCATTTCTACAGCACTATAAGATACCAAAATTAAAATAAAAACACTACTTAAATTTGATTTCAACAGTGAACCTATTTTAGTTACAAAAATCTTTTTCAACTATTCCACTGGAGTAAATATATAAGATAAACATCATTACAAGAATGTAATATATACATTCAGATTATCTTGGTAATCATTTCAAGACAAACAGAACAAAAAATACATTGTAATCTATATTGCACAATTTAAGTCGGAAACTACTAAAACCTGTGTCATATTACATAATCACATGTTGAAAAAAGTAATTTGAACTTTAATTTTTGGCATATAAAAATGTTACACCTTCTGTATTTTGAAGATATATAGAATATAGAAAAAACCTATTTCACAATCAATCCCAATTACAACGTCAGCATGAGTTAATTTGCCTTTTTTCTCTTGATCACATGATTATATCTGCAAACTAAAAAAATGGAATATATTTTGACAAACATTACAAATACTTTGGCTCGACTCCTTGACACTGGGAAAAATACTAACACTACTACATGGTCAATTACACAGAAATACAGTTACACAAGTGAGATGAACTAAAATTGATCCATTATATACTATTATACCATTGTAAAATGTATGAAGTTACTAAGCATTATAGAGGCATCTTACTTGTCTGAATTACCGGTATGTTGAAAATTCTTCAATAGTATTGGACCTTTTGTCTGCAGGCAGCTGAGCTAACTTTTCCTTGCAAGAAACATGATTAAATTCAGTTACATCAAAATGCAGAATGATAATCTGTCCAGGCTGGTTAGCTGAGTTAAAACCTAGCTTCTTACTACACTGTATGGCTTCAGTACCTAACAAGACAATGACCTTCACCCTACATCAACATAAATGAATGTATCAATTCTAGTTTTGGCCTAAACCAATCTTTGTTCAAATAATCACTTGGCTTCTCCTTGAACTTCTTAAACACACATATTTGAACAGCTACAACTTTTCTTGATGTCAGACATGCAAATCAAGTCTTTCCAGCACAAGGGCTGACTGACTATCATGCAGCATGTATTGATCAGCATACGTGCAAAAAACCGTGCTATTTTCTTACTATGTGCATTTAAAACCAAATATTATAAAACTCTAAGCTGATCATCAATTTGCTGATTCGACAAAAATTTTACTCTGGTTTTTTTTTTTCATTTCTGCTTTTCAAAAAAGAATTATTCAAATTAATGTTCTACATTAAAGAGCTGAAAAATTAAGCATTTCATCTCCTTCAAAATTATTTAAATAAATATGACTGATACTGAAAAAAGTCAATACCCAATGTCAAGGAGTCATTCATGATTTCTAAATACTGCGTGTTAACAGAATGTATTAATTTCAGTCTTTATGTAAAGAGCTGCTGGCCAAAGTTTGGGCTGATAGTAATTCATTACAATTCAAGACTTTCTAAGTGTTTCCATGCCCTAAGGAAACATTTGTGAACATGATGTTGTTGTTGTTTTTGACAATATCTATTATTGTTTATTTTAGGGAGACTGAGCATGTAAAATGAATAAGCCATATATCACTGGTTAATGTTAGGGTATATCCCTTTAAATGGAAAATTACCATTAAAAAATACTTTTTGCACAAGTCTTTAGTCTTTTTTCAAAACCAAACATTACAGCATTGTTAATTTATCATACTTAGTTTTCCTGTTAATGTAACTCTGACATAATTTTTATTATCACAGGTTTGCAATAAGGTCAGGTACATACAAACACTGTACTTCGTGATATTCTGTCACACAACATAAGAACAAGTGAGGTTAACTGCTTTGGTATAAACAATACATGAACTTGACAAACACATTTCTACACCCTGAAAGATCAAACTGCATTTTTCCATGATGACATATCACCTTAAAATTAGCATATCTGTTTTATTGGTTAATTTTTGTTTAAAGTGACCACAGCTTCTAATGCCCTGGAGAGAAAAAATGTCACAAAAACATACCGAACAGATGCTACAGTGGTTTACAATGCTACAGGTTACCGTTACTACACGCCGCACACCATGTTAACAACTTCCTCTCATGAAACCACAACAATGTCTCAACAGCTGAGGTGAACAGCCCCTCAGATGAAAACATCACAAGATATGTTGGTGTATAACAAAATCTCTCTTTCCAGTGAAGTCAAATAAAAAATAGCAGAATTGTAGCTCTTACAAGCATTTGGTTTAATACAGCACTGTTGAGTGTGATCAGCATACACGATCAAAGCACAAACTGGTTATTATCAATTATCAGGCTTATCTTGTACGTCGTCATCATTGTCTGTTGTATTGATTTCATTACTTCTTTGGTTATTCTCTAGTAACGGTACATCTGAAATGATAAAGAAAATTTCCATGTTTATGCCTGATTACTTCAAATTTCCAAAATGACAATATTTACTTGATTTCAAAAAGATTTTTGGAACAAACTGAAAAATATATATAAATATGTATCAAATCATACCCATAATGGTTTTTCAAACTTGCAAGCAATCCAGAGGAAGTAACTGCCAAATTTACCTACTGAATGATCAGACATTCTAGTTAAGTACATTGCAACAAATTTGTATTCACTTAAAATGACAACTCTTAAAACAACTGAGAAATGGGCAAAAAATAAGATATGATATTAACCTTCCCTTTAAAAACTGTCAAAAAATACCGAAAATAATGATGCATGTCATATGACTACTTAAACTTGTGTCTTGAAACTTTACGATACAGGTTAACTTTTTTACATTTAAGCAAATTTAGCACACAATCACTTTGGCTTACCTTCAGTGACTAAACTACCATTAGATGAGTTGATACTGCCTGCAGTGGCTCTCCTAGACACATTGGAATGGTGCGATGATGAACTATCACAAGTTTCTATAGTCACAGCTGTTGAAGCATCACTCATGCTAACATTAACTGTGTCTATTGAACCGAATACTTCTGATATGCCATCTCGATTCATTGTACTGGTTGTAATGATAGAGTGTCTACTAGACGCTTCTCCACTGTGTAGAGGCCCTCCACGAAAATTCGTAGGAATGCTGGGTAAAGGGCGATACTCTCCTACTTGACCAGACCTCTGAGGAGCCTGATTATGTTGGTTACCTCCCCTTACAGCCTCTTCATATGAAGGTAAAGCCACCTGAGAATTATCGTAACCAATGAGTAACATACGATCATGTTCATCCATGGAGTTACTGTGTACTCGTGAGTAAGGAGGTGGCACAGATGATGGTCTACATAAACGGGGAGGGTGGGGTTTTCTCCGTCTGAATACCATTATAACCATAATTAAGAGCAAGACGCCAAGAACACTGCATGCCGTGGCAATTACTATAGCAAGAGTACTCATGTGGGACTGGCTACCACTGGAACCACCTGATTTGTCATCATTAATCTCCATATCTGTTGGAAAATAGGACAAAAATATATATCTTAGTGGGAATTCTAAAAGGAACTACAGCAATGTTTATAACAGAAAAAAAACTTCCTTTAGTCCATTTACAATCAGGTCTAACAATGTTTCTTTTTGAAACCAGAAATTACCAGTGTTAAGTCAGTCACTGTATACATGTCAATATAAATAAGCTGACTTGCTGAGATTCTGATAAGGTTAGATAATATAAAGACGTAGAAGTATTTTTAACCTGGTAATGTTTATTTTGCTTGAATATTTTTCTTTAATTTTTCTGCAGTTGATATTATATAACTCAATGACATCATGTATTACCAGTGTTGAACATATTTGTAAAATAATCTAATGTCTGAATCAAATTTATAGAAATGTTTCCAAAACTGTGACAAGAGCCCACTTACCTTGAATACAAGATGGCATAGCATAGTCCCACTTTCCATCCAATCCACAGGTAACAATGGATTCACCAATCAGCTTATAGCCTTCATTACAAACACACTCCACATGCAGTCCCTCAAAGAATGGCTCACAGAACATCAGGTCACTCTTCGAACCACAGAAACAGCGGCCATTGTGTACAGCTGAAACACTTGGACAATACTGTGGTGACTCTGAAAATTTAATTTAACTATTGTCAAAAAATTGAATACAAGCTTATTGCAAATGTTACATTGTACATCAAAGGTTTTATGCAAGCTCTGCAGAAGCAGAATTTGCTATAAACATTCTATGAATTGTTTCTTAATTGATATGTAAAAATATCAAGAAAAAAATCCTCAAAGAACTCAATAAGAAATTGCATAATACTTGCTCCGTATACTGGTAAAAAGCACATAAAACCATCTGCAACTTCATTTTTATTATGAGAAAAATTCCTTCCTCAGCCATTAATCTATGAAAGTTTGAAGGAAATCCTTCAGAATATGAATGAGAAGTTTGACACCCAAGATTTTTTCCCCTATACACTATGGCCTATACATGTAGTAAAAAAAACAACAAAAAAGCATAACTCCAGTAAGACTAGATGTGACAAAAATTCCTTCCTTTACAATTCCACACCTAAGCTATTAATCTGTGAAAGTTTGAAGAAAATACACCAATAGACAGTTTTGGAGTTTGGCACACACACAAAGTATGTACAGACAGGAGAACAAAAGCAATACCTCCCGCAAAGTGGGGTCATAAAAAGATTTAAGTTAAAGTTTGAGAACTTGACACATCTATTATACGAGCTCTGACCTAAGAGTTAACAATCACATTCCTAACCCTCACAGTTGATGTGAGTTCAAATGAGAAGAATAAGAGCAAACCTTCCTCACTAAGATGCCTGTACTGACAGACACTTTTGAAAATAGTTAACAACAGTATTACATTCTGAAGAACCTGTCAGAACTACAGATGGGTTAAGTTAATGTATTTTTACAGTTAAAGTCATACCTGACTGGTAGTTAATCTGCACATTGTTTCTGCAAAGAACCAGTACTAGACTCACACTCTCCATAAGAAACTGAAAACCTATTTGCATAAATGCCTATGGTCAATAGCAGAACTCAACCCCATGACCTTTAATAAGTGTGACTTTAAGTAATTACAAATTCTAATCATTCAACCATGAAGGGACAAAACAACTGATGTAATATAAATAAGTTAAAATTCAAGCCAATAAGAACATACAAACCTTGAATAGACACACATTGTGGGGCATGATGTGACCACCGTGACCCCTCTAGACATTCAATGCCGGGTGGACCAAGCAGTCTGTAACCAGTGTCACACTCATATGTGATGATAGTGCCCAGTTTATACTTGAAGTTGTCCTGTACTCCCAATGTACTGCCATAAATGTGGAAACTACCATGTCTGATTTCTTGAGGTGAGGAACACATCTCCAGTGATACTAAAGAATTGTAAAAAGTATACGATGTTGTAAAATATACAAGCCTGCTTAACCTGTTTTGACTTGGCAATGTTGCCATCTTCTTAAGATTTTTCATATTAAACCTGAGGTCACTGGTTACAACTTTGCATAAATCTCTTCTTCATATTTATTTTCAACTAAATATATAAGAAAAATAAGTTTTATAAAAACTAGTGATGGCAAAATTTGTTTATTTTAGCATTCAAATGTTTGGATCATTATGCATTTGAACGTTTGAACATTTGAATAACTCATACTCAGGCTGGCAATACCACGTGGTATATAATGTCATTTAGGCTGTCACGAGCAGCAGCTTTTTTTTTACTCGATTCGGAAGAGAAAACTGCTGTAAGTATTTTATTCATATACCATGTGGTATGGCCACCCTGATACTCTGAAGTAACAAAAAACAAACTTTGACACTGAACTTCTCGATGTAGTGTGCATTGATAAGATCTGAGTGCTTCCAATTTATGGGACTATGTGTATTTCTTAGTATCCAGTATCAGTATCGAGTAATTTTCCTTTCAATTTAAATTCATCTTCAGAATTTTGAAAAGGAAAAAAATAAGACCAAGCATAAAATATTTGTCACATTATATTGCATTATTTACGAATGGGATGACGTCTATGAAGGTGATTACGTAAGTTACTGATTGTTCCATAGTATGACAAAGTAATGTTGCACAGACTGCATGTGGCACTCTTTCGAACAAGCCAACGATGGAAATGCTTTAAAACATTTAAAGAATCTGAAGCAGACATGATTTATTGCCATATAGATGTGAATTGTTAGACAATTCTGTGACAGAATAGTGCAATCCAAAACTAGGGCCAATAAAAGAAAAGTTGGGGTTACTGCAAATAACTGACTGACATGTTAGTGTATTTGGTTTCTTCCTATGAAAATCATTCTGTCTCCAATCTGAACCCTAACTGGAACTTCTCTATGACATGGAATACCAGTATGTTAAGTCTTATCAAATGCAGTTGACACCTGCTAAAACACAATCCATCAACATTAAATGATGCATGTTTATGATCTGCTGGCCAAAGAAATGAAATCGGTTCCGAACATTCGAACACTCAAATATTTACTTCATCCTTAATAAAAACCTCAAAAATTCTATAACACATATCTATCCAATTACATGAAGTAGGAGGTAATGTAACTTCATCAATACTTAATGTCATATTATACCTTAAATCAAATTTTTTTTAATGTGAACAGAACTTACTACATGTAGGTAGACTTCCCTGCCATTCACCTTTACTACACACAAGATGGTTTGCAGTACTGTCCACTAGAGTATATCCAGTTTTACAAGTATAATATACTTCCTGGCCCTCCAAGATCCCCATTTTCCCTCCTGTATAATCTTGAGTTTCACCAAATGCTACTTGGCTGTACGGCACATCTGGGGGGCTACCACAAAGCTTAACTGTAAACCAACAAAACATCAACATTATGATTTATTTCATCTGTGAGAGTAGGGATACTCATTTAAGAGTTTATACTGACATACAAAATTGGGAAGAAATAGGATATAGACTACCTGTATCCTTTACAGAAGCAACTTGCAACATCCACCTAAATAAGTTTCACAGACACAACTGTAATATGAGCACTAAGGCAATCCAATACAGCTGAGTTTTTTTCAGTGCTTTACAAGCTATTATACAACTTCATACCTGAGCATTCAGGCTCAATTTGCCATCCATCAACTGTAAGCCACTTGCCATCTTGACCGCAGTACAGCCGAAGTGTCTCAACTAAATAATTGTCAACTTTCAAGGCATACTGATCATTACATTGCACTGTAATAAAATCTCCTGGATTAAAAGTGGAACCATAGGAATATTTGATGTTTCCATTGATAAGGAATGGTTTTGGACAGCTAACAGTTTCTGAAAGACAATAAAATGAATGTTATGATGACATCAGGAAATAATAAAAAAAGATAAAAAGATGTCAATAATTTTATCTATGACATTTAACCTTTCAAAAAAAATGTTTCTGCCAACTTTTATTGTACACTGGCAAACCTTTGATAAGTTTTTGGGGATGTCAAAATCTGCTTTGAACTACTGAATTAATTTAGCATTGCACTATTTTCAATTCTAACAAGTTCAACAAGAGCACGGCTGGGTGGAGTATTATATGCCCAAAGGGTGTTTTTCCTAAGTATGATGCATTTCTGATAGAAGGGAGGAAACCTTAGGCTTTGGAATTGAATGATTTGCTTTAAATTTTTTAATTTATTGTTTTTCATTTATAATATTTTGATTTTTAACATTTTATAATTTTAATTTTTGAGTTTTATAGATCTTTATCATATCGGAATTTTAGGTTTTATACTTTTCATCAATGTCAATCTTTCAGAAGTAATTATGTTCATGCTGTGGTGCATGGTTATCAAGATATAGTGCAGAAATATTGATTGTTTAGTTGTCACCTTGACCTTTTATGCACTTATCCCGAACAGTATAGGGGTCATGTAATCAATGACAGCAATCTTCCTAAGAAGTTTGAAGTCTGTATGGGAAGTAGTTGCCAAGTTATACAGCAGAAATGCTTTTCAGTGTTTAGGTCATTGTGACCTTGACATCTGACCCACTGATCCTAAGATGGGGTCATTTTCTCAATGTAATCAATCATCATATGAAGTTGGAAGTCTGTATGACAAATGGTTATGAAGATTTAAAGTGGAAATAGTTTTCAGTGCTTAGGTCACTGTGACCTTGATCTTTGAACAAGTGACACCAAAATCAATAGGGGTCATTCACTCAATATGTGCAACCATTATATGAATTTTGAAGTCTCTACGACAAATGGTTGTCGAGTTACAGAGGGTAAATGATTCTAACATTTAGGTCACTGTGACCTTGATCTTTGACATACTGACCCCAAAATGTATTGGGGTCATCCACTCAATGTGTGCAATAATTGGACAAAAATCACATGAAGTTAAAAGAATACAGGCCAAAGAGATACTCAAGTTATCCTCTTGAAACCTGACTGCTAATGGACGGATGTGCGGCTGAAAATGGATAGTGAGTCTTTTCTTTTGTTATATTCTTTTGATTAATAGACGGGCATTATTCTATTGTTATGCATTTCACTAGATCCATTGTAAACACATCCACTTCAAAAGCAGAACTGAAAGGTTAACTTCAAAAGCTTACAGTGACCTATTTTTTGAACCCACATGACAAAGTTTTGAACTCATCAGAGAAATCACTGAGAAAAACAATCTTAGGAACTTTTATGAAAGCTGGCTTAAAAAAGGAGGCCTCAAGAGTCTCCACATGCTAAAAAGTTGATGACTTATGACCCATGACAGGTAGGGAAGGCCAATCAACAAAAGCTCATTCTGAGTATCCTGTGAGCTTATAAAATTATATAGAGATCCAAGCTGTTTTCTTTATAAACTTACCAAATGCTGGTTCATTTACATGTGTCTCAATACAGGTTGGAAATTCTGGTGGATCCCATGTCCCATTTCTCAGGCATACAAGTTTTGCGGAGCCTTTTAATTCATATCCCTCGTGACAACTGAACAGCAGGATTTCTGGATTTGATTCCTCACTCCATCTACCATTGTAAAAATTTTCTGGGACAGAACAATCAGTCCCATAAATACCTGAAACATCACAAAATGCAATATTTATACACTCGTAAAAATTACGTCTATAATTGTTGAATAAAGCACCTCTGTCCAGTATCAGGTTGGTAAATAGTTTATAATTTACCACTTAATGATTTACCATAATTTATGCTGTTCAAGCTTAAAACTGAGGATTTAACAAAAGATTTTCTTATAAGATGCAGTTACCTTTGCACAAAAAAAGAATATGAAGTTACACAGTAATAGCTTCTATTGTAAGTATATGAATACTAAGTGACACTGAATAATATGAACATTGCAAAGAGTCAATGTATCGGACAAGTTTTTATTTCAAAATCATTTAAAACTACCAAACATGCCAGAACATGTGTTCATATCATTTTACCTTTCATTTGGAGAACAATATTTTCTCCCTAGTGTAAAAGCTCTTGAAAATAAACAAAGTACATACTGGTACTGTCTTTGACAGTTGTCTGAGCATTGCTGTAAAGCACAAGGGACATAACAAATGTCACACTCAGCATCCTTGTTTCCATGGTAACCATTCTGTTACTCTTCTAAAATGTTTCAAGTTATTGGGATATCATAGCACCTGGCAAAAACAAAAACAAAGACAAGGGTACAATAGTTACACTTGACCAGTGCATGTTTAACAAACATGTTCAGTTTTGCTTCACTGAACTATAATGGTCTAACATTTATTTACCTTTTTATTTAGTATTACAGGTTTCTTCTTATCCTATACATTATATTTTATGACAAGAGGGATATTTACATGTATGCAATTTACACTTTTATGGCATTTGCAATATCAAGTAAAGGCAAAAATAGGTGAGGAGACAAATAACAAAACATGAAAACAATCAGACTCATTGAATTTCACTGTACTTGCTTTTTGTTCACTTTGTATATTACAAAAAGTTATTATAAATTCCTGGGTACTTTAAGGACATTCACTTAACAACTTTAAATCCAAGTATGAAAGTCATCATTTTCACCTTAAAAGTACATGTACATCTACATTGTATATAATAAATCATAATGGTGAACAATATAACATTCAAATGACATTTTAAAAGCTATCACTTAAGCAAAGAATGGATCACTCAGAAAACTGAATGGTATCTATTTCCTTATGACTTCTAATGGACCTAAATTTTATGCAAATAGCTGCTGCCATTTACAGCCACTTATTTCATGTCAATGAAATTTGCTGAGATATACATTGTATTCTATGGGTTGAAAAAAATAACAAATAGTTTTGATGTATAGACAATAATATTTTGATGGTCATAACAAATAAACTGTAACAGACTATATATAATGACTCATGTCCAGATGTATTCGTAACAAACCAAAATGTGTACGTTTGCCTCAGTTAAACAACAACATTGTTATTGTAATAATTTCTCTGTTTGATGTCTGATTGATTACTGTTATTATTAAACTGACTGAGTACATGCTATTTTTCATGCCCTATGTTTTTGATTATGGAGCCATTATTCTTGCTTTGCTTTTAACACCCATTATCTCTCAGCAACAATCATTTCGAGTACATGTACAAATGGGTAGTCAGATTTTACTCTTTTATTGATTTTAGAAGCCCTCATAAATTACACAACCGACCTCTGATAATCATATTCTTTACATGTACTTTCTGATTAAATTGATCCCAGTTCAAACTTCAGTAAGTAGTTAAAGTTTACTTGGGAGATTTCTGTAGAATAATGATGGTTGCCGTAACAGGAAATAAGTGGAGGTCAGATATGGGGTATTTCAGCAAAATATTTTTTTTCTTCATTCTAACAAAACTGCAAGAACTGTTTAGAATCTCAGAATACATAGGAGAAATCGTGTTTGCAAACATTACGTCATCTTTTCCTCGGATAAGACACAGGTCGGGTGGGCAAATGCCGATAGGCCGTATTTTTATGGTACTGGTAGTGTTTTTCTATGCGTCATAACTTTATGTAACACATATTTATAAAAGCTTTATATCAATGAAAAGGTAATTAATTTAACAATTTATTCATTAACATATATTTTATTCATTTATTAAAATGAACAAACTATGAAGACTTAACATATGCTATTTTTCTAAATAGTTTTCACAGTCTTCAGGCCTTATAAAAAATTAAATGTCACTAAAAATGGTTTTTCGTTTTTCAATCATATTTTAATATAAAAATATGAAAATTATTAGTTAATCAGAACAATTCAAATTTTGAAATTCCATAGAATAGCAAAAAATTATGAAAGTTTAAACATTCCTGTCCTGTACACAACCACTGTTTATGTTATTGTTTTTGCCCACCAGAGATCGTATCTGTTTTGCTGTGAGACAACACAACGATCTCACTTATTGTATTACAATTTTATAGACAAAATTGGTTTTGAACATTTGGCATGACACAACAAAACATTATGTTCTGAACCAGAGTTTAAATCTTACTGTTGTTGTTAACTCCATTTACAATGTAACAACTATCCAATTTAAAGGGGACTTTGAGTGTCTTATACATAATCCTATTTCCCTGTGGCAATTACCTACTGTGGTTGTTTGACACTTAGCTTTAGTTAACAACAATAGAAGTGTCAATATAAGACACCTCTGACTGGAGAGTCATTGGGATAACCTGAAGTTCCTAGTAAAAAACTCCCTAGATATGCATATAAAAAAATTATAAATCGGCCATTCTAAATAAGGCAGTGGCTATGGTTACGGAACCGTAATCCTAGCCTCCGAGTCTAGGATTACGGAAGTTCCGTAATCCTAGACAAACCCACTGGAAACGGCTACGGAAGTTTTTTAAAAGAAGCGTATTTTCAAGTTCAACAGTTAAATATCAAATAGCATGCCAAATTTAATTTTTTATTCATTAAACAAACCATTTTAATTGTAAGGTTGTGACGATGAATTTTCTATACTGTTTGATACTTACACTATGGATGGAGTGAGATGGAGAATGCATTGTATGATTTGTATCGAAGTAAAAACATTATGAAAGGGTATGTAATTAATCCTCAGAAAATATATCATACATAAATCAACTAGAAGCAAATAGAATCTGTACTGAAGCACCGATTACTTATTATTTTGCTATGTTTGTACATCTGCACATGATTTGTGCGTTGATACCTGAATGAATTGAACAAAAAACTACAGATAGTGCCAAAACCTCAAAAATTAAAAAAAAATTATTTCATTATACTGTTACTGTTTTGTACATCGATAAGACTGAGTGAAAGAAACATCTTCTTAATGGAACTTTTAAACGTATTTACAGAATAGTGCAAAAGTACTGTAACTAATTATTATCAGATTTAGTGAAAATAAAAACATTGTTTGCCAGTAACGGCGTACAGAGAAACCACCCAAGTCGTTTTTGAAGTGTCTGTAGATGACGAGTACGACATTTAACCATACAACAACAACCAAGATGGCGTATCAAAGCATTAGTGTTGACTCATTTTGGAGGAAATGTAACATTTGAGGCAATTAACGGTTTATCACTCGATTTTGGGTGTGTATCCCTTCTTTAAAAAAAACTTCTGTAACCGTAGCCTATTCCAATGGTTTTCTCTAGGATTACGGAACTTCCGTAATGCTAGACTCGGAGGCTAGGATAACGGTTCTGTAACCATAGCCACTTCCTATAAATAATCACTATTAATGACTGATTTTGGTCTGTTAATTAATTACTTTGACTGATGTTAATCAGAAAAAGACATGATTTAAGATTATTCAATGACTATGGGAAAAATCCTGTGCCTTGCCTTCATTTTTGGTTAATCTTAACTGGATCATGCATCATGAATAGAAGCAAGTCATAAATTCCCCCTAGTCAAAACACTCTAAAGTTTGGGACAAACTGTCCACTTTTATTGGGGTCGGTATAAAACGCAGCTTTTTACGCAGCCAATATAGAGATTATAGGAAAACGCAGCCAATATGAAATATATAGGAAAACGCAGCCAATATACAATAAGAAGGAGAATGAAAAATGTCGGTTCATTATTTGAATTGATGCAGTTTTATATTTATAGTATGTGATAATATTTAAGAAAAATAAAATAAATTATTAACTTTATATTATGTTTTTTTGTTTTGTTTTGTTTTTGTTTTTTTTGTTTTTCTAAACCGTATGTAAAGATTCATATACAAATGTTAAGAATCGCTTGCAATCCAAAATGTTGATTTTGAGGACTGCCTTCATTAATTTCTTTTCTAATTTAATATCGTTAATAATTGATAGAATTATACGCAGCTTTTTACGCAGCCAATACAGAGATATAGGAAAACACAGCCAATATAGAGATATAGGAAAACGCAGTCAATATGAAATCTATAGGAAAATGCAGCCAGTATACAATAAGAAGGAGAATTGATGCTGTTGTATATTTATAGTATGCGATAATATTTAAAAAAATAACTTTATATTATGTTTTTGATGGTTTTTTGTTGTTGTTTTTTTTCTAAATGGTGAGTAAAGATTCATGTACAAATGTTAAGAATCGCTTGCAATCCAAAATGTTGATTTTGAGGACTGCCTTCATTTATTTCTTTTCTAATTTAATATCGTTATTTTAAAATTGATAGAATTATACACAGCTTTTAAGGCAGCCAATACAGAGATATAGGAAAACGCAGCCAATACAGAGATATAGGAAAACGCAGCCAATATGGAATCTATAGGAAAACGCAGCCAGTATACAATAAGAAGGAGAATTAATGCAGTTGTATATTTATAGTATGTGATGATATTTAAGAAAAATAAAATAAAGTAATTTTTTTTAACATTTTTTTTTTTTTTTTTTTTTAACGTACAAATGTTAAGAAACGCTTGCAATCCAAAGTGTTGATTTTGAGGACTGCCTTTATTTATTTCTTTTATAATTTAATTTATTAATATAATTGTTATTTATATCATTTGCTTTATTGTAGGGCACCATATATTAGATGTCGTTATTAATTGATAGAATTATACGCAGCTTTTTACGCAGCCAATACAGAGATATAGGAAAACGCAGCCAATATAGAGATATAGGAAAATGCAGCCAATATGAAATCTATAGGAAAACACAGCCAGTGATGAAACTCCGATGTACATTTTTTATTCATCTGGTGCACTGAGTTCTAACAAAAAGGTTAGTATAGTAGTAAGTATAAATATCTTATGACATCAGCGAATTACATTACTTTTTATGTTGCAATGATTTTTTTGTTCCAGGTGTTGATTATTTGAAATGGTGGGCGGAGAAATAATTTTTAAACATTAATCCCATTGGATGACAGCTATACTATGTAAATGAACTTGGTAGGCGGAGCAATTAAAATTATTCACATTAATTCCATTGGCTATCAATACAATTTGAGCAGGACGAAGTTTGGTCGATACATTAAAATCTAATTAACAAAATATTGATGGAATAAATAAATAAATTAAAGAAAGAAACACAAGTGTAATGAATCTCAAATGAAAAGAAACTGATGACTGCTGTATAACTGAATGCAAAGATTATTTGCATCGTGCTTGATAATTCTTTTTTATGCATGTTATTTCATTGTTTTATATCTTACATTTATGATATTAACACATTTAACGTGTTGGCTGCGTTTTCCTATAGATTTCATATTGGCTGCGTATTCTTATATCTCTATATTGGCTGCGTTTTCCTACATCTCTGTATTGGCTGCGTAAAAAGCTGCGTATAATTCTATCAATTAATAACGATATTAAATTAGAAAAGAAATAAATGAAGCAGTCAACATTTTGGACTGCAAGCGATTTTTAACATTTGTACATGAATCTTTACATACGGTTTAGAAAAAAAAAACAACGACAACAACAACACAAAACACACACACACACAAAAATCAACATAATATAAAGTTATTTTATTTTTCTTAAATATTATCACATACTATAAATATACAACTGCATCAATTCTCCTTCTTATTGTATACTGGCTGCGTTTTCCTATAGATTTCATATTGGCTGCGTTTTCTTATATCTCTATATTGGCTGCGTTTTCCTACATCTCTGTATTGGCTGCGTTTTCCTATATCTCTGTATTGGCTGCCTAAAAAGCTGCGTATAATTCTATCAATTTTAAAATAACAATATTAAATTAGAAAAGAAATAAATGAAGGCAGTCCTCAAAATCAACATTTTGGATTGCAAGCGATTCTTAACATTTGTACATGAATCTTTACTCGCCGTTTAGGGAAAAAAAAAAAAAAAAAAAAAAAAAAAAACAACATCAAAAACATAATTATAAAGTGTTTTTTTTTAAAAATATCATCGCATACTATAAATATACAACTGCATCAATTCTCATTCTTATTGTATACTGGCTGCGTTTTCCTATAGATTTCATATTGACTGCGTTTTCCTATATCTCTATATTGGCTGCGTTTTCCTGTATCTCTGTATTGGCTGCCTTAAAAGCTGTGTATAATTCTATCAATTTTAAAATAACGATATTAAATTATAAAAGAAATTAATGAAGGCAGTCCTTAAAATCAACATTTTGGATTGCAAGCGTTTCTTAACATTTGTATATGAATCTTTATTCACCGTTTAGAAAAAAAAACAAAAACAACATAATATAAAGTTAAAAATTTATTTTATTTTATTTTTCTTAAATATAATCACATACTATAAATATACAACTGCATCAATTAACACAATGAACCGACATTTTTCATTATCCTTCTTATTGTATATTGGCTGCGTTTTTCTTACATATTATTACATACTACAAATATACAACTGCATCAAATCTCCCTTTTATTGTATACTGGCTGCGTTTTCCTATAGATTTCATATTGGCTGCGTTTTCCAACTATATCTATATTGGCTGCAGGCTGCGTTTTATACCCCGAAAACGCAGCCTGCAAATTGCAGAGTGCGTAAAAGCTGCGTTTTATACCCCGAAAACGCAGCCTGCAAATTGCAGAGTGCGTAAAAAGCTGCGTTTTATACCGACCACTTTTATTGTTAATCAAAACATCATACACTGTAAAATTTCTTGCAAACATATTTATTAAAACGTCCCCAGAACGAAAAGCTGAAGGACATATAAAGCCTGTCCAAATTTGTTCATGTTTTGTAAACAACTCTACAAAGATAGAGGATGATAAACATAGAGTTGACTATTTTTGGGGTAGGAAAAATCTGTCAACCACAGCATTTCCAAGCACGTCAAGGCAGAAGAAATAGAAGGAAATGGTGTTTACCATATTCAACACTAGGTCTGGGAGTTGCATCAAAAGCAACTTTATAAAGAATATCTCTGACAAAATTGTCTGAAAAGATAAGGATTAATAACAGTGAAAATAGTTTTTTTGTCTATATTTACTTCCTGTACAATGTACGCATGCGCATTAGTTCTCACCAATTTCAGGTTGTACACAACTAAATTGAATAAACTAATTACTACGTAATAAGAGGATAAAAAGTGTTTTGACAAGTGAATTTATATTAATTCTTATTAATGTTTTGGGAAAAAACTCCACAACCGATTTTGAAAGAATTTTATTGTATTTTTTCCTTTTTTCTATCTTACAAAAGACATATGGAAATCTTACAATAAATTTTGTAAAACCGTCGACGTTATCATCATCAGCAGAATTTAAATGATAATTATCATTTTATTAGTTGATGTTACTGCATCTTTGTATTGTGTTTATGATTGTTACAATATACCTGTTTCAAATGTTTGAGGGTTTACTGGGGGCTCATTAATTTTCGACTCAACTCCGCGGCTTCAAAAAATTTGTATCCCCTCATTGTACATAAAAAGAAATAAATGACTAAGCACACAATACGTTTTTTACGAGACTCGCAAAAGAACTGTAGTAATACATCCATATCAGTACTAGTAAATATTACACAAATGTATTTTTTGAATTCTTCTTGAAATTGTATATAAGGTTTAAATGGTGAGGGAGTAATGATAAAAGTTGTTGGAAAACAATTTTTCCTTAGAGTTTTTGCATTTGCATATAAAGTTACAGGGGGTTTAAGCTAAATATGCAAATTATTTTCTTACTTTTTTTTTACTTGTTTCCAGTTATCCGGATATTCTAGTATCTGTTTAAAAACTATAAATGGGTGTACATATGTAACATTTTCATTGAATAACGGAATAGGGTTGTAGCAATTCTTTTTTAAGTTGCTGGTCAGAAAGGACTAGTTAGATTAAATTTATTCGCCATAGAACTCGCCATTACTGTTAAGCTTGGCCACACCGGAGGTTTTAATTTTGTTAATGGTCAGTAATCTTTTTTGTCTATCTTGTGTCAAGGTATAACATATATTTATTTCTTGAAATGACTATTGAACTCAAATGTATAATAACTTTGTATTGGGGAAGGGGGATAGAAAAAGTTTGTGTGTCATCAGCAACTGAAAATACTAATTTGTTGTTTTTGCCTTATCAAAAAGATACTAAATAGTTTGCAAAAATATACCGTTTATCCGAATAGTAATCATTAAAATCGTTGTTTATATTAATGAAAATCGACATCAACTTTGAAAAGATGGCAACTTGTTTTCGATAGAAAGGACGAACACAGAAAAAAGAAATTATGAAGCAAGGACATACTGCGCTCTAAACTCCTCCATTTAGACAAGTTAAAGACGTACTGCGCTCTAAACTGCCCCATTTATACAAGTTAAGGACATACCTCGCTCTAAAGTGCTCCATTTAGACAAGTTAAGAACGCACCTCGCTCTAAACTGCTCCATTTAGACAAGTTAAGGACATACTGCGCTTTAAACTGCTCCATTTAGACAAGTTAAGAACGTACCTCGCTCTAAAGTGCTCCATTTAGACAAGTTAAGAACGTACCTCGCTCTAAACTGCTCCATTTAGACAAGTTAAGAACGTACCTCGCTCTTAAGTGCTCCATTTAGACAGGTTAAGGACGAACTGCACTCTAAACTGCTCCATTTAGACAAGTTAAGAACGTACCTCGCTCTAAACTGCTCCATTTAGACAAGTTAAGAACGTACCTCGCTCTTAAGTGCTCCATTTAGACAAGTTAAGGACGAACTGCGCTCTAAAATGCTCCAGTTAGACAATTATTTAAGTGTGCGAAAAATGGAAGCAAAATTGAAAACGTACTTAAAACATTTTTCTCTGCTATACAAAAAACTTTCGTAACTCTAACCAATTCTTGGTATTCATCATAATATCAAATATTAACATCTTTTTAAATTTCACAATAAGATGCCATATAAACTTTCAACAATTGCCATTATAGAGACTTTGTTTTTTTTTTGTTTTTTTTTTTTTGGAACATTAATAAATACAAAAAACAACATAAGTAATGAAACAATGTCAGTTTTTTTTCAATGAACTTAGGTAATGGCGAATCAATTCATAAAACGACAGTTCTATAATTCTGATGTCCTCTTTTCATTGCACAGTCCCAAAATAATTGAGCACATAAAACAATGCATAGTATATCGAACGAATTACGGAAAGTGCCGACTGGGTATAAAATTTCATAACGCTTTTTCTGTTTTCGCTTCTGGTACGTTCATGTTATTGTTTGCTTTCATATCTGTTACACTTTTCTTTTGAGCTGCCTGAAGAGCGAAAACCTTCATCCACAAAATTGCGACGCAGACGACACTGCAAAGTTGTATTAGTGCAAGAACTGCGATGCCGATATTTGTCTTACTGCCTGAAAGTAAAGTAGCATACTTTGTTAACATAACTGAAACACAAATATTTATAGATACAAGATTAACTTATTTAATACACTATAAGACTATGTAGTTGTAACATACATCTATATGTTATTAAAAAATATAAATGTATTTTAAGTGACAAAATGAAGATCGTTTTGATAATTGACATGTGTAATTCTATATTTAAAATTCCATATTATATTTGCATTCATTAGAATTTCCACACATTAACCATTGTAGACCTTATTATTTTCATTCTTCCTGAAGTATATGACACTAATCGTTAAACCTGTTTTATGTGATTTTGTTTGAGAGAATTTTAAATTGTACCATTACAGTTGTTTACAATGCCTTCTTGTTTTGAATATCGTTCAGCAACGTGTTTAAGATCTTCAATCGATCTATACAAATCTGAAACGGATTCTTCAAGACCTTCTAACTCTTTGCCGGAAGACGTATCCTCTTCCAAAGTTTTTAGCTTTTCTTGTATTTCCATGATGTCAGAACTTGTTACAGAACATGTGCCGTTCTTTTCATGCAACAGACTAATCCACTCTGGTCGAAAGAATACCAACGCTAAAGTCAAGATAATAGGTTGTAGTAGAGCTATCCACCTGAAAAAAGTGCGGTCGTATATTATTCTTAGAACTCTAGGTAAGATAAGCCCAGCAAAAATGTTAAGATGTCGAGGGAACTGAAAATATTAAAAAGTTAAAGCTTATAATGATCAACCCAACGGTTGTGACTATATTTTGCTTCATAGATATAGACATAGATGAACGAGATGACAAAAACTCATTTGAGATGAAAGAACGTTCTGAATAAGCCATGGTGCATATCTAAAAATGTCTCGTTTCGCATTGTGAATTTGCATCTGTTTTCTATAAATGATTAACGCCTTGTTTCTCGGACTGTTCCAAATACTCCTTATATAGCCGACATTTTATAAACTGGTATCACTAGAAAGACTGGAACACTTGCATGCGAACGTCTTTATTACTTGGTCAAAGAGATGCCTTTTCATGACATGACGTGAAACATTGTTTCTGAGATATTTGGTAACCGTTAAAAAAATAGTAACATTGGTAGGAGTCCTTCATTATAAAATTCGAAGTAAATCATGAAATATATTCATGTTTTTCCAGGAAATCCTTCATCCATTACAAAATAATGTAAAAAGATTGCAACAACATTTCTAAGTACCTTCCAATACATTGCGCAAAATGCACTCGCAAAAACTGTCTGAAAGCGCAGCGTTACAAAAAATATTGAATGACGTTTTGCGGTTGCTGTAGTTTCATTTATAGGATATGCAAAATAGCAACAAAACATACTATTTCGAACGAGTAAAAATCACTAAATATATCACCAGACCTTATCCAATCCATTGTTTGTACATAAAAAAACGAAAATTCCCTGTAAAGGATCCTCTTACACTGTCACTGTCAGATTGATTTTATAACATTCCTGCATCAGCTGTCCGTGAAATTAATTGATCAAATGTTTTAAGACGTGGCAACAGCTGTACACACTTTGAGCAACTCATTTGCACATCATATCAATGAAAACACATGTCTCAGATTAGATTTACTCACAGCTGATATAAAGCAAACATTATATAGGAAAACACATAAGATTTTTTGAAAGAAAAGCATGAACTTACTTCATATATGTTAAGCTAACTAGAATCACGTTTTATAAGGAATGAACGATAAATCTTTTTATAGACTATTGTACACTGTCTGTATTTCGATTTATGTGACTAACCTGTTTAAAAGGACTATACAAAATGAGTGTCTTTGTTTTCAAATCTGTTACAGAAACAGCATAAAATTGTTCACATTATGTGTATATTGCGTTTGACTGTGACAGTTAAGTAACACTCAAACGAATTAGCAAGCAGACAACGAAAGGTCAGCCAGTCTTGAACAAATGATAATTAAAAATGAGCTCGTGTTACTTTAACTGCAACTGAACATGACTATCTTCTTTTCATATCTTACTTTATAAAGTTACTAGTATTTGTCCGAAATCACTGAATGACTTTCCGACAAAATTCGCGAAGACAAAAAGGTATTTATCTCAATGATTAATCTCTATTTTAAGTTCTTGTTTTAGAACTGTCACAATTCACGTGCTGAAGCACCATTTGTCTTACTAAGTATTTCATGTTGATTATGTCTCAGTGCAGCTAATGTTAATAGACAAGCGGAGGGTTGCAGGGATCAGTACAAAATATATATATTTTTTAAATATATTTGTTTGATTTTTTTTTAAAAGTGACATTATTTTTCTATGATTTCGTCTGGATGCGATTCTTCGAAATTTGAAGCAATTATAACCTGGAAAAAAAACTCGGAATAAGTTGGAAGGCCAGCCAAATAATACGCATAACTTTCGTTATTCCTTTCTATGTACCACTGTAGCTAACAACTATCCCATGAGCTTAACGTTAACCACTCAAATGTTACCTATGTATAAAGTGGGTACAGACAGGAGAGGCTGGTGGTCAGTCACTACACCGGATGAGTTATCTCTCTTATTCAACGTCATCGTCACCGTGTATTCATCATAAACATTCTATTATAATTATTTGTGATGTTGTTGCCACTGCTGCTTCTATTATTGTTGCTGTTGCTTTGTGTTGTTGTGCTGAGTCTGCTGTTGCTGCTATTGTTGTTGTTTGACACCACGAATCATTATAAGTTAATGGAGTTAATAAAATAAATAAGGGGAATGGGTCGGAGAGAATCATTCAGTGTACAAATAAAGTTGAAGATATAAGCACAGGACCAATATTAGATTTAATATTCCAAAGTTTCTATTTTATGCTACATTTTTCTTCAGGAGAAGTTAGAAGATAAGAACAAATCATTTAAACCAGAGTATATATCAAATGAATGGATCTATGTCAAGTGCTTGTAGTTCTAAAAAAGAACTGTTTTCAATTATAAATGAATTGTGCATTATACTCTTAATACTAAAAGATCAAAGACTCGTCACTGTTGAATTAATAGGCTATTATTTTATCTGTTGGAACCGTTTGTATTGGCTAATTTAAGAATCATTCAAAATACTTTAAATACATGTAAAAAGGGGTTGTTAGCAACGAACGGAAACTTTTTATTATTATTTCAAGGTGTGTCACACTAAAATCTAAGAAAAATATAAATATATATTCATGTATAATATTGTTTCTTGTACTTCAAATTGGCTTGGTGAATTTTATTGAAAATCAGAAAGAAACTCATTAACTGATATAAATTGGTCTGTTCTCTATTATCTTGACAAAAAAATGACAAGATAAATAAATAATTTTGGATAATGAGATTTTCTGGTAGTGAAACTGAAAAATCAATCTTTGATATATTGTATTGCTGCTTTTTATCTCTTGTCGCTTTTTAATTCTTTGGATTGGACTGCTATTATGTCAGGGGAAGTAAACACGAAAGCAGCACCGAACAAAATGTTTCAGAAATTTTCATCACTCATTGAATATACGAATTATTTTTTGATAAAATATATTAACGGCCCAGAACTTTTATCCATATGTTACGACGCTCTTTGTTCAAACTAAAGCAAACAGTATGTAAGGTTGTCATAGTTCCAAAACCAAGAAATCCGCAAGCATGTGGTTCTACTCGTAGGCAAAGGCCAGGAACAGGCTCAACGCACATGTTAAAGTTTAGTTACTTCGATTGCAGGCTGTCAAAATTTTTTATTCATGGTGATCACCTTGGAGCAAAAGCGGAAAATATGAATTTAGCAGAGCAACAATTCAAACCCCCGGCCAGAGTTAGAGGCATGATGGTTTTAGACAAGTCGCAGTTTGAAGACATTTTGAAAGTTCCTGCCATCACAGTGCCTATGAAAAGCCTTAATAAAATCACAAAGCAGATGAAAAAATATGGACTAAAAGTGAAGGGACTATCTCCAGTTGTTGAACTAGAGAAAACGGATCCAAACTGTAGTAGTCATAAGAAGTTCCTCTTTGATCCACGGAAGGTAAAGTCTGTGGATGACCTACCTGATGATATTAAAGAAGTGTTAGCAAAAGAAAATTTGATGCCAACTGATTTTGAGATTTATGATCTAAAACTTTCCTATGAGAACTGGAATTTTCAGGAAATCATGCAAGCTATATTGCCAGATAACATTGATGGTGTAGCAGGTTACTCAGAAGTTGGTCATATTGCACATTTCAATCTAAGGGAGCAGGCACTGCCATACAAACATATTATAGGTAAATACCTTGAAAACTAAAGTTAAGATTTTAATTAAATTTCATCTTTAGATTTTAAACTGAAACAACAGGTAAAAATAAAATACAGTTTGTTTTGTTGTATGTTCCTGGTCTGTCAGCATTTATTTGTTACAATTCAAATAACTTCTACATCATTTTAAAGAAATCAGATGAAATTTGCATTTCCTAGTTGCTGTATCTTTATGTAGTACTTGATTTATTTGACACCCAGAATTAAGTCCACATGTTTGATTACTTGTGATCATAGTAAGTTGAATACTTTGGCTTGTCAAGGTAGATGCTGTATTTCTTTTTACTTATTGATACTTCCTTAAGAACGCAAATTACCTATTATATTTGCAGGTGAAGTGCTGCTTGACAAAATTCCATCCTTGAAAACAGTTGTGAACAAGTTGAACACAATTGACAATGCATACCGTACCTTTGAGATGGAGCTGTTAGCTGGAGAGAACAACTTTATAACACAGACTAAGGAAAATGGTTGTGTCTATGAGTTAGACTTTTCAAAGGTGTACTGGAATTCAAGGCTTGGTAATAAAAAAAATTTTGAACATAATTAATGATGAAATTTTTAAAACCTGTGTCTGAAATGTTGTAATGAAAATCAACTGAGCTGTAGGCTCATGGTGATTAGGATCGATCAATGTCTGTCGTCCGTCGGACCTCCACACTTAGTTTGTTAACACTCTAGTTGTGACATTTTTGCCTCAATTGTCATGAAACTTAGTCAGGATGTTTGTCCCAGTGATTACTGGAACAAGCTCGAACATGGTTTATCTGGGATGAAAAACTAGGTCACAAGGCCCAAAAATAGAAAAACCTTCTTAACAATCAAGAGGCTACATTTTACAAATGTGGAAAAGCCTTGGTAACACTCTAGAGGTAACACTTTTAATCCAAATAACCTAGAAATTTGTCAGAAAGGTTATTTCAATAATTTCTAGCTTAAGTTCGAATATGGGGGTCATCTGGGGTCAAAAACTAGGTTACAGATCCCAAAAATAGAAAATCCTTGTTATCATTCTAGAGGCTTCTTTTTCAGTTCAGATATCCTGGAAATTTGTCAGAAAGGTTGTTTCAATAATTTTTAGCTCAAGTTCAAATATGAGTCATCTGGGGTCAATTAATCGGGTCCATAACAATTTTGTTAAAAGCAGTCATACTCAGGTGAGTGATCTAAGGCTATCATGGCCCTCTTGTTAGTAAAACCTTCCACCTTGCTGGCTCTGTGTTTGTAATGTCATTTGACTAGATGATCAGTGTAGTTTGCACGGAATATTTGTGCAGTAGTCTTTTAAGGATTTCTGTGATCTCAGACGCTAGATAAGAAAATGCTTTAGGACACCAGTTTATGTTGGTTGAAATATATGGGACAGGGAATTACAACATGAAGACTATTTTTTCACCACTTTGAGTATTCTATTTTAAATGGCATAGGAGTGATACCAAATGTCTGTTTATTTTATGTCATTTTATGTTACTACTTACCCTAGTGATATCTAGACAAATAGACCTTCCTGTCTAATTGCTTTCATTTTCTTTTCCTCTGCAGGTACAGAGCACCACAGGATGACCAAAGACTTAAAGTGTACTGATTTAGTTTTTGATGTGTTTGCTGGAACAGGTCCGTTTGCTATCCCAGCAGCCAGGAGAAGAGCGATAGTTTATGCAAATGATCTCAACCCATTCTCTTATGAAAGCTTAGTTAAAAACATTAAACTGAACAGCTGTGACTCGAGTCTTATTACTTGTAGTAACTTAGATGGTAGGGAATTTATTCAGACTTTGGTGAAAGAGAAGTTGACATGTTTTTATAGTGAAACTAAAACCTTGGAAGAAATAAATAAAGAAAATATAACTGGTATTTCCATATTAATGAATCTACCAGCTTTGGCGTATACATTTCTAGATGCCTTTCGTGGACTTTTATGTGAGGTTGAAGATTTCAATGCTGACTTGACATTGCCAATTGTACACTGTTACTGTTTCACAAATTTGACAGAGGCTACAGAAAAGTGGGGTGGTGATATGAACATTGAGCTTAAACACAGGGTTCTTGAGGTGATAGGTGGCTTGAAAGAGGAGGATTTAACCCTGAGACTGGTCAGGGATGTGGCACCCCAGAAGGTAATGATGTGTGTGAGCTTCACGCTCACTCCAGAGGTGCTGTGTGGAAGACCCAAGAGACAGCTGAAGGAAAATAATGTGATGGGTATGGATCAAAGTTGCTATACAAAACATTTTAGCAGTGTGAAATTGAAATTGTGTAGTATGATATGCCAAAATAGCAACAGACTCGTAAGATTTGAATATTTAGCTCTTTCACAGTTCTGGGCAGAATGACGTGTAATCTTGATTGAAAGGAATTCTTTGTCTTTTTGCCTTCTACCAAACCAGATGATTCATTGTAAAACTAAAATTGATTTATTTTTTATTGGCTTTGTTAGTATTTGAATGTATCAGTTTTGTTTGCTTAAAGTTATATTAATACTTGAATGGTTTTGGGAACAAAAGCTTACTTAGTTCCTTTGCCAGTCCCAGCAATATCCTGCCTGATTTATGGATACTTGTATTTAACATTATAACCGGCATGTTTTTAACTGAATGAAATGTTTACATTTATATTTCAGATGAACCACCTGCAAAATCCCAAAAGCTAGGAACCATTTGAGCTGATTCTGATGAAGTGTCATACTGGCTTGATGTTGACCTCAATGGTCTTACGTGACATGATCTGGTCTGACCATGACACCCAAGGGTTATTCTGACCTGACCTTGACCCAAGCAGTTGTTTAAAAGAAAGAACTAGTGTCTAGATGACAAGATACAAGGAAACAATATCCAGCAAGCTGAACAAATAGTGAAGAAGTGAAGAGAAATGTTATCAACAGTTCCTGTGGAAAATGACTACAAAGAATTGCAGTATTGTGAATGTTGCTGGAAATGTTCAGAAATTTAAGTATCATTAAAAGAATTTAACAGTTCTGCTTGGAAAGAAAAACTGTCACAAAGAATCTGAATTTTCTTTCCACTTGAAAAGTAGAGTTGAAATTTGGGTGAGGTTTTAAGTGGCTGACTCTGGCTATGTCTGCTAATAAACATTTTCTTTTGAATTAATATTTTACAGATATAATGTTCATAGAGTAATTTATGTTTTTCTAAATGGCATAGAAGAAAAATATTTAACTAGGCAGCTTACTTTGTACCACAGAATTTGAATATGATAAAACTTTTGCATGTCAGCCTGTATGCTGTGTCTATGTTCATGAAACTAGCTACATGTATTAAAAAATTTCAGTCAGTGGTTTAATGGAAGAAAATAAAGTCATCTATTTCACATGTGTTTATTTGACATTTATTACTTGTTGCTATCTAGCAATGAACTTGTCTATCTGTTAAGTACTTTTTGCCTATCTGACAAAATACAGATCACTGTCAGTACATGCCCTTGAAATGAAAATAACAACTTGAGAACAATTATACTCTGTAACAATGAGCTTTATTTTAGTCTCATGTTTATTCCAAATTTATAATAGTAAAGTGCTTTAAGTTACAGTGTTGTTTCTACTGAAATGGCCAACCTCCTGAGCTGAAGAGACACCTCTATTTATTGCACATATTTACTCCTTGATGCATGCTTCCTTAGTGTTGGACAAAATATGTCATTTTTGAAACTGAACCTTAAGAATTATATCCTTCGAATATCATCACCAGATTTCGTGCGTGAGGACTTTACATTTGAAATAATTTGTAGGATTGTTTGAACTCGACTTACATAAGAATGCTTAATATAATTTGTGTTTTAGTTTATATGATATTGTTGAGAATCTTCTGGAACACATGCCTGCTCCTCGATTAAGATCATGACTGAAAACTGAACAGACTGGTCAGGTTATTGTGCATCTTTTGGGACGTGTTGTCAATTTCAGACATCCATATCCTAAAACAATTGGCATATACTGAAGCACTGAGGCTAGGACTGCTTTTGTTCTATTGTTCAGCACATGAAGTGGCATGCCTGAGTGCTGCATCAGATTCCTAGTAGACAAAACCAAGGTCATAACTGATTACCACGTAGCCTCAAAGATGTAAAATACCAAGAGATGGTAATACAGTACTTATGGTAGCCTATTTAGATTCATGGCTTAGTTTCTTCATTGAACCTCAAACCCTATTTTGTTTTTTTTTGTTTTTTTTTAAACAAAGTGTAATTTTTATCACCAGCACGAGTAACCTCCAAAGCCTCTGATTTTCTTTGACCAGCCTCATAAAGCCTAAATTTATCCAAAACCAAACAATAGTTGTTATGGTGCGTATCTAGGACCGTAACGAAACGCTCTCTCTAGTGTGAACACTAGATGAATCTAATCCAAGACTTGCAGTAGCAAGATGGCTGGTTTGTAGACGATGTTTGTGAACAGTGACATTTGGATTGCAAAAGAAAATGATATATAGATCATGAATTTTGTCTTCATTCGTAATTCAGATTTGAAACGTATATTCTAATATCTGGTGGAGAGATGGAAAGCAATTAATACTGTGACCACCATTTCTCTTAGACTACCTGTCTCTATGTGGATTCCTCTGAAATTCTATCTGATCTGTTCATAGTTTTCATTGTAAAATTTTTTTCTTGCATTTCGCCGTAGGTTTGCCAGTTATGTCCACGTGTGTTTTCCTTTGCAACAGTGAAATAAGTTCAAAACATTGACAGGAAAAGGTACCCATGTTAATCTTTATTATGTCAAACATATTGCAACATTTAAACACACCATCATTGCAAATTACAAAATTGCATTTAGAGATATGCTTAAAACACGTGTAAACGACATCTGAAAAAGATCTAGGAGAAAAAAAAGCAACCTTTAAACGATATCACATTTTCGTCCACAAATAAATGAGTAAAACCAGTGTAGGCATTTGAATGGAATAAATCTTATGAAATATGACACAGCTAGCTCTGTTAGTATATTCATGAGCTCATTGGTTAAACCAGCGACCCTGTATTAACGGCCAGTTTATACTACATTCCAAGTCCAAATGTCTATCTTGCATATAGTTGTTAGCTGTTGTTCATTGAAAATGTTCATCCACTCAACAGCCGTTTTCTAGCATTCCGTATGTATATATAGTTATTTAAAACTGAAGATAATTTGAAAGTCCACCAATACACACTAGTCTTAGCATCCGAGTGTATTGGCTAAAAAATCATAAAATGGTGCATGGTATATGAAATTCCATGATAGGAAAATTTATGCAATTCTTAAATACCACCTGATTCCAGGGTTGTCGTCCCTTATTTCCAGCTCGCGCGAATTCTTGAAACACTGGTCAGGTGTTACAAAGGAAAGTTAATTTCAGTGGTGGCGGTCCTATCATAATGCCGGCATTTGAAGAACACATTCCACATGGCAGTTGTGTCAGCAAGTTGTCATGTGACATTGTCCAATAATTCCTCGAATTCGGAAAAAAATGGTCGACGTTTTAAGTTTTGTTGCAGCTGAATCACCGTAGCATTTGGATTTTTATTTCGTAAAATAACTACACACTTTTTATGAAGTCTTTAATCATTTTATTGAGTTTCTGCCAGTGCTTTTGACTTGTCCAGAGCGTTTCGGTTTGTCCGACCTCGCTGTACTAGCTGGCGAATCCTTGCCACTGTTACCATTGCTTCGGTCACTGTCGTCTTCGGGTATATCAAATAATGTCCTGAAATATTCAGATTTGAAATGAGTTGTACTAATCAATAATTGTGTTGGTATATGTGTAATGAGGTGTAGTAATCAGTAAGTGTGTGGGTGAATGTGTAATAAGATCTTATAATCAATAATTGTGTAGATGTATGTGTTATGAGATTTAGTAATCAGTGTGGTTGTAGGTTTAATAAGGTCTTATAATCAATTATTGTGCTGGTATATGTGTAATGAGGTGTAGTAATCAATAATCGTGTGTGTGTAGGTGTAATAAAAGCTTATAATCAATAATTGTGTAGATGGTTATGAGGTGTAATAATCAATAATTGTATAGATGTATGTGCAATAAAGTGTAATAATCAATAATTGTATAGATGTATGTGTAATGAGGTCTAATAATCAATCAGCAAATGAACGAAAACCAAATTGTATAAAAGTAAAGAAGTTCAGATTTACATTTTAGCTGCATGTTTGGAGATATTACAGATATGACCTGGCTACCGTTACCTCTATCAATCTTTCTTTTTTCAAATAATTGTATTCACAAAAGAGGATGCAAAGCATGGCAGGCAACTTAGCTCTAATTAATTTAACTAGACTTTAAAAGGTCACATTGGGTGCATTTTTAGGAAACAAAAAGTCACTTTAAAGTACCTGCACTGCACTCTGCCATCAAGGGACAAACGAAGAGCAATGATGTTTATTTGTTCCGGAGACAAATCTAGTTTTGCATTCTGAAAATAAAACACAAACATAAAGCCACCCCAAATGGTGTTTAAGAAAAATATAGAATTTGTACTGAAGTATATTCACAACAAGCGACATTTCAAAGGTTTCCCATCTAAATATAGTGTACGAGACCTTTGAATCTATTGCCGAAAAATATATTTGACTAGACATGTATTTCCTTTTCAATGACAATGTGTGTTCAAACTTGTATTTTTACAACATTAGTATCGAAGCAAATTTTAATGCTTCACTTTTAAATACATTCTGTCATGCCGTGTTGTTTGAGATGGTCTTGTGACTCAAATGTTAATCAATTTTTGTAGCAATAAATTTGACAATATACCTTTATGATAGTTTTGAACTCTTTTATATCAACACTATACTCCTCGTCCAGGTAGGGAACCAGCAGTTCACCTAAATCTACTCCTGCGCGATCGGCGTTATTCTTGAACGTTCCAATGGGATCGACCCGGAACGCGGTGAGACGCGCGCTATTCGTGCGCGCAAATTCTGGTATGACTCCCTCGTTGATAATTTTCATTCCCCTTTCGTCTTGAAGTCTACACTGTAGCTTCGCAAAGTTCATTTTGACCATGATGTTCTGAAAATTAAATAAAATAAAAATATACATAAATGTAAACCGAATTCATTTGTTTTCTTGCTTTGAAATTTGCTTCAAAGAAATGCGAGCATTTATCGCAAAAATAGCAATGAAAAATATATAATTAAAATAGTCTATTTGTCAGTCATTGTAAGGTAACTTTGGAACAACTTTCAATCTTCTTGATATCGTTAAGATATATGATCATTCACATTATCAAAAGTTGCTAAGGACATACACTGAAGTCTAAGTATTTGAGTTCGCACGAGTCGTTCATGTCCACGGCTTCAAGTATCTCCATAGCCCCGTCAGAATCAAAAGGATTCGAGCCACACTGGGAAAAGAAAAATAACACACCATTAAAACTGCCAAAAGTCTGAAATACACGATGGTATAACACAGTACCTCGCAGATATGTAATGCTTTAGTCTCGATGCTTGTCAGCTTTGCTTTCCATCTGACCAGAATGTTGTGTAGTCCAGCTGGGTATAAACTTCTTCTCAAGCAGTGACAAGAATACTGGTATTTCCGCTATACAATATGTATATCTATAATCAGGGAACTATGGCTGATGAAGAATTAGATACGGTGCGATAAAAATGAAAATTGATTTTAAAGTGGAATCGCTCACAAAATAGGCCCGTCAATTTTTCCTTGTTTTCCGCGACAAAAAAAGCTTTTTAAATGCTCGGCAAAGGCTACAAGGAAGAAGTTCGAGTTAACTTATTTTGTTGTGTACACGAACAAAACACCACACTGGTGTCAAATGATGACGTCATACCTTCAGCACTGTCAAGGTGTCATTCTCTTTCAGTCCTCTAGCGACAGAGATAGCTCCCTCCATATTTATTCTGTTGAGACTTATATCCAGTTCCAGGAGTGTCCTGTTTTCTTTAAGGGCTCTTGCTATCGCCTCAGCTCCATCTTGTCCCAACCCAGCCATGGCCATGTTAAAACTTTTTAAACCAACATTTTCCTAAAGTTTAAGAAAATTTTATTGATCGTTTTTAGTATCAATATGCAAGTTTGTTTAAATTAAATCGTGAAGAAAGTTACAGGCTACAAGATTAGAATTTGGTGTAGATGATGCTTCAGATAATATTGAATACTTTTCCCTGAAATACCTTTTAACAAGAAATTGTGATTTTTCACCTGAAGTGAAAATGGCAATTTTTGAAAATTATGAAGATAAATCAAAATTCGTTAATGTAAATTTGTCTAAATGTGAAACTGAGCATTGTACAGTATGTTATAACACATTCATGTTTGACGAAAGTGTATGAAAGTCGAATGCATGTAGTACAACAGGCTTGCCCTCGCCTTGTTCTGTACCATGATTTAGTAATCAAAGATTGCCAATTTCATTTAAACATGCTAATTGCAGCCTTATTAATACAACGCTGATACTTGTGTCATTGTGTTTTGCACATTTTTCAATATGTAAGGAAAGGACCTTACGTGTATTGCTTCCGCAAGTAAAATGGCACCTTTATTCTTGAAATTGTTCCAGCTTAAATCGAGCACTTCCAGTGTTGTATTTTCTGACAACGCTGTTTTAAACAATCGAGCACCCTCGTCCTCAAAACTGTTGTTGCCAAGCAACAAAATTTTTAGCAATTTGTTGTTCTGAAAAGAATGAATACATTATTGTTATACAAAATTGGACTAGTCAAACTAATGCTTAGTACAGCTTAACAGTTTAACTTAATCTTTTTATGAACACTATATTTTATCCCAATTAGCAGAATATCACCCCAGAATTATGACTGCTACAGTGTTGCTTTTCAAGCTTGAGTCGCACACAAATTACTTTTATATTATAGTCTGCACCATTCGTCTGCAGATCCACAAACCACTTAAAAAAAATCTCGATATATTAATAAAATTAAAATCTTCAGACTCTGAAACAGTACCGTACAAAAGGTTTGTGACTAGATTTCGATATAAGCTATAATCTAAACTTATCTACCATACTCTTTTGCTAAAAATGCCCCAATATTTTGTTATCAGTTTTTAAAGACAAACCCAACATCTGACGTTGACATCATGTACGTATAATTATTATAAAGAACACACCAGTATGACGTCACAGAATATCGGCGCAGCGCCATCTCCTATGTCGTTGTTTGTGAGATCCACCTTGTACAGATTTCTGTTGTTTACCAGCATTTCAGCGATAGCTTTGCCTCCTTCGGTTCTCAGATTATTTTCTGCAAGCACCTAAAATGGTCACATAAATGGTGAAACCGTTGTTATAGAAACGCCGATTCGAAAGAGTCCCGTGAACTTTGTGAGTTATCTCACCGAGTCAGAAATTTGCTCTCTCATAAGCAAGACAGATTGTTGAAAACTTCGAAAACTTCTGAGCCACAGTAATTTAAGATATACTTGATAACAAAATTAAGTGGAGGGTAATAAAAAGACGAAGGAGTACGAGTAATCACCAATTTTCAATTAAAAACAACAGTTAAAAATGATGGAATTAGGCCTATGGTTCTTTCTCACATCTTCGTAAGTTCTTACTCTTTATCTACAGTTTTGACAGCATTTGTTTAAAATTCACAGATACTTTGACCAGAAGGAAAGAAGGAAAGTTGCTTTTTGAACGAATTTCATGAAATTGGTATTTTCAAAGTACTTTGTAAACAATGCATGGAGTTAACATGACATGTGTCTTTAGTGAACAATATACCACTATATAATGACCACTTTATATAAGAATTAACTATATCAGATAAAAATGAAGAAAACAAAAATAAACTCTTTGAAAACATTTCTTATATTCTAGAGTAAAAGTCTACTTGATAAAAAAATCCTTGAAACAACCTAGCAAAAAGAAACGACAACGGTGGTGGTAGGGGTGGGGGGGGGGGGGGGGGGTCAAATTCTGGATCCAAATTTGCTTTTAAATGATTTCATATTAGTAGTTTGAAAAGGTATCATTTCGTCACGTTTGCAATGTAAAGAGAGCCTCTAGTCTTCAAATAAAAACTACATAAATAGAATTTCAAAAAGCATTTTATTGTTGCGACAAAAATAAATTTGAAATATAGATATTCAATCCTTCCAGGAGATCAGATATTAAATCACTCTGTTTACAAAACGACTGCGGAGTTTCACATTATAAATCTAACATTAAAGTTTCTTATCATAAAATCTTGTGTAATGCCTAAAATAAGTCAAGGTGGTTCCCTTTTAATCTACAAAGATTTTATTTCAATCAGTTTTGAAGTCGTTTGGCAGATTTGAATCATTATCTTATTGTCGGTCATGTAATAACATGTGTATAAACATTTGATAAAGATCTTATATCTTGGAAGGACATTTGCATAAATTAATTTTTAATAACTGTTTACTGGTTTTATCATTTGAAATAAATATCATTAAGTTCGCCTGCTCCTTAAGAAAGCAAAACTTAACGGTTTGATCCGATGTCATCGAAGTTTTTGAACTGATATGTTCTTGCATTTGGCAATGTATTTCGAAATTTATCGATAATATTGAACTAAACAGGAGAATATTTCAACTAAACAACTAAAACTTTTACGAATGTACAAACAATATTGAAATGAAAAAACAGATATAATGAGGAAAGAAGAATTTACACTAAGTTTACAAGGCGCAAGTTGAATAACTGATCGAGGCTATTTGAAATATAATATTGAATCTGCCAACTCTCAACTTGAACATTTGTCTGACCTTGACCTCTCACCAATGTAATCAACATATTATCGTCAATTAGTAAGAAAAATAAAAACATAGAAATATAGGCTAAAATAAGTTTACAGGGAGATATTGAATGGACATGACAGATGACAAACTTCGCGAAGAAAGAGGTGATTCCTTTGACCCCACAGCCAATGCACCACGATATAATGTTCGGAATTTGCATAAATCATGTTAATGTCTTACCAACTCTGTAATGAAGAAGTTTTCACGTAATACTTTTGTTAAGCATATTGCACCGTCCTCGTCTATTGCATTACCTTCAAGGTTTAGAATTTCAATGTTCGTGTTCATCTGAAAATAAACGCATGGGAATCAATGACTGTTAGACGTAAGCAAAAAAAGAAAACGAAGAAAAAATCTTTCATTTAAAATGGTCGTCTGAGATATTTTAACGAAAGCATCTCTCATTATTATAATGCGCTTCGTGTTTAGGTAATTCTGTGGTCTAAATGCTATACCAAACATAGTCGCTCAGCATAGAGAGATTTTTCTTAAAACGGCCCCGAAGGAGCTAAAACATGAACTGAATGTTGCGCTGAAGATTCTATTAATTGCATCCTGAATACAATGTTCAGGAGACATTTTGAGCACGACGGACAATTGTCTGTCAAGAATATGAAAAAAAAATCTTTATAAAATACGAACAAATTGCTCTAATGTTGAAAGTATTATAATGTCGTATCAGCAATCTGTCCGCTTGCCGCTCGTTAAACAGTCGCTAGCAGCAAGAGTTAAACTAACAAAACTAAATTAAAACTCAACCTGTAGCGGAACAGCCAAAGCTTTCATCCTTTGAGGACCAAGACCATGGAATTTCATCTTAAGTTCCCTGTCTTGTATGTGTTTGATGAAATACGAGGTTGGGCTGATTCCCATATCTTCGCAAACTTTGACATACTTAGCTTTTCCGGTTAGGTCCAAATCAAACCTCTCTGGATACAACCATTCTTAAACAGACAAGCGATAAATATTGGCTTAATTTTCTCAATTTGGCACTTTGCACTTACTTTAAATGATGTAATCATTTATTATATTCAATATATTAATTATATATATCAATATATTTAATATATATTAATGTGTTTTGTACATTCAGCATCGGGGTTTGTTTGTTTGTTTGTTTTTCTGTTTTTGTTTTTGTTTTGTTTTTGGACGTTTTAAAAGGACTTAACCTTTACAAAATATTATAATATTATATTTTCAAAGGTGAGAGGTAAAACAAGAACTCTTACTTTCTTCGTCAAATTCTAAATCCGTTTCATAATCCCCATCATTAGATTCTGCATCAGATTGTTCACTACTGCTGTCTGAGTATATTTCATCAAAGTTTTCACCATCACTATTTAATCTTTCACTTGCACTAGATCTGCCAACTGTCTCGTCTGCTACAGGACTGGAAGTCGCTCTGGCGCCAATTTTATTCGAAACATAGTCCGCTTGCTGGGCTTCAGTCAGAAATATTTGCTTGTCCTCATCACTGATATGAAATTCTGGATGAGCTATTTCTGGTCTGTCGGTAGGATTTCCGTCGGTTCCCTGCTCATCGTCGTCCTCTATAACCGGAGTTAGCATGCTCAGTCGTTTGCCATTTTGTTCCGGCGCCTGGCTGCTTACCGCCAGAAACACGTCACCAGTCGATGTCATGATTTGTCTGTGTATCTCTTTCAAACAGTGTTGGCAAATAGTGACATAACTACATTCTAACTTTGTCTTCTGCTCTGAAATCGACAGAAATATCCTTGAATCTGAAAATGAATTTTCCAGACTCCATAGTATGACAAAATTACAATTATCGTCTTAGTGTATTTTAGTATTATACTGTCGAAACACAACAGATACAGATGAAATTGTGTACGTTAGTATTGTGAAATGAACTAAACTTTGTTTGCCTTCATAAGTGGATTAAGACCTGGGATTAATTGCAAAACTAACAAAAACGGTCGCCATTGACCTGGTCAGTATAGACCTGGTAGAATAAAATCAACTTTGGTAGCAAAGCTCGATGTGAAATACTTCGAAGAAACTTAAAACTAAAACAAAAAACTAAAACATTTCAAAGTCAGTTCAGTATTACTGCATAAAACATATTCTTACTAAAAGCAGCGGTTTATTATGGTCAAATAAAACTATACAGTTATTTCAGTAATAAAGTGGTGAGAGGACATAGTGCATACCCTTAGCTTAGTGACACTTTCTGTCCATAAAGAAATGACTTGAATATGTAAGTTTCACATTTTCATCTCGATGTTTCAGGTTTGTGAAACTGTTTCTAAATTCATCAATTATCATCTATATCAGAACATCGTAGATCATAAGAAAAATAAACAGATTAAAAAGATCGAAAGATAATCAAAAGATTATCTATGCTACTGGGTTAATCTCTGTTGGTTATACGCCCTACATTTAAATCTCACACATTAGAAAGCCGATTTTAAAATATCATATTCGTCATCGATTTCAATTTAAAATGTTTAGTACATTGCAATACAAGTTATAAAGGAAATGTTTAAATGAAACATGACCGGATCAAAGGACATGTACAATTTCATATTAAATCCTGTATAAACAAGATGACATATTGGTTGTATGTTACAAACGATAATGTCTCTACTTGCATACACGTATTTAAGTATTTTTCGCTTATGGAGTAAATCTAAAAGTTAAACTGTATTATTACAATTGTTTCTATAATAACATTTCACACAAAGGTTACTTTTGTTGTTGTTGTTTAGGTTTTGTTGTTTTTTCAAATGCATCTGCTGTTTATTATTATTCTTATTATTTTTTATTATTATTGTTATTTATAATTATAGATATCTTAATTCTGAATCTACAATAGCATCAAATAAAAAATGAAATACAATATTCTATATACATGATAAAGAATCAACCCTGCAGAAGCAAAATCAACTGAAGCTTATATTCTTACAAAACATAATCATTTCACGATTGCATTTCATACCTGTTTCTTTCTCCTTTTTTTCTTCTTTTTTTATAAATTACATCTGAATCTAAGAGCCAATCAGAACACGTGACTGGCAGATCTTCGTGTTCATAATTAGAAAGAAAAAAGAAGTCAACGAAGCTAATTATTGACTTCAATATTTAAATGTTTACTTGCAATAATAAAATGATTTACCTGTTATATATCCTAAAATTAAATGAAAATATTTCAGTTTAGAATATACTTCAATTCATAAATGTCTGCTCGTCGCGGAAAATGCGCACTGAATAGTAAGCAGCGTTTGGCCTACAATAAGTTGATACTAAAAATAGTCTCGAGTGAATGTTTTAAACTTTCTACGAACATGAATATCAAAGAAATTACTTAAATGACACCCTCTCACTTTCCTTAAATTTTCTACATCTTCTTAGTGTCCTGTCAACTTCAAGATAATTTGATTACACTTAATAAAAAGTAAACAATGAGCATACAATATCTAAAAATCCCTTAATTTGTTATAAAAATTCCAGCGCTGCTTTAATATACGACATCAAATGGTCAAAGGCATTAGAATGGATATAGAATAAACATTTACCTGTCAATAAATCTTGTAAATAAACTAGAAAATTATCGGCGACAGTCGTAAAACTGTCAAATAGATAATTTGACGAATTTAGCTGGGAGACCGCTGAAAATTCACAGTATCGTCAAGTGTTAAATTATGGCATGTCAATCGTTGCTAAACTGATTTAATATCTATTTTATTAATTTGAGGATGTCTTCATTTATTGGTATTTTATCTCTGATTGAAATTCGATTTAAAAAAGACCTCACAGGTATGGAATGAGTTATCCAATAGATAAAGAGCAGATCCAGTGTCTCGTGGTAACGTGCTTGACTAATAATCCAAGGGTTGCTGTTGCGAACCCTTGCTAAACCCTTTGTATTTTAGATGGGCCCCATGTATAGATTCAACACAATGTAGCAAATTGTTGTTACATGGCTGGGGTTGAATCAAAATCACTTTGTAAGTGAGTTTCAAAATAAGTGCAAACATTTTAGCAACAGTATATTAGGATGTATTTGATGGTCAGTAAAATGCTTTCTCAGGATTTAGTCAAATTTAAGATATCTATCGGCAAATCAATTAATGCGATGCCAAATTACTCGCTCAAAACCTGTATCGCTTGTCAGCAAGTTCGATACGAGATCTTCAATTGATAAAATCTACTGCAGTTATACACGATGTACAACAATTAACGAATTGATCAAAACATGTTTTCCAAAGAAGATTAATAGTAACGCGAAGCAGACGACAATCTGAAACGCTTGTCGTAGTCCCGTAGGGGATGGTCTGTCACAATAACGCGCCATTATTTCTGCCCAATTAAAAAAAAATCATTGATCCTAAAGTCAACAGATTGCGATCTTTAAGATACAACTTGATGAAAGAATAATTGTTGGTTTACTTTTACGGGAGAGTTAGATTTTATATTGTTAGGTGAAATGCTGATATTTCTGGGGAAAAACATGATTTAGTAGTATTTAAAAAGAGTTGTCTGAATTCTTTATTTCATCCACGAGGAACTCAATATGAAAATAAAAAAATGGGTATCCTTTATTTCTCGCAAACCGCCGATATGTCTGGCAAGAAACATGATTTAGTAGTATTTAAACAGGGTTGCTGAATTCTTTATTTCATCCACGAGGAACTCGGTATGAAAACAAATGAGTCTTCTCTCTTTCTCGCAAACCTTTCCAGCCAGAAAAAAATCGCAGCTGACAAAAATGTTCAAATTTACTGCCTATTCACTTGTTATGTCCTTACTCTGAGGTTTAACACGCAAACCAACCCTCTAATGATTATATGGTAATGCTTATTTAAAGACAAACCTATCTATTACCATTAAGACAACTTACTCTGGTTTGGCTGGGCGGTATTTGCTGTTTTCTGCAAATATTTTCTGAGGGAAAAAATCAGGCTATGCTTGTAACTATATTAGCAATATTAAAACCTTTACGTAACTTACCTACTGCGAAGATTATCATGTGCATTAGTTATTACTATAAAGATCTTCAGCTTAGATTTATCTCATGTAAAACCACAAATCTCGCCAAATATAAAATACATTTGCCTTTTACGCAGACGAAGCAGCTAGATGTCTTTTGAAATATTTGGCCAACATTTCACGTTTAAGAAGATTACAAATCTGATGTTGGCAAACTTAAGTATGGAACGCTGCAACTGTCTTCTATTTTGAATGACATTGTTATTTTGGTTCATTCATTGATTAGAATCTGGACATGTTCTTTTCATAAACTATTATAAATATCATAAATTTTATATTGTTATGTTTTATCATTTTATTGGTGACATAAGTATATGTGAGCAAAATTCCAAAACGTAATAAGGAATATGTCATAATCTAAAACAAAATTTAACAGCGTCACAACATCAAAGCATAAATACCTTTTCCGCCTGAAAATGACAGAAATGAAGATTTTATTAATAATAATTTAGTTATTTCACCAAAACTAAATTCTTTTGATCTTTTATCAGATAAAATAAACTGAATTCTTTTTGCAGCTTCGATTTTGGTCTTTGAAATGGAAGTAATATGATTAAAGTAATCTGTTCAAAGCATTGTACTTTGCAGCAAATTTAAGTACAAGAGACAGTGAGGAACGTGTTTCTTGTGAGTAAAATCATATTCAATTAATTATTCATAACAAAAACAGAATGGTTATATATTTGACGCCTCATTTCACCATTTAACACATTAACATCGATTTCATTTCAAGAAAATTGATGACTAGCAAGATACTATTGAACATTTAAATGAGTTGTTATGTACGCCTGAGTGTAAAATTGAATACATCTGACACCGTCACGATAGTCCATACATCTTGGACAATTGTGTGAATTAATAGGCAATCTATATACCGATTACAAACTGAATTTATTCGAGATTGTAGATTCCCCATGTCTACTGTTCCTCAAAATCTATATGGGCAGAAAAGGATATGTAACATTTTTCCATGTTTTGACGTGAAAGGATGACGTAAATTTTAATTCGTTCGAAGTCCATTTTTGCGGAAGCGTATCTTGCTTATAATTATTGTCAGGCAAAGTTACTTAAGTGACAATCAAGTATGTTCACGCAAGTGCATCGCGTGCATAAAAACAGAACAATTTCACACCGATGTACGAACTTAAAGATAACACATATGTCTTACTAAACAAGTTATACTCCGCTATAGACATAATACAATGTAAATATAACAACAAGTTTATGATAATTACTAAAATTACAAAAATAACTTGATAAATGAAGTCGTTACAATGTCCATAATTCACAAAAAAAGTCAGTCCGGTTCGAACAAATACCAAAGTATTGAGTACATAATGATAAACGCTTACACAAAGTGACAATATTTGGCGTTCGCTTATTGTTGGGTAAAAATATTGACAATATAATTAGTACCGTCATAAGTGAAAAGAAAAAAGGAAAATCTTTTCATATAATTGGCCAGGTAATATGTTTAAAGTTTCCTTCGCGTCGTCATCAGAATTATTGAGAAAATTTAACTTGGGGTTTATCTTTATTCTTCAAAATTTCTATAACAGTTTAAGTAATAAAATCCAAGTATACAAAGCTTATCAAAACTGGCTTTGTGAGGTTTTTACTGTCGGGTATGAAATAACAATTTGATCACAAAAGACTGGCGTTTTGAATCATGCTGAATGTAACATTTATGAACTTTGGTATTATTTATTTTGCAGAGAGAGTATTAATACAATCTTTTCAGTTTAGATTCTCATAAATGCGCACAGGTGTTTACGTAACTAGGCAGAACAATCTCTTCTTGTGAGAAAAATATATTCATAAAATTAGATAGACGTTTTAAAGATAATTTTGGCGTAATCACCAGATTTGTGCAAATCACTAAAGATCTAGTGATGGAAGTTTTTATAAACTAAACTTGGGTATGAATGGACAAAAATGTAGACGTGAATCTGTCATTTTCTAACGAATTACAAGATGGTAATTACGTAAAAATATGTAGAAAAATTTTATATGTTGGTAAAAATGAATACATCCATATTTTATCCAGTGCAACACAATTGTGCCTAACATTTGATTATATAAGACTAGCTTTTTGGTTTGGAAATACAGACCATGCTGTAACATAAACATCCTTGCTCCTGTCTAAATAAATTTAACTTAAACAGGCGACGTCGAAAAGAATTCCACGAAATAATTTATTTTAAAATGAATGTGTCTTTTCTGTCCTTGATTTATTTAGTTCAACAGTAGCTTGATAGTAGTGTATTTTCATACAGCACATTCTCCGTGTATGTGGTAACATATGGTAAGTTTCTAATGACTTTTGAATGCAAGTAAAAAAATAATAATATAAAAATAATAATATATAAATAACAATATAAAAGAAAGAAAAAAATAATCCTTACTTCAGCTATATGATCTTTATGTCATGTTGAATTCAGAGAATTTGGTAAAAAAATGACAAGAACATTTAAAGATTACCTACCTCAAAGCCTTATAAACAGTCACGTGCTTGTTGGTAAAATACACTTTTAACAATTATTTTCTTTAACGAAATTTTAATGTTACAGTCACACAATAATTGCCAATGTAATGTTTCTATGCTCTAGACTCCATAATCAATGTTCCTTCAGATTTTAAATCAGGTTGTTTAATAACTAGCAAAAATGCAAAACCGATAAATGCCGTAGTTCTTTTGTCGGCCCTTCAACACTTTGTTAACACTTCATCAATACAATATATTTTTCTAGTTCGTTATTATTACATCGTTCAATCTACGTAACTCCAATCCAATGTCAGGTTTAGAATTTAACTGTATATATTAAACCTAAACTCGATGTTTTTAAGTGTCTTATTACGAACTCAGATCAAACACGATTAATGCGACCCAAGTGATTTACATTTATAATACGGCGCGCAAGATATAAATCTCACGACTTATTTAAATGTAATAATTGAATAAGTATTTGATAGAAAAGATGTACACAGATAGTTAACAGTTTTAACTATCGAATTCCAGAAGATTTATTTAATTAATTTGCTATTTTTGTCAGGTTTATAAAAAATGTAAACAATGTAACAGTGAAAATGTTGTACTAACTACAGACACTAATTCTGTTTTCGAAAGGCACTTGCAAACAGTTTCCTCAATACACCAGCACAATTACATTCCAACACCAGCATATTTATTCCATAAAACCTTAGCGTTCTATTTCCATATTACACTAGCATACTATTTCCAGAAGACACTAGCTTGCTATTTCCAAAAGAAACTAACATATCAAGATACTAGCATACTATTTCCACAAGAAACTACATTGTAGTATACAATTTCCTCAATACACTAGCATGCTATTTCCACAAGACACTAGCTTGCTATTTCCGCAAGAATCTAACATATCAAGATACTAGCATACTATTTCCACAAGAAACTACATTGTAGTATACAATTTCTTCAATACACTAGCATACTATTGCCACAAGACACTAGCTTGCTATTTCCGCAAGAATCTAACATATCAAGATACTAGCATACTAATTCCTCAAGAAACAAGTATACAATATCCTCAATACACTAGCATACTATTTCGGAAAGACACTTGAAAACCATTTCCACAAGACATAGAAATGCTATTTCCACGATATCCTAGGTACGATTTCCACAAGACACTAACATAATATTTCATATCGTATCATTTCCTCAAGACACAAGCATACTATTTCCTCAATACACAAGCATACAATTTCTTCAAGATACTAGCATACTATTTCCTCAAGACACAAGCATACTATTTCTACAAGATACTAGCATACTATTTCCTCCAGACATAAGCATACTATTTTTTTCAATACTTTTTTCCTAAAGACACTAGTATGCTATTTCCATAAGACACTACGGTACGATTTCTACAAGACACTATAGTAGCTTAATATTACAAAGCATACCATTTACTTAACACACTAACATACTATTTCCTCAAGACACTAGTGTACCCTTTTCTCAAGACAATAACGTACAATCTCTTCAAGACACTATCTTACTTTTTCCTGAAGACACTAGTATACTTTAAAAAAAAAAACAACTTTGACCAAAAATCAGGCGTTAGGGTGTTCTGTGAGAAAAACGAAAATAAAAACAGTGTATCCCCAAAGACAAAGCATTGGTACCTTGCGGTCATTATTGCTTCGTGTATGGTCAAAAGCACCAAAATGACCAGTTTAGTTATTTTACAGAAGCTGCTGACTTAAAATGGCTTAAGATTATGAAATATCTGTTGCGATCAACCGTTTAGCTTACCTTAAGGAAATATAGCATAAATGAAGGAGAGCAGTATTATTTCATGTTAACGTACACATATTCAACTCGTCTGTGTTGATATAACGAACTTTCTGGCTTTCAAGCGAGTATACATGTATGACTGTTTTTCGAACTGCTGGAAGAGCAAAAATAATGTACTGATTTCACCATACTTACATCAGGGTGGACATACCACGTGGTATATGACGTCATTTAGGCTGTCGCGAGAGGCATTTTTTTTACTAGATTCGGAGGAGAAAACTGCTGTAAATATTTTATTTCTTCATCAGTATACAGGGAGCATAGCGCATTCGAAGTGGAAATTTGTGCCCTACATACAGGCCCTAATGATTCTTTTGCCAGATAAACAGTTTCTCTGAACATTCGGGATACAATATATTTGCTGTCGCGAAAAGCGCATCAGTTTTCCCGAATGTTATAAAATTCTGTTCATCTGACAAAAGAATCACCAGGACCAATGTATAGGACATAACATTCCGCTTCACATGCGCTATATACCATTAAAATTGATGAAGAAATAAAATACTTACGGCAGTTTTCTCCTCCGTATCGAATCAAAATAATGCTACTCGCGATAGCCTAAATGATATCATATACCACGTGGTACGGCCACCTTGAACATGTATGATAAGCCTGCGTGATTTTGATTTTTACCAAAACTGAAGGCCACACGTCTTAATCCAGATTAACTTTGCTTGCTTAAGCTGCCCATGAATTCTCATGCATGTTTTAAAACTGTTCAATGCATTTGATTTTATTTCTACATGGAACGGAAGTAGGCCCAAATCTCATTCAGAGGTTTTCGCCCGGTCAACAGTTAGAGGGAATTAAATTAGATATTTTAATCTTATTAGAAATAAAAAAAATGGCACCATAATATCTTAGCTCTGGACTTTTCTTTTCGCTGTCTCGCGCCGAAACAATTAAGATTTAAGAACGCGATATGAATGTTAGATTTTATTCCATGAAAATTGAAATTAGTCTATCCTGTAGGTGTAACTTGTTTTGGCAAAAAAGATTATTCTCCATGGAGCTTGTAATAAATCTCAGTTGAAATAAATCAGCCAAAGAAGTGGAAACAAAAAACAAAAACAAAACAGTAGCAATAAATGTTTATCACAAGCAAAAAGATTATTTAAACGACCACCTGTCAGAGTGTATTATTGCTTCAAAGTAATAATGTACCACAGGTCTGCTGTTCTTCCTGTTTCTAGCCTCAAGACATTTCTGGCGAGTTAATCGGCATCTCATACTTCTTTGTGTCTAATGATCTGGTCTACAGCAGGTCATCCAAGACGTTGGAAGCTTATTTGTCTCAAATTGAAATCAAGCGCCGTATCGAACAGGAAGAGACGTTTCATTATCCCTGAACAGTTCACCCTGCATTATTATTACAAAAAAAAAACACAAGACTAACAAGTACTTCTGGTTAAGACAAAATCGTGCAATGACGTATTAATTATTCTGAAAATATTTAAACAAGGATTTCTTATGTATTCAAAAAAAATCCTCAAGACAGAACTCTGGCGACAGATTAAGGTCGTCAATCTGTAAATAGTAAATTTCAAACAGTTTAGGATTTAGAATTTGCATTTTGTGAAAGGTCCGGCCCGTCAGATTCCATCTCCCATTAAATGTTCATTTTTTGAAATGAAACTTGTTTATACTAGAGCATAGATATGGGTAATAAATCGACTATTATATCATTCTTTTTAAAACTTTTATTACGTTTTTCACAACTAAAAGAATCAATATTAAAACCTGAATGTTATATTTCAGAATTACGTAAGAAAAAACGATGGCACCTGACGAATTCAATAAAAGGAATAAACCTAGACAGATTGTGCTATTATTTACTTTCAGTTATGTCAATATGTTTATGTTGATTTCATGGCCATTTTAAGTGGAAATCAAGTGTTAGCTTTGTGTTCAAAAGGTATTTCTCTCACAGATAACGATTTCGTAAAACAAATATTTTCTTTTCTCCCAAACGACAGATAATCTATCATTTCACCGGTACTGGAGGGTAGGTTTATAGGTTTTAATTCCACTTAAAAGCTCTTTGATACAGACTGTTGTTGAAGAAAACGGTCTAGTGTAGATTTGCACCGATACATTTAATGATAATATTTACAAGAGAGAAACGTCCAATTAAAAATTTTCTCGATTTCCAGTCTAGAATGTTGACAAATGTCAAAATGCTGTGGGCATGTTTTCACCTTTTTAAAAATCAAATGCTTGAATTTTGAAGGAATCTTGCTTCAAGTCTGGCGGGAAAAGAATTTCTATAGCAAATTAATCGAGTGACTACGACAAGTGGGTAATATTTGAACACGTAATCAGTTTACAGGAAGCCAGTCTACAGTTAACATCATAACTAAAAAAAAATATGTTTTGCCTTTGCTTTTGAAATACTGAACTCAAAATCAAATCGGTCCGTTTTAAACTTCACGGCCAATCTTTCTTTTAAGTTTCGGGCACCTTCGCAAACTGTTCTAGAATTCAAGCTATTTAAGAATGAAGTGGCCTGAAAATGGAGAGAGGTCATCTAATCATTTGCACCAATCTTCCAATCATGTTATAAGGTTTTAGGTCCAGTCATTCTTCAGTCTTTGGCCAGAAACTGTTTTAGAACTGGTCATTATGACCTTGGCCATTAAATGGTGACCTGAAAATTGATACGAGTTTTCTACTGATCATGGCTAACATTCCAATAAAGTTTTAAAGTTCTGGACCCAGATATTCTTGGATACATGATTGGAGGGCGTTACCTAGAGAAGAGTATCTGCAACCTTGACTTTTGAGGCTCTAACCTCAAAATCAATATGGATCATCTTCATTTAATGGCCAACCTGCCTTCAAGTTATTCAGTCTATACTTTGAAAGAATTATATTCTAATACTTTCATTTAGATTTAAGTGTTCTTCAACCATTGATCAGAAACCATTTTGTGTATCAAAATATGTAACCAACACACATTCAAAACAATGTAGTCCCACTTCTTCAGAAATTGTCGATCAATCATTATAAACTCAAAAGGGCTGATGAATGATGAATAGTTTTCTGAAATAAAAAATAATCAAGGCCTGTTGAACCAACATCCATTAAAGTCTTGCAAGTTTAACATTTTATTCAGCAAAAATTATAACTGGTTTCACAATGGAGGTCCAGTATGTCAACTTAACAAAACAAGAGATATTACTGAAAGATATCCAAAATCAACTGATGAGTCGACTTGCATAATGAAGGAAATTCGAACAAAAAGAAAAAAAATATGAAAATAGATCAAGAAAACAGTACTGAAAAAAAAATGCGGAATGCACGATTCAATTCAAAACAGAGCAAGGTAACGGTTTTAAACAAGACAGGATAACATTCCTGGTCTACCACTATGGGTCATTATTACCTTGGCTTTTGAATAACCAAGGAATGTCATTGCCCACTATTTCTTTCTATAAAGCTAATGGTTCCTTAAGAAATTGTTAATGAATTATTAAGAACATTTACAATGGAAAAAAAATCTACCGAGTCCTTGACCTCTTAAGAATGTTACTGCACTCATAACTGGCTGCAAATACTACTGAGAAATTTGGAGTAGAAACAAATGATTGATTTTAAATCCTGAAACTTACTTGTACTTAAAAAGGCACAATAAATTAATAGAATTTTAAAGCAACCAATGAGACAGTAACCTGATGATAGATAGATTAACAGATGAAAAATGTAAAAGAATATAAATACTGCAAATAATCATACATGATTTTCTTAAGAAAAATAAACGATTCCAAGGTCATTAAAAACTGACAACTAAAAAATTCAATTAAATGAAATATCATTCAGGATGTCGTTAAAATATCGACTTTTTTCCTACTTAAATATTTGATTAAATATAAAAGGGTTAAGTGGAACACACAATTAACTTAAATATTTAGAAAAGTTTAAAAATGTAGCAAAAAAACGTGCTTATTAATTAAATATTCAGTTCTACACACCAGAAACTTATCAGAACATCATTATATAAGGAAAACTTCAAAGACAAGAAAAAATTCAAAGAAAACATATACAAGTAGCCAACATTTTGTTCACCAATCATACATTAACACAAATACAACAACAGAAGCAGTAGGTAATCATTAACAAGCGGGACATATCATTAATAACAACTGGAACTAAAGCCATAAACATTTCATGACTGTGCTGATGTAAGGATGGAGTTCCTTTTTCAATATGATCAATTGTTATTTTTATCAATTCGAAGAACAGTAATTTCCCATGATAACAACACCAGATAGCCAGTAGTGCTTAAAACAAGTAGTAATATCAACACTTATTTTCAGCAAGGTATAAAATATTTGCATAGCATGTTAAGATTCAATGAAATTTTGTTTTTCTTTGAAATTAAATTGTTGTTAGATTTTAACTATTTGTCTTGTGCATTTTCTTCTGTTTAAACAGTATCAAAATGGTTAAATGATTTTGTTCTAATAATAAAAAAACTCATAAAAATTAGCTACATAAAAGTTATTATAGAACTCACTTCCTTTATAAACTAACTGCAAAATTTACAGACATTGAAGACTGTACTCCTATATAGACATTCACATGAAAGCCCTACTATAAATATTGCAAACATTTACAACACAAACTTTTCCACTTTATACCTGTATAATAAACTCAGTAACACATCTGTTGGTGAGATCATAATGTGTTTACTTAATGGCATTGAATGATGGAGGATAACTGATGATGACTGGCCCTTCAGGTCAGAATAAAACTGACTTTCAAATAAAAATGACCTTGACCTGATGGTTAAATACTTGACCTTTAAACACTCACCTACTTTCATGTTTTAATGTTTATATTTAAGATTTTGAAATTGTAAAAAATAATATATATTTGTAAAGATTTTTACTAACATCTCTTTTTAAGTTAAAATAAAATATTCAAATTTACTTTGTCTTGAGAGTGTTGACTTAAAGGACTGACTTCATCTTAACATAATGATATACACATAATTTACATAACATTAAAGTCACAAGGAAAATATCCTTCAATTCCAACTGGCTTTCAAGCAGCTTAATGCACCAATGATTTGGGAATAAAAATCTCATGACAACAAATAATTTAATGTTTTAAAAAGCACACAATAGTAAATATAAAAATGTATTAAAAAGGGGAAAAAACCCAATTAAAATATAAGGCTAAGATTATAATATATTGTGGTGACTACATTCACCTGATATAAACAAGATGGCAATTATTCTCATAATGCTGTTATAAAAGCCTTGACAAAAATAAGGAAAATAAATCTCTAACAAGCTCCAGCTAACATTCATGGAAATTTCATTTACTGAAAAACAAAGTTCTCCTCTAAAATCGCCTTTACACTTTTAACAATTTTTCATAAGAGAGTAAAAAATATACCCCTTATGCATACTTCAAACCAGGTTGAAATATAATAAAACTTATTAATTAAAAGATGAAACACTTTGGATACAATATCTTGATGGACTTATAAATTCCAGAGGCAAGCTTTATCTCCCTTTCTGAATAAATGTAAATGCATGTCAGAAACCTTCATACATCAACTTTACGGGTACATCAATTTTATGCAAAAACCCTTTCTTGGTTTGATAGGACAAACTAAGAACTGAAATGTTAGATAATTTGAATATAACCTATAATATTATATAACACAACAAACATAAATACAAATGAAAAATTAATACCTTGCAAACAGATCATAAGTTTATAACTCCTTTTGATTCTTAGAGTTGATCTTACATTTAAAATACATTTATAAATATCGAATTTGCTGCTGTTTCTATATTGACAAGCTGTTGGTTGCAAGCCTGAAAAACCTTCTTAACAGATAATGCCTCTCATCTTTTTATCGGGCAGGCATCTCGGTGTGTGGGTAGATTTTTATCACTTCACCTACTCCTTTTGTGGTACCCTGTCTAAACAGAAGCCGGCTACCGACCCTCACATACTCTGGTCGGTTCAAAAATTTGAAAACAATCTGAGCTTTCTGGTTGGTCTTTACAGCTTCCTGCAAGAGTTTCTAAATCTTAAAGCATACATTTCATAAAAAGGATACAAGTGTATGAAGAGTTATGAGTGTTTTTTTTTTTTTATTTCTAAACTTTTGTTCATCTATCATCACCTTTACTCCAAGGCATCTGCCTTGCAAATACCTAACACAACCTAACGCTGAAAGCAAATTATAAATACATGTGTAAGTCTGAATTTACATGTACTGTGGAAAAACTAACGCGATTTATTAACAGCCTTTTCTTCTTTTATGTAGCTTTTATGGTGAATGGTACAGATAACTTATACACACAACGATCAATTTCCTCATTAACCTGTGTAGGGCATCACAACCTGTAAGACTTACCTTGTCTTTGATTTTAATGACCTGTACAGTCTGACAGACATTACCCACATGTACAGTGGTTTGGAACCCCTTACAGATCCTCGTGTCATGGTATAGCAGGTAAATATCAGCCTCAAATTCTAAACAACATCCTAGCAGTTCTGTGCTGACCAATACCATACCCTGAAATATACTAGTATATGAATATCATACACTAGGGGAATTTAGCCTGAAAAAGATTCCTTTTTTATTTTATTAAGATATATTCAGAGATAAATCATACTGAAATACGCTTTTATTCATATTGGAAAATATACCAGAATATACAAACTTGACAGTAGCAACTGTAGTATTTGTGTATTAAACTCTCTCTGACATGGCAAGAGATCTCTTAAACAAACCAAGGGCTGAAAAAAAAGCATTATCTGCATTTTTTTTTTATTCCCCTTTATAAAACTGTTTCACATTCATCACTCGAAATGTGATTACTGATTTGGTAAATTCCCCATGCAATCTAACTTAATCTAACCTTTTGTGTAAAAATTTTGCACTAAAGAACACTAACCTCGCTAAATGTCTTAAACGGATTTGCCCATCATGCAGTTTGGACTGTACCATTAGTTATTTACAGGGTGCATGCACATGCAGGCTGATTATTGCCAGCACTGGTTGTAAATGGAAAAACCACTCCTAACAGCTAAATCCTATAAACCAATGGAGTGAATGCAAAAAAACTTATCTGCTTCATTCTTTTATAACACTTAGAACATTTGGCATTCACCCCTTGAAAAGAATTGTACCATAGAATTTCATGTAAAATTTTTTTAGAATCATTGCGAAAAGAAGTCCACAACTGACTTACAAATGCTGACTTGAATGGATAAAAAATCTTCAAGTTAAGAGAGCCAAGGCTTCTATGCATCACCAGTGATGCCCAAACACAAATGTAACTACAACTTTTCAAAATGAAAATTAAAAATACCTTCCTGAGATTATCCCTTTCAACATTTTCTAGTGCTACTGTGGATGCCTGGCCTGCCTGTATCAGCCTACATGGCAGCCTGTGTCTATGGACAGTTTTTACAGTGACTTTCTGGAAATGACCATCATCACAGGGTCCAAGCATGAGATTATCACCTTCACGTATAGATCCACTGAAATTAAGTATGAATATATACAAAATGTAAGTATACACAAATAACATGTTACTTTTATGACTAGTATTCTAGGTTAGCTCTAAGAAATACCATGTAGACCTTATTTGCCAAATTTCCCATTTTATTCAAAATACATGTCATTTAAAAATAATTTTACCAGAAATTGTGAAAAAAAGGTGTTATTTTCAAACATTTTCAGAAATTTTAGTAGCCATTAGTTACTTTGGCCACTGTTAATGCTAATATAGGTATAGAAAGTATTTATCCAGAGTTAGTACAAGTCATACAGAATATGTTTCATATCTACTAAAATAGTGGAAGTTAATCTACTCTGCCTCTTTTTAGTTCAAGGCAAATGTTTTAAGTGTAAAATGGATGTATTCTTGAAATGTGTAGTTGCAATCTAATTCAAAAACTAAAATGACTCCAGCTCCAGCTAGTAAAAAAAACCTTACTCCCTTTTTGTTCAACCTACCCTTTCTCTGGCACCCTGCTGTGCCCCTTTTTTGTGGATTTTATGAGTAAAATGAGCACTGTTCTTAAAAGATAAGGTACCAAGAATCTGAAAGGAGTACAGACATCTCTAAATAAGTTTTAAAATTGAGTCAACTGCAGTAATCCAAAGTATGCCCCAGTTGCAGGTTTCCTGCCTACAAGTACCCTTATCCCAGCTGCATCCTGCCTATTTTAAATCCTAGCTGAAGCACTATTTTCAATACACGGAAAATGATTTTTGTCAAGTTTTACCTATGAAGTCTTCCACCCACAACATTACCAACACCAGGTACACTGAACACCTCATCAACCTGAAATATATTTCCAGGAGTTATTCATAAAATTTTGAACAATCACAAACATAGATCAGGTCCAAGGGAAAAATGTACAACATCATAACTAAAAAGACAAACTTCTAAGCATGTATGCACAGCACGATTTCAATACGTCTGTGTAAATCTTGAATATATCTGCTTCCTTAATATTGATTCCTAACTCTATTCAAGTTCTGTAAGCAGGATACAAAATTAACTGAGACAGGTTAGCCTGTAATTGTTTGGCTGAAAAATTCAAGAACAAGTGGTATATATTAAACAATTATTAATAAATTAGTTTCAGACACATGCATTCCAGACCTGTAATACTCAAATTTACCAGTTATATTTTACCAGAAGTGTGTAATTATTGTTTTTACATACCTGGTATTCAGTAGGTTCTTGTACAAGTTTATCTCTTTCTTTATTTAATGGTGGTATAACATTTAGGAATTTAAATAAGAGATCTAGGTTTGTTCCAGTCACTGATGAAACTCTGAATATTGGCACAATCCTGCAAGATAGATATAACAAAATAGGGTAAGGGCAATCTTTGCTTGTATCTCACTGAAAATATGATAAAAGGCAGATAAACTTGCATCTGTCTAGGAAAGGAAGTGACCTTTAAAGGGGAAATTAATGAGACATTAAGTTTTTCAATAACAAATCATTTCTACTGGTTTTAATCTAAGACATCATTTAAAGAAAAAAATATAAGAATAGCAAATAGATGGTCCAAAAAATCTGAACTAAAAACTGAGAGCTGGCATTTTGTGTTTAGACCTGAAGTTAAAAACGTCAGCACATCTAACTTTGTCTTCAGTCCTATTCTATATTTTACATTTTTGTTCAGTCCAGCTAAATTATCTTGCCATGTTAATGAATCAATCAATCTTGAAATGTGAGTCCACTAAAGGATTAAGTAACAGGTAAACTCCTAGCATCAACCAAACTGATATTCAAAGTACTGACATCATACCTGTCAGAATCAAAGTTCTGTGCAGCAGTTATGGCATCATCTTCGGACTCTATTCTCACTGGTATCTTCTTACAGCCTGGAGATTTCAGTATCTTCTCCAACTGGCTTACTGTTTTCTCAATCATAAACTTTCGACACACGTCAATCTTTGTGACTACTACAAACACCGGCACTTTCAAAGCTAGTGCAAATCCTAAGTGCTCCTTGGTAGTTCCAGCTAAAGGAAGAAAGAGGTAAATCATTTAAACAAATTTATAAAAATCATGTAATGGAATCATATGAGATATATTAATTGTAGATTATTGTTTCTGTTTCAAAGTACTTTGAAATGAAGTCTACCAAATCATCAACAGCAAACACCTATGTTATCTTCAACAACATTGATGTTATTTTTATTTTACTGGGAAAGTTTGCTTTATTTTACTTCGTCTTCATATATTTCAATAATTTGTCTTTAATATTTCATTCTGAAAAAAAAAAAATTCAGGCCTACCCATTCCAGTGTTGGCACTAACAACAAGCATGGTAAAGTCTGGAGAGTAACATGTGAGGCCAAAGATGGTTGTCTTCAGATATTTATGATGTCCTGCCAGGTCCATCAGTGTGATCAGCTTGGTAGAATGCTCACATATCTCTTCAACTGATCTAGATTCACTGTAGTTTACCACCTGAAAATATAAGCAATAAACACTTTCATTACCCATCAACAAATTTATTCCTCTTTGGTTTCAGAATTGTGGTCAACATAAGATTTTTCTACATAATTACCAAAACAGGTTTTCTGGGTGATTAAGCACTGGTTAAACAATGGATAATATTAACTACAGGTATATATAATTAAATGAAAATACATTATATGCATACCATTTCTGCAATGGGTGTACATCCAGATCACTACATTGGCTGGAACAACATTATTGTATAAAGTTCTAAAGTAAGTGTTCATTTCATTTCTCTTTACTTTCAGTTAAAATTGGTGAACCCAAGTGCAGATAGAACAGAGCACCTGGTGACGCAGATGAAATGGCGTTTGGAGGAAGGACAAGGACAGGCAATCTATGAGACAGAGGTAGAAGATAATGGACTGCTGGTTGGTCCAACAACTTCAGAGCTCAATGCCTCAATGCATACATTCATAACATAAAAGGATTAAGGTCAAACTGCCAATTCTAAATTACAAAAAAAAACACTTTTATTAACTACTCCTGATGGTTACTGAAGAGCACTTGAGCTTTTAGATGATGGGATTCTATCTCAAAACCTTGTTCAGATGTGTACCTTTCTTCTCCCACACCTTGAAAATAATAACTGATACTTTCAGTACCTCTCCAGAACTGTTAAAGCCGACAATCTCATGACTGATACAAGATGTTCTACCAGACTGTATTTCATGTAAATGTCGGAACAGGTTGAGACGTGACCTTCCCCTGCCATTGTCAAGTTCTCCGTGAGTCAACACACCTAGTAAGGTACTTTTTCCTGCATCCACATTACCTAGCACAGACATCCTCAAGTCTATAAACTGCAAGTAATCAAATAAAAACATTTAAATCTAATTTGGTTAAGTTGCTAACAATCAATATTAACATTTCATTCCTCTAGTAAAATGACTTAACACAGGAAACCTCTCAAAAAATATTATGTATGTTTGTTTTAATTTAGTACGAGGTAAAATTCTAATACAGTGTTATATCTTTATCAAGAAATTTCACAGAAAGCAATTTTCTTCAACCATATTGCATGAACAAATTTATACTCACTATTCTAACTGAGATCTAACCTTACTGACTCCCTTAGACCCCTGCATAGTTAGTCAATGTAGAGTAACTTCTTTACAGGTTAGGTAGAGACTAGCAATGATTAAAGCAAGTGTTTACCATTAAGTTTAGAAAGGAACACATGTTATTCTATAACACCATTCATCAGACTTTTTTACCTACATGCAAAGCTCATGGAAAAAGTCAAGTTCCTATAAGTAAGAGGATTTTACCTTCTGGTCATCTGGAACTCTGCGGACAAGAATTTCTAGAGCTCTTTTATCTTCCTCGCCAAACTGCCCTTCCACCTGTCTCTCTCTTAAAATAGTGAGTGTTGCTCCAAGCCTGTAAAAATTATCATCTTTCATACTGAGATAACTCATTAACTGTACATATGATAATAAAACAATAATACTTAAGTTATTGTCTGGTTACAAAATGTTATCCTTGAATCCAAATGTGAATCTACTTTGTACATTATATCACTCTTATACACATTACCATTGTGATACTACAACTCTTAAATCAGTATAATGGAAATGATGTACATGGAGAAAGACTAATGAATTATTTGTTCAAGGCATTCAATCTTCTGTTTATAATGATAATAGCAAAATTACTTTTACATGTTTCAGCACATGCATTTCTTTAGTAGAAGTCACTATCAAAGAAATAGTAAAAAGATATAACTATGTTAAATATCTTTTAGCAAACACTATAAATATCAGATTCTGAATAGCATCTAAAAGAAATAAAACACTCCAGGTATAATCCTTCATTTTACTACTGGTTGGTTTGCAAGAAACTATTATCCATCACCCTGTACTATTTTCATACCAACCTCTGGGCCATACTTTCCAATGTATGCATTGAGGCATTGAGCTCTGAAGTTGTTAGACCAACCAGCAGTCCATTATCTTCTACCCCTATCTCATAGATCGCCTCCCCTTGTCCTTCCTCCAAACGCCATTTCATCTGCGTCACCAGGTGCTCTATTCTATCTGCACTTGGGTTTACCAATTTTAACTGAAAGTAAAGAGAAATGAAATGAACATTTACTTATGTTTAACTGTAAACAGATCCAGGAGAAACATCTATATGTATTGGCACAAAGATCCGAGAGAAATGACTATGTCATGGTAAACAGATCCAGAAGAAATGTCTTTGCTTAATGGAAAACAGTTTTATGAGAAACCCTTTCAACAACTAGAACAATTTTTACCAGTCTGGATAAGTAAAATGTCCAATATGTTTCACAGTTACCTTTTACTACCATTCAGAAGATTTGTGCTTATGTTTTTCAATATGACTTGGAAAATTGGTACTCATTAGAAGATAACAGTTGCTAATTTGGTATATGTTGGCTGCAGTCAGAAGCCAGTGTGCGATTAAATTCATTGCATCTTGTTAGTTTGTTTTAAATAAAAGGTGATTTATACAGTTGAGGATCTGATTAAGAAAATAGAAGAATCATTAATCTAAACAAGTTTAGCTAAATCTTATCAGTTAATATTTACTCACTATTAAACCAAAGACCTAAAACAAAGTATTTTAGGTCTTTGCTCAAACTACTCATAAATAATAAAATAATGATACCTTATACTCTATGTTACCCTCTTCAACCTGAAAACACAAAATGTATTTTATTATAGTTATATAAAAAAACCTTGACGACTTAGCTGGTTTCAAAATTCAATAGATTTTGTGCCAATGACTTTGTAATTGGTACCAAGACAATCACCCTGCTTGGTTAAGGTTGGCATGGATGTTCATCAGATCTCTTATATATGATCTCTAGAAGACATTGGGAATATTTTAAAACTGCCATTTCAGCAACAATACCTGTTTGCTTAGTTACACTTGTATGTCATTATGTATACATGAAAATGTAGAAAAATCATAGATAAAAGATTTGAGTCTTGGCAAGAAATGTTCCAGTGCACCCAAACATATGTGTGTCCAGTTTAGACATGAGACTTCCTATCATCTTAATACTGCTGTTGTATTTTACTTTCACTTTCCATTCACTTTTCAGTGAACTATAAAAGAAAGTTATGTGAATGATAAAACCTGCTTTTCACCTTGATAACTTTTCCACAAGAGAAAATGTCTGAAAATTTTCTTTTACTTGTTCTATGTGACTTTTTGACTTGAAGTTTATCTCTGACATAGATTATAAATGTAGCCTGTAGTGTGTAGGTGAAGTTCAAGGTGACAGCTGTCAAAAATTCAAAAATGTAAACATCCACATAATTTATGGCATTAAATGTAACAACTGCCTTAGAAAAGGTTCAAAAACAAAAGGAATTGTTGTTATGGGAAACAAAGTAGTCAATACCAGGGATTTTTAAATATATTTAGTAATGATTTCTTTCTTTACCTCTGGAGGTAATGTAGCTGGGAGTTCTTCCGTCTCCGTTGGCTCGTACCTCTCAAAATCAACTTCTATTTCCATATCTACAATGCCCTCGGTCGTATATGTAATGAACGCTTCCAATTTAGATATGAGATTTCCCCTGAATACATTGCAATTTGATTGCGAAAGTATTTCAGCTGGAACTCTTACATCGTCTGTCCGCCATATTGCATCAGACGTTGCCCGTATGATAATAAACAAAAGGGAAGTAACTAAGAGGCCCTTATCAGAAACACGATAGAGGCCCGGATTTTCATTACCGATATAAAATAAAATAAAATTTAAAATAAATAAAATAAATTTTAACGTCACCAAATAAATAGGCAATTTCGGGTTATTCGGAAGAGAAATAAAGTCACATATATTCAGCTGTCAATTTTAAGTTGTTACATGTTTTATGTGTTGATAATAAAGATATCAAATATCACAGATTATGTCTATGCAACAAGATAACGTCTTATATTGACTTGATTGTCTTGTTTCCATTACATATATATCATTACCACGATATTATATCTTGCTTACATGACATAAAAACATGTCACATCTATGCCTATGAAATGACTTGGAAAAAAAATCTGATTTTACACTACTAATTTGCAGGTATACTAATCCTTAGTATATGGGGCTATTCAGAAGAGAAATAAAGTCACATAGTCACAAAGTCTGCATAAAACTTTCTCATATGATTGATGTCACTAAATGAAGAGCACTTAGACATTGTTCTAATTTTGAAATAAGGTGGATTAAAAATTGACAAAAAATGGCAAATTTTCTATTTCCCCCTTTTCATGTGATTCTAGTCATTTCTCATATGATTTTGATGTGTAAGTTAATATTTTGTAGAACAATTCATTATGTGATATGCCTTCACCAGTCTTCCACCGATTTAAAGATACTTGCAAACAGGACTATGGAGGTCTTACCTACCAGCTGGAAGTTAATCTGAAATTTGCACAAGTAGCCAGAAATTGGCATATATGGTCTAATAACAGTTGGTTCCATATCAAACTGTATTGTAAAATGCAATTATTTTACCTTCCTGTACTTCTAAATGCTCATCTTTTTTCCCCTCCTTTTTTTTTCTTCAGTCTGAACCTTGTCATTCAGACCTCTAATGAAGAGCATTGGCTTCACTCTCATGCAACCAGTTTTAAACTTTATTGGTGTCTACAGATTAATCTAAATAGTTTGAATATTTTATATCATAATACAGCTGAAACAAATTAAAAATGTGAACAAAGTTGATCCATTAATTTCCACCAAAATGATAAGCACAAGACAGAGGGCAACAAAAATAATCAAAGCACTGAAGGTACTTGTGAGGGCATTATATTATAAGGAATTGTGAATTCTTTTGTTTTTAGACTTAAGTACCCCAAATCCAAATTAAGCATCGAAAGCCAAGCTATTATTATGCATTAATAAGCACAACAGTTTCTTTCACATATAAATGGTCGGGTCAGCGATCACGTACTCGGACTAACATTGAATTCATATATTTTTAGTATTCTGTCAGTCATAATCATTTTCTTGTTGAATTTTGCAGTTTGTTTGCACCATAAAAGAATTTTGCAGACTGATTTTTTTCCCCATATCAATTCCATCTGCTGAGAAATACAACCTAGTTTTAATCTGTAAGTTTTCAATAGGTTTGCCCTAGCATCTTATGACACTTGTGTGACTTGAAGGTGACTAGAAGCTTATAATGTATGTGAAAAAAAAAACTGTGTACATGTGACAGACTGCTTCCTCACTTGAACCAGAGGTGAGGGACAAATGACCTTTACAAGTATTATCAGAGATAATTTACGTCGGATAAATTGAGTGCTATAACAAAACAGTTGTGGTAGACTATGTTGTAGACTATGGTGCCTGATTTCTGTCATATCATGTCGGTGCCCTAAAATATCATTCTGGCATGAAATAACAATAGAGAAAGGGCGCTGATATGATATTTTCATGCTCAAAACAACAACGCCAAGATGAAAGTAAAATGTATCATTCTGATATCCAATATGGTTACACGCCAATATGAAAACATGATATGGCAGAAATCAGCCACCATAGAGGACTCCCATTTGTAAACAGCAAATAATGGAAAGATTCTCTGCAGACTTACAGAAGATGCCAAATGTAATCAAATTGATGAGTTTTTTTTTTTGACAGAATTTGTAATGATATTAGAAAAAGTAGGTCTGTCATATAATTACGAAACATTTACAACAGAGTTGAAGTGATATTATTCATTCTACTAGTGAAAAATGTAAAACAATTTTGATAAAGTTAACTGCATTTTGATTAGGACTGAATAAACGGGATGTGACCCTGCGTCTTCACACACACATCATGGATTTCCTCCCCTTCTCCAAAAAGAGTTTGTGGTATGAACTGATTATAACAAAATCCCCTTGGATTAGCAATCAGCAGGTGCTTATCAACAAATTTCAAGTTTTTATATCAAGTCATTAATTATTTTTTGTTAATAAATTTATTCATGAAAATAGTCAAAATATTTACAAAATATCATGATTTTATATTACATTAATTTTATCATCGTCGGAGACGCACGGTTGTTGATCTTCATGAAGATCAACAACAGTGGGTCTCCGACGATGTAATTTTATATACTGTTGTTTTATTTTCACTGATTAAATGAGTGCAGTTGTAATTTTATCAATTTCTTCTGTTGTTCTAAAACGTTCAGCTTCCGTTTCTTCACACATTTTCGTACACAACCACACATCCTATAACTTTGAAAAGCAGATATCTCTGTTGTAGACCATGAAAGGATTTTAGTAGAAATTATTAAACACGACAGCATTTTAAAATTGAATGTCTTGTAGTGGAATAGACAGAGTAAGGCCTTTTCTTTTTATCTATTTAGAATAATTTTTTTAGATTTCCATAAAGATTGTCTTGAATGGAAGAAAATCTAAATTATACGGCAGCAAGGGTTCTTGTCTCATATTGTAGAAAAGAATCTTGTCATGTTGTGACAAACACAAAAAGCAACATCAAAGCTGCAGTTATGATATGTAATAAAGATTGATGTCTGCATACGTAGTAACTCACACCATAATATGTCAAATGAAAGAGTTGCTATTGTGTGTAGTAATATTGAAAAACATTCTAGAAATAGTTTGTCTTTTTTCAACTCTGATAAAGGCTGTTTTACACTAAAGCTGTATAATTCTGTATTTTGGAAATCTACTGATTTGTTTTAGTCAAAAGAATAACTGCTTATACTTTATACTTTTTTAGCTCATGAATATGAAAAGTGTGTATAAAGACAAGAGCCGACTGCTGTATAATACCATTGGGTGTAAAGCCACACCCCCCAAAAAACATATTTTTTGTGCACATACTGAATGTACGCAAGTCATTCTTAAATTATGAAATAAATTTACAACAAACACACTGCTCATATAAAACTGTAAGTTTATTTTACAATATTACAGACAAGTAAAGTAAATGACAAAGCATAATAATTCATTTGTACAGAAGACAGAACATTTACACTGGAGAAATTATAAATCATATAGTCTTCAAAAACTGTATAACATTATCATTAATATACACTGGCAGAATAACATGTACTGCTATAGTATAGAATTATGTACTACACGACTGTACACTAATTTTACACTGAAATGTTACATAAAAACATTTTCTTTTTGTAAATTTACCATCAAGAATTGAAATCACTCAGGCTTGCTTTCCACATACCAGTAATTACATATTTATAGAACTAGTTTTTTTGTCATTTAAAAGCATTTACTGCTTAAAGAGCAATGTAAGACAAGTCCAGAACTCTGACTTTATTAATCGACACTAGCCCTAAAATAAACTTGTCTGAAGTGGCTTCGACACATTACTTCTAATACTGGCAATTACAGTGTCATTTACAACCACTTTCTCTTAACTTTCACAGGCAGAGTCAATTTCATTTCCATATAAGGACAGCACATAAATATATTCATACATTAAATATATAGTAACTTAAAATCAATGTCAGATAGAATATACTAAAGCACATAACAAAATCTTTAACAAAAATTCGGCAAAGTATTACTTGCACATTTATATTGAGTGTCTAATTTTCAAAAAAACTCAAAGTATCAACACAACATGAGGTGAAAAAATACATGAAAAATAGAAACAGATGACAATTTGTTGCTGTCTGAAATAACATAACTGTAAGATTTTTAATTTACTGTCTTTTGTACAAATTATAGGCATTTAAAGTATTGTCATTTTCTTAATTACAGTGAACAAGATATATAAAAGAAATCCCTATATCAATTTAAGAATAGTGATAATACATAAATGATCAATCAATTAATCTCTCTAACAGTAAATCAATCAATTGATCTTTCGAAGTGACAGACTTGTATTTTTTTATCCAGGCATCAGGATTATGGTTTTTACACTGCTAATTTGTAGAGTTCAGGATACTGCCCACAAACAGAGAAAGGGCTGATCTAGCTGACATCTTAGTTAATGCAGAAAGTAAGACACACGGATAACCAACAAAAATAAATACATAAACCCCAAAGCACAAATAAAATGGACCGCTACAAAAAATGTACTGTATGCACTTAAAACTTTCTGAACACAGAATAAGGAATGCTACAAATAATGAGCAAATTACGCTAAAAAAAACAAAAATCAAAGGGAGCTAATAGGTTGAAATAAGCAATATTAGTAAGGGGAGGCAACCTGTACTGTTGAAATTCATTCCTGAATCATGCAGATTATCTTTTTTTGAACTTAGAAGGCAGCAGATTAAAGTTGTTTTTTTTCCATCAGTAAATAGCTTTTAAATGTCTAAACTACTGAAATGAATCAAAGCAAAGTTACTATGCAATAAGGACTCGGAGTGAAATTCATACACGATTAATATAAAAAGACGGTTACACCCTTATGACTGAGCACATATTGTTTGAGTGAAGTCTTTAAAAGCGCTTCATAGTCAAGATCTTCTCTGCTTTTACTTCAAAGTAAAATAACATTTAGCAAAATTAAATCACACTGCATAATTATATATCTAAGCTATTTCCATATGGCAGACCTTGTATGCCACATTATTCAGAGCTAAACAAGTACTGGCTTAATTCATTTTTCATTCATTTTTCACAAAATATGCACTGTTACTCCTGAGTTTTCCACCTTCCAGTCTGTTTTTCAACATTTTACCTGCCTGAGAAATGTATGAATAATATAGAAATATATGTATAAATCATATGGCATTAACTTCAAGATCTTTCATTGTTTCACGTATTACTATGGTATTCCTGTAAAAAACTGAATATCACATTTCTTAAATTATCTCACTGGTAAAAACAAAGAAAAAATAATAACATAGGTAGGTTTAATAATTATGTGACAAGCAAAATTAATCTAATCAGTATCTGTGGTTGTCTCTTTCTCCTGAAACTATCCACAAGACAGACAGACAGATGGACAAGAGCAAATCTAAGTGTCCTGCTAATGAGGGCAAAAGAAGAAATAAAACAATTCATAAGGCTCTCACTGTTGAATCCTTTTTTTCCAGAATACACATACACTCATACTAAAACTTAATTACACTGAAAGAATAAATGTGTATCAATAAATACTCCTCCATGTTTTGTATCATTTACATCATTTTATTTACAAACTTATTTCCTTTTCTAGTAATATATAACTACTTCTATGCAAATCTGTACCTTTCATTAAGAGTAATCTAGTTCAAACAAAGCTGATGTAGACTCTCTACAGAAAATCAAAGGTCTGAAACAACTTTACATAAGAAATAATTAATTCACTGCATGCAGCAGCACTGACAAGAGTTCCTTATAAACTAATCTGATCACAAACCAGTTAAAGCAGTTGATCTCAAAAAAATTCAACTGAAGGATTTATTCTGATTTAATATCTCTTTTTGATGGAAACTGAAACTGAAAAATACTTATTGTTTTGATTCTCTTATGACTATAACAATGTATTTTAGTGTTTATAGAACTAAACTACTTTCTATCACACTGTTATCCACCCAGAATGCCGTCACTTTATGATTTTAGTCAAAATAATCAGGTAAAATGTTATCACTTTTAATCAAAAAATGAAATAAGCAATTTACAGAGCAATGAAAAATGATTTTGGTATTCCTATATATAAATGCTAGCAACAGTAAGTCTACAGCTGTATTAAGATTTATATGCAAAAAAATATATAATAATATAGTAATAATGAAAACCTTTTTAAAAGGTTTCTATCGTAATTATTTACAAACAAAAAATACAAAATTACACTAAATAAGATTGAAGCAATAATCTGAACAGTGAAGGAAACGTTTTAGAGACTGTTAGTTTAATCATAAATGACAACAATTTTCAGTAATCAATTTCTCTGAAGAGATTTTTGAAATCTTGGTTGTAGATGTTGTTCTTTTGAAGGGTCATGGTCAATTACCAAGGTCAAAGGTTACTGTGACCTTCATATTTTGAATTTAGAACCTTGAATGTATAGAGCAGCAATATATATAAAATTTAATATTTATCTAGTAAGCTACAGTAAGATAGATAATTAATTATGTTTCCAAATAAAAAAACCCCCAAATGTTACATGAATTTAATCATAAACACCTCTTCCTATTAACCAGCTACATATACTTCTATATACACACACACACAAAATTGCACATTGTATTAAGCACAAAGAACTCACAAGTCGATGGTATATTAAGACTTTTAATGAACTGATTTGACTACACCAGTTTGGTACCTTCTTCATCAAACTTATTTACGATTTTTTTCCTAGTTCTGGACAGTAATATTTTCTTATCAGATGTCAAAAAAATCTAGAATGACATCAATTACTGTAGCCTGTTTCAAACTTAAATTTCTTTTCTCGTTAATCGCTCTTGTGTTATGATTTATAATTCGAAACAGTAGCATTTGTTTCCCTGATCATTGCAAAAGAAGATCATTCTGGGGAGAAAAACTTTGTAATCAAGGTATCACTGGTGTGGCCTTGAACAATGAACTAATATTATATGACAATCAATCAAGCATAGCATTTGTGTAAAAGAGCATAAACAAGAAAAATCAAATGTATACTTAATGACAGCAAGATACAAAAGATAATGAGCAAAATTAAAGGCTGGCACAACATGTATGTTTTTGGCTATAATTATAACATAAAGTATGAAGAATGGCATAAGACAAAACAACTACCAAGCATTACTAGTAACAGAAGGTCTGAAAAGTCAATACTGCCCATCTTACAACAATTTCAGAATTCCATGTGAATAAACTTTTCAAACCTGAAAAAATAAAAGAATTCGTCAAGCCCATGTGATGGTATATGCAGGACATTCTTTCCTAAAGACGGTAATTTCTCCCTGGCAAGCACATGTCTTAGTCAAAAAGGACCCTGTTTTTCTGAGGACTTCTTATGTATTCTTTTTTAAGGACTACTGTGCATTTTTCTTTATACTCCAGAAAGTACTTTACATTTCATAAAACAAAATAAAAGAAGTCTGAAGCATACTTGTAGCTTTAATGAGGACTATAAAACTTACATCTGGCTTGTAAAAGGGAGAATTCGAAAACTATGAAGAAGACATTTTGGAAGTACAAATGTATAATGAAAAGGTTCTTTGTGCTATTTACATAAAGAACCAGATAGAATCTTATCCTCTTCAGCTCTCTTTACAGCCTGAACTCCACTGCCATAGGAAAAACAGGTTATATTGTAAATTCCTTAGCCATTAGTAAGGTAACTTTTTTTTCAAGTAGTGTGATCTGGTTGTCAATTCAGTTTTATTTGTGTAAAATATCATTAATATTTCTCAACATGGCATTCAAAGAAATTAGTACACTTCCTGCAGCTCACACCTCTCTGATATTCTTTTCAAAAAGTGTCCAAGGAAATAATTATCACAAATAAACCCTGATTATCAAAATGTAAAGTACTCTCTTACAACAGTGGTAACAGCTAACACAGCTACTTGTTATTATGCAACATGTCATACTGCAAATTTTCATTCATCCTTTCAGTCATTTACAGGCACAAACATCAGTTACAACTCACTTTGATCATAAAAGATAATACTTGGAATATCAAACAGACCTTTGTTAAAACAAAATTATCTCCCTTTAACTGATACAGATCTCTGGACTGCTCTGTATAAACTGTTATGAGATACATTTCTTTATAGAACATGGTATTTGTTCTGATTATTACAGCTGAAAACATTTAATACACAAGTTTACAATATAATATATAATATGCAAGTATTGGCTGCATATTACTACTATTTTCTAACAATAGTAACGTCTATTTACAGAATAAGTAAACAGCCATCCAAATGTAAGAACTAGTTCTACATAGTAGCGAAGGGAGATAATCCATAAATATCTCTCACACCCAAAATCATGTGAAGTAAATAAAACTAGGTGCAATAAAATGATGAGCAAAATGTATCTAGGTCATGCATACAGAAATATTAACATAATTTCATTGTCCCATTCCAATTATTTTGCACCACTATTTATATCAGCATCTGATATGATATAATTCTGAATAGGCATTTAGTCATCTAAAACCTAAGTGAAACAATGTTAACTTGGAATTTCATCCTCATTCGGAAGACTTCTGTACTTTTTGTTCATGACTGTGTAGAGTAGAACTCTTTTGCAGTTTCTTCCAAAAATGAATATTTCTATGCAAAAGGAGCAGATCAATCAGCTGTTACTATTCGGTAAGTTTCCTATCTGGTCGAGTCTCGTATAGCTGGAAAAAATAAAACAAGGAAAATTTTAACTTTAAATACAAAGTGTTATCAACACCATCTGCAACAGACTTTTTACAATCTGTTAAAGTCTCTGAGAAAAAAAGTCCTCAAGAAAAAAATATCAGACAAAGCTTTGATATGCAGACATAAAACCATTTTGGCAAAACCTAAAAAAGTTCCTGATATAGCTTAAACAGGAGATAAAAACACAGAGTCAAAGGTCTACACCTCCAACATAAAAACAAGAAGGCCATCATGGCCCTTGCTCACTTGAGTAAAAAAGGTGTTTGCACATCTTTGTAATTAACTTTTTTTTTAGGTTAAACATTTGATGCTCTGTTGGGGAAAAATGATCTCAAAGGCATTATTTGACCAATCTTGGAAGAGGTTCTTAAGGCAATAATACTAATTTTAAGTCTCAATCTTATGGCTTTCACAAGAATAGTTTGCCTATGTAAGTCTAAGAGAAAAAAAGAGTTTCTCTATGTATGTCTAAGAAAAACACTTGATATTGGGGATGGAGCCAAGAATTCTGGAAATATGGGTGCTAAAATTACAAACCTTACCACATATGATGTGGGTGATGATAAGGAACATATATTTGAAGTTTGAAGTAAATCCCTCAAAAAATAAAGAAGTCATAGTAAAAAATTAAAATTATTTTGGTAAAATTCTAAGTTTAAAGGGGAGAGAATTTTGGAAATATGGGTGCTAGAGTTATGAACCTTACCACATATGATGTGGGTGATGATATGGAAGAAATGTTTGAAGTTTGAAGTAAATTCATCAAGAAATAAAGAAGTTGTGGTAAAAAATATTTTACTGCACAAAAACTTTAATCAGAAATCTGGACACAAATGCTGATGCCGTAGGACAGCTCTCCATATACTTTGTATAGTAAAGCTAAAAATGTTTCATGCCAAATTTCAGAATTCTTTCCCTTGTTGTTTTTGACAAGAAGAGTTTTGAAAATCTTCCGATATATTTTTATACAAAACATGTGACCCCTATGGAACTTTCAGCCTAATGGTTTCTGAAAAGAAGATTTTTAAAGAGTTTGTCCATATAGAACTATGTAAAACATCTGACCCAGTCGCAGAGCTAAAAAAACCAAGGGGCAAAGTTTTTTTATGGTAGATGCATACTAGACAATGCTTTGTGCAAAATTCTAGATTTCTGGGAAAAATCTCTTATACTGAAAAGGATTAACAGGAATTAAAAGTCAGGCTGCCAAAAGAACAGTGAAAATTGACTCATAAAACAAAATAAAAATTAACATAAAAAACTAGTAATGTAATTTTCAACATACCTTCTAATATTTCCAGCTTCATTTTATTCATTTCTTTCCTCATTTCTGTCAGTATTTCTTGTTTCAAAGTTTCTAGTTCAGCACTACTGATTGCACTGGCCTCTGCTGATCCAGATAAGTGTTCTTGACCAGTCAGTGATGGATTACGTCTGAAAAAAAAACAACAAACATAAATTGTAATTTTCTAACAATTATTTTCAAACATAACATAACCTGTTTTGCACTGCTTAAGAGAAGTTTTGTCAATGATAGATTGTGTCTATAAAATATGCCTCAGGTAGCTTTGACTCTTCAAACAAGATACATTAAAACAGTAAATCATTATTGGAGAGCTTTTGTTTTGTCGAAATGTAGCAGAGTCTTGTATACTAATATTCCTTATAAAAATTTGTTCAGTAAAATCAACATCTCTCCTGGCTGAACTGTTACTGTATCCTTCAGTCATTCACACTGACAACAAGGCTAGCAGAGAAGACCCCAACCCCATGCTATGTCACAGGGACTACACATGTGGCAGGGGTAATGCAGAAAATGAGAACTAAACTCAGAAATAAATCAGAACAATATTTAAAGAAAGAAAATAAATATAGTCACAAAGAACATAATGCTAGAACATAATGTAAATGTTCTCTTAATCTTCGTTTTTATCTTTTTACATATTCAATTAAATTCTAAAGTAATAATTCTAATCTAAATGCATATTTATCTGTCATTTAGTTGAAAAGATTTCTTCTTTAGTCTGAGAAGTGTAATTTTAAAGAACTACTGGAATCATTTTGAAATAAGATCTCTTCAAAAATGGTATCAAAAAACATGGCAAGAACGACACCTATGAGTTGCATACATATTCAAAATGGACACAACATGAACCATTACTGTAATGCCTTATGCTTATTCATTTTTTTTCCCACTTTTCCTTCTTATAACTTCTTTTTGTTCTGGCAAGTCTTAATGATAATAAATATTACTGTGAAAGTCAAGGTCGAGCAATTTCTATAGCTAGTCTACACTAAGCCTTATTCATTATGCTTTTAGAGTTGAACCATTTTTATAGATATTTCTTAGTTGTTCAATCTTTTAAGACACAGAAGGTGAACCAGCATGAAATAGCAGCCTGTAAAATCGGTTCACGTTTGGAGGCAAAATATTGAGACTAGTCTCAATTACCCATAGCAAAATTTGCTTTTGCTTGTGCATACATACACGACTGTCTTAACAAAAGACATAAAATTTTCCAAAATATAGGCACAGCTTCTGTACATTCCAACTTGAGGAAGGTAAAAGTGAAAACAGTTCTAATACTTTAACAGCCGTGAGAAAGTCTCTTTCATTCTTAACAATACTCTGCACAAACCAGCATGGTTTTGACAGCAGCATAAAAAATGACCAGTAATGTCTAAAACACTTCATCTATACAAAGAACACAGCCTTAAACTTCTTACTGTGTTACATTTGTATTTCAAGGAGACCAACCATTTTTATGTTTATGTTACTTTATGATACTATTTTTCTTGGTGCATTTTGAACAAAGATACTTAACTTTCAAACAATGTAAAAGATCTTGACAGCCATGGCAAATATAAGATGCATTTTTGTCGAAATCAACAAGCTTGTATGCTCTTTATATGTATTTTGATAAAAACATGGGTACAGTCTTGCTAAATAATTTGTATCCCTAGTGACTCTTGGTTACTACCAGAATCTATCCTCTATCTCATGAAGTAAGGAGCATCCAAAGATACTGTAAAATTTTCAGGATTCAAATGACTTCTAAATATGACACAGTCATTGCCATAGTTCTTTTATTCACCACCATATTTTTTTTCACATGGTAACTGGGTACTTGTTCTGTAATTCACACAACCAAGAAACAACTATAACATCCATCATTATCCTTACAGATAACCATGCAACCATTTCCCTATGCACAGAGCAAAACAAAGTGAATGGGTTACTGTTCAGCAAAAGTTCCCTGTTCCACTTGAGGTGTATGTATCCATATTAAATATCCCACATCCAAGTGCGCTCTGGCCTTTAAATACTACATCATTTTGTCTTCTAAATTTTGTCTATGTCATTCATAATAAACTATAAAAAACTCACTGAGTTGGTAAGTAAATTCTGATATTTACAGATATTTACAAAAAAGTCTTGTTTCACAGCCAAGAAGGTAAAGCATGAAAACGTGTTAAGTGGGGTTTCAGACCAAAGATTCACCTACTTAGAAGAAGGTAAAGTATTATCGCTGGTGAATCCTCATGCTTCAAATGTCAGAAGTAATGGCTAATTTCTTGAGTTAAATTCAGCAATGACAAGAAAAAAACAGTGGACATAATGCTCTGAAAACATGCAACAAACAAAGATCTCTAAAGCAGTCAAAACTATATCAGAACTGTAATATTATGATATTACACATTCCAATGTCCTGATCATATTCACACACATATTTATACCAAATTACATGTGGCAACATCAACATTGCAATGTGACAAATTACATGGAACGCCACTTAAGTACATCAAGCAAATCATTCATGCATATAAACATGCTACTTGGGCAGTTGCCAAGCAAGCTTATAACCTTGTATGTTTCTGTAAAAGCATGTGCATTTTAAGCATAAAATGTTCAAGATCTGAGTCTGCTTATCTTTTAGTTACAAGTAGAAAAAAACATTTGATGTCTGTAGCATTAGCACTTAGAATGTAAAAAGCATCAACTTTTGCTGTCTGTAGCATAAAGATTTGGAATGTATAATATCGACGTTTGCTGTCTATACCATTAAGATTTAAGTAAAGTATCAACATTTGCTGTCTGAAGCATAAGAAATAGAATGTATGGTATCAAATTTTGCTGTCTGTAGCATTAAGATAGAAGTATGGTATCAACATTTGCTTTCTGTAGCATTAAGATAAAAGTATAGTATCAACATTTGTAATGTCTGTAGCATTAAGATTTGGTATATTTAGTATCAACATTAAATTTTTGTTGTCTGTAGCATTAAGATAAAAGTATACCAAAGTAAAAAGTATATCAATGTTTACTGTTCACAGCTTCAAGATTTATGTATAATATCAACATTAGGTGCAGCTGCTATATGTAGCATTAAACTTGTTATGTATTTGGTCAAATTTGCCATCTGTAGCATTAAAGTTTGTTATTTACAGCATCAACATTTGCCATCTGTTGCATTAACATTTGTTCTGTGCAGCAACTTTGCAGTATGTTGCATTAAAATTTAGTATATATATATATAGCATCAACATTTGCTGTTTGTAGCAATAAAATTTGGTATATATAGCATCAACATTTGCTGTTTGTAGCAATAAAATTTGGTATATATAGCATCAACATTTGCTGTTTGTAGCATTAAAATTGGTATATATAGCATCAACATTTGCTGTTTGTAGCAATAAAATTTGGTATATATAGCATCAACATTTGCTGTTTGTAGCAATAAAATTTGGTATATATAGCATCAACATTTGCTGTTTGTAGCAATAAAATTTGGTATATATAGCATCAACATTTGCTGTTTGTAGCAATTAAATTTGGTATATATAGCATCAATATTTGCTGTTTGTAGCATTAAAATTTGGTACATACAGCATCAACATTTGCTGTTTGAAGCATTAAGATTTAGCATGTACAACATCAACATTATTATAGATTTTGCTAACTAGCACAAATATTTGCTGGATGTAGCATTAATGTTTGTTATGTATAGTATCAATTTTGCTGTTGGTGTCAAAATCTGCTAGCAGTTGCATGAATAGCTTTTGTGTGTAGAGCTGAATGAACACTAAACGACTGTCAACTTTTAGATCAAACTTATGAAAGCATCTCTTCATTTATGTGTGTGGGAGGAGAGAGGAAAGAACTTCCCTGCTCAGACCATACATTGTAACTGTGACATACAGTAACATAATATGGTATGTAAAGTGAGTTTTAAAATTCCATTGTTTACAGTGAATGTCATTTAAGCTAGTTAAGTCTTTACTCATACTGGCTTCAAACCGAAGTTAATGTTCATAGCCAAATTTCAATTTCCTAAAAAAACAAGCACTACGAATGAACACCATGCTCCCTGGGGGCATTGACCTTTGACCCTGTGACCTCAAAGTGGGTCTGGTTGGTAGAGCTCATAAAGGTGTATGCAACTGTGAAGTTTATAGAGGCTTTAGGTGGAAGGACTTTCATGTTATGGTCAAGGTAAAAGTTTTGTGACAAACAGACAAACAGACCAAAAACAATATGCTCCCTCAGGGGTCATAAAAAATACCCTGTACTGTGATTTTAAAATCATTTTGGTAGAAAATGTAAAAATAGGGGTCATATTCAGATAATGTCCTAAATATATATAGTCACTGTTTGGCTACTGGTAATGCAAGCATAAGAATCTGAACTAGAGGCTGGGCCTATAGAAGTTAAAAAGGTTTGGGGATAATATAAGAAACATTTGCGCTTTAAGTGCTTTGATCTTGAGACCTCTGGATTAAAAGTACAGTGTGTTACTACTGGATAATTAATCTGCTCCAGTGTCATGGGAATAGAAACACTATCCTTCAGTGATATGGTCATAAACTTAACAAGGGAAAAATTACTTTCTTTCAGCACAACATTACTGTTAGTGTTCTGGTCAGGCATAGTGGCTTGTGTATGCCAGGTGAAAGTGTACATGAATTACAATAATGTTTTAAGTGCACACCCATACTGCTATATACCTGTGAGGAGCTGGTGAACTGTAAATAAAGGACATACAAAATTGACTTTTGCAAAATAAAATGCAACAAAATTCTTCAGTGTTCTGAACACAAAAATGCATATAAAATGCTATAAGATATAACAAATGACAAAATTTGTCGAACAGGACATTACTGTAAACTATCTTTACATTCTTATCAAACTTCAAGCAATGCAATTGAAGTAGCCTTTTTTTATTATTGTTAATATATGACCTAGATAAAACTTGATCCCAAGCACCTTTGAAGAAATATGAAACAAATTTAATGATAGTGGCATGCAGATAACTTCCTTGTTTAAGCTAGTGCAATATCAGACTGCAAGTTATTCAAATCTGAAGGAACTGGTTAATACATCTGAAAACTAATCTGATGTACCAGGGTTAAAGAACAAGAATAGGAAAACAGAAGATATCACACACCAAAATTACTATTTTTAAAAATAAATAACTGCAATTAACAGAGCTGATTCAATCAAGAGTTAACTTTCTTGAAGACAAAACTAAAGACTGAAATAAAGAGTTACGTAACTTGAAGACTAAAGACAGACTGGAACAAGATTTGTTTTTTTTCACGTGAATGACAAGTCTCCCACCACTTGACTCAACACTAATTGTTGAAGACATACAAAACTAGGCTTGACACTGATTACTTCAGTAAATTATGGCTGGTTTGGTTAGGTTTGGTTTTATTGAGGTTTAAAATTATGGCTGAGGGTTAAGAAGAAATAGCAAAGACATTTAAAACTTGAATGCATAAAGGGAAATAACTTTGATGTAAAATCAGAAAAGGTTAAAGTTTGTAAAGTTTGGCTGAAATTCACCCAAGAATTTAAGAAATAAAAAATTGAATGCATAAAGAGCAATAACTCTGCTGAAAATATGGCCAAATAGGCTTGACACTGAATATCTATTTGAATTTTGGTTGAATTTCACCAGATATTGACAGAGGAATAGTCTGGGCAAACTCTCTCTAAAATTGTTGGCACAAAAGGCCTACAGTAAATTCACCCAAAATCAAAGAAATGCCGGTAAGATGCAAAACAAGGCTTTTTTATGTTTTATTGGGGTTTAATGCCAGTTTTAACAGCTAATGTCATGTCCAGGCGATCAGTCCACCTACCAGTGTTCCTGTGTATCCAACCAGTTTACTAACTAATTTCTAGTAACTGACTACTTCCTCACTTGTTTCAGAGGGGAGGGAGAAATGGCAAAACAAGGCTTAGATGAATTCCATCAGGTGGTGTCACAGGAGTTGTCTGATCAAAGCCATTGAAAACCTCAATGAAGAAAGGGCTATAACTCTGCTGAAAATTGATGCTCTCACATAGTGGGAGACAATTAACATGACCTGACTAATATAGTCAGACTAAAATCAGACTTAACTGAAGACAAAAATAAGATTAAAATTAAGAATTACTTATCTAAGAGAAAAAGGTCGGTTTGAAATCCATGATTATCTTTAAAAAAAAAAAAGAACAAGTGACATAACCTGAAGACAAAAGTCAGATTGAAAGAAGAGTGTCTTTACTTGGAGACAAAATATCACACTGAATTAAATGGAAATCTTTCTTGAAAACAGTCAGTTTGAAATCAAGAGTTACTTAACCTGAAGACAAAACAGTCAGACTGAAATCAAGAGTTACTTAACCTGAAGACAAAACAGTCAGACTGAAATCAAGAGTTACTTAACCTGAAGACAAAACAGTCAGACTGAAATCAAGAGTTACTTAACCTGAAGACTAAACAGTCAGACTGAAATCAAGAGTTACTTAACCTGAAGACAAAACAGTCAGACTGTAATAAGAGTTGCCTCTCTCGAGACAAAAAAATGATGGAAATCAAGGGTCACCTGACTTGATGACTAGAACCATAATGAAACAAAGCATTACCTAACTTGCACTCAACATTTTTTTACCTAATTCATTTCATTTTATTAAAAAGATGAATAGCCAAAAAACAAAATGTTAAAAACATGTTAACAGTAATAAAAGGATATAAAACAAAAACTGAAATCTTAACAGAGGGGATAAGACAAGATTTTTTTTTTTTTAGTACAGGTAAAAGATACAAAAGATTACAGCAGTCATGTCTAAGTTTTATATCTCAAATAAAAAAAAAATCTTAATCAGTTGATACTACCTAGTTGAACTAATATTTACTCTATTATGATACTTTCGCAAACAAGAAAATGTTTATGTTTTCTGATCTGAAGGAATAACAACAATGACTGTTTCATTACTTTGAAATAAATCCAGTATAGGATGATAAAGAGGTGAGCAGGACAGTAGCAGTACACTATTTCCTATCCAAACTGCAATACAGAGCAAGAAACTGATGCATTGCTGACACAGAAAACACTCTCTCTGTTAAAAAACATGTGATAAAGTTCAGTATTGGAAAAAAAAAAAAAGAGTGCACATGATATTGATGTTGAAATGGAAGTTCATCAGTAAGACTTCATGCCAAGGACACTTACGAAATACGGCTTGGTAGAGTGCTAACATGTATAAATATTTTATATGTAAAAATCATTTATGTTTGTCTGAAGCAATGAATAACTTTTGAATGAATATTTTAGCAAACTATTATTGGATCAGATTGGGAAGAGAATGCAGTCTTGACAAAAATATTGTGTCACTGAATAAATAGTGAAAAAATCGATAAAAGATGAATTCTCTTTTAATATGTGCAAATAATCCTACTTAAGAATTACATGTTACAGTAATAGTAAAGTGCTTGTCTATAAAACTGTTGTTCACACTGAAATGTCCAGTCTTCAGGGTTTATGAAATACGTAAAGTTATGGTACCGGGGTACTTAAAAAGTTCAGAAAAGTACAGAAAATGCAAATTTTGCCAACTTACCCAAATTTTTTGAAACCACCTGTATCTTGTCTGTTAAATACAGAATTTGAGCTATTTATATTTACTCTGAATTCATCAGTCTCAGAACCAACCTAAGCAAGATAATGTCTCTTAATTATTATTTTTATTATTATTTTACTGATAATGGATTAAAACAAATGTTAAACAGTCAATATTTCTGTCAATTATTCGGTTCAATGATACCAGTACCAAAGTTAGATTCCACAGGAAGACTGTTGTACAGGTTAATTGCATGTCTAGTCAAAAATGGTTCTAATCAAATCAATAAACTAAGAGTTCAGTATTATCTTGAAAATATCTTTGCAATGTAGGATAATTTTTTAACCAAAATTTGAATGCAGAGAGAGAGTTTAACAACACATCCGGGCAGCTGATGCAGGACCAATCTTGTTTTGGGATCAGAAAGTCTTGGGTTAACAAAAGTCTCTGATTTACCAGTAAACAGAGACCCTAATACTTGAATTCAAGCCTCTGAGTTTGATTCTAATCAGGAGTTGTTCGTTCTACAACAGGATGATACAGTTTCAACCTCGTATCCACTGTGTTTCATAATAAATGCTTAATTCAACAATAAACATATTTCACCCAAATGTGTTTCTTTCATACCCCCTTCAAAAACACTGACATCAATGCATTAAGCAACTTTAATTGGGCAGAAGAGTTGTTTAACTATCAAAACTTCAAAAAATACATAAAATCTTAAAATTTGTTGTAGAAAAAAAAGCTTTTCCCATCAACATTTTTACACAACAGTTTATTTGACATTTTATTAAGTGTTCAATAAATTTTCATCAAAATTAATACTGATTTGCTTAAATGTTCCTGCCTAGTTTTTTTACAAATCAGGTGGTACCTTATCTCTGTGAAATTATTGTAGAAAAACAACATTTAGCAAGTAGCATTTAGCACTGTATGGCTGTTCTAGGTGTTCTTCCCACAAAACACATAAGAAATTTTGTGGAAATATTAAAATGTACAACCTAAGACTTTGGTCTTTTTAATTATGAAGACAATAAATGTATAAAAGATTATTTTTTCATTGTTGTGTAAAGTACGCAAGGTCTACTCAAAGTGACAGAGGAGTCCTTAGGACTCCACCCACTTTGTGTTGCCTATTTGTTTTTCATACACTGATAACCATCAAAATATGCACACTGATAAACCATCAAAATAGGCAGTGTATTCCTAAAAAGGCTACAGCATGTAATCCACACTCTATTATCGAACTGGGCTAGCCATGAAATAAAATGTAAAAAGAAAATAAATATTATAAGGAAAGAATAAAACATTATTACAAAGAAATAAAACAAAAATGCGTAATATTTATAGGGCTAATATATCTTAAAAAAAAACACTTCTAAAGAAAGCATAACCTAGTTATTGTTTGTAAAGTTTTTAAGCTCTAGCTTTGCTAAAACTTAGCTAAAACTTTGCTAAAAACTCCCCAAAAAAACAAATTCCCTAAACAATAATGTCAAAAAAGAATAAATGGCTATAACTTGAGTAAAAAGATAAATCAAAAAGATTTTCATTTACAATTCACAAAGAGAAAACTGATTTTTTTGTTACATCAAATTTAACAAATAAAGTTACATGCTAATAGTTTTTCTGTTAGAAGAAAATAAATCTTCTACAAACTTGGGTTTAAACTGCAAAATTACTATATGTACGCTTAAATGCATCTTTTACTAGTGGATAACTAAAAATGGTCATTAACAGTGGGACTGAATCTTACAGTTTATATTAAGTATTAACTATACCTTCTTAACTTTGGCGAGCTTGTTCCATTTGTAAGTTTATTCCCGTTAGTTGGCTTTTCCCAAGGTCTCGATGTTGTTGTTGGACCAGAATCCCGATTCTGTGTAGGAGGAGCAGATGAGGAAGTAACATTTATCTGGGATTTTTCCTGAAATACACAAATAAGATAACAACCTCTGACAAGGTGTTTTTTACAACATTGAAGTCCCTATTGTTGGAAAAAAAAATCTGACACTTGAAAGAACCAGAATCTAAAATTCAAAACAAATATCCAATTAAGACCGAAATTGGACTTGTCTTCTTAGTGGAACTTAACTGTTGTTTGTTAAGTGTACTAGAAGTACGAATGAAACAAAAAATTCATTAGTACATGTATCTAACATGTTCAGGGCCCTACTTACATATTCTGTAAAATGCACCTTAAATTTTGAAATGACAATATTTAAACAAGAGGGCCATGATGGCCCTGAATCGCTCACCTGAGTACTTTGGCTGTGAGTTTGCAAACATAAGAAGCAGTTTTTCAATTTCTAATTGAAGATATGTAGGTGCCTACAAACCAAATATGTAAAATATCAGTCAATAAATAACGGCTCTATGACAGAAAGTTGAAAAATCTACTATTAGCTATGGTGACCTTGACCCAGTGACCTCAAACCCCACCTATGGGTAGAGGTCCATGCAAGGAACCTATAGACTGAATAACAAAGGTATTAGTCTATAAATGAAGGCTCTACGAAGTAAAATAGAAAAATCTATTTTTAGCCTCGGTGACCTTTAACTCAATCTAATAATTTGAAAAAGCTTCATTAAGGTCCACTAGACAATGCTTCATGTCAAATTTTAAAATTCTACGCCTTGTGGTTTCAGACAAGAAGATTTTTAAGAATTTTACTTTAAGAATACTGCTATGTTAAACTTGTGACCCCTCGGGTGGGGCCAATAGTGACCCAAGGGATATTATTTGAAAAAATTTGGTAGAGGTCTACTAGACAATGCTTCATGCCAAATTTTAAAACTCTAGGCCTTGTGGTTTCAGACAAAAGATTTTTAAAGATTTTATTCTACATTGCAATGTAAAACTTGTGGACATTATTTTAACAAACTTGGTAAGGGTCCACTAGACAATGCTACACACCAAATTTCAGACCTCTGGTTTGGTTTAGTGGGGTTTAATGCCAGTTTTAACAGCTAAGGTCATATCCTGGCTGTCAGTCCACCTAACCAGTGTTCCTGGGTATCCAACCAGTTTACTAGCCAACTTCTTCACAAGTGACTACTTACTCACTTGCTTCACAGGTGTTCAGACCTCTGGGCTTAGCAGTTTTAGACAAGAAGATTTTTAAAGTTTTTCATTCTTGTTGCCATAGCAACTAGAGTTCTCCATGGAATGGAATTCTTTGAGCAACTTTGGTAAAGCTTCATGCAAGGAACATTCCTACAAAGTTTTATCATCTTTCACCTGGTGGTTGAGGAGGAGATGTTGTTTAAAGTAAAAAGCTGACGATGGACACAGGGTAATCACAAGAGTTCACCCTGAGCAAAAAGTGCTCAGGTGAGCTAAAAATACATCAGGTGTACATTGAATGTTAAAAAAGTAAAATTGATGAAACACATTTTATTCACCCTATATGGACAAGGGTGGTGCATTGTTGTAAGAAATATAAAGAAATACCCTCTGTGTTGTTCCAATTATGGCCCTGACATAAAATTCTCTCTTTATTTTCTGAGGCCTTTGATACAATTAAAGCAATATTACCATAATTTTTAATGTTATTTATTTTTCCAGATGTGTAATCACTAAATATGACAAGTAATTTCATTTTAAAACTAGAACTCCACAAGTCGGACGTGTCGCCTGACGATAGCATACCAGTTATTTAACTTTTTCTATGGAATGGGGAATTTATGGCCCCGGACAAGAATTAAGTATGAAAAATTACAAAAGGCAATAACTAAAAAAAATTATGCCAAAGAGAGTTATGGTTCTTTGGCACTGCACCTCTCCACAGTGAGATCTATTCACCTTTGAAGTTTCAAGTTAATATCTTAAATACCTTTCAAGTTATGCCCTGGACAAGAATTAAATATGAACAAGAGCTGTCACTGGAAATTGACATAAGCTTTGAAATGAAACTGGTGTAAATATAATTGAATATGCCTGTGGAAAATAGATCAGATGAAAAACAGAGCATGAACTGAAGGCAAATGGTAAAGTAATGTTCTTCTGCTTCAGATTCTTATATGAAGGTTGAAGACATAATTATACAATGAAATAGAAAGTTGTGGGTTTGGCCTTAAATACGAACAATATTGTTTTATTCCCAACCTCTACTGATGTTTGATGTATAATAAAATCTCCCAAGAGGTTTTGGAGATGAAGCGTGGACAAGATTTTAATATAGAAGTTAGAGTAAAAAATGACTAATTGCCCATAACTCTGCCAAAAATAATCTGAGCAGAAACTCCTGATGACATGCACAACAAAGCTTGGTGACAAACATTCCTGTGAAGTTTCAATGAAATCCTCCAAGCGGTTTTTGAGAAGAAGTGTGGACAAGACATTAATATAGAAGTTAGAGTAAAAAAAAATGACTAAGTGCCCATAACTCTGCCAAAAATAAATCGAGCGGAATCTCCTGATGATATGCACAACTAGGCTTGGTGACAAACACTCCTATTAAGTTTCAATGAAATCCCTCAAGTGGTTTTGAAGATGAAGCGAGGACAAGATTTTAAAGGACAGACGGATGGATGGATGAACAGACAGTGCAATTAGTATATGCCTACCTTCGGCGGCATAAAAATAACAAAGGTCAGTAACTCAAAAATTTTGAGAAACAGTTATGGTACTTCGGTACTGCACCTCCCCACAATGAGATCTATTCACCTATGAAGTTTAAAGTTGTAATCTTCAATACCTTTTGCCCCAGACAAGAATTAAGTATGAAAAATTACAAAGAGCAATAAGTCCAAAATTATGTGAAAGAGAGTTATGGTTCTTTAGCACTGCACCTCTCCAAAATGAGATCTATTCACCTATGAAGTTTCAAGTTGATACCTCCAGTACTTTTAGAGTTATACCCTGGAGAAGCAAAATGGGCTGCCGCCAATGACGCCGACACCGCAGGTAACACCTATGTGTCCCCTGACTATAGTCAGTCGACACAAAAACAGTCACTACTGAACAACAGTCTAGAGTCCATCTGGTCAGAAAGAAGCAAGCACATGATGTGCTTTAATTTTATGACAAAAATTCCTGGTAATAATCTAAAGAGAAAATGACTTCTAAGGGTAGGTAACCCATCTCTTTACCAAAGAGCAAAAAGTCCAGAAGGTGCAATGTTGAAAATTTCTAAAAATGTATACAAATTCTAGAGAAAGGGTGCTAATAAAATTCTTTCTGGGGACAGACATAGGTATAACATGTTGAATCTCAAAGGCATATTAACAAAACAGAAGACCTATTACGGCAAAGTTCTACTGGGACAAGGTTTTAAAATCAGTTAGAAAATATTAAACGTTGCTCACAAACTTGCTAACTAGGCATCTGCCTTTTTTTATGACAATGCATCTACATACAAAAGCAATACTGTACAGCATTTTTTACAGGGTCAAGTAATTGCAAAACCCTTAATTTTCATCTGACCCTATTTCCTGTGACTTCTTACTGTTTTCTTTACCAAATAAAATGCTGGCTAGGTGATGCTAAAGTTCCAGAAGTGCCCTTGGCAGTTCAGTGTGTCAATGCCTGCACAGTAAACCAACAAGGGCAGACTACTCGCAGCCTTCAGATTATGGATTGTCCTGATGGAAAAGTGCATCTCTGTTTAGGGTGAATATTCCGAGAGACTGGTGTAAGAAATATGCTTAAATACATATTTTTCTATATTTCATATGGACAATCACAGATCTTTCTGAATGTCCCTCATAGTACACTGCAAACAATATTCAGTTACCTCTGTGTTTGCTTTATTGGCTCTTTTTGCGATTCTCTGTGCAAGCTCATCCTGCAAATTGGTTGGTGCCCCACCCATAACGGGAGGTCTGCCACTTGTGCTTAAGCCTCCAGATGACTCTCCTTCACTTGTCTGCTGTAAATGGAATGAAAATTAAGTTCTAATTTATTTGCCTTATAGTCTATAACAATAAATAAAAATAAGCATCAGAAGTTAAATAATGAGCAACAGTCTTCCACCCTTAAAATGCATTACTGTCACAAGAATCAATGATGGTCTACATTAATAAATTTATAAGCAAAGAAGGCCATTGTATTTCAAGATTTTAAGACAGTCATTAATGGCCTACTTTGCCAAAAAATGTGTAAATGATTAAAATAAAAGAGGATGGTTTGGGGTTTTTTTTTAAATAAAAAAAAGGAAAAGAAAAGAAAATCAAAACAAGGGGCCATGATGGCACTAGATCACTCTCCTGACTACTTTGCTTTTTGGTCTGCTGTTGAGCAAACATCAAAGCCTTTTAAAAGTTCTCCCTATATAAATCTGTATGAATACAAGTAACCCCCAGGGTAGAGCCAATTTTTGTTCAAGGGGCATAATTTGAATAAATCTGGTAGAGTACCTCTAGCTGACGCTCTATGCAAAATGTGTAAGTTCTAGGTCATGTGGTTTTAGACAAGAAGATTTTTTAAGTCTTCCCTATATAAGCTTATATAAAATCAAGTGACCCTGGGCCGGGCCATTAATGATCCCAGGGGCATAATTTGAACAACCTTGGCAGAGGATCTTGAGCTGATGCTCCATGTAAACAAGTGGGGCATGATGGCCCTGGATCCCTCACCTGAGTACTTTGGCTGTGGGTTTGCTGTTAAGCAAACATAAGAAGCAGTATTTCATTTTCTAATTGAAGATACGTAGGTGCCTACAAACCAAATATGTAAAATATCAGCCAATAAATAAAGGCTCTATGACAGAAAGTAGAAATATCTATTATAAGCTGTGGTGACGTTGACCTTGACCCAGTGACCTCAAGCCCAAGGTTAATACAAGGAACCTATATACCGAATATCAAAGACATTGGTCAATAAATTAAGGCTCTATGAGGTAAAGTAGATAAATCTATTTTTTGCCTCGGTGACCTTTAACTCAATCTAATTATTTGAAGATTAATAACAGTCCACTAAACAATGCTACATGTCAAATTTTAAAACTAGAAATGGTTTTTGATTGAACAAAAACATATGTCTCCCCCAAGCCAGTTGCTGCAGGCAGTTTTGAATCAGACGATTGTAAAATTTGACATTTAACCTCCAAGTGTGACCTTGACCTTGACCTTGAGACACCACACCCGCAAAGTGGGTTCTGCATGTCGCCTTGATGAGGTGAACATCTGACCCAAGTTTCATAAAAATCCCTCAAGGGCTTTTGAAGATACAGAGCGGACACGATTTTGTGGCATTTGACATTTAACCTCCAAGTGTGACCTTGACCTTGAGACACCACACCTGCAAACTGGGTTCTGCATGTTGCCTTGATGGGATGAACATCTGACCCAAGTTTCATAAAAATCCTTCAAGGGCTTTGGTAGATACAGAGCGGACACAATTTTGTGACGGACAGATGGACGGACAGACAACTGGGGGAAAAACAATATGTCTCCCCCAATGAGGTGAACATCTGACCCAAGTTTCATAAAAATCCTTCAAGGGCTTTTGAAGATACAGAGCGGACACGATTTTGTGGCATTTGACATTTAACCTCCAAGTGTGACCTTGACCTTGAGACACCACACCTGCAAAGTGGGTTCTGCACGTCGCCTTGATGAGGTGAACATCTGACCCAAGTTTCATAAAAATCCTTCAAGGGCTTTTGAAGATACAGAGCGGACACAATTTTGTGGCATTTGACACTTAACCTCCAAGTGTGACCTTGACCTTGAGACACCACACCCGCAAAGTGGGTTCTGCACGTCGCCTTGATGAAGTGAACATCTGACCCAAGTTTCATAAAAATCCTTCAAGGGCTTTGGAAGATACAGAGCGGACATGATTTTGTGACGGACAGACGGACGGACGGACGGACAACCAGGGGAAAAACAATATGTCTCCCCCATTTTTGGGGGGAGACATAATTCTAGGACTTGCGGTTTCAGACAAGAAGATTTTTAAAGATTTTATTCTATACTGCTATGTAAAACTTGTGACCCCTTGGGCGAGGCCAATAGTTACCCCTTGGACATTATTTTAACAAACTTTGTAGATGTACACTAGACAATGCCAAAATTTTTAACTCTAGGCCTTGTGGTTTCAGACAGGAAGATTTTAAAAAATTTTACTCTAAATTGCAATGTAAAACTTGTGAACCCTCGGATGAGGCCAACAGTGACCCAGGGATATTATTGGAACAAACTTGGTAGAGGTCCACTAGAAAATGTTTCACGTCAAATTTTAAAACTCTAGGCCTCAGGGTTGGGCGGTAAATACCATCCCCGGTATTTACCGGTATTTACCGGCCTGGAAAATACTCCCCAAAGTGGCAAATACTGGCAAATACTACAAAGATGAGGTTTTTTGCCTTAAAATGCTACAGATATCTCAATTTCAGTAGGCCTTGTGGTTTCAGACAAGAAGATTTTTAAAGATTTTAAAGATTTTACTCTATATTGTAAAACTTGTCACCCCTCGGGTGAGGCCAATAATGACCCCAGGGACATTATTTGAACAAACTTGTTAAAGGTCCACTAGAAAATGCTTCATGCCAAATTTTAAAACTCTTTGCCTTGTGGTTTCAGACAAGAAGATATTCGAAGATTTTATTCTATACTGCTTTGTAAAATGTGTGACCCCAGGGACATTATTTGAACAAACTTGGTAGAGGTCCACTAGACAATGCTCCATGCCAAATTTCAGACCTCTGGGCTTAGCAATTTTAGACAAAAAGATTTTAAAAGTTTTTTATTTATGGAATGGAATTCTTTGAACAACTTTGGTAAGGCTTCATGCCAGGACCAATCCTGTAAAGTATTATCATCTTTCACAAAGTGCTCAGGTGAGCTAAAAATCTTAGCCCTTAGCTTTATGATTCTAGACAAGAAGATTTTTTAAGGTTTTTCCTATATAAGTCTATTAAAATTAGAAGACCCCTGGGGAAGGGCCAATTTTGACCTAAGGGGCATAATTTGAACAAACTAGGTAGAACACCTTTAGATGATGCTTCTTTCAAAATACCTAAGTTCTACATGCAAGCTTTGTGGTTTCAGACAAGAAGTTTTTCAAAGTTTTCCTATATAAGCCTATGTAAAATCAATTTACCTCTAGGACCAGGCCAAATTTAACCCTAGGGGTATAATCTGAACAACTTTGGAAGAGGTCCACTAGAAAATGCTCTGTACCAAATCTTAAGGCTCAGGGCCTTGTGGTTTCAGACAAGAAGATTGCCCAATATAAGCCTATGTAAAATCAATTGACCCCTGGGGCAGGGCCAAATTTGACCCCAGGGGCATAATTTGAATAAATTTGGTAGAATTCCACTAGACAATGCTACATACCAGATCTTAGGGCTCAGGGCCTTGTGGTTTCAGACAAGAAGATTTTCAAAGTTTTCCCAATATAAGCCTATGTCAGATCAATTGACGCCCCTGGTTGGGGCCAAATTTGACCCCAGGGGTATAATTTGAACATATTTGGTAGAGGTCCACTAGACAATGCTACATACCAAATCTTAAGCATCAGGGCCTTGTGGTTCAGACAAGAAGATTTTTAAAGTTTTCCCTTTCTGTTGCCATAGCAACCAGTGTTCTATATGGAATTCCATTTTTTTGAACAATTTTGGTAGAGCTTCATGCAAGGAATCTCCCTGGAATGTTTCATCAAAGTTGGCTTAGTAGTATAGGAAAAGACAAATTGTTGACCATGTATGAAGCACTGACACATGATGCACGCAGACAGATGCCTGACAATCAATGATCCCAATGGCTCACCCTTGAGCATTTCATGCTCAGGTGAGCTAAAAAGCCCTAAAACTATACCAAAAATCAGTCAAGCTGAAAATCATGACAATATGCTTAACATACTACATTAGGTACTGAACATTTTTATAAGGTTTCATGAAAATGCTGACAAATTTTGTGACAGACAGACAGCCAGACAGACATGGACAAAATCAATAACTCTACCGGCCACTTCATGGTTGGAGACATAAATAATTAATAAGATTCTATTGCCTTCAAATATTAAACTTCTTGCCTTTTTTACCTTCAAGTATATATGACATGGATTTATACTACATGAATAACTATGCTGTCATTTTCTGTTAAAATATTCAAAACAATTAAGAGGCATTCATTGTGTTGCCAGAAGAAGTCTTGAAATTATGAACTTTAATTTGATTAACTGGAAATAATTATGTTAAGCTTAATAAATTAAAATGTACATGATGACTAAATAAAATGTCATCGAAGTAAGCTCTGGAATAGATCCAACTGAAATTGTTTACTATTCTTACCTCAACCTTCTTTAATTTGTTCAGTTTAGCAGCTTGTAAAGCAGCAGTAAGCCCTGTTGGTGCCACCTCCTCAGCAGGGGCACTAGATCCACCACCAGCAGCCACTGGAGGAGGTGGGGGTGCAGGTGGTGCTCCACCTACAGCAGGAGGTGGGGGTGCAGGTGGGGCCCCAGGTGCTGGAGGTGCAGGTGGGGCAGCGGGGGCTGGAGGAGCTGGGGGTGCAGCTGCAGGTGGCTGTGGAGCCTGAGGAGGCCCAGGAGGGGTAGGAGCCACTGGGGGCTGTGGAGGCTGTGGTGGTTGACTCACTGGTTCCTGTTTTGGAATTTGTGGTGCAATAAAAGGGCCTGGGGCTGAAATAACAAACAACAAAGTAAAACTGAGGCTTTATTAAGAATCCAATTGTATTTACTAATCTAATATATTTATAAAGTATTAACAAACTAACACGTGATAACATTAACAAACTTTTTGTTTTTAAATACAATATCATGTATTTTCAAAAACCAGTCACATGCTATCAAACATTACTATACCATTTCTCTCTATATATGTTAAAGGTAAACATGTTATTAATATTTGTTTATTCAAGTTTTGCCTTTTATCAACATGGATTGTCTCTAACAATTTGGAGACACCTTAAGTAACTTAAGAAAACCATGCAGCATTTCACACCTTTGACACCTGTACAGTGTTTCAAGGCACCCGCCTATACTGTAAACTAGCTGTAAGCTCAACAACCAGTTAAATCGAATCAGGACCCCCACTGTGCTTGAAACTTGTACCGCTTACGCAGTAAAAGGACACTATTATCAGTGTGCATAATTATCCTGAAAGAAGGTTTAAAATCTGATCAGAATTTAAAACTCTAACAGCTCACTTACCACCTCCTGATGGGTATCTCTTGTGTGTCTGAAACTCTGGTCTTGAAGTTCTGTATGAATAATAAGAACATTGCAAACATATTTTAAATAGTAAGCAAATATTTCATACTAATCCCACATCTCAATCAGCTTTAAAATTTTATCCTTTTTTTTCCAGATATATTAAGTTTCAACTTCTCTATTCTGAACTGATAGAACAAACTCTTTCATCATGTATAACCAACCTACACTAGATGGCTTTGACGAATACTCATGAAGAAGGGAGCTTACCATAGAGATCTTGATCAAATTTCACTGATGGGATTTGCAATCCCTAAGTTAGCAACCAAATGTTTCATAATAGTGCCTCAGTATATATCCTGAGGATTTATCATGCCATATCATTTTTTGTAACCACGGTTGCCTTCAGTGTTAACTTGTTGGCTAAACTAACCAACTATGCCAATCCACTCTCTATGAAAAAAAAAAAATCACCTTACCTATTATCTTCACTTATTTGTTGTTGTGGTCCATTTGGTTGTACAGGTGCTATGTATTGTGACTGGAAGGGGACCTGAGGGGGTTGAGATGGGGGAGGCATTGGTCTTCCTTGGTCTGAAACAGGTACAATCGCACTTGATATTTCAAGATTATCTTAAATTATTCTATTAGAAATTTTGTTTCATCTGTACAAGTTGTAAATATCAAATTGCAAATTATAAATTGTTGCATATATCTAACATATAAGTCAGGCCAGAGGACTTAGGTATCCTTGTCTAATAAAGAATGCACAACTATCTGCCAGCAAGTACCAGTGGTGAAAAATTCCTGCCTTTTTATCTAAGTGATTCTTGTGTGTTACGTCTCAAAAGTGATGTATCTACACTTCAGATATCTGCATAACAACTGAATTTTAAGAAATGTGGAAATATGTAAATAGGTATTGCCAGATCTTTAAATGAACAAATGATATACATGATGTCTAAAAAGACATTCTGAAAAAAAAAGTATCAAATAAATAATTTCAAAAATTTTAGTAGCCATTGTCTTTTCTGGCTTCAGGTAATGCTGACATGCTATTGCCAGATCTTTAAATGAACAAATGATATACATTTATATTATCAACCTTAGTGACCTTGACCTTGATCCAGTGACCTCAAACTCCACCTAAGGGTAGGGGTCCTTGCAAGATACCTAATTACCAGATATCTCAGATATTTATCAATAAATGAAAATTCTATGAGGAAAAGTACAAAAATCTTTTTTTAGCCTTGTCAACCTTGACCTTGACCCAAGTGAAATGACAAGGATTCATGCACGGTGCCTGTAACAAATCAAATATATAAGATATCTGTCAATAAATTAAGGTTTTATGAAGAAAATTTTAAATGTCTATTTCTAGACCTGATGACCCAGGGGCAGAGCAAATTTTGACCTCAAGGACAAGATTTGAACAAACTTGGTAGAGGTCCACTAGGCCAGATTACACATAAAATATCTTAACACTAGGCCATGTGGTTACTGACAAGATTTTTTTTTTTCAAACCTTTACAAAACTCAAGTGACCCCTGAGGTGCGGGTCAGTTTTGACCACAAGAGCATCATCTAAACAATCTTGCTACAGGACTTCTAGATGATGCTCCATACAAAATATCTAAGCCTTCTGGTTTCGTAGAAAAAGATTTTCGAAGTTTTCCCTATACAGGCCTTTATTAAATCAAGTGACCCAAAGAGGTGAGCTGTATATGACAGAGGGGCATAATTTGAACAATCTTTGTAGAGGAGCTCTAGTCGAACCTGTATGCCAAATATCAAATCCAAAAACACATAAGTTTCAGAGAAGAAGATTTTTTAAGTTTTCCTTACATATGCCTCTATATAAACAAGTACTCCCAGGGCAGCGTCAATTTTGACCCTAGGGACATAATTTGAACAGCCTTGGTAGAGGTCCACTAGACAATACTTCGTGCAAAATTTTAGTACTTTGAGCCTTGTGGTTTCAGAGAAGATTCTTTCAGTTTTTCCTATAATTGAATCAAATTGTTAACACATTAAAGCATGACGATGGACATCATGTGATCACAATAGCTCACGTGAGCACATTGTGCTCAAGTGAGCTAAAAAGGTGTTAAATAATTTCAAAAACTTTAGCAGTCACTGTCTATTTCGGCTTCAGGTAATGCTGAGATAATACATTGTTACTACTTAGAAACTAATGTTGCTAGAATGGTAATGAAAACATGGTGAATTATAAAACTAAGATATGGTAATGATAAATGGTACATTGTTAAAATTAAGATATTGATTACAGGTACCATGTTAACACTAAACGCATCATCAAATAACTTACTGTTCAATGTGTCTAATGCTGTAAGCATGGCGTTGGCAAATATTTCTGAGTCTTCTTTGTTGGCAAAGTTAAGACCATACACGTGCCGACTGTCTCGCCACTGATGAAATGTGGGTGTGGCCTGATTATACTTCAGATTCTTTAAAATGGCACAATTAATCACGACCTGTAAAAGAAGTGGATCAAAACATAAAGTTTACCTGTACAATTATTTCCATTAAAGTCAAGTTTGCACTATCTTTATTTTTCAACTTCATATCTTCTTACAAAATTTCAGAAGTATTTAGAAATTTCACAAATAAATCTTGTAACAATTTAGATATAAACTGCAGAAAAATTTGATCCATAGTATTTCTTGTAAAAACCCTGACACCAGAGCTTGAATATTTAACTGATTCCTAGTATTTCTTTAACACTCCTGACAGCAGAGCTTGAATATTTAACTCCTAATTTACAGGTGTGTGAAACAGGAAGGTTTTCAGTTATTAATGACAAGGAAATAATTGTTCAACTACTAAAAGTAAATTGATTACGAAACTGAAACTTTTGAAAATCTTCCAGTCCAAACTTAAAGTTTTTTTTCTATAGGTACATGTATCAGGTTCTTCTAAAGATTTACAAAGAAGTAAGTCTGGTAACAGTACTTCTAAGCATGTTCTATGAACTTTGCTAACAATATCAGTAAGAAAATAAATAAGAAAGAAAGAAATCAAATTAATAAATGTATACATAAATATATGCACAAATGAACAAAAGAAAGAAGAAAGAATGAATAAAAGAAAGAAGAGAGAATGAATAAAAGAAAGAAGAGAGAATGAATAAAAGAAAGAAGAGAGAATGAATAAAAGAAAGAAGAAAGAATGAATAAAAGAATACATCTCACCTAACCAAACAAATGATGTAATTCTGAGCAACAGAAGCTTTCCTACTGACATCATGTGCAATAAAATTATAGCAGATTATGACTCAGGGCCCTTATAATGAACACTCAACCCATCATTTGCATAGATACTGCATGTCAGGCAGGTTAACGTAAGGTGGCTAATGAAATTTATAGCTAGGTATTGATTTAGTCTCATGACAAATCTATGAAAAAATTGTTATTCTTTATCAATGACAAATTACAAACAAGGAATTATATATTTCCCCTCTATCTATAGGAAAATATCTTTTTTAAAGATGACCTGTGATATTTAAATCTTGACTTCATTTTACATAATGTTTATTTATCTTGACTGTTTAACAAAAAGAACAAGGGCTGCTACTGTATGTGACAAATGCCCTAAAGGGTATTATCTGCAAAAAGTGTTTGGCTTGAAGCAGTACTATTTAAGTGAAATGATTTATGTCAGAACTGTGGGATTGCCATTCCTGTAGTAAGTTCAGCAACTTCACCAATACATTCATCTTAATTACTGACCTAAGTTCAAAATCACAGACAAGCATACAGGTATGGGGTATTCTGTATCATCTGGAAGTTACTTATTAGGGGCAGACATGGGATGGGATGGGACAGATGGACAGACAGACTGTTGAACACTAAATCTAGAGAACATTTGTTATTTTAAAATCATGTGATGCACAAGCAACACAAACATACATATAAGCAGTATTATATTTTAATTGGTGACCAGACAAGATACAGAAGGATGGACAGTTTGCAACACGTACCTTCAAACTGGTACATGTAAACATTATTTTATGTGATCCTGTATTGATAAAGCTCACATGAAATAAAGGTACCTAGTATTTTATATTTTTTGACAGTTCAGATTATGAACAGACAGACAGACCAATACCTTGTGTAAAATTGCTAAAATCTAATGAACACTTCTGCAAAATTATATCAAAATTATTTTTATATTATTATCATATTATAATGTACTAAATGTACCAATGAGTTAAAAAGCTGGAGCAAACATACAGGTAGGAAGTCTTCTTTATCAATTGGTGATACATACAAATGGAAAGACAGACAGAAAGACAGTTGGCTTGCAAAACATTACCTTAGTAATGCTGAACATTAATTTTGTACCAAATTATTCTTAAAAACTGTACCTTGACATTTATCAATGAGTTACAGAGCAAACAGGAACATACAACTAAGCTGAATTCTATTTTATTTGGTCATACAGACTAACAGGCTGACAGACATTTTTTCCATCTGTTAAATGTATGTGCACAGTCTCAGAAACAAGTAAAGCTTGGGTATAACACTGAGGACTGGTCAATTATCTGGTTTGTAATTTCTTTAAAAGACAGGGCTGAATGAAAACATTCAAAGCAACTGCTTTTAACCCTTAACCTGCTGGAACCGAAAGTGATAAGCCTTTGCCACCAGTATAGAGCCAGGCCAGCCTGCACATCCGTGCAGTCTGACCAGGCTCTATACTGTTGGTAGCTCCATTTTTGTATTTTGATATTGAAATCCTTTGAACTTGAATGGACTGTTCCAAATTCAAAGCTGGGCAAATCCATTACAAAATTTCAGCATGTTCAGGGTTAATACTGGTATTTTAAAAACAATAAAAAAAGACAAGAATAAATTCATCAACATGTTATTGTCAGCAAGCCTGACTCTTTTGAGATAAGTGCACAAAAACTCCAGAATCCTCTTTATATTTTCATAGAGATGATCTGTTTACTTTAAATTCCTTGGAGATTCCTGGGAATGGCATTTAACCATGTACCAGACCTGGAAATTAAGCAGCTTTTTGACTTGGTACATGGAAATTCACAGTTAAAGCTGTCTACACTGTTCTGTGAATACAACCATGTGTTCTGATGAATTTGAAGCAAGTACTAAATATCAAAGCTATTGACCTGCTGAATTAAGTTTCAAACATTTTTCTTTGAAATTAAAGAAAAGTCAAAATACCATTTAACAAAAAAATACTTTTATGCTTCTTTATGGCTTGAAAATGGGGGGAAAATCATGTTTGTAACCCATGACCCCTGATTATGTAAAATGATAAACAATAAGCTAATCCACTACACCATGGTAGCTTTTCATAACAGTAATAACGAATTAAGTATCTACTTTGTGACTTATGGGGTAAAATATCAACTGATAAAAGTATGGAAACTAGTAATTCTGATGTGTTTCAATGACAAAAAATAACAGTAACTAAGCTTTGAAATGTTCTTCAGGAATACAACAAGAATTTCTGTGTATATAAATTTTTTTTTTATGCATCGGCCAAGGATGTGCAGGTCTATACATGTAGCTTTAACTTTAAAGACTCTTCAGCCATTAAAAAAACTCGGCATTCCTGCTTGTTGTAAACTGTCTCACTATAAACTACGTAAGCTCTACTCCACAGTTTTGTTTTTCAGATTTAATTTAGATTTCATTTACCTCATGGTCTTGGAGTTTACGTCCTACAACACGGAAAGTGTTGTTTACAGTATGTTGGTAGATCTGGACCTTTGAGAGTCCAGGTGAGGACCCAGATGGTATCCATTTCTTGTTTATATCATCGTAAGTCATCACATTTGCCCTTGCCTGGCAAATTGGTACTTCACTGAAAATAAAGGAAAATAAATTATTTGTTCATATGTAACTGAAGTGAGTGAAATAAGGTTTGACATCGCCTTCAACAACTATAAAGTATAATCTTAATGGGACATGCCCTACAGGGAATCAAACCATCATCTACTGCTTCAAAGTCAGATGCACTAACCACAATGCCACCAAGAACAATTATTGCACATGTTATTTATAATCAACTGAAAATGTTTATTTTTTGTACCACCTTTTTATGTCTATAAGAAACTTTATTCAACTTAGATTTTAATTTCACAAATTAAAAACAATTTCGAAAAGAAAATTCAAGATTTCTATACGAAATCTTCCACCTTCGTTGGTGTAAATTCGAATACAGTGTGACTGATCTATACATATCTTAATAACTCATCACAATGTCATCAAATTTTTTTTTGATTTCTACAACAATAAACATTCGTGTCTACAATAAGATATAAGCCAATTAACATTTCTTCATCTTCTTTAAACTGGTATCAATTGTTCATACATTTATTTTATTTATAAATATGTATTATTTATTTCTATTCAATTTTTTTTTGGGGGCTGGGGATATTGCATTTGAGACAAATGCTTTTCATTGCAGATGGGTCCTCAGCTTCACAACTCGTCTGAGCCAAGGATAGGAAGACTGTATATATTTAAAACTCCTTAATAATCACTACCAGTAATGTGTTTTACCAAAGGACCATGAATACAACACTTAACATTTCTGCCACATGTCCTCAGGTGTCTAATCATTTATATGTGGACAAAATCTTGTAAATTCAAGATACACACCCATAAGGTGTTGTGTACAGATCCTCCACATCTATGTCACGTATTACTGCGTAAGAACTATCCATTATCATGTCAACTGTAATATCCTTTCTTTTTCATATAATTATAAACAGAACTAATTCACAATTTTGACGAATTCCCCCTGTAATGGAAATTCTGAGTTTGTAGAACGGAGGTATTGCTACACAATTAACTTCTAGGTCAAGGTCACATTCATCAAGTTCTCTGAATAACTTCCTGGATGCCAACATGATAATTTGAACACCGCTATTACATGGTCTTGTGACCTATCCGCCATTACGGTACTGAATACTCTAAGCAACGGTATAACCTATATTTTGTATATGAAGAATTTTTTGTCATTGGAAATTTAACTATTCTTTCAATGTATTTTGCTGTCTTTGCAATAGTGTTTGCCATACAATAAGTGGGAAACCTTTAATAGGCTTAAGCAAAATCTAAAAAGAAAAGCATAGTTTTGAAGCAATCAAACTGACTTTCTACCACATGAACCAGATTGTATTTTTTACAGTAAACTTTTGTTTCAAATCTTATTCATATTGCATTAGCAGTTCCTTGTCTGTATTTTAAACAAATTCAGTATTCAACTGAATGTTTAATGATTATACATGAGTTAAACTATGAACTATCTAAACTATTCTAAAACATCTAGGAGCCTGAGCATAAAATTTTATGTTTAAAGCTAACAAAAACATTTGAAAGGAATGGTTACCCTTGAAAAGACAATATTGTGATTAAAACCATTTTAAGATATCCAACAGTATGAAAGATTAGTTTATCACTTCTGATATCATCAGCACAGTAATCAGTTTTTGTGATAACTTTCGAAAGTTCCAAATATCATTTAGTTTTCATATTGTCTTGCATTTAGCATCTTTATACTTCTAGTCCCACTTAGAGCAAAACTTCATTTTGTCTTTCAAGGTTCCCTAAGATGTTAAGAAAATGATTATGTAATGGCTTGGTTTTGATTATAATGCCTCTTAATGAATAAATGAATAAATCAACAGTATGTGATATCCATCACAAGTGTTTCTTGGCCGGTCCTGTTTGGTAAGTCACATTTTGACACTTTTATACTCCACTTTGCCCCTGAGTATCCAAAATCCCTGAGTATCCAAATCCCCAGAGTATCCAAAACTGCATTAAGATTATAAAAACATGGTGATACATTGTCATTTGTGTTAAACTTAAGTTGTTAAAAAAGGAACTTTTAAGATGGTTTTCATATGAAAGTAGGTACATGTATTTTCTCATTGTTATAGGAACCAGTGTCCTTATTTTGTAATTAGGAAATAGATTTTAAGTTTGAGTGATATACCGTCTGATATATCATGGTGTCGAGTTCAGATGCGTAGTAATTTAATCACGAAGGCTGTAGGCCTGAGTGATTAAATAATTACGCATATGAACGAGAAACCGTGATATATACGACGGTAGATCATGAAAATGTTAAAATCTATTTCCATTCTAACAAGTGCGTATATTTAAAAGGGACGTAAGTATGTGCACTATTTAACAGTGGCGTTCTCAGTGACGTCAGCGGGCGCGCGCTTGTAGTCAGCGTGCTATACTGCCTGATATATCACGCTCAATTCCTTCTTTGTTTATTGTCGGCAAATTGCGGATGGTGTTAGAATTGTTATTTATGAACTTTTAAAAATCTATATTAAAAATCGTTCATTGATTTGGAGTATTTCAAATATATACTATATTCAGTTATTTTAATTCTAGAGAAGCAGTTTTGAGACCAGCTATTGTTTTTATATATCAGGAAAAATAGGAAATACTAAATGCAATTAAGTATTTCCAATTGGCCTGAATTGATAAACGGTCTTTCAAATAATTAAAACTTATAAAAGACTTAAGTGTTTAAAAGAGCATGTGATAAATCTTTGATAGTTGAAATCCTTCTGTAGTTTCTGGTTATCAAGGAAATAAATTAAAAATCCCATCACATCTCTTAAAATGGTGTTTTTTCTACATTTATGGCAATACAAAATAGATGTTATAGTTGCTGATTCAGTACTGTAATGGTGGATTGGTACAGCTAATCAAGGGAGGTAATAAAGTAAATACTAATTTCTGGAATCGTCTATATTAAGAAGTTATCTGAGAAAATACCTCATAAGGAATAAGGAAAGTCAATGTAACTGACATTAACCCCAGGTGAAGGTTACATGCTAACATCATTGTCATTATACAACTGAAAGACAAGCTCTAATTTGTTTCTGTTAAATGTTTTTCTTGAAGATCATAGCTGATAAAACAGCCAATTAATAAATATTATGTAACCTTGATCAATTCACATTTTATTCAATTCCTGGCAAAGATCAGAGCCAAAGGAAATTAAATGAAACAAATTCATCACAACACAAAATCACAGACTGTAAATATAAAACCAAGTGGTTCATAAAAAGAAAACCTTGTTTGGCAATAGTCTAGCAAGTTTGATAAATTTTGAAAATCTGACTAGTGAAATTTTAGAACAAGATGGACAGTATTAAGAAAACATATGGGACTAACTTTTATGAAAGTACCTGAAAATTTAGATTCTAGAAAAATTCATTAATTACATATTCTATAAACAAGGTTGCACATACACAAATTCAGTAGTCTATCTTTGGAAAAGCCTTCAAATTCTCACAGACATATGTTATAAAATAAACAAACATAGGTTAGTATAAATATCAAAATTCAGACAAGAAAATCATAAATCCTGCAAGATTTATTTTAGGAAAACACTTTTATATCTAGCTGCATCTGATCTAACATCAGATAAAGATAAAAACACTTCTTTCACTTAATCTCCATTTTCAATAATTAAAACACTTTTCTCTCCAATAAAATAACAGTAAAAGCACATTTTTGAAAATTCAAAAGCAGTTTAAATACTGAATAAAAAAAATAGCACATGTTTTTTTATATCAAAGATTGGGTCGAGATTTTATATCAAGGTACAGTATAGCATCCAGGAATTTTTTTCTCTCAACACAAGAACTATCTCCCACATGTTATTCTTATCAACCATCTGAGAGGAATTTGAATACATACTGAACTGCTAGTAAAAGCAATTTCTAAACTCAATTTTCTGGCACACTGCATTTAAATCTTATCTCTTTACTTCTGAAAGGTAACAGACAGTTTTATTCTAAACTGTTATTTCCTTTCATTCAATAACCCCATTACAGAGAATTAAACGGCTGCCTTTAAATAATTGTAGACCATAAAATCGGTTAAACTTATTTCATACTCCTGCCAATAGAATAATTTTTCAGTATCATCATCATCAACATCATCACCATCATCATCAAGAGGAGACTCTATTAGTACAATATGATTACAGGATCACAAAATGCTCTGCAGCTGCCATATTTGTTACTATGACATCATCCCATTTGTATCCTAGCAATGCTGCAAAATTGCAAATGTGATTAGTTTTCACATCAGACAATATGTGTTTATTGCTTGGTCATTGACTCAATTTGATCTTTTATCATGATACAAGACATTTCACTGATATCTTTCCAGAAGTCTCTTGTTGGTACTGAACACTGGATATGGAGTTTATTGTAACAAAAATTTGGTGCTTTTGGCATTCTTAAACTTGCCTATCATGTTTGTGCACCAATATGTGCCAAAAAAAACACAACAGCAACAGCCCTCTCTGCTATTAATGCAACATACCAGTTCATGTTCCAATTCCATTTCAAAATATCCTACAGAAAGTGCAGCAGACTGAACAATCATTCCTACTTGAAAAATTATGGCATCAGTTACAAAGCTTTGTAAGCCAAAGTAAAATAATGGTAGCACTTACACAATTTTCTCTTTTGACTTATCCATCTCCAACAGTTACTTTTTAAATCATGTCTGATACTGCTACAAGATTATCTAATATACACAAGAATTTCTACTTCACTTTCCCAAGGATACCACCATTATATTCCAATACTTCTATATTCTAGTGAATCATGCATCATTTAGCAATTAAGTGTCTCTATAGGTAAATATGTCTTCACAGTTAAACATATCCTGCTGAAATTCCCTGGAAGAAAGTACAAAAATACCATCTAAGTGTAAAGCAAGTACCAAATTCAAAGTAATTTTATCCCTATTGAAACTTACTTCCTCTAACGACTTTGCACTTTATGCAACAATTATGTAACAATATTATTTTTGAAAACGTCAAAATCACTAAATACTTTATCATATTTGTAAATGTTCTGCAGGCATCATGATAAACAATATTTCATCAAAAGTATTAATATCCATCTTTATATCATACATTAAACTCATTTCCGATGACCAAATATACTCATAGGTATAATGTATCAACACTGGTACTTCCTTTAGTAGGACAATATTTGCAAAAATATTATATCTAATATCTCTGCTGGGATTGATTAAAACTTCTGATTATCTGTGAGCAGACAGCAGTATTTTGACAGCTATTGATGTTTTAAGATTTATAAGCTCTCAGCCATAGAGAACCAATCCAAGGCTATGCACAGCATTGAGGGAATATATATCAACACAGACTGTTTAATTTCTTGGTTCCTTACTTGTCAAACACATAATGTTTGGCAACTGATGGCCAAAGATCAATACATACAGCACACACAGTTATTACTTAGAAATACCTACTACAAATTGTCTTCATTTTCATGAAGACATATCTTGTCTGTTAGACATAACTGGAAACTATGGTACGTGGATATTACATGCACTGCAACTGTGTACATGAGGAACAACATACAGCTGAAGATGACATGATACAGTATCATGATAAGGCAGTTAAATACTTCCTTAATAACACTCTATCAATTTTATGAAGATTGAATGTCATACTCCCTGTTAAGTTAAATGAATTATGCCTCACACAAAAACTGAATGTGAGAATAAACAAAGGGCTATAACTCTAAAAATGAAAAAGGATGGAGCTTGTACAAAGCACTCCTCCTTATGATTAGTTCATACAGGAAATTTTGTCTTTACATGTATCATCAACACTCGAGAGTATTATGACCCTTTCAACACTTAAATAAAACAAGAGGACCAGATGGTCCTGCGTCGCTCACCTGAAAAGAAACTATCAAACAGCTGGTAGAGTGGGGGTGGGGGTGGCACCTAAGGGATGTGTCAAATGGCAGACAATTCCAATACCACATTAGATATTACAAATATTTTCAAACAGTAACAAGGTATGCCGAAGTCAAATTTGAAGGCTGTATGTAAACTTTACAAATAGTTAAAATTTCAAAGATGTATCTTCAAAAACAAGAAAGTAGGTCAGTAGGTCAAGGTCAGCCAAGGTCAAAATTGAAGTCTGCATGCAAACTTATACAAATAGTCAAAATTTCATTGATTCAAGAGAGTTGGTCAGTAGGTCACATGAAGGTCAAGGACAAAGACGGATGAAGTTTAAATGGGCATGGAGGGGTACCCTGGGGAGGGCCAAGATCTTCCAAAGCCCATGTAATTAATAAGGCAATGCTGAACCATATATATCTACATTGTACAATGTAAGCTCAAGGCCTTTCACTTCCTTTAAAAGTTTTTCCTATATAACTCAATGTTAAATCAAGTGACCACTTGGGCTTGGCAAATTTTGATCCTGGGGCCATGATTTGTATAATCTTGGTAAAGGTCCACTAGACAATGGTAAAAACAAAATATCCAAATCGTAGGACTAATGGTTTCTGACAAGTAGATTTTTTAAAGTTCTTCCTATATAAGTCTATGTAAAATCAAGTGACCTCTAGGGCTGGACTAAATTTTACCCCAGGGCCATGATTTTTTAAGTCTTCCCTATAAAAACCCATGTAAAATCAAGTGACATCTGGGGCAAGGCTATTAATGACCCAATGGGCATTATTTGAACAATCTTAGTAGAGGAACTCCAGATGATGCTCCATGCAAAAAATCACAGGTCTAAAATTTATGGTTTCAAAGAGAATTTTAAGATTAAATATTTTGCACAAATAGGACCGCGGGTGGAGGGAGAGCAGTTCTGACTCCATGTGCATAATTTGAACGAACTTGGCAGAAGACCTCTAGCTGATGCTCTGTGCAAAATGTCTTAAGTTCAAAATCTTGCGGTTTCAGACAAGAAGATTTTTTTAAGTCTTCTCTATATAAGCCTTTGTAAAATAAAGTAAAACCCGGGGAAAGGCTATAAGCGACCAAGGGGCTGGGGCATTAATGACACCAGGGGAATAATTTGAACAACCTTGGCAGAGGCCTTGAGCTGATGCTCCATGTAAAAAATCTTAGCCCTTGGCTTTATGGTTTCAGAAAAGGAGATTTTTAAAGGTTTTCCCTATATAAGTCTATCGACTATGGGGACCCATGGGGAAGGGCGAATTTTGACCCAAGGGGCATAATTTGAACAAACTTAGTAGAGGGCGTCTAGCTGATCCTCCATTAAGAATATCTAAGTTCTAGGCTTTGTGGTTTCAGTCAAGAAGATTTTTAAACTTTTCCCTGTAAAAACCTATATAAAATCAATTGACCTCCCTTAACTAATAACTGAAGAATTATGGTACCTGTGCACTTCACTCCTCAAACCATTTTTTGTGAAAGAACATTTACTTTTATATGATTTATCAGCCAGAAACTTAGACATACTACATTTTTAAAAAAAAAAAACAAACGTTCAAAAATCGGAAATGCTGCAAACTGAATTTCTTTGCCAAGACCTTAGAGAGAGCACAGACTTTTCCCCTTATTTCTAAAAGCTGGACACACAGTGTGACTATTATTGTTCCATTTTATGGTATATCATTTCCTAATTTTCTGGAAATTGAATGATTATACAGTAATAAAATTAAAAGGAGAACATATATTTAGTTTGTGTGTAAAATAACAATATTCCAATATGTTTCAAATGCACCAAACAAACACTTCTACTTAAATTTGCCAAAGTTTTATTTTTTATCATTATTTTCATATACACTTCCATTTCCTTAGAAAAGGATTATAGAAAAAGATTGCTCTAGCATGAACCATACTGACCCCTCGTATCATGATTTATCGTTAGTTGATTTATCACCGTACACCGTTAATAGGGTCAACCACTCAATGCACTAAAATTGTACGTTTCCTCAGTGGTACATTGTACCTACTTCTGCACAGTGATTTCAATAAGTTATCACCATTACCAGCAGCTATAATACATCGACATGACTCATGGATTTTTTGATAAAAAAAGAAAACTTTGTTTGATAGTTTCATTTCTTAGTGTCAGTCTTGTATTTTAGTTAAAGATTTTAGGAGTCAATAAAAAGGAATGCTTTATAACTTCTGGATAAGTATCACAACATATTGCTGGTGTAGTAGCATTGTATCTAAACTACTGGAAATTCTCTTCCACTACCCAAGCCCTGTGCTTTAGTACATTAGGCCTTTTCAGATCCTGCTGTAAACATTACACTTGGCTTTTTTCACAAGAACAGTTCACTTACTTACATATAGGATTTGTTCATTTCAGAAGTATCAAACTGCATACATGTGTAACATCAGGGAAGTGAACAATTTAACTAGCATACATGTGTGTAGTCTTGCTTGCCAAAAGTTTAATTTATCCCTATTAACAGTTGCTACATTTTCCTTGTTTCCTTCCTTAAAGAACATAATGGAAATGGATCATCTTACATTGCATGTTCACTTTTTCATTAAACAATACTCCCCCTGAGTTACATATATTGTACCAATAAGTAAGTTCTCAGGTTAACACTCTACATGCAGTTTCAACCATGGGTAAATGAAAGTATATGTAAATAATTTAACAAGTAAAATCTTAAACATTTGTCTATGGAAATTATAGTGTTCTTCTTTCAAATTTCACAGAATTACCTATCTTAAAGGGATACACAGGCAAATGAATGCCCAAAAAATTGAAACTGATATTATCTGCTCAGATCACTGTCAAAATGATGAACTTTAAATTCCCTGTATGTTTGTATTGAAATGCATGCTTGAACGGAAATATTTGATCATTCTTTAACAGAAAGTAAAACGTGAACGAAATCACAGTTATTTTTAAATAGGTCACTTGACAAAAACAACCAATCGTCGTTTCTCTTCAGTTGCTTTTTGCCGTAGATCACATGACAGTTATTTCAACCGTCCAATCATTCGCTGTGGAATTAGCGCGAAATCTAAATTTTCTATCTAGACCCATGTGGGTCAAGTTAGGAAACCACCCAGTTTTTCATTTAGAAAGAGGAAATCTTTGTTACTGGGACTGATCATTGTATTTATTTCGATCACATTTATAGGTTATTGATTGAAAAAATGACAAAGAAAGCATAAAACATTTGCCTGTATATCCCTTTAATACTCCCTAGAGGAAATTTACGTGAAAAAAGTCTCAGACTCTCCAAATGGAAGAAGGGCATACTGTTACTACTTATACTGTTTCAGTATGTTTGTCCACATACTTTTATGTATCCGAAAGACCACTGATCCACTGACAATGACTGTGGTAGTAATAAGTTACTGAGTGGCTGGTTCCATCATGAGTGGTAGACAGTGTCTTCAAATAAAATGGCATCCCATTGCAAATAAGCAAAATCAATTTATGATTACCTTTTAGAAATTAAATTTACAAAAATATCTTAAATCATTAAGCTGTAAGAATAAATCAGAAATACACAAGATCAGTAAGTAATGTTGACTGTTAAAAGTGTTTTACTGTGAAGAAAGGGTTTATCTGAGTTTAATGCATTCTATAGAGAAAGTAATATTGGTCAGCTTGGGAAGGACCAGCACTAGACTCCAATTCTCTGAAAATAAAGCCACCTTTCACAGTCAGTAACAGTGCTCAAACCTAAGACCATCCATCAGTGACTTCAACCACTCAACCACGGTGATGAGTCAAACTGTGAAGGATTATCGCATGTTCATACTATCTTATACAAATGGCAAACCTTCTGACACCTAGGGGTCTGTGTTTAGGATAATGGGACAATCGTAAAACTTCGGCTATTCCCGTATACTCCGGAGAATAGGCCTATTGCGTAGCATAAAGGCCGAGGTGATCAGATTGGATAATGGGAGTGTACTTTTTAGCAACATGACACTCACATTTGCGAACTCAGTTACAAAGGACTCTAGGTTATAAAGAATTAAGTTTTGTATAAAGTTTTTCCTTACACATTTAATGTAACTTTCATTTAAAGGGTTCTTGTTTCTAAGGAATTCTTAGTAATAGGGAACTCGTTATTTTTCGCAGTCATCGGTTTTGTCATTTATAAAAAACTTAGAAGGCGCATTACCCTGATGGGGTTTTTACTGCTTGTTTTACTGCTTGTTTTGTTTTCCTTTTTTTAATGGAGTTTAATGCCAGTTTCAATGTCTTTTAACTCTTTTTGGTCATATCCCTGTAGTCAGTCCATCTATTAACAAGTGATCTTGGGTATCCAACCAGTTCACTTACTAATCTCTTAGCAAGACTAGTAACTGACTGCTTCCTCACTTGAATCAGAGGTGAGGGACAAATGACCTTTAGACACACTGTCCAAGATCTGTAACCACAGACAAATTTAGTTGGCCTTAGTGGAATTTGAACTGAAAACTGGAAGTGCCATTTTGCTATAGGTGACAATCATACATGTATAATGAAATTTTTTTAATATGAGTAAATATTAATGTTTCAACTAAGAAATTTTATCTATTATCCAAAAACATTTTATTACCTATGAAGGTATGGATACATAACCCTAAATCTATGTGGTGAACGAATAAGCTAAATACTGCTAAGCCACTGTACATCAGAGTGGCCTACTGAGATTTTAATGTTTGTGACCTTAAGAAATTCTTTTAACTGGTTAGAATGTCTACTAGTATTCATCAGCCCTTGGCTTCAGTCTATCAGTATCTTGGTCACTATAATGCCAGAAGGCCCTCTTTGGTGTATACTATTACTTAATTATTCAATGTCTGTTTTAATACTTTCATTTTCATTAAGTTCAAAATTGGCTTCAGTCCATCAGTGTCTGCTGGCTGACTGCTTTGGTCACTATAAAGCAAGAAGGCCCCATCTGGTGTGTACTATCAATTATTCAATATTTATTTAATATTAAGATCAAATGCTTCTGTGAAATGAAATTAATCTGCAGTACTGTATGATCATTGCTTTACGAGATAATACTCACAAAATACATCTGAAGTACAATAACATAATTACATCTGTTTCACAGAGGCAACTACAGTGTTCTTTTATGACAAACATGTGCTCTTAAAATGAGTTAAAACTGAGTGAAAAATGTGCACTTCAATGTGCAGCAGAGCAAAAAAAACATCAAAAAGGTAGGAAATGTGTAATTTCATTGGAAAGTAAATACACACGTAAATGAACCAGGTACTTTTAAAAGTAAAATGAATTATGTCATACCTCTAGGTTCAATTTGCCGTATGGAATACATGTAAATAAATAATTCCCTATAAATTTTGTCTATAAGAAAAAAAGTTTGTTACATGGGTAATGCATATCTCAGATATAAGGAACTAAATGAAATGGGCCCAAGCAATTATCCGAGTTAAACGATATTTTTGTTGAATCTTTTGCATTTTTTTGAAATGGAATACTAATTTTGCAATTGTTGAGTAACCAATAAATACTGTAGGTAACTCACTGACATCCCTAGACATGTATGTACAATGTATGATGTTTACTTTAATCTGGTTTGGTTCAGCTACATTCAATGCCCCTAACTGTCAGGGCCTTATCAAAGGACAACTGAATGATACCTAACCATCATTCCTAGGAAAGGACCACCGACTCTTAAACTATGTAAGAAACTACAAACTTTATCACATAAATGGTCATGGCTGGTAGCATGGCCTTCAATCAGTGACAGATGTTAGTGATATCAACTTTAAAACAAGCCATTGACCATGACCCCTGCACTTCTGCCATTTCATTTAATCAACAAGTTTAAAAGAACTGCAAAGAGATTGCATATGGAAATGGCACATTGAAGGATAGCTGATAGAATGTTGATTAATGGAATTAGACCACCCATATTGTTATAAAGTCCACTAGTAAAAAACTACTACCCCACAAATTGTATATAACTCTAAATGTTGTTAGAAGTCAAAAAGTCACCTCAACAGTGTATTGCAGTGTATTGGTCTTAATCAGGGAACTTCTTACAGTCCCTCCTTCATTTTCGAATCTAAGACAGATTTTTTCAAAGTTCCTTTAAGAAAAGCTTGACAAAACAAAATTATAAACAAGAAAATAAGGTCAAATTTTTACTTTAAATCCCTTAAATTTTCATTTAAGATATGTGACAGAAACTGCTTCTTTAACACATTTTTCTTAGGTAAAATAAACAAACCTTGGTTGATGCCCCTTGACAGACATGTGTCAGTGACCCAAGTAATGTTTACATCTGATGAAGAAGAAAGAGGTAAGGTCTTTTTTTATAGTTGATGCAATTTTTTTCTTTTTTCAAAAAGAACCAAAACAATTCATGATGGACAATACTTGCCACAGACATAAAACACAAAACGTGGCAATTTGTGTAGATCTCCCAAAGTCCTGCAACAGGCTGGTAAGATCTTGCAGTGTTCTTAGCACTATATTTCAAAAATTTCTCTCACTATTTAAGCAAAACAAATGAAAACAAACTGCATCATGCAGTACTCTACAAAATGATACCTTACTTATCAAAATCAGACCAAAAATGAAAAAGTCTTATACATTGTACAAAGAAAGGAAATGTACTGATTTTGTGTTGGCATTATCTTTCAATCCTGTCAATTGTCTGAAAGATCAAAAAAATGGAGGACTGTTGAGAAAGAATTTTTGCTGCTAACTTTATCTTAATCCTGTTGCTCATTTCAGAAAACTAAATAAACCATAACGTATCAATAGAGAATTCATTTAACTTTCAAAATATGTAAATATTTTGGTGAAGTAACAAATATTAAATTTGTTTTCTGATCTTTGAACATAGTCAGGTAGTTGAAACAAACTACTGCTTTACATGTCATCAGGCATTTCAACAGAATTTTTTTTCAGGTGTCAATCACTCTGGTCTGAAATTTTCAGGGGTCAAAATGAAATTCAGTGGGGTCAAAGTGTAACAACTTAGGGTCAAAGTATGAATGAAAGATTATGCTTCTAGACAATCAGTAGTATCCAAGTGCTGTCTTTATGATTCATCACTATAAAAATAGAAACAAATATAACTGTTCAAAACTACATTGTATTTATCTAATACTTATTAAAATCCATTCAATAATCTGTTCTGTTATGATATATTAAAACTTTGTAGAAAAAGACTTAAAACATAAGCATACTATGAGTTGTACAAGTAGGTCAGCCGTCAGACCTTATTTTCCTTGACTTCAGCAAGGCTTTTGACAAAGTTAGTCATGCTAAATTACTTTATAAACTTCATGAACATGGTATCAGAGGTTGCATGCTTGACTGGATTCACTCCTTTCTGATAGGCAGAACTCAAGTGGTTGTCCTTGAGGGCGAGAAATCTCTTGAAGTTCCTGTGACATCTGGTGTGCCCTTAGGGTCTGTCTTTGGGCCACTTCTTTTTTTCCTATATATCAATGACAACTGAGCATGCAAAATCCCAAGTCCGACTTTTTGCTGATGACAGCTGTCTATCTTACCATCAACAACACAACTGATTGCAAACAATTACAACAGGATCTTGATATTTTACAGAAATGGTAAAGTAAATGGGAAATGCACTTAATCCTAGCAAATGCCAAGTTCTCAACATCTCATGAAATAAACATACAATACACCATGACTACATACTACATGGAAAAATTCTTGAGACTGTAACAAATGCAAAATACCTTGGTGTTAACATATCAAATGATCTTTCTTTTAATACACACGTTGACAAAATCTGCTAAACAGCAAACAGAACAGTTGGCTTCATAAAATGTAACATCCAAACTAAAAAGAAAAAGGTTAAAGAAATAGCATATAAAACTCTTGTCAAACCTCAGGTAGAATAATCCTCCTCAGTATGGTCACACTATACTAAACATATCAATGAAATAGAAAGGGTGCAAAGAAGAGCAATCAGATGGATACATAACAACTATTGGGGTCTATTCCACATATGGCATTGTCCCAGATATGCAAAAGTCACTCGGTTTAAGATCTCTGGAAAACAGATGAAATGATGCTAAAATTAGTAATGTTTTATAAAATTGTCTATTCTCTTGTAGCCATTACTATCCCAACTTATTTTGAAAAACCCAGGAGAATGACTCATCACACACACCCCTTAGCCTATAGACAAATCCATACAATTGCTAATTATTACAAATTTGATTTTTCGGAAGTACACTGATCCTATGGATTAAGCTCCCATCTGACATTGTGCTCCTGCCCATGCTTGAATCCTTCAAGCAGGCAGTAGGTCAAACTGCCAATAAATACCTGCAGCAGGATGTGTTTTTAACCTGATTTTAACCCCTGTCTATATAATTAACACTTTGAACTGTTTTTCATCCTCACATTTTCACTTGACGTCTCACTGTCGATGCTTTTTAAAATTCCTTTCTCTTGCACTGACTGCATGTCTGCTAATAATATTTGAAAGGGGAGTTAAGCAGTAGTCGAAGATAGATAGGTACAAGTAAGTGAACTTCATCAGGAAACTGATCACCTGCACAGTCTAGACTTCATTCACTTCTTTCTATTTTAATTCTTATAAATCACAGAAATTCATGCAAGATAGAAACAAAGCAGTTTCACAGTGAATTCTATCCATTATCAGATAGAATCAGTCTCTGCAATACCTCCATGATTTAGAGTATTTCTCAGACATACATGAGGTAACTGAAATTTGTAATTGTAATTGAGAGTAATTAATTACAAACTCTGAAGTAACTGAATGTAATATTTAATTGAAGAAATTTTCAACTACAAGTAATGGTAATGTAATTAATTACATTGTAAAAAGGCATGTTATTTCAATTACATTTCAATAACTTTATAATTACATTTACCAAATTATAAACATAGATAGAAGTACATTAAATTGTAAACGCAGGTATGAGTCGGATTGGTATGAGTACATGTACATGAATGTTAAAAGTTTCAGAACTCTGGCACATTTATGATTTTTTTTTTAATTAACTCTGCAGATAGATTGAATAATTATAATTGGCAAATAAACATTCAGTTCTGAGTACAAATATGTTTCTTTGATTGGCAGAAAATGAATGAAATACAAAGTGAATGTAATTTGTAATTTAATAAATTACATTTCCAATGTAATTGTAAATTAATTAATTACATTTCAATGTAATTGACCTCATGTCTGTTCTCAGAGACTCTCCACGAATTTCGTCTATCTGTGCATGGAGATAAAGAGGAAATTGTACCTAATGCACAAGCTGTACTGTAATTTTTGTAAATATCATTTTTTTTATGTGTCAAAACACAGAGGCTTCAATAAAATTCTTGGTCATATGTACAGTACAGCTCAAGCAATTTTTCCACTTTCCGCTCTGTCACCGCGGACACTTTTAACGGCGAGCGGAAAATCGCGGGGGACATACTATAGTAAGCTGGTGACAAATCACCGCGGACGGATAGTAAAAAAAACCCGCAATCCGCGGTGAAAAATCACAGAGATTTGCCGTGATTAATTTGCATATACATGTATATGTTCACGTAAATGTACAACGTAGTCTTCTTTTAAAAAATCAATAAGACTTACAATATTACTGTTGATTTAAATCAATAAAATTATTTAATTAGCTTGGCGATATTAATGTACACTTACCGGGGAGAATCACATCACAAAACAGTTCAATAAAAAAAGTTTCAAGAAAATGGAAAAACGAAATATTAACGAAATCGGTCAACACTTTCAAGAAAATTAAACGAAGCTTTTTAATATTTTTTAACAATGTGAATAAGAACAGTTCTATCTTTTTGTTTAAATTCAATGCTGTTGATTGTATTGGTGATTCTCGTGCTCAATATTTTTCCACTTTAGACATGGCTTCGGGATTTTGGCAAGTCCAGATGGACCCCAAAACACGTCACAAGGCAGCTTTTTGTGTTCCGTCCAGAATCTATGAGTTCAGTAGGATGCCTTTTGGTCTCAAAAATGCACCTATGTTATTTCAAATGTTAATGACTAAAGTTCTAGGGTCAATGAACTCGCAAATCTTTAAATTTTGTAATTATTTGCATACGACAGGTGTTACGTCGTTTAAATACATAACTAAAAGATTTTCTTCTTTAAAAAATGTGTTTGAGTTCGTTATACTTTACAGACGTACAGTAATAAATGTCCCCGTGTAATAAATAAATTAATGGTCACCAGAGAGAGCGAAATACAGCTGCAATATTTCACAGCGATCCGCGGTGAGGATATCCCGCAGCACAAATTTCACCCGATCGAGTGGACGAGCGGAAAGTCACAACTGTTGCAGGGACATCGCGGTGACAATCCACCCGTAAAAAAATCGCGGGGATCGGTGGACTCTGGAAAAATTGCTTGAGCTGTACTGTAGTGACACAAAATTTATTAGTAATGCAGTCCATATCATTACAGACACCACCAGTTTTGATACCGAATGCTGTTATTTTTTATCATGACAGCTCAACTTCAGAGATGATACTTAGGGGAGCAAATGTATCTTGAAGGTGGTAGGTCCCCGGGGGTAGGTCAGGACATATATGGGAAACAAAGGAAATTTGTACTGGTCAAAATATATGAACAGTTTAGAAAATGTAATTTGTTTCTTTAGCATATATATGTCAATTCAACATTGCAATCAATATAAACGGTGCTGGTTCATAAACAAAATGCAATGTTTACAAGACATGAGTCAACCGCAAAATATCATTTACACAATCGAGATGCTGAACGAGTTAGGCGAGTCATTTCCTTACCTCATTTTGAGATCTAAGTGTGGCTCAGATTAAAGTTCCCTTTGTATTTTAATAAAGAAGCTGTTGTTGTGACTTCTTCTATCAAGAATGACAAAATTAAACCTCAAAAAGACACAAATAAAATCTTTTATCCGATGTCTTCCGTGTTGAATATTATTTCGACGCCATCTTGAAGTGATGGTTAAATCCTTGTATCACACGCTCTGTATCCGTAATTTTGTCGGACTTGACACACCGGATTTTATCGATACGAAAACCCATTTCTCAGAAAGATGTTTTACGCGTATGATAATAAACAAACGTTGAATGTCCTGATTTAGCGATTTTCATGTTATTATTATCGATTAAAAAGCTAATTACTTGATCATTTACACTTAAACGAGCCGAACATTTCTTTTTGCACACAATAATTACAAGTTTACACTAGTTAGTATTAATCCTGTATGCTTATTTCAAAAAATGAGATTTTTAGTAAATTATAACATAGCAATTGAACAAGGATGCCCGCAATAAAAACTTAGGTTTTTATGCACAATAGCACATGTCCTGTTTCGTTGCAGTTCTCTCAAAAATGAACAAATGTGACGTTTATCGAAACATAGTATTCTTTAATAAAATACATCATTACTCCCTTAAAATCGATTCGATGTCTTGAATATAAGTATCTTTCATAATTGACGTAGGGATTTGCTTACCACGCAATGCTGTTGCACGAGAGTCAGATGGTCTGATCCACTGATTAAAAACATGAACGATTGTTCGTGCATACTACATTTGTTCCTACAATATCAAACTTTTTAGTTTGCTCTCCTCTTCTGTTTTAACCCTTATATTTTTCGGATCAAATCGCTGATGACGTGCTGATGACGTCTGACAGTCGGAATGAATATAAAAGGTTCATACAATCTGGATGGAGCCCGCCCGCTTAGCTCAATAGGTAGAGCACTGGATTGGTAATCCATCGGTCGTTGGTTCGACCCCTGGGCAGGGCAAAATTTCTCCGTGACAATTGTTCTCAGACATTGTGTCTTATGTTCATTTGTCTCTCACCGCTGATTCAGAGTAGATCATGTGGGAACAGTAGTCAGTCACTTTCGGAGAAATTGGCAATTACTGGTTAGTTATCCAGGAAAACCTGTTAGGTGGACTGACCGCCGAGATATAACATATGTTGAAATCGGCGTTAAACCCCAAAAACCACGATGGAGGAGAGGATGTGGTTCAGTGGTAACGCGCTGGACTCGATCCCCCGCTCCTCCACTAACATTATTTATAGTATTTCGGATGAGACTTTAAACCGAGGTCCCATGTATCAGTACTATACACTGGGTATGCAAAAGAACCAGGGATGTCTCTGGAATTGGATGCTTTCTGTATCTCGCATTCCCCCCACCCTCCAACAACATAAAATAATTAATCTCTTCAGGGGGCGTCGGTCATATGGGCAAATAGATAGACTATCTGGGGGAGCGGATCAGTGGTCCAGGGGTCCCGAGATCGATCCCCAGCTTCTCCACTAGAATTACTAATTGTCTTTCGGTACCGACGATAACTAAACTCAGATAAGAAAGAAAGAAAAAAATAAGGATGGATGGTTGGACGGACGAACAGACGGTTGGATAGATAGTTATCTGGCGTAAAATTGTCCCATGTAAGACCATACAACCTTCAAGGTTGATGTACAGATCGGCTGGTCAATTTCAGGGACAAATAGCTGATGCCGTCAACGTGACGTCACAATGACTATATACAATGCGATTTCAAGGTAGTCTCGTAACTCATCTTACATGGGGTGTAAAATCACGCTTTCTTGCTTACCGGATCAGGCTATCAGACTTTTTATGCATGTAAGATAGCATGATCTTGTACATCACTCATGTAAGATGTGTCAGGCGACTTCCCTGGTAACGTAGTGTTACCATAGTCAAAAACGCCCCGTTTGTTCTCTTTTTATAATGATCGCGTATCTCAACTTGGATACTAGCAATGATGTCAGATTTTCTATTAAATTTTCAGATATTTTTCTGAATTTGTTTTCTAAGTATTTCAGTAGTTTCCTTCTCTTTTCGGAAACATGTAAATACGTAAAAATTTGGATTTTTAACGACTATGATAAGCTATTAGGGATCAACATTTAAAATCAATGATATTCAGTCCCGTACCTATGTGTTTGATGTAGTTGTTGCGAACAGTAATATCACCGCTATCAGAAAATAATCAGTACCAGCATTATCTTATCAAATATATAGGTAGTGGATATCTTTGATGTACCACAATAGGTTTGCTTCATTTCCATACACTGATCAAATCATAATGAAATTCAAGAAATGATTTTTAACCTGGACGTTTAAAGTGATAGTACTGAAGACAGTTTCATCTGAAACAGACTTGACTTAAATAATATATTCAATATCTAATGAAAATATACGACTGAAAAATAACAACAACTTAACAAGCAAAAACATACACACGTGGTTTACAAGCTTGATTCAAAGTCAAATCAAAATTAGTCATCAACAGAGGTGTTTACCTCTTTGCAAGGAGGTAGGCAAGAAAGAACGAAAAGACTTTAATTATTATATGTAATTAAAATTATTTTTTATCAGAATTTATCTTTGCACATTTCAACCGCTAACTGTCGTTTTTTCACTCTCAATATGCATTCAGTACTTTATACAAATTTCTTGGGGGAGGATGTGGGAGGGGAGAACAAATAAAATTAATTAATATTTCTATTTCTATCTGAAATCGACAGGGCTGTATAAAATTACAGATTCGAATTACTCGTCCGAGTGACTTTTTATGTTTACAAACCTCTTCATCTTTTTAAAGCTTCTTTTTAATCTAAATATCTCATTTCCAGTTCAGTCTCTCTCTTCACAAACTTCTTTTTTAAAGGAAAATATTAGAAGTAGACCCTCTCAAACTTGATTCTTTTACGCAATTACACACAAACGCAACTCCATAAACATTTTGAAAACTACTCTGAACGTATGATGAACGTCGTTGTCGAGGTAGAACACTCTACCAAAGTCAATGTTGAATAAGGTGTACCACAGGGAACTGTCCTGGGGCCTCTGTTGTTTTTATGCCATATAAATGATTTACCTGACGTTGTAAAATCTACAGTGCGCCTGTTCGCCGACGATTGTTTGTTATTTAGAGTCATTAGTACGATTCATGACCAAGTCCAATTACAAAAAGATCTACTTGAACTTGAAAAATGGGCAGAACTTTGGGGCATGAAATTTAATGCTAAGAAGTGTTACATTCTCAGTATTCGTAAAAAAATATCGTACTTCTACGAACTTGATAGTACCATTCTCCAACAAGAGGACACTAACCCATACCTTGGTCTTACAATACCACAGGATTTAACATGGGAAACTCATATCAACAAGATTTGTAAAAAGGCAAATTCAACACTCGGTTTTCTGAAAAGAAACTTGAGAAATTGTCCTCAGGAATGCCGAAAGCTGGCATATATATCTTTAGTGCGTTCAACGTTGGAATATGGTTCGATAATATGGGACCCTTATTTTACTAAAGACATAAATTCCTTAGAAAAAAATACAACGTCGTGCAGCTCGTTTTATACTGAATGACTACAAATCAAGAGACGATGGGCGCGTTACAAAGATGCTGGAGAAGCTAAAACTGGGCAGCTTGCAACAACGCCGAGAAAACGCAAGGTTAGTACGTGTTCATGCACAAAATCATTCGGGGTATGGTGCCGGCAATAAACCGTGAAAGTTACTTAACACCGGTACATAACATAGAGGATATTTGTTTGTTTTTGTAGAATATGAGATGCGCCACTCGTGAAAATATCACATATGGTGTTCACGAGATGAAATAAATTCCCATCTTCCACTAAAAAACAAACAAATTTTCTTTTTATTTTATGCCAACACGTCAAAAATGGGTATTTTATGACATTTTTAATCAGGGCCTTCAATAAATTCCCCATGGTGAGCCCCAAATCAGTTAATGCGTACTTTGGTTACTCCGCACAAAAAAAGTGCAGACAATCTCCAATACATATGATAACTTTACTTCTGCTGAAATAAACTGAATACACTTTCATCAAATAACATTTATTTTTCTCTACACAGTTTATCAATATTTATTGAATTTTAGCCATACATACTTTAATTATAAAAGCGGATTAATACCGAGTAATATTCAATCAATTGAATTGAAAGTCGGCCATATTGGATATTGTCCATGTGAGTTATGTAAACAAATCAGACATTTTAAATAATTTATGGCGGATTTCATCATTGTTCACAACTAGTTAGACTCAGGAATTCAATATTATAATTGGATTTAACAAGGTAAATAAATTTCACTCGCTGTCACAGTCTGAAATACAGCGGATTCTCTTGTATTTACGTGGTGGGGAAATTCCTGAAGTTTCATCAAGCAGTAGTTCCGGCACAAACAGTGTATTATCAAAATGGTAATTTCACTGATTCAAAACAGTGGATTATCACTTTTATCTCACTGATATTTCCCTATATTTCATTGGTAGGCATAAAATAAAAAGGCGTATACGACCTAAACGCTTCAGTGATAGTGTAAGCTCTAATATTATAAGGAAATACAGCCAAAATCATTCAGACTGCTTTATTGTAAACAGTGCAAACAGCGAACAATATAAAAATTCATTCTTTATAAAAACAGTGCAGGACTGGAACAACAAGCGACCACATCTGAGGGATTCAAAGCAGCCCTCAGCCGTCGAGACTAGACGGAAGTACTTTTTTTCCGTCGTTCGAAACCAGAATTGTCCTGCGACGTGCATCTTCAGATTCAGATTCAGAACAAGACGTTAATTTCATAGATTTTGATACAGATATATTTTAATATAGATATTTCTGAAATATCTATAATAATAAGAAGAAAATTTAAACCAGTCATTATTCCTGACTATAAATCTTATAGCTATAGCTGTCTTGGTCAGCAGCGTACATACAGAGATGAAGGGGCAGGTAATCCAGACTATATCTGTATGTATTCTTTTCGTTACACTTACTTTGGACATATTTTACTCCTTTTCGTAATAAATATGATTACGCTTTTTTTTAGTCAGAAAAACATTACTTCCGGTTTAGGGAGACACGTATTGATTCAGTATTCAAAGACCCAGGCCTGTTGCAACAGTATGACTTTTCTAACATCTTGGGATGAATTTTCGAAAGCGGCAGAACGGCTTTATCTGAACGATCCATCAAAAGTAAGTCAATGGCAGTTTTGTATTGGTTTAAATTGACTTAATATGATTTAACTTTTAGGTTTCTACTTTCAGTTTGAAAATTGTATTGTAGTGCTAGGTTCATAATATATACATTTTAATAGTACACTGAATACTGCTGCATTAGCAAGTGATTTAGCTTTGTCTGACCTTTAGAAGAAACAAAAAACCTGTAATTTTATATCATTTTTATTGATCTGTTGATCTGTTGAATATTAACCAGAGTCTTTATTTATTTATTTTTTTGAAAGACCCTGTATTAACTAAACATATTGAAAGTGACATTGGACAGGGTTTGATCTGCGTTATCAGTTTATGTCAAAATAGTAATGTCTGGCAATCATAAAGATGTGTAGGATGGCACTGTAAAGAAGGAATTGTTACATTTTATTGTAGTACCTGCACATAATACTCGGTTACAAAGGGCAATGCAGTATACATAGATAGTAGTCTCAATAATATGACTTCAGGCAGGATGCTGCCTTTACTGAAGGCAGATATCAACCATTCATAAAATAGCACAATATTAATATACTTTTTGAGTACAATTATTTGGACTACCATAGATAATTTTGCAGTTACATGTATATTTTTTATATCTGTTTTTCAGTGCCGCTTTGTTACAAAATACAGACACTGTGATGGAAAGCTTGAAGTGAAAATAACAGATGATTCAGTGGTAAGAATCTTGTTGTTTTGTTCACATAAAGGAATTTTTTACCATGAGTACTATGAAGAAAGGTATGGGTGGTACAGAAAGAATAATGTCCATTTACACTGAACTCTTATTCATCTATTTTTGATGTCATTCTGAAGTTGGTATTGAAAAAATGTAGTTTTTCATTTCCTTAGCAATTTTTCACACTTAGCTATAACTTTTTTTTTCCAACCGTGGTTATTAGTGGTATTAAACAATGTAGGAAGTTGAGAATGATACATGTAGAAGGCTGAATGGCCTGTAATTATCAGTCAGATGAATATCTTTAAAATGTTAATTCATGATTATGAAAGTCTCATGTGAAAAAAGTATGTGAATTTACCTTTTATAGAATAATGTATAGTTATTGTAGAAAATTTCCTTTTTTTCAGTGTTTACAGTACAGAACTGAACATGCTCAGGATGTGAAGAAACTTGAGAAGTTGACCAGTCAGTTAATGAGACATATGGCATCCAAAGAAAAATAGCAGCTACATTTGATATTTTTATAGAATTGTTAAAATGGGACTTAATACTGGTCGTCAAGACAAGAAATGAACATTGTACTTCACTTCTGTTTAAGGCAGCTTTAACATTATTTACGTTAAAAGGCTGTACAACTTTTGAGAATATTGATATAAATATGCTCACATCTGCAGTTTACACAGGTGCAGTGTTCCCACAGTTGAAAAAAGTTTGTTTGCAAGATGACTTGTGATGTTCAATGCTGTAGCATCAAGATTGATTTTGAGACTTGATACAGCTTGTTGGAGCAAGTGACAAAAATGAATCTTCTAGGTTTTTGAAAATGTTTCAGAGTGTTGACTTTTTCATTCCCTCATTCATTTATTTATAAACAACAAGCCTAAGAATGTATCAGTTTACTGTCATGCCAGCATGTTAAATTGTTACAGCTCATTTTTACTCTTTCATTTCAAGTACGGTATTTGACCTAACTCAAAGGTCCTCATTTTTCACCATTTTATTTAAAGTACTAGTGATGATAATTATGTTTTTCACCTTGTCCAAATAATCTGAAGTCTGTGTTTTATATATTATTTATTGTTCATCTCAACAACTGATGATGATGTTTCATAGCTTTTTAGTTTATCATTATTGTATAAATAGTACAAAGTGAAAATAATGAATAAAATACTAAAGAATGTATTGTTGTAATATTTAGCAAGTGCAAGACAGTTTGATTACTATAAAATAAAGAAGCAGATAGCTCTTGTTCACATTGATAGCCAGTATTGTATATATACAGCAATTATTCTTCACATTATTGGTTGTCTTCAACTTCAGTTCTACTGAAATTTTTGTGGTGAGATGATCTCAACTTTCCCTTCCTTTCAGAATTATTAGGTAGAATGAAAACCAACTCCAGGGAGCAGTGTGTGTCAGTAATCATAAGAATGGATTGTGTTCTTATTTAATCCAGTCTCACTAAAATAGATATATAAGTAGACCAGGGTATACTTCATTCAGATGATTTTGAGGCAGAGCTAGACAAAGCTTGCAAAGGATGGTCATAGAAGTACCTTTAGTTTTGCAGTCCTGATGTATTTTGTCCTGATTTGAGGCTTTTTGAGATCCTCAGATTCATGTTTATACTGGTTTAAATATGTTTTGCAATTTAAAGTTTCTGGCCAAATAAAGCTTTATTAGTGACAGACCTTGTTTGAGGGTCGGGTAGAACTGACAGCTGTAGTAGCATGTAGGTTAGCATGAAAGAAACCAAAACTAGAGTTAAATTTGGTTTTGTTTTTGAAATCCAACAAAATTACACTGACGCAAATCAAAGTCCTGAAATTAGATGTCTGTTGAGCAATATTTTGCAGAATCTTTGAATCAAGCAAGTTTCTCCTTTTACTAACATAATCAGCATGTTTAATAATGTGTTAACCATCATGTAGAAGGATAAAATGTTGCTGTATTGTTCTGTTAAACTTACTGAGATAATTTGTTTAATGAGTACTTGATACAAAGACTGAAATTTTATGGCCTCTTTATTGTCTTTATTTCACAACCAGCTGCAAAGGTTATAAAGTAGAATGACATAGGTCTGTTAATGTTATATAATGGGAAAGTGTTCTCTGTCCTTACAAACGATACAGTTGAATCCTTGCTATTTTTAAAGAAAGATCACTTAGGTGAAACAATATATTAGGTCGTCAACCCCACACTAGCAGACAAGCTGCTTCAATGAATAACATTGTAGCAGATGCATTTGTGGACATGTGGAATCTAAAATCTAGAAATGACTAGTTTGAGGAAATTAAAATGCCTATTTCTTGAAAAGTTTCCTAGAGTGTCCTATTGTCCCTATTGTGTTGTAGACTAGTTAATTTCTTTTACATTCCAAGCAGTTTTTTTCAGCACGTGAAGATGTATCACACTGTAAAAAGCGGTAATTTTTTTTTTTCAAAACGATTTCAACTGAATTGATCAATCGAGTTGCCTTAGAAACTATTTGGTGGTTTTACACCTATACTATGAAATTTGCTTACGACATTCTAATTATTTCAAGGACACCGTGAACGAAACTGTTGATTTCCGTTTCCGGTTACATATTGGTCCATGTTTGGATTTTTTTTATGATTTCACGCTTAAAATACTGTTCCTTCGAAAACATTTTTCTGAAAAGTGAAGATGGGGTCATCGAAGAAGCATAAAGAGAAGGATCGTGAACATAAAAAGAAACGAAAACATCGTTCGAGATCCAGGGAACGGTCTAGATCCCGGGAGAGAGAGGGGAAAAGGCGACATAGAGAACGAGATGACGATAGATTCCAAGATCATTATCAAGAGAGGGGGTTCTCTGCAGATAGAGAGGAGGGAGAATTAGAAGATCAGCATAATAATGCAGCGTTGAAGCCAGAGCCAGTTGGTATGTATACAGTGGTCATTAAACTAATAGGATCCTAATTCATGAGGCAGTGTCAAGAGGTACGGATCCGTAACTCTAGACCGGCGGTCTAGGGGTATGGATCTGTATTTCTAGACAATACTAGGAGGAATGTCTAGGAGTACGGACCTTCGTTTAACTTACTTAAACTGTTTCTAATCCTACAAAATGAAGCGATTGCAACTGTAGTTCACTGGATCACCATCCCGATGCTGTTTAAAATAAAAAAAAGTTAAAAAAAGTAAACCGGACATTGCATAAACTTGAATGAATTTTTGCTAGAGAAGTGTTGAAATGCATATGATGACTGTAAAAAATCTACGGCATCACTGATAGGTTTATGTGACATTTTCATTGAGACAGTACTGTAGAATCATAAAAAGAATGTAAGTTAATTTATTCAGTTAATAATTCATTCGGTCTTTCTGGCTAAAAAAAATGAAAAAGAAGAAGAGAGTTCCTCCACGTGTAGTGGCCTGGATGTTACTGAACATTATATATGTGTTCCAAGTTTGTTTACATTTGATCTTCAGAGGCTATAAAAATGTAAAAAAATGGTCATTTGTCATGCACATTTAGGTTCAGCTAGAACTGAATGCTCTCTTTTTAAAAGTATACGCAAGATGACAACGATATGTTTCTCTTTTCGTAAGCGGATATTTGGATTTCGGATTAATCACATATAATCGGAAAAGGTAACTGAAAATAACTTGTAAGTCTTCGTCAATCTTAGGTAATTAAGTTGGCTGGATACAAAAAATGCTAAAACTGAGTTAATTCTAAAGTAAATTAATGCTTGATTCTATCAGAAAATAAGGTCTGTATCCCTAGACAATTCTACTTGATTCTAGACACTTCCAATTAATTATGCTTTTAAAAAGGAGTTAAACAGCTTTTTTTTTTCAGATTTGAAATTCTTTTAGTTAATCAACATAGATGTAAAACTCCTCACTGGAAGACATTTTTGGGAGTCTAAAATTGTTAGAAATGTTAGGAAGAGTTATTAAAAAGAAGGGTGAAAATGCAAGAAGTTATTTTAAGTAAGTGTTAAAATCAAATGGCACGTCAGCTGGGGGACATGTTCATACTACATATGGCTGCACTGAACTGTAATGAAGATGGCAACAATTGCAAGAGATTGCCATGAGACATAACACCTGTCTGTTTTCAGAGATGTATCACCAACACCAAGTTTTGTTAAATACAAGTTTAAACAGTCACATTGCAACAGAATACGGGCGTTTTTGTCATGTACATTCATATGGACTTTTTATTTATTTAAGTTTTTGAGCATTTTATGTTTTACTAACAGTGTTTTCATAGTTTAATATAAGAAATAAGTCCACAACAAATCTTATAAAGAGATAATTTGCAGAATACATAACCCATGCTTCATTTTTCAGATTTACTGATTTACAGATGTAGTTAATAAGTGACTAAAAAGCATGATTAGGTCAGCCTTTAAACTCTAGAACATATATTTAAAGGTAGTTTGGAGCATTTGTTGATCTTCAGGAGCATTTAGAGAAAAAGTGGTTTTAAGAGTTATGAACATGTTTTGGACTCAGTATTTAATTAACCTAATAAAATTCCAGGTTTCTATGATTGCAGGCATTCTTTTTTTTACGTTATCACAAGTTGTGAAAAACATCAGCAGAACATTGCCTTACTGGTTCAGCTGATAAAAGTCTAAACTTGTGATTCAATTAACAAACATGCAATTTTCTACTCAACCTCCGCAAAATGTCATGTTGATTGACAGATTATACAATTTACAACATTCAGTCACTTATCACATATAACATGTATACAATTTGTAAACTTACAGTCACCTACGTGTACATAAGGTTCTTTTTCCTGATGTTGTTAAAGAGTTATTTCATTCAGAATTGTTACCAATAGGCAGTAACATTTGCAGATCAAAGATCTAATGAGTCAGGTTCAAATTGTCCTCACATTTGGGACCACTGGTTTTCAAAAGCAGGAAATTGTATAAAGTTATTATATTTATATTTAATTCAGAGGTAACTTCTCTGCTTTATATAATTTTTATATTCTTTATCTTTAAACCAAGCTAAAGCTTGGATTAAGGTGAATTAATTTTTTTTTGATTTCCTTCCAGGAACATCTTCTGGTGGAGATATAAGCCTGTCCATTGAAGAAACAAAGTAAGTATGAAAATATTTTGAGTTAAAGGGAGATGAAAGACAGAATCAGTTTGCATCAACACCTTGTTAATGTTAATATGTATTAAGCATATTTTTGAAAACTGTATGAATATTAGTGCAGTGATGACTTAGTAACACTTGCTTTATAAAATCAGTTTTTTTTCATTAGATGAACAATAAAACGCACCATGTTGTCCAGACTTTATCATTAGTAATAAACACTTTTTAGCTCACCTGTCACGTAGTGACAGAGTGAGCTTTTCTGATCACCTTTTGTCCGTCTTCCGTCCGTCCACAATTAGTTTGTTAACACTCTAGTGGTCACATTTTTGCCTCAATTGTCATGAAACTTGGTCAGGATGTTTGTCTCATTAATATCTCGGACAAGTTCGAACATGGGTTATCAGGGTTGGAAAACTAGGTCACAGAGCCCAAGTATAGAAAAACCTTGTTAACACTCTAGAGGCTACTTTTTCAGTCCAAATATCTTGGAAATTTGTCAGAGAGGTTCTATCAATGATTTCTAGCTCAAGTTCGAATATGGGTCATCTGGGTTCAAAAACTAGGTCGCGGAGCCCAAAAATAGAAAAATCTTGTTAACACTCTAGAGGTTACATTTTCAGTCCAAATAATCTGGAAATTTGTCAGAAAGGTTGCTTTGACGGTTTCTAGGTCAAGTTCAAATATGGGTCATCTGGGGTAAAAAACTAGGTCACAGAGCCCAAGTATAGAAAAACCTTGTTAACACTCTAGAGGCTACTTTTTCAGTCCAAATATCTTGGAAATTTGTCAGAGAGGTTCTATCAATGATTTCTAGCTCAAGTTTGAATATGGGTCATCTGGGTTCAAAAACTAGGTCGCGGAGCCCAAAAATAGAAAAATCTTGTTAACACTCTAGAGGTTACATTTTCAGTCCAAATAATCTGGAAATTTGTCAGAAAGGTTGCTTTGACGGTTTCTAGGTCAAGTTCAAATATGGGTCATCTGGGGTAAAAAACTAGGTCACAGAGCCCAAATATGGAAAATCCTTGTGAACACTCTAGAGGTAACATTTTTAGTCCAAATAATCTGGAAATTTGTCAGGAAGGTTGCTTCTATGATTTCTAGCTCAAGTTTGAATATGGGTCATCTTGGTTTAAAAACTAGGTCGCGGAGCCCAAAAATAGAAATATCTTGTTAACACTCTGGAGGTTACCATATATTTTCAGTCCAAATAATCTGGAAATTTGTCAGAAAGGTTGCTTTGACGATTTCTAGGTCATGTTCGAATATGGGTCATCTGGGGTCAAAAACTAGGTCACAGAGCCCAAATATTGAAAACCCTTGTTAACACTCTAGAGAGAACATTTTTAGCCCAAATAATCAGGAAAATTGTCAGAAAGGTTGCTTCTATGATTTCTAGCTCAAGTTCGAATATGGGTCATCTGGGTTCAGAAACTAGGTCGCAGAGTCCAAAAATAGAAAAATCTTGTTAACACTCTAAATGTTACATTTTCAGTCCAAATAATCTAGAAATTTGTCAGAAAGGTTGCTTTGACGATTTCTACGTCAGGTTAGAATATGGGTCATCTGGGATCAAAAACTAGGTCACAGAGCCCAAATATTGAAAATCCTTGTTAACACTCTAGAGGTAACATTTTTAGCCCAAATAATCTGGAAATTTGTCAGAAAGGTTGCTTCTATAATTTCTAGCTCAAGTTTGAATATGGGTCAATTAGGTTCAAAAACTAGGTCGCAGAGCCCAAAAATAGAAAAATCTTGTTAACACTCTAGAGGTTACATTTTCAGTCCAAATAATCTGGAAATTTGTCAGAAAGGTTGCTTTGACAATTTCTACATGAATTTCGAATATGGGTCATCTGAGGTCAAAAACTAGGTCACAGAGCCCAAATATTGAAAATCCTTGTTAACACTCTAGAGGTAACATTTTTAGCCCAAATAATCTGGAAATTTGTCAGAAAGGTTGCTTCTATGATTACTAGCTCAGGTTTGAATATGGGTCATCTGGGTTCAAAAACTAGGTTGCGGAGCCCAAAAATAGAAAAATCTTTTTAACACTCTAGAGGTTACATTTTCAACTCAAATAATCTGGAAATTTGTCAGAAAGGTTGCCTTGAGGATTTCTAGGTCAAGTTCAAATATGGGTCCCCTGGGGTAAAAAACTAGGTCACAGAGCCCAAATATGGAAAAACCTTGTTAACATTTTAGAGGCTATATTTTCAGTCCAAATGTCCTGGAAATTTGTCAGAAAGGTTTTTTTGATGATTTGTAGCTCAGGTTTGGATATGGGTTATCTGGGTTCAAAAACTAGGTTGCGGAGCCCAAAAATAGAAAAATCTTGTTAACACTCTAGAGGCTACTTTTTCAGTCCAAATATCTGGAAATTTGTCTGAGAGATTGTTTCAGTAATTACTAGCTTAAGTTCAAATATGGGACATCTAGGTTAAAAAACTATGTCATAGAGCCCAAATATGGAAAAACCTTGTTAATACTCTAGAAGTAACATTTTGGGTACAGATAACCTTGAAATTTGTCAGAGAGATTGTTTCAATAATTTCTAGGTCAGATTCGAATATGGGTCATCTGGTCAATTAACCAGGTCCATAGCAACTTTGTTAAAAGCAGTTAACTCAGGTGAGCAATACAGGGCCATCATGGCCCTCTTGTAATAAAAGTTCTAGTATTATAAATAACATTACTTAAAGACTGAAAGTGTCTGCAACCCTTACAACCAAAAATTAAAATAAGTATGTGTTACACTCGAAACCCATGTTCCTCCCTCCAAGATCCATGTCACAGCAACCCTCTGAACTTAGTAAGTTCTGCTTTATAGGCCTTACTGCTGATAGTTTGTGTCTTACCCATATATTTTTTGCATCTATGGTTGGATTTTAAAATAATTAGCAGAATTGGCAATAGAGTGAACATGTGTCATGTACATAATCCCTGTTTGGAACGGTGTTCAAACATTCAGTTCACAGCAACCTAGTTTGTTGTATAACGCAGGGTTTTTAAAAAAATATTGCGGCACAATTTTCTACATTTTTCAAGATACTGCTTTGAAACTTTAAACATGTTAGGTATCATGTGTATATGTGCCTGATATATTTATTATGAGGCTCAGTCCATTATAGTCCACATTGTGCTTTAACGTGAAACTCTACCAAAGATGATCCCATGGTCATAATTGCCTGCACCCTTTGAGTCAATTGGCAATTGTATTTGCATCCACTGACTCTTGCAACCATTGAGCAGTTGTTGGCAGGTGAGCGACCCAGGGTCCCATGGACCCTCTTGTTAATTTGTTGTTTTGTCTTACAAGCAAAATGTTTATTGATGGTTTGAAAACATTTAGTTAGTTTAAACTTAATATGAAGAACTTTGCTTTCTTGTTTATCAATCTATTTTACCCAGTTCCCATAATAATGATAACCTGTTTTCTTCGGTTGCTTAACTGTCATTTCTGATTTTTCTTACAGTAAGCTGAGGGCAAAACTGGGACTAAAGCCACTAGAGGTGACCACAGGAGCTCCAGGTATGATAGACTTTAACAGTTTCATAGAAAGAATGAAACTTTCTGTTCAGTTAAAAACTTTTTCTGCTAATCTAACTAGTAGAGAAATGATGGGAAATGGCTTGACTGTTGACACTTGAGAAATTTTACTTAATTGATTAAGAATCTTAGCTCAGTTCATGATAGAAGCTAGAAACTTCAGCCAAGTTAAGTTCAGTTTTTGACATGAAGAACTAGTCAGAAAAATATCAAGATTTGATATGAATGATTCTGACTTTAGATTTGGAAAAGGAGTCTTTGAAAGATGATATCCATAAACCAGCACAGAGCTTGACCAAGGCCAAACAGACTAACTTGCTGAAGGAAAAGCTAGAGAGGTCTAAACAGAAGAGAGAACTTGGCTCTAAATTAGGGTATGTATATGTACTCCTCATTGTTTTGTCAAGATTTCTTTTATAATACCTATATGGACATTGTAGTATTTACATTATTTTCTCCCATTAATGAAGAGTTCACACTTACAAAATGACATTAGATATGTTATTATTGCAAATTGGTATTTATATTAAGGTAAAAATTTTACTGGTAAAAAAGAATAATGATGTAAAAAACTTAGCATTTTGAAAGGAATAAGCATCTGGCATGCTCCTGGATATTGAACCATAGGTCAATTGTTGTTCTCCTCTTTGTATGCATTGGCCATGTATTGACATTTATTTACAGTTGTCCACTACACATGATATCATTATACCCCCAGATAGATATCTGGGGCTTATACTGGATTCACATGTGCTGGACAGTCTGTTGGTCGGTTGATCATGCGGTCCGGTCTTCCATACACAAAATTTGTCCAGACTGTGGCTTAGTAACTATTACTCAGGTTTTAATAATACTTTGCAAGAATCATAAGAACAAAGTATAGTTATGCATATCGTTGTCATGTTCCACTCCCATGAATATGCCCCCTTTCAAGAAGTGGGGGTATATTGTTTTCTACATGTTGGTTGGTCAGTTGGTTTGTCCACAGACCAGATCTTGTCAGATCAGTAACTCCAGTATGATTTGGCCCACAGCCTTCATCTTCATAATGTGGATGCGTTTACAAAGTATAAGACCCCTATCGTTTTTGGGGTCAGTAAGTGAAGGGTCAAGGTCACTGCCACCTTGAATTTAAAAACCATGTCAGCTAAGGATTGCTTTGGCCTACAGTCTTCAGATTTGGTGGGGAAGTTGGTCATGACTGGTAGATGACCCCTTTTGTTATGAGGTCAGTAGGGCAAAAGTCAAGGTCATGTTTAGAAGTCCATGTAATGATAAATTGGTTGCCATTAGGGGGGCATATATGTTTCACAAACATCTCATGTTCCTCAACTCAGTTTGCCCAGACTTTTTCTCATCAGCTATTTTTCAGTGTAAATATTACTTTGCAAGAAATATTATTACCAGGCTTAGTTGTGCATGTTGTTGTGGCATTCCACTACTTTGATTTTTATACCCCCGCTTCGAAGAAGTGGGGGTATACTGTTTTACCCTTGTCCGTGTGTCCGTCCGTTCATCCAACCGTAACAAATTTCCGTTGCAGTTTTCTCAGCAACTATAACATGCAGAAGCCTGATATTTCACATATTGCTATACCCTATAGTCCCATATGGTGTAAAGCGATTTTATGCTCCTTGCTCATCTACTTTCTGTTTACCGAATATTTTTAGATTTTGTCACTATATAGGTGCATTACATCAACCAAACGACATCTTTATTTTCCGTCGCAGTTTTCTAAGCAACTAGAGCATGCAGCCACCTGATATTTTGCATATTGCTTTATCCTCTAGTCCCATATGGTGTAAAGCGATTTTATGCTCCTTGCTCATCTACTTCCTGTTTACCGAATACTTAGATTTTTACACATAGTTGACATACATTCACAATTTCCGTCACAGTTTTCTCAGCAACTATAAGATGCAGCAGCCTGATATTTTGCATATTGCTTTATCCTATATTCTCATATGGTATGAAGCGATTTTATGCTCCATGCTCATCTACTTCCTGTTTACCGAATACTTAGATTTTTACACATAGTTGACATACATTCACAATTTCCGTCACAGTTTTCTCAGCAACTATAAGATGCAGCAGCCTGATATTTTGCATATTGCTTTATCCTATAGTCCCATATGGTGTAAAGCGATTTTATGCTCCTTGCTCATCTACTTCCTGTTTACCGAATACTTAGATTTTTACACATAGTTGACATACATTCACAATTTCTGTCACAGTTTTCTCAGCAACTATAAGATGCAGCAGCCTGATATTTTGCATATTGCTTTATCCTATATTCTCATATGGTATGAAGCGATTTTATGCTCCATGCTCATCTACTTCCTGTTTACTGAATACTTAGAAGTTACCAACACACAGGAAAGGAGGTTCACTTGATCGTGTTTTTGTGAATAAAGACTTTGATGAATCAGAAATCACAGATGTAATACCTGTTCATTATTCTGACCATTTTCATACCCATCTAGCTGTGCCTTGGATGAAGTTGTATTAAGTTCAGGTAAATACTCGGAAAAATTTGACACTCTTTATACATATGACAAATGCAAATTACATTATGAAAGTCAAATTTCTGATAGCGGGGGTATCACTAGTGAGCATTAGCTCACAAATTTACTTGTTCACTGAGTTTTACTGTTTGATTTTCAAAGGATAAGTTGACTCTGTAGATAATAAGGGTGTCAAGGCAGTATCTGTGGGCATTAATCACATTTAGGGATAGCTCTTGTTACTGTATAATTAAGACATACTTTTCTGTTAACAGTAAGATTAAGACATTAGGGGAGAGTGACTCTGATGAAGATGCTGCCACATGGGTGAGGAAAAACAGAATGAAGCAAAGGGAGAAAGACAGAGCAGAAAAAACGGTAAGTGCAGTTTTATCCTTTCAGCTTCTGGATCAGTTATCATCCATCTAGTGCACTGTTTATGGTGAGAACTTTGGTCAGATTCCTGTTGTGGCTTACCTGATTTATTATTTCTAATGAGAGTGGAGAACATGCAAACATTCATTGTTGAATGTCATGGAATTCTCAGTGTTTAAAGTAATTAGATTTAAAAAAAAAAATAAACTGTAATTTTTGGCATTCAGATCTTCACAATTTTCATGTAACCGAAATGCCATTGACAAGATTAAATTTTACAAATTCAAAATTTTCATTAAATATACATTCACTTAAGGGTTACTAATAGGGATGGCAAAATTTGTTCATTTTAGCATTCGAATGTTCGGATCATTTTGCATTCGAACGTTCGAACGTTCGAATCACTCGTACTCAATAGTTACACAGTGTTTTCAAGAACTTCTCGGCCATACTCCATGCAGCGTTTACTTTCCATTCAGTACAAAGGCATGTCACGTGATGATAGTCGAACGTAAATAAACAAAATATTAAACTTTTTTTTCAATTTCATTACATCAAGGCATGTTAAATCGATGCAATTCCAATAATAACTGAAGAAAAAAGAATAAAAAATAATTTCTGAAATCCAGCTAAGTTAAACAGTGAAGGGGAGATCACTGCCAGTAGATTGCTTCTCGACGTGGTTAACTCGATAAGATCCGAGTGTTTCCAATTCATTGACACAATGTGTATTTCTCGGTATCCGGTATCCTTAATGGGTAAATCACCTTTCGATTTAAATTTATTCTTAGAAGGTCGAAAAGAAAAAGAAATTGAGACGAAGCCCAAGTTATGGTTGACATTTTGACTGATTATAAGCGTTACGGATGTGAACTGTTAGAGAATTTGCGAGAGAATAAAATAACCCCGAAAATCACGCTAACATTAAAGTAAAATCGGGGTTAGTGCCAGTAACTGACTGACACGTCTGTGTATTTAATTTCTTCCTTCTGTTTCCTAGTTTGACCACAGACTCGACACTCTGACACGGACATACCAGTACCTTTTGACTTAGCTATTGTAGGTGACACTTGTTTAAAGCACAGGCCACCAACATTAGATGACGGAAGTTTACGGGCGTCTGACCAGACATGTTAACAGAGGTGTTAAAGCAACAATAGGTGTGAATTCACCTGATGATAACGCCTTTCTCACTTCTTCAACTCTTCATGATTTCATTTTCCCATGAAAACAAAAATGATAGATTTTTTTTCTAAACATTCGAATGCCAAAAATACATTCGAACGTTCGGCATCGGATCCGAACTTTCGAACGTTCACTTACATCCCTAGTTACTAATAAATGTCCTATGACAGAGACATGTGTTTATGCTATATTTACTCCAGTACAGATGAACATACCTGCTGTATCTCATTTTGTAGGCACGTATGCTAGAAGAAATGGATGAAGAGTTTGGTATAGGCAATCTTGTGGATGAAGAGTTCAAAAAGGATACAAGAAAGGTATGTTATCAAATGTAGAAACAATTATAACTGAACCAAGTGGTGATATTTATGTCTCCCAACATGTAGGGTGGGGGGAAGACATACTGATTTTGTGCTGTCTGCGTCACACATAGTTTGTCATGACAACACTTCTGACACCACCTTGTGGATTTCATCCAAACTTAACGTGCATATCAACATTTTCCGGTTGATTGATTTTCAGCAGAGTTATTGGCCTTTATGCATTGATTTTTTAATGGCTTTATCCAGACAGTTCCTCTGACACTACTGAGTGGAGTTTAACAAAACTTCTCTCATATGCTCAGTGCAAAGCTTAATTGTGTATTCCATAATCATTTTCTGGTTCATTGCTTTTCAGTGTCCTTTAATTATTTTTTTGTTCAGTTGATTACAGCCAAATATCAGAAAAGTGATCAGTGCGAAGCTTAATAATGCATATATTCTACATTTTCCAGTTTATTGATTTTCTGTAGAGTTATTGCCAATTGTGCATTTACTTTTTCCATGTCTGCACTATTTCTCCTATATCTTTGGACCAATGTCAGTCAAACTTCACATAAATGAACAATAGCAAATTTTGTTCTGCATGTTGTTGGCATTTTCTGGTTCATTGATTTTCAGTAGAATTATTGCCCTTTATGCATTCAGCTTTTCTTATTTCCAGTAAACTGCTAATAGAATTTCAGCCAAACCTCATGGAAGTGATAAGTGCTAAGCCCTAATTTTGCAAAACTTCAGCATATTCTGTTTCATTTATTTTGAGAAGAGTTGTTGTTCTTTATGCTTTTGATTTATAAGTGTCAGTGCTATTTTTCCTGTAAAGTCTGACAGATTTCAGCCAGGTCCAGTGGTGGGAAACATGTTTTTCCCTTGAAAAAAAAATCTGGGTGAAATTTTTTATTTTGGAGGTAAGTTTGTGCATGTGGTATGTTTCTGAAAACTTGATAGGTACTTCACATGTTAAGTGCAGATTGACCAAAAACTCACCATGCTTACAAACATTACAGATTACTTTTGCACAGTATACTTTGCCTGTGGCTTGGCTGAGATGATACATGCTTATGTACCCATTGACATGCAGGAGTATAAAGTAAACTACCTCCTATAGTGTATATCTTAAATATGTAATAAATATTCTTTGAGTGTATCAGGCAAATCCAAAATGTGTGAATGATTTCCTAACTCCTTTATTTGAAAGGGCTTAGTTTTCAGTAATCATCACTTTATCGATTTCAATGTTACGTTGGTCTATCAAGAAACAATTTCTTTGACATGTTTCACTAGAACTACAGAAATTAAAGTTTATTTGAAAACTTCTGTTGTTATTTTATGCATGTGTTTATTCTTTTTTGTTGTGTCTTTTAGAATTACTCATCCAGAGACTTAAAAGGTTTAAAAGTTGAACATGATGTGAGCAGTTTCAAGGAAGGCCAGACTGTGATCCTGACATTAAAAGATAGGGGTAGGTTCAATGTTGGTTACCCACAGTACACATTCTGCACAATTACATCAAGTACTGGGGAGCAGTTGATTGCTGATTCCTAGTTCTCATGAATATTGATGAAAAAAAGCAAGGAGTGTTATTTTGCTTTCTTTAGTTTGGTCTTAATAGATGTTTTACCCAAAATTTAGATATGACTGTGACAGGGTTCTTTTAAAAATGGCTGAGCTTGCAAAATGAAATTATTCATGAGTACAAAATTTCCATAATTGTCCCACAGTTGATGAATAGAGTGAAATGGTATTGATTGAACATGGGTTTTCGACAGTTGGGAAGTTTTAAATGAAGGCTTGTCTGTGAATAAAAAAAAATGGTGCAGTAGATGGCTATTAAGATGTAACAGTATTTGAAACTACTTCATTCAAACTGTTGCAAATAGGTGTTAGTTTGTGTCATTTTGTTGAAGGTTTTAACATTAAAAAATATATATTTGTTTAAATCTTTCTAGAAAGAAATGCACAATGCCAAGTGTTTTCAAGGTCTCAGGCAAATAAGGAATAAAAAACAGTATATTATACCTAATCAGTTTATTTGCTTGTTTCGATTTTCATCTGATGTTTCAGTTTTGATTTGCTTTAAAAGCACTAACAATGTTAGATACTTAGTGAATTTCTGTGAACATGTGTACATTTTTTTATGATTACAGGTGTACTTGATGATGAAAATGAACCGGAGTCTCTGGTGAATGTTAACATGATTGACCAAGAGAAGGCGGACAAGTTTGTAGAGCTGATGAAGAAGAAACCAGATTATAATCCATATGATGATGCCTCAGAAGATGAATATGGCATAGTATGTTCTCACGTCCTTTGTTCAATCTTAGAAATACCTGTTGTTTTTTTTAAGTCGACAATGTTTATTCGTACATTTAGCATTAAGGAAATCAAAGAGGCATTTTTTGACTGGTAAACTGCATCAGTTTGTAGCTGGAAAATAGAAGTTCATAAACTATAGTAATCTGTGGTACAAAATAAGTTAAAGAACTTATTTCAAAAAATTGTTTAAGAAACAAAAATTAATTAGTTTGTCAAATATTTTGAAGGCAAAATTTAGAGGTAAGTACATGTATACTTGCATTCATAACAGTCAGTCCTTTCTCTTCTAGTTTAAGCCCAAAGATGTTTTATCCAAGTATGATGAAGAGATACAAGGTGAAAAGAAGCAGGTTTTCCAGTTAGGAGCAAAGGGAACTTACAATACAGAACAAGACAAACAGATGGAACGTATCAAGGCAGAACTTCGTGCACAGTCTGTAAGTAATGAACATATCATTAAAGAAGTATCAGTTTGAAACTTGATACACATGTTCACCAATAAGTGTAGATGTGCTTGACATATTTTTCATGCACGCCAATGCCCACTATGCCGTTTTATGGCCCAACATATCTAAATCTTGTGAAACAAACTACATCTACATTTCTCAAACTATCAATTTAAAACTTGGTGTGCATGTTCACTTATAAGTGTAATTGTGCCTGATGCATTTTTCATGCACATCGGTGTGTGCTTTTCGGTTTTACGGCCTGTCATAGCAAAATCTTGCAATCCGTACAACCTCCACTTCTCTAGGACTATCGGTTTGAAACTTGATGTGCAAGATCACCAATAAGTGTAGATGTGCATTCTGTATTTCCATTTTTACTCATAGAAAGGGGTATTAAACACATTCATTGATAGCTCTAGTTTAATGAACTTATCATTTCCTGCAGATCTTAGTTTGAAATATTTAATATTTGAATAATGCACTTTTTTATACCTTTGATTTTAGTTTTGTAGTATCAGTAAAGTTATGAAAACCAGTGTTAGGATTTTTTATGTATATAATAGAATATTAATGCTAAGCATTTATAATTTCATGAGAAAGGTAGAGGAGATATAACTTACACTGAAGATTGTTTTATATTTCAGCAAACATTGTCATCTCAGTTAACAGTTGCATCCGAGTACATGACAGCACAGGAAGCAGTAAGTTACTTTATCGTCACCAATGAATTTGCTTGTTTAGTTTTGTGTAAACTTGTATAATTGACGTGGATAATAGACAATTTTTTTGGCAAATTGTCAGGACTAGTTGTGATGACATGAACTTTTGCAGAAAGGATTTGTTGGATGTCTTCTTTGAGCCGTGTATTGTTTATCATTTTACTATTTGAATGCTTACTGCTGTAATGTTGAAACCTCTAGTAAATTATTGAAGAGCTTTGCAATATGTCTTCTGTATTTCTACAAGTAATAGTAAAGCTGTAAGATGTCATTATTTCATTTATGTAAAAGATCAAACAGATTTATTGAGAAGTTATTAAGTATAAATATCTCTGCTGTAACCCTTACATGTCAGTTGCCATCACATGCTTGTTTTCTGTGGGGAAACCTGTGTGTGTTTATAAAGTCAGAAGCATCTCTTTGTTCTAATGATAGTTTGGATGTTAATAGCAAATCTTGAAAATTTAGTTAAAAGATATGTTTGATTTACATTATTTATCTATTATTATAAATTATTTATTTCTGATAACAGCAGGCAAAGTTCAGGAAAGTGAAGAAGAAGTTGAGGAAGATAAGAAAAACTAAAATGTTAAAAGCTGATGACCTCCTGCCCCTGGCTGATGAAGGGTCTGTAGATCTAGGATCCAGGTAAGAAATATCTGTCAATATGGAGCAGTGAATACTGCAAGGATAGCAAGATTGAAGAAAATATGCCTTGGAGTTTATATATAACCTGCTAACTTAACAAAAAATTCAAAATTATGAAAGGACACCCTCTCATTTAGCAAACACACTTTTAAATCAGTCAGACCTCAAGATTCATTTGAATTGTGTTTAATTAGTCGTTAAAAACAATGCATGTTAAATGTTTTCAGATCTCGTGGTAGAAGGGAGCTGGTCAATGAAGCTGAACCAATCCCTGGACTGGAGTACACAGAACCAGTGCCTGGCTTAGATGTCAAACCCTTCGTTCCTCCCCAGCCAAAGCTAAAGGATATAGGTGATAATGAAATGATGAACTCTGATGATGAAGATGATGGTAATTGTCTTTTTTTGTAGAGAAACAAAATTGCCAGGTTTTTACTCAGGAGGACAGTGGTTTAGTAGGAATGATGTGTTAGTCTGCTTCTCTGCCTACCTGATCAAAAAAGGATGTTAATTGATACAAAACTAACTGTTCATGTTCATTGTAATTTCAGTAGATTAGAAGGGGGTTCCAACTGATGACCCAGAGTCATTAAGTGCTCGAAGTGGAAGCCTAAACCTTGAATGTTCTGTCACTAACAGTGTTTTTTCTTTGTTGACTTTTTGATGGCTGGAGAGTAACTGTAACATGCTCAGAAGTTTTCAACTCTATTTTTAGCTCACTTGATGATAACCTGCTCTTAAAGAGCTTTTGGGATCACCCAAAATCAGTTAGTGTGGTTTATTGTGCATCATGAACTTTTGCTTTAAACATCACCTCCTAAAACACATAGTCAAAGTTGATTAAAAAAGGCAGGGATATTTCTTGCATGAAGCTCTTTGGTTTGGAAGAACTCAATTCCATGCAGAACTCTTGCTGCTATGGCAACAAGAATGGAAGACTAAAAAGAATTCTTACCTAAAATCAACAGGCCCAGAGCTTTGAAATTTGCTGTCTGGTGGTCCTCTACCATGATTGTTAAAATTATGCCCCAGGGTCACTTTAGTCCTGGAGGGTAGCATGTTTCACACAGACATATACTAGTATAAGAAGATCTTTAAAATTCCTTTTGACTGAATCTGGTTTTCCTTTTATTTGATTATTTGCCCTTAGACCATACATAGTTAGGACTGGACTTAATACAGAAATGAGTACCAGATGACATCACATTTAAATAAAAAGAAACTGGGGAAATAAGAAATATTAGTGGTAATTCTGTGGTGTTTTGACCATGCTGCAAACTGGTATATTTCAGTTGAAGTAGAGGATCTGACAGGTGTACGAATTGATGAAGATGAGGCAAATCTCGAGTTACAGACAGCTCTCGATAAAACACGCAAACTCAAACAGAAAAAGACAAACTTTAAACCTGATAAGGTAAGCATTCAGTTGTGTAACTCAGAGTTAAATAATTCATGTTGATGTGGTATCTGACATCAAATCGCGCATTTTGACGTGTACAGTGGAAAACAGTCATTTGAAGAATGAACCAAAGAACGTGCTGGGAAGACTTAAGTTGTTTTTAAACAGACTTGTCTGACCCATTTTGAGTTTTATCATCAAAAATTCCTTAATATTCACTAGTACTCTTAGATTACTTCATAAATATCTTCATTAGTTTCTACCAGTCTTCTGTGTTGTACAGTTTTATAATCATATTGTGCTGCATTTTTTTTCAGAGTCTTTTGACCTCTGTGTTTTCAGATAGCAGAAAGAGTGAAATCAGAGAACATGCCTGATAATGAAGAGATGGAAAAAGGGGGATCTATAACAATCAATGCTACCTCAGAGTTCTGTCGGGCCCTTGGTGATATACCCACATATGGGCAGTCTGGTAACAGAGAAGAAATTGAAAAAGATGAACTTATGGTAGGTGCTGGGTTTGTGCCTGTTGAAAATGTTTAGAAACCAATGGTTCAGGGATGTTGAATGAGGGTATTTTGTTTGTGTGTATAACAGTTACCTTTTGGTCTGTTAGGCTGTTGCTAAGGTGGTCTCTGTCTTTACTTTTGGATGCCAATTTCTTTGACATAATGTATTGTTGACAAACTTGCCACACTGCTTGGTAATACTTTCTGGTGTAGCCCATGTCTATTTTGTGGCAGTTTTACTCGTATTAGAAGGTATCTTTAGTTTAAACTTTTTTATTTTACTTGGTTTAGATAACAGCTTTGTGCAATTTACAATATATGTTTGTTAGTACCACTTTATGACAGCTTCCTGGGTTTTAACCAGTACTGGTACCAATAGTGTGAAATGAGGAGTGAAAGTGGAGACTATCACTCACGACAGGATTCGAACCAGCAAAGTCGGGATTCTAAGTTGGACATTCCAACACTCCAACTTTGCCTTCACTTTTTGTTATTTTTAAAATAAAGTATGGCAAGATCTTCAGGTGGAAAAGTCTGATTTCTGTGTTTAAAGTTGAATTTCTATGTTTGACATTTTTTTCTGGTGCAGGAATTGGAGCGAGAGTTATTGGAGGAGCGTCGGAGAATGGAGGAGGAAGAGGAGGAGCATACTGGATGGAACAGAGTCGAGATTGACGAAACTCCTGTCAACATTGAGGTCAGTATTCATTGATAGCCCCTGGATATTTTACACAATTTGCAATGTGCATAGCCCTTGTCAATCTTAAGACTGGCTTTCATGGTTAAGTGGTTAAAATTTTGTTAAAGGACTTGAAGTGTCAAAACTTAGAGTTACCCTTTTCAGTGATCATATTCCTTTTAACGAAGTATGAAGGGTTATACTTGAGTCAGTCTCTGGAATAGACTAATAGACATTTTTCAAAGTGGATTCTGTATTTTTGGTCATTTTTATAAAACTTCACAAAAATAGTCTTCATGATATGTAATAGTGCATTACTTAATTTTTACAGTAAAAAAATTGCTGTCATGTTAGTTGTTATTTTATTGACTATGGAATTATCTGTACATTTTTGGCTAGTTTTTTTTTTACATATATAAAACCTTATTTCAGGGGGAGGAAGGTGCCATCTTGGAAGATGAGCCTGTGATTAACAAAGGTATTGGTCAGGCCCTAAATGTGGCTGTAAACAAAGGATTTCTCGAGAAAGAGAAAATAAAGACCCAAAAAATGAGCAAACAGATGCTTGAGATGAAAGCACAGAACTATTCTATTGAAGATAAAAGATATGAGTAAGTGTTTTACCATATAGACGTTTGTTATCATTTGTACTACAGTCATTGTTTTTTTTATGCCCCAGAAGGGAGGCATAAAGGAATTGAACTTTCTGTCCATCCCAGTTTCGTGTAAGCAATATATCTCTGGAGCACCTTGAAGGATTTTAGAAATTACATGTTCTTGGTAGAAGTATTTAGTTTAGCTACATGATGGGAAGAATGTGTGACCCAAGGTCAATGTCGTGAATGTAAATAATTTGCATCTGTCTTCCTGTCTGCCCATATCTTTTGAATACCTTGAAAGATACTGATATTACTAGGTAGAAATATTCAGTATAATAATCAGCAACAAGATAGGCAGAATATTCAATTTGGTTAGTTCCATTCAAGGTCAGTGTCACACATCTGATCAGTTTGCATCTGTTCTCCATTTGTTTCCGCTCCATATCATTTGAACACCTCCAAGGTGGCTCTGGTGAAGATCAAGGTTACACATAGATCAAAAGTTCTGTCTGTCCACCATTTCTAGTTAGTTTCATATCTCTTGCACACCTTGAAGAATATTGAAATTACTTGGTAGAAATATCCAGTATAGTCATATGCTAGGTAGAAAATATGATATTGTTGGCTCAGTATGATAAATATGCACTTACAGCAAGTGTTTTAACTCTTAACTTTATATGTTACGTATGTTAAAACACCTAAGTGTACTTATAATACCAGAGAAATATTTTCCATCAAACCTTGTGCTTTTCTGTATGATGTATAACCTTTGGGGGCATTTTTCTGATGATGTGACAATTTTGTTTGATTATTGAAATTTTAGAGCCTTTTCATTATCTTTTTATGCCCCCATAGGGAGGCATATAGTAATTGAACTGTCCGTCCGTCCGGACCCGTCAGTCCGTCCTAAAACTTTAACATTGGCAATAACTTTCTTATTAGTAAGTGGATTTACTTCATACTTGGACACAACACCCCTTTGGACAAGACCTTTCCACTGACCTATATTTATTTGACCTTGATCTCTGAATGACCTTTATCTTGAAGATCCAATTGTCCAAAAACTTTAATATTGCCCATAACTTCTTTATTAGTAAGTGGATTTACTTCATACTTGGACACAACACCCCTTTGGACAAGGCCTTCCCACTGACCTATATTTGTTTGACCTTGACCCCTGAATGACCTTTACCTTGAAGATCCAATTGTCCAAAAACTTCAACATTGCCTATAACTTCCTTATTAGTAAGTGGATTTACTTCATACTTAGACACAACACCCCTTTGGTCAAGACCTTCCCACTGACCTTTAATTATTTGACCTTGACCCCTGAATATCCAATTGTTCACAAACTAATATCTGGCCATAACTTCCAAATTAGTAAGTGGATACACTTCATACTTAAACACAACACCCCTTTGAACAAGGCCTTCCCACTGACCTATATTTATTTGACCTTGACCCCTGAATGACTGGTTCTCAGCTCAAAGGTCAAAGCACCTTTCGGGGGCATTGTCATCTTACAGTGACAGCTCTTGTTGATAACCATTTAAAATGTTCTTCACATCAGCAGGATGATTATGAAACTGTTTGTTGAAAAAAGAAATTAGAAAGCTCTACAAGTCCAGGTTTTGTTTACAAATAAAAATGGTAGTTTTGTTTCTTGTTTTTAAAAACTGTGTATTCTCATTTTTATGAGTGATTTATTTTATGCTTGAATACTTTCTAGCGACTTAGATGAGAAGTATAAGAAGCGTGACAGATACACAGGTATGTTGATGGACTTTAAAGAAAAAGAGAGCTACAAACCTGATGTCAAACTGGAGTATGTAGACGAGACTGGACGTCATTTGAATCAGAAAGAAGCTTTCAGGCAGTTGTCACATAGATTCCATGGTAAAGGATCGGGGAAAAAAAAGACAGAAAAACGAGGGAAAAAATTGGATGAAGAACATGTACGTTTGCTTTAAATGTTTGCTTGAAATCTGTGAATAAAATACTAAGGAAAAGAAATAACAGTTGAATTTGTTAAAGCGACTGACTCACAAAATTTTGCTGAAATTTTTTTTCTTTAAAATTTAAGAGAATTTAATATACTATGGAAAAAACATAATGTTATGCTTCTATAAACCATGAAAACTGAAAAAAAAAGTTTTGACTTAACCAGGATTCGAACCCACGACCTTTCGGTCAGTAAAATGTAGAGCGACGATCTAGACCACTAAGCCACAGTGCCTACTTGTAAGGTTGAGTCAAAATTAATTTTATAAACTCCCGTGACTAACGGGGTAAATTTTTTACCAATAAAAGTGAGTAAAACTTTTTATTTTGATGTTTTTCTGTATCAAAAAATGAATCAGTAACTTAGTTTAAATAAAAAATTTCAAGATGTAAGAACATTTTCTTTTTTTTCATCATCGGCCCATCTGTGAGTCAGTCGCTTTAAATCTGATAAGGTTGATTTACTTTATGTTAAAACATTTTAGCTGAACAGAGATTGATTTAATTTATATTAATATAGTTTAGCTGAAATTAAAGTTATGTTAATACATTTTAGCTGAAAAGAGATTGAGTTATGCTTGTACAAGTATGACTGCACTGTCTTTTGTCAATCATCCAAAAAACGCAAAAATTCAATTAAATAGTTCTTTTACTAATGGTTTGTTTCTTGATCTCACAAATTGAGGAATTCGAAATAGTTTGTGTAGTTGCAGAAATTTTACGGTTATGGATAGTTTTATCCAACCAGTTATATAAATGTTCACTTGACAACCCTTATTTCTAGCTGATGATGAAAATGAGTGCAACAGACACCCCATTGAATACTGTAGCCTTACTGAAGGAAAAACAACAGCAAGAGAAAACACCATACATTCTTCTCACTGGAAACAAAGGATTCACGTATGTATCTGTTTCTGTATTGTTTCTTTTATTTCAATAATAGCTTACTTGAATGATAACTTATATAACTCATCAGAGACGCTAGCTATGAAAGTTCTCTCAATTTTGCTCGGCTGTTATTAATTATGGGAGGTGAAAAGTGTTTTGAGTGTCACACTGACTGTAAAGTTTTAAAAATTCGAGGAGATAAAATACTGATTGATATATTTATAATGATATATTTATAATTCTGGGCATGTTTTGTAATGGCAATATTGTAGATTATTTTTGAGAAAGGTCAAGGTTAGAGTACATTGTAGGAAGATTTCATTATAGTCTGACACCTTTCACATAAGTCACTGCAATAAACAGTGAGTTCCACTGAAGTGCTTCTCGGCTAATTCTTTTTTGTTATTTTGTAACATTTCATTTCCAAATCTCCATTTTGTTTTGCAGACAAACTATGGTGAAACCATCAACTTGACACCACATCCTATGATTCATATCGGTTTAGAAATCGTAACACCCTGTCCAAACAAAGATGATGAAATGTCAGAATGATGTACTTGATGAACTTGATTTCCTGTGTAGAGATTTAAACATTGTAGGCTGACAGAAGAATGTTGTGGGCATTGTTTCTTTTTGAAAAGTTGCCCACAACTACACTTAACCCTTGTAACAGGAAAAAATGTTAAAATTTAATATCAATTTATATGGAAGGTTTGGAGGATTGCTGACTTTATTTGGTCATTATGCTGTACAGTATCTGAATTCCATTCATGAGATGTTTTAAATAAAACATAGAATGTGTCTTGTGTCCTTGTTGTTGCTTACATTTGTCTGTGTTACTTCTGATGTGTTCAGAAGGTTCAGACAAACACTTTTAATGGACCATGCATTCAAGTACACACTGAATTTATGACACTAGTGTTTTTGTAACGTCATTATCTCGCGTGTTTTCAGTGATTTAGGAACAAATTGACTATTTTCTGTCAGTACTCTAATGTTAGACTATTGATTCAGTATTGGCATTTAATAAAGGGAGTGATATTAAAACAACACGTTTGATAGAAAAGATAGTCTTAAACATCTATTGATCTTATTTGCATAGAATATGAATACAATAAGTGCTGACATACTGAGGTGGCAGGGTTTGGGCTCTCTGGACGAACCACGATAGTAATACGCTAAGTCTTCAGTTAAACTTATAACAACTTCATAAGCTTCTCCATCAGTGTATTGATAATGACAGGCAATGTACTAAAAAAAAATTTTTTTTCATAAACCGTTTCAAAACATAAAGGTCAGCAATATTTGCCAAAATATTTTCAATACCAGTCAGAAGTTATTACCACAAGGAGCGTATACAACAAAGGTGGTTTTTGATTTTTTTTTATAGAATTGCTCGGCATATTTCATCAATTGCTGTGTATCAAGATGTAGTGTTTTGTGACTACATTATCAATATAATCCTATAGCCGAATCATTTCTGTAGCCAAATTAATATAATTTAAGCAAATGGCTAATGGCAGAGTGAGCCCTGAAATTATCAAAACAAAATTTTGAAGAAAAAAAGCTGTGGTTTGTTTACAGTAAAAAAAGTTTAACTGAAGTTTTTATTTTCAAGTTCATTTGCAGCCTATGACCAGCTTTCACAGTCGAAACGTTTGAGACCATTAAGAATGACACTGGCCAGTTACTATGGAAGATTATTTATGCAAGAATTGTATTGTTGTATTCGGTGAAATGCTTCATATTAAACGGCAACTGTCTGCTACATACGTCAATAGATTCATTCATGCTTAGTATAAATGCTTAGTGTTTCATAATATACTTCTTGTTAACTAACAAATAATGCGTCCATGCATCTGCTTAGTTCAATGCCAATGTCAATAGCTGAATGCTGAATTTTGATCTGGGGGAGGGGTGGGGGGGGGTGGAGTGGGGGCACCTAAGGGATGTGTCAAATGGCAGACACAAATGTCACATCAGATATCAAAAAATACTTTTAAAACAAAAAAGAAGGTCAATAGTTCAAGGTAAACCAAAGTCAAATTTGAAGTCTGTATGCAAACTTATACAAATTGTTACAATTTCAAAGACATATCTTCAAAATAAAACAAGGAAGTAGGTTAAGGTCAGCCAAGGTCAAAGTTGAAGTGTGCATGCAAATTTATATAAACAGAATTTCATTGGTTTAAACATACTTTATTGCATTTTTGAAAAGCAAAAGTTTGGGCCACAAGTGCTTACCACTTATAAATCGGCCCTCCCAAAATACAATACAGTTACAGATTCACATAGGTCAGAGGACAATTTTAACATATCTTTTTAAATTTTAACTACAAAAAAGACGATAAGCAGACATAAAATATATATAGAAATAGTTCTAGTGCTGCAAGTACAAAGATGTGGTGTGCTGCGCCCAGATCCCCTCCCCAACTTTATCGCCACTGAACAAACGCGTACAGATTAGAAGACACCAATAACTAATTAAATCTGCCGGTTTAGTGTATATATTTTTGTACTGCTCTAAAAATGCTCGTGTTGTCTACATCTGAAAGTTCTTCTTTACCGCATAGTACTGTTTGAACATTTAAAGGATGAACTTTGTGTGTGCCCTTGAATAAGGATATTCTCTGTTGTAAGAACAATGGACATTTACATAGGAAGTGTTCAGCATTTTCAATACCTGTATTGCAAGTTCATAGTGCATCATTTCTTCAGTTGTTCTTACATAGATCATAATTTAAGTTACTACATCCATTTCGCAAGCGTGCATGTATAACTGATAGTTTCCTTTCCCCAACTAAATAAAAGGGAGGCACATTCTTTGTTATAAAAAAATAAGCCTTAAGTTTCTGTTTGAAATTCATTAGTGTTGGTAGCTCTTTCATATGATCTGGTAAACTGTTCCACAAATCAACACTAGATGGCACGAAGGATTTTGAAAACAGTTTAGTTCTTCTTGGCATGACGGTATAATTTTGTGAATTTCGTAAATTATAATGCTATTTTCATTCACATTTCTTGGAAATATTGTTGAAAATTCATTGGGTAATAACCCGTTTTTAAGTTTGAACATTATGATCAACTTCTGAAACTGTCGCCGATCATTGATAACCAACCAATTTCACCAATTAAGTTATTTATAGAGACAGAACGGGTTAACCCTGTCACGACACGTGCTACTTCATACTGTAATTTTTCTAACCTATCTTTATCAAGTTCTGTACAACTATCCCATACTACTGCTGCATATTCCAATAATGGTCGCATGTATGACAAATAAATTTGGTTCAACGTTTTCCTGTTTAATTTAAATTTCAAAACTTTCATCAAATTTATAACCATAGAAGCTGATTTATAAATGTTATCGATGTGTTCCTGCCATTTACCATTATTACTAAACGTATTTCCTAGATGTTTATGGTGTTCACAAAACTGAAGCTGGACTCCCTCAAAGAAAAGTACTGGAAAAATTTGGTACCTGGATGTAGTAAAAAACAGAGCTTCCGTTTTGTTAGGATTAAATTTAACAAGCCATTGTTTAGACCATTTTGATAAAATATGTAGATCATATTGCATAATACCTTCTAGGTCTTGGATATTAGATGATGTTTGAGCTATTGAAGTGTCATCTGCAAATAATCTTGTTATACTTAGCAAATTTTCTGCTATGTCATTAACATACACTAGAAAAAATAGAGGTTCTAATATAGAGCCTTGTGGAACACCAGCATTTGTATAACACAATTGTGATTGACTCGATCCAGTTGAAACGGTTTGTGTTCGAGAGGTTAAGTAATTTTCTACCCAATGTAACAGTTTCCCGTCAATCCCATTTTGTTTTAATTTAAATAGCAGACCTTTGTGCCAGACACGGTCAAATGCTTTAGAGATGTCACAGAATATCATACACATGTGTTGTTTAGAATCTAACGCTTGACAAATTTGGTGATATATTTCTATTAACTGATATACACTAGAATAATGAGGCCTGAACCCACATTGGTTTTTAAAGATAAGGTTGTTAGAATGCAAGTGATTATATATATATGTTTGTAAATAACCCTTTCCAGAACCTTTCCTAAACAACATAAAAGAGAAATTGGTCTATAATTACTTGGTTTGTCGGATTCACCTTTCTTAAATATAGGAATAACGCTCGCTTTTTTCCAAACTTTAGGAAACACACCTTCTTGTAACGATCGGTTAAATATAATTGATAATGGTTTAGCAATAGTACTGGAGGTAACCTTTAACATTTTATGGCTAATGCCATCAGGACCATTGGCTTTGTTAACATTTAAATTGTTAATAACATCTAAAATTTCGGTTTCGAACATTTCAATATTTTCTACTTTAGCTTCACTCTTCCTTTCAAAAATAGGCAAAGTTGCGTTAGAATCATCAGTATTAGAGATCGAAGAAAAATATGTATTCAAACAATTTGCTTTTTCTGAGTCTGTAACTGCATAATTTACATTACCATCTGGTAGTGTAGTAACTAACGGTGGTATTGATGCATCTTGTTTATTTCTTTTGACAAAACACTTTACAAGTTTCCAATATTTACGTTTGTCTGTTTGTTCAGCATCTATCAGAGATTCTTCAATATTATTGTAAAATTTAATCTTTGCTTGCTTAATATAATTGTTAGCTTTGTTTCAAATTTTTTAAACTCTTTCAAATCTTCTAAAATATGCGAATTTAATGCCCCTTTCCTTACTTTACCCCTTTTTTTTAAATGAGTCTTCTACACTCCGAATCAAACCATGGTTTATCGTTAGGACGTATTAAGACCTGTTTATTAGATATACACTGTTTAACAATATTTATAAATTTATTTGTAAACTCTAAACATCGATCGTCGAGATTTCCTGTATGTAAAAAATTCCAATCTGTCCTGCTTATTTCTGTATTTAATAGTTCATAATTTCCTTTATTATATAGCCAAACTTCTCGTTCATAACAATCACTTGTATTATAAGAAAACGATATAATAGCATAAGTAGCACAGTGGTCACTTATTTCTGGGGGTAATGTTATTATAGAATTTCATTGATGTAGCATCAAAAAACAAGGAAGTAGGTCAGTAGATGACATGAATGGCAAGGACAAATGTTGAAGGTTAAGTACCGTCCTATCCCATCCAATGATTTTTTTCAGAGTAGGGAGTGGGGTACCTGGGTGAGGTGGGTTGGGGCTGATGAGGGCCAAGATCTTTCAAAGCCTATCTTATTAACAAGGCAATGCTGAACCATGTGTATCTAAGCTCAAGGCAATTTCAATTTCTTTAAAACTTTTTCCTTTATAACTTGATGTAAAACCAAGTGACCCCTTGGGCAGGGCCAATTTGATCCAGGGACCATGATTTGTATAAACTTGGTAGAGGTCTACTAGACAATGGTGCAAACAAAATATCTAAATCCCAGGCCTAATGGTTTCGGACAAGAGGATTTTTTAAAACCTTTTCTATGTAAGTCTATGTAAAATCAATTGACCCCTGGGCTCGGGCCAGTTCTGACCCTACAGCCATGATTTATACAACTTTGGTAGAGGTCCATTAGATTGTGCTATCAACCAAATATGTAAGCTCTAGGCCCTGTAGTTTTAGACAAGAAGATTTTTAAAAACTTTTTTTATAGATCTATGATTTGTATCTTCTTGGTAGAGGTCCACTTGACAGTGGTACAAATAAAATATCTAAACCCTAGACCCAATGGTTTCTGACAAGAAGAGGTTTTTTTATGTTTTCCTAGATAAGTCTATGTAAAATTAAGTGACCCCTGGGGCAGGGCCAATTCTGATCCCACGGCCATGATTTATCTGACTTTATGTAGAGTTCCACTAGATGATGCTATCAACCAAATATGTAAGCTTTAGGCCTTGTGATTTCATGCAAGAAGGCTTTTTAAAAACATTTTCCTATATAACTGTATATATGATCAAGTGACCCCTTGGGCGGGGCCAATTTTTATCTAGGGGACATGATGTGTATAAACTTTGTAGAGGTCGCCTAGAAAATCATACACACCAAACATCTTAACTCTAGTCCTTATGGTTTCGGACAAGAAGATTTTTTTTAATGTTTCCCAATATAAGTCTATGTTAAATCAAGTGACCCCCGGGCTCAGGCCAATTCTGACCCCACAGCAATGATTTATAAAACTTTTGTAGAGGTCCACTAGATGATGCTATCGACCAAATATGTAAGCTCTAGGCCTTGTGGTTTCAGACGAGAAGATTTTCTAAAGATTTTTCTTTCATTTGCCATGGCAACGACAGATTTGCCTGTAATTACATTTTTATATACCTTTGAAAGAAGATCATGCAAGGATCATTTGTGTAAAGTTCAATTGCAATTGACCCAGTGGAATAAGAGGAGATGTTGTTTAAAGTCAATTCTGGACAACAGACGGACGGACAACGTACAAAACAGCATACTAAAAGCTACAGCTGACCTTCAGTCAGGTGTACTATAAATCTAATTAATTGCCTATATACAGTAACAATTATTAATTTGTTAAGAAGCTTTTTTGCAATTGCTGTCAATATGCACCAAGAAGTGAAATAATAACATTTGTACTAAGCCTGTTAAATTTGTCAAGAACCAATGAATTTGGACAAATTCTAGCGCGGGGTTTGTGTGTGTGTGTGGGGGGGGGGGGGGGGTGCAGAAGTTGTAAAATTATAAAGACTTCTCTCTAGCACAGTAACAGACGGGCTAAAAAGAAGATATCTAAACCAAGTTACTGTCTCGTTTTTGTTGCAGAAATAAATTACAATATAAAGTTTTACACACTTTAAGTAGGAAAACTTTAACCCCGTTACTCACCGGGTTGTTATCTTGTTAATATAGTAAATTTTACACCAATTACAGGAACAGACTGTGTGTTAGATCGAAAACTGTAATCCGGAAAGCTATGTGTTCGAAATCTATTATTAGCATAATTGTATTTTTTAAATATTATATTAATTTCTCTTATATTAAAAAAAAACAAACAAACACATTTTAAGCTAAAATCTGTTAGTGGCGTTAAAATGTAAAACTTTTCCTTTGTGGACAGATTGCATTGACTGTATATCACCAGGGCCTTAATTAAGGCCCTGATATCCCATGGAGAACAAGTACGTGACTTGAATACTTTATTCTGTAGAAACATGTCATACTTTACATATACAACAATTGTATAATATCAAAAAATAAAACTAAATTGCGTAGAAGTGTGTTCCGTCCTTTAGGATTATACACACTGATTTCTAGTATTGTTGGTGTTTAGCAGAATAAGAAGATTTGTCCCCATTTTCACCAAAACCACGGCAATTTTTCCGTGCATAAAAAAAGACAGTTAAAATTAGTCGTAACAGTTTGACTTGAATGAAAAAAAAAAACGGTCAGTAAGATGGGTCGAATTTAACAGATCAGGACAAATTAATTAGGCTTCATTTTAATATGATTTTAAAACACAATTGTCAAACTAAGTTTTGTCCAATAAAACATTTGTAACCGTTTTCATGGTTTTGTTATCAAGAAATTTAAGCTCCTACTTCATGGGCCTTTTGCACAATCTCAAATTCACCCTCAAGGGGTGGGAAGGAGGTGGGCGTTTAAGTACATCCCTCAAGTTCAACCAGGAAAGCACAGATTTCAGACTGATCTGTTCGAATAAGAATCGAATGAAAGTCTGGCCAAATTATGTTTGTCGTAGGTCTGGACTCCAGGTATACCTGTTTAACTCATAAATTTAACCGTGAAGAAAGAGACAAAAAGATAAGCAGTTTCTAAAGTTTATTTAGGCTTGAAATGTTATTAGACAGGTGACTGATTCATAAGGTAAGACAGTATCTTTAAATGACAATCAGAAAGTCATAGTACCTTAGTACTAGTCCATATAATCAGATTTGTCGTAGAGACATCGAGAAAAGTTTTGATAGGCGGTGTCTTTCTTTCCGTTACGGTTTGACAATAATAATAAGAAAATGTCTATAAAATGGGTCAATCCGTCAACGCCAAATTCATTAGGCTACCTTAGTTCCTGCTTACTAACAATAAATATATGGAGACCCAAGGTACAGGTCAACCTGTGTTTCCATAATAATTGAATGATGCAGTAATAAGAAAATGAAATTGTAATTTCATGGATGCAACGTTCTGCAAAGAGGGCCTACTGAAATATTGTTAAGAATCAAAGAAATCTGGCATGATGTGTGAAAAGGTAAACCGACTGTATATATATATACAAACACATAACACATTTAAAATAGTTTTTAGAAGGTTACAATTTTACTCAAATTTAAAACAAAGTAAGAACCTTATAAATAAGGTGCAAATTTATGTAACATTTCAGAGTTAAATCAGCTCTAACTAGTGACATAAAGTTCTAAGTCATAACAAGAGAGGTAATAGAAGAACCAAACCTCTAGTGTGACTAAATTGATGAAATGAGAATACAGAATGTTTTTAAGTCTAATAAGTCAGGAACATGAAGTTTAAAATCAATTCATGATTATAATGGGCTGCCTAAAATTTGATTCAAAATTAAAACATTCCTCTATCTCCTGTAAAAAGGGTCTCCTTTAGGGATTAGTTATTATAAGTGAATTAGGCTCGATTTATCGTTCTTCCATTACATGAGAATGGACCCAGCTAAAAAACAGAAAACATGATGTTATGTATATAATTTGGCATAAAACGCAACGCAGAAATTGTATATATTTTGACATAACACAAAGAACCAAACATATATCAACGTATGCATGTCATTAATGTACTAAAACAGTCGATTAACAATGAGAGAAAGCACTAGATTTCATTTAAATGGACACTATGAGTATAATCAAAGTACATTTACTATACTGTTAATAACGAAGCACATAAGCAGTTATATCACTTGGCATTTGGTGTTAGAATGAATATTTTGAAAATCATCATAAAGGTTAACGTAAAACACTAAGAAATTGGCATTTACACCAATCATTCTTTTACTTATACGCCCTAATTTGTCCCCAAGTATAAAGTTTATGACCAAAACCGGATGCAACAATACAATTTTTGCATAAATAATCTTCCATAATACCTTGATGGTTCCGTAATAGCCTAAGGCATGAAAAAGTCGAAACGAAGGCTGGGCGTCAAAAATAGAAATAGCACAGTCTCTGATTTAATCGATTGGCATGTGCAGATACTTATTTTTGAATGTTGTTTACTGTGAAATGAAGTCTTTCACAAATTATAATGAACTCGAAGCATGCAGAAATATAAAACTGAAATCATTAAAAATTCTTGGCCAAAATCTGCCGACTAACTCCTTTTAAAGAATTTAGAGAAGATAATAGCTTGTGTTCATTGTGCCAACTAACAAGGCCATTATTATCATCTGATTATGGGAATTAATACGCTTGTTCCTTTCTCCTAATATCTTATTGTAAGAAAATGTAAGGGAGACCACAACATGAACTTCGGTTCGAATAGTGTCTAAATTGTTGCATTGTTACCACATTACCACATTGTGAATCCCGCACAACTACATTAAGCGCCAGGGTAAAAACTGGAACGGAATGTATCAAACATGGGTATCCGATGATGATACTGTTATATTGTTATAAAAATAAACGTTTCTGCAAATTTTGTCTAAATTTTACATTCAAAACCAAATCTATTTACCCAGCGGAATCATCCTAAGTAGAGGGTCGTCTGCAGCTTTTGATCTGCAGATGCCTTCCCCAGCATTCTAAACCTAAATGCCGTGGACCACGGTGACATTAAGTAAAACACTAGGATCTTAAACATGTGAATATCATCAGTGGATCCACGTTAACAGTGCCATGTTTCATATAACCCCCACTCTGTTTAGGTACTGGTCAACAGCTCGATTATCTCTTTGATGTTGTCTCTGTAACTGGTATTTTTCACCATGCTTAACTGAATTTTACTTGTCTGTTTAAATCAGACTTACATTTTTATCCAAAAGAGAAGAAAAAAGTAAAAAAAAACACACTAAAATCTAATAGCTATTGATAAGGCAACAAGTGAAAAAAGGAAGAAAAGACCAAAGAACATGCATTCGTGTGGATGCTGAAACGTTTATCACATAACATGTATTCATGTGGATGCTGAAACATTTATCACATAACATGCATTCATGTGGATGCTGAAACATTTGTCTACTTAACATTTTCATTTTGACTTCAAACAATTCAACTTACTTATCATATTAATAGTTTTATATTTTTAACTTTGCTGTCGCATGTCTTCCACTCAGTCTCTTTTCACTGTATGTCTGACAATGTGATTGTTATAAAGAAAGAATAACAGTTTATGAAAGCAAACTTGATTGCTTATAGAACACCTAACGGTTTATTAAGGGAAACGTGATTGTTTATACAAACCCTAACTGTTTTTGAAGGGAAACGTGATTGTTTATACAAACCCTAACAGTTTATGAAGGGAAACGTGATTGTTTATAGAAACCCTAACAGTTTATGAAGGGAAACGTGATTGTTTATAGAAACCCTAACAGGTTATGAAGGGAAACGTGATTGTTTATAGAATCCCTAACAGTTTATGAAGGAAAACGTGATCGTTTATAGAGACCCTAACAGTTTATGAAGGGAAGCGTGATTGTTTATAGAAACCCATACAGTTTATGAAGGGAAACTACAAGACGTACTACGGGACTGTTGATTTAGATTAAAAATCTGACTTTATCAAAGTACTTTTTTTTATTAAAAATTCCGATAAGTGGACTTCTACCAGTATTAGTAAAATGGTGTTCCTAGGCAGAGATGTTATATAAAGTCTATGGCCTCATGCATGACTAGAAGCTGTCTTAGTGGTTCAACTAAACCACTCACAGTGTTTGAAACATTTAATTTACCCAAATAAAATCTTAAAACTGTTTCTTTCAATATTTACTATCAACTGTTAAAATGTACCGAACAATTTGTGCTATGTTATTTGCCATATAGGAACCAGAGCTCAAGGCAAGACTTGCTGCACTAATTCTGAACATAGAATGTTACATTTGCCAATAGATATGACCCTGCTTTTGTTCAGACTGACATGATCTGAGATCTGTAACATGATGGTTAAAATGTTTTTTAATCAAAATTATTTAGTTACATTTAGATACATTTGAAATAAAATATGTCTGTTAAAGTGAAAACTGTACAATTTGACAAGTGTTTAAGCTTCTCGACTTAAATCTACAAATGGTTAATGCACTATGTTCCATCAAACCGTTTCATCACAATAGAGTATCTGACAATACCGTTGCCATGCTGGCATCTTCAGGGTAAATTAGGAACTTTAAAAGTTGTTAAGCACAGGAGTTGTAATACGCTGAATTGTTCCTTTATCTGTAAATATACGAAAAAGAACTTTTAGTTCATAAGCAGTTCAGTACAACTATCATTCAGCATTATTTTAGTTTCTAAGATAAAATATTACTTAACTATGAGAATGAGATTGTTTTGTCAATTTTAAAACATACATTAAGGTACATGTCGATATTTTATGTAATTGGTATTTGAAAGCTTTCAAAGATTTAAAAAGAGTATAAAATAAAAACTGTGGTATGAAGATTACTGTTATGGAAAAAATATAAGAAAGTTAGATCTGCTATATAAACCTTTCAGAATACCAGTATAAGAGAAAGTGACGTATTAAGTATGTGCCTCTTTACAGATTAGTAAAAAATTGTTACCAGTCTGCAGATTCTTCTCTGCCTGAAAACAAAGTGAACGAACACTTCACACATCCACACTTGAACGTTTTCCTTTTGTCATCCTCGTCTTCCATGAAAGCTTTCAAGGTTCTTGGCTTCAGGAGGACTATATCCTCCCTAGATCTTGAGACACGCACAAGTTTAGCGAGTTCGTGCCGTAATGAGCTTTCATCTTCGGATAACGTGCCATCATTTGTAAGTAAATCGTAACAGGAAGACCGTAAACTACTTCCGCCATCTTCCTGTGTCAAGACGCGTCGTAAAGCTTTCTCCATTGGGCCCAGCTCTCTTTCTTCTAATTTATCCCCGTAGTACTCCTGAAGAAAAAAATGACACTGAAATTTTAACCCTTACTATTTTCAAAATGGACTTGTCCATCTTTCAGTTTGGGCAGTCCCATTTACCATTGATAGGTTGAACAGTGCAGATCAAGATCAGGCTGTACGGATTTGCAGGTTGACCTACGTCTGGACTGGTCACAAGGCATAGTCAATTGCCACCAGAAGGGTAAAGGTTAAGCAATCATTCATCACTTCAGCAGAGGGTCTTTTTCCGGAATGCTGATTTTATTTAACAATTCAATACAAATTTAAAATCACCCGCCACTTAAGTCATCCTATTAGTGACATTACCATATAGCACTGTCACTTCTCTAATCTCAAATTATTTATATTACAGAAAGTACCAAAGTAAATCACTTACGGAAGCATAAGATATGTTTATTGCCCTAGGTCTAATTAACATTTTGTCGCTAGCAGTTAATAAATCTTTTTATTATACACTTACAAATGAAATATTGAGCAATATTGATGAAATAAAATGCATATTTTCATTTTCCGTATTTTCACTGAAAAAAATTATTTGTTACTGCAGTGAAACATATTTTCCGTATTTTCATGGTGTCTTGCCGGACTACTTTCTTCTAAATTCAGCCAATACACAAAATGAAAGGGGAATTCTTTCGAATCGTAAGGTCAAAAAAGAGAGAAAGTATATAATAAACAGAAAATTCAAGTTTTTTCTATAAATACGGATTTATTTTCATCTCGTGGTATGAAAATTACCTGCAGTGTGTCTGTTTGAGCTTTATTTATGAAAAAAGAAATAAAAAGAAGAAAAACATAGATTAAATGCATCTTTTACCTTTGATATTTTACACTAATATATTTTTTGATTGCAACACTTCATTTTAAGGCTTTTGTCCTAAGGCCCTGGTTGTAACACATGACATTTGTGTTGCCAAGCAAGAAAACAAAGTTATGACCCAGACAGGTTCAGACGCACGCACGTACACCGTCTGCCATTGAGTCAAATATGTCGATCAAGCCGCCTCGAACAAAACAACATACACGAAATTTTAACCATTTCTTTGTGCTTATTCATCTTTTTTTTCATGAAAATATCAGCAACAAGATTTTTTTCATTAGAACATCAGCGACAAGATTTTTCATGAAAATGTCTGCAACAAGACTTTTCATGAAAATATCAGGAACAAGATTTTTCATGAAAATATCAGCAACAAGATTTTTCATGAAAATATCTTCAACAAAATTTTTCATTTAAATATCTACAACAAGATTTTGCATTCAAATACCAACAACATGATTTTTTTTTCATTAAAATATCAACAACATGATTTTTTCATTAAAATATCAGCAAGAAGATTTTTCATTAAAATATCTGCAACAAGAAGTACCTTGATTGTTTCATATGCGCTCATAAAGAGGGCTATCAGAAGGTTAATGACCACTATGGTAAATATAGCCACGTAGGCCCCTATATAGATCCTCGAGAACCACCAGACCCATAGGCCACCACTCTTGTCACTCTGCAGTATGGCGAAAGTGGCATAGATTTCATCACCGTTTACAACAGCTAACAATGTTTCGGCTACAGCCGAAGGTGTCTGAAACTGAAATCAACGATGCGTTCCTTTTGAAATCGTCATTTATTCAGAATTTTGTTTATGAATTGCGGCAATTAATTCTCAGAAATAGAAACATGTTCTCACTAATAGAATTAGCATTATTGTGTGTATACTCTTTTACTCAAGTATTTCAGAGCAATTTTCAAAAGTTTTTGATCTTACAAGTTTTACTATGCGGACAGAAAGTGTAAATTAATGGTTCCATTCTTCCATACATTTTGTTTCCTGTTGGATTATACTTTTCTAGAACACGGCATACATATGTAGATATAAAAGGACTAATACTCAAACCTTGACATGGTACGGTGCCATCACGACGTATCCACAAACCCAGAACCCTACAAACAGAACGCCCACACACAGAAGATATGCCATGACGTCCCAGAACGCCCGATACAACGTGCTAAATAATAACTAAAATAAAATTAAGTATATAACTTTTCAAAAGCTGCAATAGGCAAACAGGACTTTGATAAAAAACACGTTAATACCTTTATAATCCCCTGCCGCGTAGCGGAGAGGGGATTATAGGAATGGACCTGTCTGTCCGTCTGTCAGTCTGTCCGTCCGTAACTTCGTGTCCGCTCCATAACTTTTTAACTCATGGAAAGTTTTTTAAAACACTTGGCACAAATGATCGCCAGTATTAGACGATGTGTAGAACGCAAAACCAGGTCGCTACCCCAAGGTCAAGGTCACACTTAAAGCTTAAAGGTCACATATAAAAAGTCCACATTTCGTGTCCGCTCCGTTACTATTAAACAGCTTGAAAGTTTTTAAAATAATTTGGCACAAATGATTACCAGTATGAGACGATGTGTATAGCGCAAACACCAGGTCGCTACCCCTAAGGTCAAGGTCACACTTAAAGGTCATATATAAATAAGTCCACATTTCTGTCAGCTTCATAACTTTTAAACTGGTACAAATGTGAGGTCTAAATGTAGCTGCCCATTTTCCGTAGAAATCATTATCCTATGTCATATTGGGAGGGCTAACCTTCTTTCTTCACACTTGTTATCCGTTTCAATGTTCTCCTGCGGCAGGGGATATAGCTGTCCTTCAGACCGCTTTGTTTCATCTTTATCCTTTCCTCTTTTGCATTAGTAGCGTTGTGGTGATCTTAATTTACTGCATATGTTTTGCTAAAACAAAAACGCTTTATCTTGACTTATTATACATCAGATGTGACGTAATACTTAACAGCTGCTGAAAAGGATATCGTTTCCTTTTTTTCAGCACGAGCCCATATTCATTAATTGGGATGATGTAGTATGACTTCTTATTGTATGTACCCCTGTTGTTTGATATTTGCAACATTTGAGAATTTAATAAGCCTTTTACTTGAAAAATACTAGTCATGAGCTTTTAAAACTAAAGTGAAACTTACGTTGAATTTGATATGGAACTTGAAGAATCGTAAAAGGCTCAGCCAGGCTAGGATACAGCCAATCCCTAGCAATACAGTGTAGGAGTCCAGTAACTCAAGCTCCCATTCACTTTGCTTCAATAGGACAAAAAGTGCACTTATAAAATAAATATAGATATACATAATATCTGTAAATGTTTATTTTTTTTCAATAACAGCAATGAGCAGTTAGTATCCGTGGGCATATTATGGAAACTACATCGTTGTTGGTGTTGTATGGAATAGTGCAAATTATAAAAGTGGTTTTGAAATCAGCAAAACCGCATATTTATCTTCCAATAAATTCAGTTACACGTGAAACATAAAACATTCATTTTTGTTACTTTTACCTTTTCGTTTCGTTTTAATCTTTGTAAAACTCGTGCGCAAGGAATTCGAACCGAAATAATGGTTAGAGTCTCAGAAAATCTCGCTCCCGAGGTATTGCCGCGTGACTAGAAAGAAAACATTAAACTTTCGAAGAAGCACGAGAACCTTACCACGGTATTGAAAACTATCCAAATTGTTCCCACTAACGTGAGTATGTCAGATACAATAACAATAATATCCCAGAATTTCAGGAACCGGAAGTACTCTGAATTGGGCAGATCCGTTTCTGTATCGTCAGCCGCCCCGTAGTATGCCTTGTAGTTTTTCTTCATAAACTGTTTTGTTTTCTATAAATAACCAGTGTCAGTTTTAAAATGAACATCAGCGATGAAGAATATAACCGATAATGAAATGATAGATGGGCTGCAGGTTAATTGAAATGTCAGCTTGTTGTGCCGTTGATTTGAAGAATAAAATATTAATATATGTCTATTAATATATCTTTTTTATATGATTGTCCAAAATATTCTTTATTGTAACATTGTTTTATTTTCTTTTGGCTCACTATTCACTTAAAATGATCCTTTCTTCATAATTTTATGTATATATGAATTGTTTATTTTTAAAGTAAAATAAAACGAATGCATACCACAAAGGTATAAATTGCAAAGAGTATGGTCAGGTTTGTCAAAAGAAGTGATATTGCGGAAAAGACGATAACAGCTGCCCCGATAGATTCAGATGTGTTCTCCAGCTGCCAGTCTGTAGAAAAAAATAGTTCCATTTAGTAACGTTTAACCTTAGTATTTGTTTTACTTCAATTGAAGACCAAAATATTTCAATTCTGTATCATTTGTTATTCAATTACTAGGCAAATATGTTATGACCAGCACTCGCGATGAAAAAAAATATAGTTGCTCTGTTTTCTTGGACTCTTAAGACCTAACGCCAGTAACTTGATTGCTTGCTCAACGAGCTTCTTTACGTGGTAGTTTTCAATCCACTTTAAATCTTTGTTAAATCATGCACATGAATAGAAAAATGTCATTAAATACCAGAGATAATTGACGTAGTGTACATAAAAAAAATGCTAAAGCAGATCCAGTCATAAATAATCATAAAAGTCGATAGACGCTTTCAACAACTCATGCAATGAATTACTAAGTAAAAGGTTGGTATTAAATCGGAGGTTAAAGCAGAATGTATGAGAATATCGCAGTAACATTCGAAACATACCTTGCACAGTGAGATTCATTGTTACACAAGTTATTCTCTTCGTTTTTGTTTCCAGATCTACGGTCACTTGCCCATTGTTGTCGAGATCAACAAAAGTTACCTGTGCGAAAATTTACTGCCTAAGTTATAACTAACAGCGTTACCGTTTTTACACTAACACAGCTTCTTTCAGACGAGACTTTATAACGAGGTCCAATGTAACGGTGCTATACACTGAGCGTGTAAAAGAACTGGGAGAGTCTCCGGAATAAGATGCATTCCATGTACCCGGTACCTTGCACTATCTCTTACAACATACAGTAACTGAACTCGTCAGGGGGCGTTGGTCATGTGAGGAAACGACGATAAATGAACTCAAACAAATATATATAACTTCTGTCAAGTAGGGTGTCTTGAAAATGCACTATCTAACATTGCAGGACTTAAATGGTAACTGGTTCAGTCGATTATTTTCTGTTTTGATTTTGTTTCAAATATTTTCGGAAACAAGACAGTCGCCGTTCAATACTTACCCAGCCCTCTACGCGTAAACAAGTCGCTGTTTTGCTTGACTGATGTGATCGAACAGAATGAAGCGTGAAATGTAGAGTGGTCGACAACATTCTGAAATAAGAAGTACATGTATGTATTTTTGTGTATAGATTGAATAGATATTGATATAGATATGACTTCGTCCATTTCTTACAGAATTTAAAAGAAAGCAGTGCATAGATAAGTATTTTCGATGTTTCCGAATGTACACGTATTTTATCAAGAAATAGAATCTAAAAATAGTGAAAGATCCATGTCTTAAGTTAAGTTCGAGAGACTGAAGGATATGTAACGTACCTTTTGATTGGCTGTGACATATTATGATGTTCAAATTCCAGTGTTATGTTGTAACCATATTCTGTTTCATTGCTCTGCGTCTTCCAGGATTTTAATCCTTTATCAATTGGAATTGTTTTGTCTAAAAGAAAGAAAAAACATAACATTTTAATTAACTTTATGAATTTCATTTTGACTGGTCTGTGAATGGCATCATCTTTGTGTTGTACCAAAATGAGTTACTTGTAGAAGTCATCAGCAACACAAGATGTGATCTCTATATACCTGCTCTAGACATCAACGCAGAACAGATTTATCTTTTAATTTCATTTAAAAGATTAAAGTTAAAAAAAAAATAAACTAAACTGACAATATTAATTTTACGAATATAAAAAGCGAATTAGACTAGAATCATCATACAGGAGCGAATCAGTGGTCCAGTGGTAATACGCTGGACTGATAACCCAGGGGGCCCGAGATCGATCCCCCCGCTCCCCCACTAATATTACCTCTTTCGAATGAGAGGTTAAATCGAGGTCCCATGTATCAGTGCTGTACAATGAGCATTCAAAAGAACCTGGGGTGTCTCTGGAACGGGATGCTTTCTGTATCTTGCACTATCCCCCACAACATAAAATAACTAATTTCTGCAATGGGCGTCGGTCATATGGGCAACCGGTACCAACGATAAATAAACTCAAATAGATAAAATCATCATACAATTGCAAACAGTTTAAAGATCTGTGACACATTTCATAGTTGAATCTAATTTTAGTTCACTTTAACGGTTACCAGATATTATTATTCCACTCGTGATGTGCGCGTCGTGAAAACCAGGAAAGTCAAAGTATTTCACTTCTGCTGTCATATTGTCGTCTGGTGTTCTCACGTAATAACCAATCGCTTCCTTTTCAGCATTGTAATACTGGAACACGTTAAAATATCATGACTGTTTCTGATATAACAGTATAGAAGGGTAGCAATATATATATATATACGCTTTCTTTTTTCCGTTCTCTGGAATCATCACATACATCGTGCTATCATTAAATTTGGCAAAATTAATTGTATCATTCCTTCATTTTGTTAATGTGGATTAATTGGAGGTTATATTTACGATGATACAAATTTAAATGTCACTAATTGCTCTGCTATTTCGTCATATTCATGTTAAGGAGAAACACGATGTTTTCAAAATAAGAGTTGAAAAAAGACAGCGTAACAGTCTTATTGCAATAGATGACAAAGTTCGAGAACTCTTACATTTCTCACAGCAAAGTTGATCCCACTTTCCAGGTCACTAATCGTATACACAGCGAATTCACCTTGTGCTGGGGGATAGGGAAGGGTCTCCCAAGCTAATTAATTGAAAATACACATTTGTAAGTCTAACTTGATTTTAACAACTTCCTTGACATTCAAAATGCTTTCTTTAGTTACAAATAAGACAACCTTGACTTTTTTTAAAGGTTTATTAAAGATCCGATATCAGATGAATAAACAAGGAACACGGTTGAGTGATCATTTCACTGATTTGCTAGTAAGGCAGGATAGAATTGTTAAAAGTATCACTTCTCTTATTAAGTGGCAAGACAATTTTCTTGTTTACTGCCCTATAGATACAAATATTTTATACACCTTTAAGCGGGAAGATCGCATGTTCAAACACTTGTATGACAGCGATTGGTCAAACTGTATCGAAGATTCTAGATCAAGAGAACTATGTAATGGATAAACACTTAAAGAGGAATCCGGATATTAACATTGTATATCAACAGATTACTAGTATTAACTACCTTTGTGGCGACACGTAAGCTATTCATTTAACGAATACGTAAATTCCTGTACATTTTAGAATTACGAGCAGTCACTACAAGTATCATGAGAATAACGGTTACCCAAAGGGAAAAGGTACAACTGATTAAAAAAGCCCTTTAAAGGGGTTCAAACGTTATGAAATCATTAGTTAAACTTACATGCATCCCAGTGTTCAAGCAACAGATGACGCAAGGTAAGATGTCCCCTGTTTACAACTGAACTGAAGTTGCCACGATCGTTTCCAAAGTTGAACATCTGAAGAAACGGGAATGAATGTATACATTGTACTGTTGCCTCTAAAACTTTTTAAGCTGCCATGTTACCATCTCGATTCAATGTAAATAACTCAGTCACTGTTGCCGTAACATATCCTGTTATTTACTGACTGTTGCCGTAACATATCCTGTTATTTAGTGACTGTTGCCCGTAACATAATTATCCTGTTATTTCTGTGTACTGATAAGTGTGTCAAAAACTTGGAACGTTTCTGAATAAGATTGCAGTAAGCTGGCTGTCAAAACTTTCAGAGTTAAGATTTGATTTATGCAAAAAAAAAGACAGAACAGTCAACAAAAATGGATTAGAAGAAGCGCCTTTTGTACAAAAAGAAACGAGGGCAAAGTATATGGTTTTGCAGTTCTGTTTTGACATTCAGAAGAAGGATAGATATTTAAGAATTTATTTACGAATTGTTCTATATTTAAGTAAAGCAGACATACAGACGAACACCTTATTTCAACTGGCACTTCTTACCTGATCTGTAATTAGGCTGACTTTGATAATCTGCATCAGAAATGTGAAGCAGTATATGAAATGAAAAGAGCAAAAGTTGCCCTTCCATTTTAACGCAGCGTAGAAATACAGTCTTAACAGTTTGCGGAGATTCCTGGCCTCCTCTTCATACTCCTGAGAGCTGCTCTCTTCTCTACCAGGTTCGTCCGTTCTTGCTACAGTATAAAATGAAGTGTAAAAATTAGAATAAATTTGACATCGACCTGTTTGTATTAAACGCACTTAATTTTGAAATGAGATAAAGTTATAAGTCATATGCACTTCTGATTAGATTTTTCTTTTTTTCTATAAAACAAAAATAGGTGAAAAACAGAATAAAAAAGATACAGTAGGGACCTAAAATATAACATCTAAGACGAGGCTTCAATGGAAAAAAGGTTATGGACGGCCGCTTTTATCATAAATGAACGTCATTTGTCCCTAGTAACGATAATATTTTTGCTTCTATATAACTTTAAGTAGCTTTAACACCGCAGAGGACTTGACTGAGCATGTAGAAATTAAAACTCATTTCCGGCATATAACTTGACAAGAAATATTTTCGTTTTTAGTTTGTCTCCTTATTTTTTTCTTGCACAAGAAAAACAATCTGTATCAATGCTGTGAAACAGATCATATTAATATGCAGACAACTATTTTATGATGTGAAACTAATCATATTAATATGCAGACAACTATTTTATGATGTGAAACTAATCATATTAATATGCAGACAACTATTTTATGATGTAAAACTAAATATATTAATATGCAGACAACTATTTTATGATGTGAAACTAATCACATTTATGTACAGACGGGTATTTTATAGTGTGAAACTAACCATGTTAATACGCAGACGAGTATTTTATTTCTTCATGTACAGGAAACAAATAAAATAGGTAGCATGAGTAAATATATTTGGCCATTGACGTCTTAGCGTGTAATTTTCTTGATGTTTTGGTTTACTTATTTAACAAGTTGCGCAGTCCATAACAGTTTGTAAACATGACTCGCCTGTATTTTGAAATACAGTCCAATCGCGCTGCTACGAATCGCAGTGTAACGAAATAACGTTGTACTACGAAAAACTGATCGGTCCCGTCATTTTTCTTTATTTTATGCCTACCAATGAAATATAGGGAAATATCAGTGAGATAAAAGTGATAATCCACTGTTTTGAATCAGTGAAATTACCATTTTGATAATCCACTGTTTGTGCCGGAACCACTTTTTTATCAAGGCTTGATGAAACTTCAGGAATTTCCCCACCACGTAAATACAAGAGAATCCGCTGTATTTCAGACAGTGACAGCGAGTGAAATTTATTTACCTTGTTAAATCCAGTTATAATATTGAATTCCTGAGCCTAACAAGTTGTGAACAATGATGAAATTCGCCATAAATTATTTAAAATGTCTGATTTGTTTACATAACTCACATGGACAATATCCAATATGGCCGACTTTCAGTTCAATTGATTGAATATTATTCGGTATTAATCCGCTTTTATAATTAAAGTATGTATGGCTAAAATTCAATTAATATTGATAAACTGTTTAGAGAAAAATAAATGTTATTTGATGAAAGTGTATTCAGTTTATTTCAGCAGAAGTAAAGTTATCATATGTATTGGAGATTGTCAGCACTTTTTTTGTGCGGAGTAACGGTTTGACCAAAGTACGCATTAACTGATTTGGGGCTCACCATGGGGAATTTATTGAAGGCCCTGAGTAAAAATGTCATAAAATACCCATTTTTGACGTGTTGGCATAAAATAAAAAGAAAATTTGTTTGTATTTTAGTGGAAGATGGGAATTTATTTCATCTTGTGAACACCATATGGTTATATTTTCACTCGTGGCTGCGCCACTCGTGAAAATATCACATATGGTGTTCACTCGATGAAATAAATTCTCATCTTCCACAAAAACAAACAAATATCCTCTATTTATTCAATTAAGATAAAAATGCAATTTAACGAAAAATGCAATCGAGCAAACAATTATCACGATCCCATCATGTAATTAACAGTGAAATAAACTGCAATTTAGCGAATCGCCGTCAGACAGATGTTTTCACCTCTTGTTGCTCGCGCAGACCGCCTTGTGTTTACCGTTATTAAACATTTATTGCCCTAAGCAATAGTAGCACGATATACTGCAAACTACAAGCGGGTTTGTTTGATTGTTACATAAAACTTTTTGAGTGATAACATGTCAAAAGTTTCAAACGGTATAAAATCTGGACAAGTTGTACAACAAACACAATATTATCTTCTTTATTATTTAAGTCTTAACTGACTCCGATATATCACGACAACAATAAATAACGACATTGACGGTTTACGATAGTATCAACAACATGTAAGAATAAAAATGCGATTCTACGAAAAATGCGATATTACAAAAATTCTACAAGGTCCGATGGGTATGCGTAGCATCGCGAATGAACTGTACAATTAAATTTACATTCCGTACCAAATTGTTTGTAGTACCCAGATAAACTTGAAATCTTATCAGGTCATAAATTATCACAATGGTATGGATATAAAATACCGTCTACATTCGTGCAAAAACTCTGCATTACTTTACTCTTACAGGCTACAATACAATAGTGGAATGTTTTTTTCTGTTAGACCGCTAAACAGTGCATACCTACTCCGAAGGCATGTGATAGATATTCTCACCACATTTGGACTCCGTATTCAGCCATAAAGAAAAAAAAAACATTATAACTGTATGGGTATAGACATCTTCAAATTATTATGTCTTTTTTTAAAATCTGTACATTCATACTAGCATTCATTAGGGTTTAACTTAGAAACTGACTTAAAGCAATTGACGAATAAGGGAAAACACCTAGTAATGCTTCCAACTGATAGAGTTTAAGTTTTTAAGGTATACGATCCATAACATGTTACCACGACACTGAAGAGCACTCAAATCGGTTTAAGGGCATAGGTACAAACCAAATTGTTTTCATTTTTCTGGACCTTTTTTAAGTCCCCCATCGAAGATGAGGGGGTATATTATTTTGTAAATGTCAGTCGTCGGTCGGTCGGCATCGTCGGAAACCCACGTTCGATCCATTCCGTTTCCCTTTATTTATCTACCGTGGGACAATTGGTTGGTAAAAATTTCGTACTCATGAATAATTCATTACCTACTTTTATTGGTTTCCGAAAGATTTCCCTTGCGCAATCTCAGCCAATGAAAGTACTCGTTACAATTTACCTTTCGCACCCATGTTTAAGTCTTGGGAAATACGTCTATTTTAAGTAACTTGTCATTATTCATACTTTTCACACTGAAGAGTAGCTATTTGTATTGCAGAATCTCATTCGATGAAGAGTTACTTCCCTTTGCTAATAAATATTCATGAAAACGAATAATCTGCAGTCAATTATCCCACGGTACATAATGTAGTTGTGCGGAATATGTACCGGGGGTCACCGACGATAGTCGGTCGGTAGACACTTCCTTTCCAAACAATATCTAGAGAACACTTAAACCTACCTTCCCCAAATTAGTATGTAGGTTAGTCATGACCGGTGCATGACCCTATACTTTTTCAGGTCAATAGGTCAAATGCCAAGGTCACAGTGACCTTAAAAAACAAAACGATTTCCGATCAATTACTATAGAACGCTTGGGACCAGGTTCCTCAAACTTGGTTTCTAGGTTGGTCATGGCCAGTAAAAGACCTCTATTGTTTTTCAGTTCACTAGATCAAAGGTATAGTACGCTTTGTTCAGGTTCCTTAAACTTGGTGTGAAAGTTGATAATGACCAGTAGAAGACCTCTATTTTTTTCAGATCACCAGGTCAAAGGTCACGTTGACCTTGAATAGCAAAATGGTATCCGATCAATTACTATAGAATGCTTGGGCCCAGGTCTCCAAAACTTCATAGGCAGGTAGGCCATGACCAGTAGATAACAGTTTTTCAGGTCATTAAGTCAAAGGCCAAAGTCACAGTGATCTTGAAAAGCAAAATGGTCTCCGATCAGTAACTGGAAAACCCCTGTACCCACCTTCCTCAAACTTAGTTTGTTGATTGGCCATAACAATAGATGACCCCTTTCGTTTTTCATGTCACCGGGTCAAATTGAAGGTCACAGTGAACTTAAAAAGCAAAACGGTTTCCGATCAGTAACTTTAAAACCCTGGGAACCACCATTCTCAAACTCTGCTTTTAGGTTGGTCATGTCCAGTAGAAGACGCCTGTTGCTTTTTTTATTTTAGGTTACCAGGTCAAAGGCAAAGGTCACAGTGTCCTTGAATAGCAAAATGGTTTCCAATCAATGATTAAAGAACACTTGCGTCCAGCCCCCACCCTCCCCCAAACTTTACAGACAGGTTGGTCATGGCCAGTAGATGACCCCGATAGATTTTCAGATCATTAAATCAAAGGTCAAGGTCACAATGACCTTAAAAAGCAAAACAGTTTTCCGATCAATAACTATAGAATGCTGGGGTTCGGGTTCCTCAAACCTGGTATGTAGATTAGTCATCACCAGAAGATGATCTTTCAGCTTTATAGATCACCTGGTCAAAGGCCAAGATCACAGTGACATTGAAAAGCATAACGGTTTCCGATCAGTAACTATAGAATGCCTGGGCCCAGGCTTCCTTACTCTTCAAAGGCAGGTTGGTAATGGCCAGTAAATCACCTCTAAAATTTTAGGGTCACTGGATCAAAGGTCAAGGTCATACTGATTATTAACTGTAAAATGGTTTCTGATAAATAACTAGAGGATACTTGGGCCTTAAACTTGCAATGCAGGTTCATTATGATTTAGATGACTTATGTCAGCAGTCCCTGTCATCCTCCTTTTAATGTAATGACAAAAATCCCTGTACCTTCCTATACGTTTATGGCTGCCTCTAGGGATAAGGCGCTAGGGGCACATATATGTTTTGTTTTTTTTTGTTTTGGTCTTTAAACATTTATTTTTATTGGAACTGAATTGAATTTCCTTCGCTTTGCATATCTTTCATTTGTTATAAAACCTATAAACATGGTAAATAAATGAACATTTGTCTATCAGTGATACCAGTTATTATTTTCCCCAAAACTACACAGAACACCTCTTTCATAGTTTACCGATTGCACTCAACAGTATATACAGAAAAAAATCCCCTCGTCATGATGTACATGTGCCATATTTGTTATCACATTCCATTAGTTCTCACTATTGGAGGTGATTTTTGTGTTGTTGTTGTTGATGATGATGATGATGTTTTCCTTTTAGTTTCTTTTTTTGTCAGTAGGAATTAGTTCTGTTGTAAATGACTGAAACATCACTGTTGTTTTTATCGCCAGAATAAGGAAAACAAAACAATATGCTTTTCTTTACATTATAGCCCATTGAATAGTGTGTGGTTTAAGACCGACAAACCATGTAAAGCTCATAGTACAAATTAAGTTATTCCTTTGTCTATATCTGTCATGAAAAAGTCTGTTTCTACAGAAAATTCACTGAACATTAAAAAAAGGACACTACAAGAATGTGCTTAATGTTTAAGTTATTTCTTTAAACATTTATAAGTATGCAAACATAATGCTTACCTTCAAGACTGACGTCACGCACTTGTATGGAAGGAGTATCAGCTTGTCGTCTGCGTGCAACTTCACCTGTGTCTGCTGCAGGAGAAAAGTAAACTATTACATGTTATATAAAGGTCATTCAAAGTAGATTTTCGTTAAAAGTTGTATACTATTGTTATATTCATATCACATAGAATATTTGCAACGACACCAGGTGAGCATTGTAGGACTGTTTCAGTACTCCTACTTTCATTGTTTGTTGTTTCCCACTGGTCGGACAACTTGTAGTGTTTACAAGACTCGAAATCAGTAAATAGGACATATTAAACACAAGTTTCTACTGAACAAATTTATTTTATAACCTCTATTTAAATTAAGGCTGCGTTCAGGATGTTGCACGATCGATTGTGTTCTGAGTCAATCAACCAAACAATCGGTCACTCAATCTAACAACCAGTCAATCGATCATCTTACTGGACAACTTACCAAAAGCCATATTTGAGGCCATCACGACAGTGCGTTGTTTACTTCAGTGAATTCTGAAACTACAACATTAAGCGAAAGTACCAAGTATAAACACTTTTTAAAACGAATAACTTGGTCTACATGATATCATCCTTAAAAACATAGGCATTTAAGTAAATAAGTGAATCATATTGAACAGCATATAAAAATAGTAAGGTTCGATCTGGTTTCGAAATTTAAGATAAAAGATATGGGGCAATATTTGGGGTAATATATGGGGTAATATTTGTGAACCGTGAACAGATAACTGTCTAAAATATTGAATATTTTTAAATGCATTTTTTTTGCAAGATCGGCCAAACTGAGTTTTATTTGCCGATCAAAATGTATTATCTCTATTATTTCAGAAAAAAAGTGAAAATATAAGTGTGACTGATTTTCTTTGATTACTGTTCTCAAAAATCGTAAAGCAAGGCATTTTTCATAAATATATAATAAGATCTCTAATTCATAAATATATAATTACACCTCTAAATACATACTACCGCTTGCAAAACTGATTAGAGTTTACACTGTTAGGTAAAGAACGGGACTCGTCGGAACACCTGTCAAAAATCAATCAAAGCGCCGCCCAATGTGTTTCTTTCAAACTCCGCCTGTTACCTGTCAAAAGTGTCATTCTGGTGTCATTCTGTGTACGAAATGGAAAAGCGATTACGAGAAAAAACATATTGAGTGAAGATTTCCGGTAGCAACGCATCGACAATTACGACACAGCAACTTTGGCGCCGCCCAGGCACATTTTTCTGGCTGCGGGTAGATTGCAAGACACAGTTTTATTGACATGTATACCTGAGAAAACTGCCTCGCTATGATTGGATGATCAGTAAAGTGACAGTTTAAGCTACTGAAATAAACATCGTAACGTCACTTTTTACCGCTTTCCGAATACGTGAAACTCTAATCAGTTTTGCAAGCGGTAGTAATTAGATCTCTAATTCATAAATATATAATTAGATCTCGAATTCAAAAATATATAATTAGAGATCGTAACTTTGTTTTTCCTATCATTCAGACATGTTTAAGTTGTGTACTTAATTTTGGACAACTATTTATAAACTTATGTTTACACAGTTAAATGACGCAGTTAAAAGATCGTGTCAGCTATCTAAAAAACTTGAAAATGCAGTAAAACCAAACACACACATGTCAACTGGACAGGAAAATTACTCATTTTTCTGTTTATGATATCAGGTTCTTTTTCGGAAATATTTGCATGTTCGATGATAATTTTGAATGAACACTTCAATGTTCTGTATAAATGAAAGATAGAGCCCACACATTAGGGACTGTAATCTCTCTCTCTAGCACAGCTATTGAAACATTAACATATAATTTGAAACCGTTTTATGGCAAAAATTGTTGAAAATCGAGCGATATTTAAAGGATAAACATATATGCATAAAAAGCTGGTGTCGTTCAAGCGGTTAACGTAAGCTAAGCGTTTTTATACCTTAAAGAGTGATACTTTCAAAACAAATAGAAAAATCAAGTTAATTCGTAATTCTGGATAGCTTAGTGTTTTGTGGTTTGCGACCCGTAAGGAAGGTGTCGGATTCAAATTCCAGTCACAGCGTACAATTTGTTCTTCCCTAGTCTGAGCGAGTACCAATATTACTGGCTTTTCTGTAAAAGGATTGGTTTCATCTCTCGTGATGTCTGCACAGCGTTATTGTTAACATAGGAGTTGAAAACTGGATAAAACAATACATGTTCTGCGATACATTTTGGCCCACCACCCTTCGAATAAGTGGAGGTAAATTGCTTTGCTGATGTGTGCAGTCCGTTGGTACGTCAGTCCGTCGGTAGACCAATATTGGCACAGAGACTCCAGATGTGGCAAGTGGATATAAGGCATCTTATGTGCATGAATCTTTTTGATTTTGGGCACGTTAGGTCAAATCAAGATCACAGGGGCCTGAAATTTTGAAACGGTTTCCGCCAGAAAACTCAATAATGAATCAAGGAATTTGAAACATAGTTCAGCCATATGAGTAATAAAGGAGATAACTCTAGATCCTATTGTTTTACTTTTCTCGCACTGAATCAACATCCCTTTTTGATTTTTTTAGATTTCTGATGCATATACAGGGGACAACAGCGTCATTCTGACAGCTTTTGTTTTATTTGAATCTAAGCGACTTTTTAATCTATAACTGAACTTGAGTAGTAGAAAAAAATGATTACCGTTTAAAGCCGAAACCTGTCTCGTTGCTATTAAACTGCTCTAAGTACTAAACTACATGATAACACTCATAACACTCATTAAAACTACCAATGTCTAGTTTATATATAATTTATATAAAAAAAGAAACGTTGATTTATGATATTAACACGTACAAATAATTTAAGCTTTTCTTGCGTAAAAAAATGTACATACCTGGAAATAAGCCTATTTGAAACCTTCACTCAAACTCCGTGTTTAATATTTAATATTTAACTCATAGTAACAACCAGGAAGTAAAAAATGACCTGTAAAGTAACGCAAGATTAAAGATGCTAAGCTGTTTGTCTATGTTTACGCATGATCAAAGACGCTGAGCTATTTGTCTATGTTGCAGATGATCAAAGATGCTATGCAGTTTGTCTATGTTACAGATGATCAAAGATGTTATGCTGTATGTCTATGTTATGCATGATCAAAGATGCTAGGGTATGTGTCTACGTTACGCATGATAAAAGGTGCTAGGGCGTTTGTCTATCTATGTAGTTCTAAACCATAAATGTTGTCTGTCAATCACGGTTATAAAATCCGGATGATAATTTAGCTAGTTAAACAACATTTTTGTGTGAAATTACAAAGTAGCATAAACTCCAGTATCTTTATATACTTTGAAGGTCTTGAATGTTAAAAAGTTATGTCAACAAAATCAAATCATAGGTAAATTTACATATATATGTAAATAAATCAAACCTAGTGTCAGGCCAATTATCTATTGAAAACATTCGGGGCTATTAAATATGGGGGTGTAGTTTATTGGTTTTATATTAAGAAAAGAGACATTTAGGATATTTATAAAATTATAAATAAATATATAATACACGCGACTGCTTTAAGTGGTAATGGTTTTCCCAATGTATTTTTTAGTTTTAAGATATTGTCCCGTTTCCATGCATTTTTTTTCGATTTGAATAAGGAATCAGGAACGGGTTCCCTATAGTATACTGCCTATACCTTGATAAAAGGAGGAATAAGGAACAGAAAATCAAACTCTATAGACATGCAGTGAAAAGGTATTATGAAATTGACAGTAGAAAAATGATTTCCCCATATTCATTGGCAAATATTGGATATTATTTTCTTCTTGATTTTAATCGCGTGAGTTATTTTATTTATTTAATTTGACAATTATCACACACTAATGGTCATGAAAAACAATAAGGACCAATATCTATAGCTAAAATGTAATAAGATTATCTAAAGGAATTGAAAAATTACTTAATGAGACTCCATTTATTTTTTATTTAATCAAATACGTACATTTGAAATACAAATGTATGTTGAAAGTGGTCCCTATCATTCCTGTTACGTGCATTAGGTCGGTGGGATGAACACTGAGGGATCTAAGATGCCAAACTTTGCATCATAATATTTGAAATAAGACAGAAACACTTCAGTTTAAACCTCGCCCCCCCCCCCACCCTCCCCCTCACACACACTTTCCTTATCCTGTACAACTCATAAAACTGATACGATAATCGGAGTAACTCTTCGTCACAGAGTGTACTTAGTTTTTGATTATCTGCCCCTGATACTACGTTATTAGTTTGCATAAATTTATATTCTTGGATACCAGTGCACCGGGTCAGGCGATACAGTGTTTTTTACCCGTGTTAGTTAAATATATAACATATAATTAAGGTATAGAGCCTTATATTAGAAAATATATTCGAAAATCGTAGAAGGCCCGAGGTAAAAGAAAAGTTAGTATACTAAAATATCTGCAAAAACATTAATTCTTTAACAGTAATTATATATTTTTGTGAGCCAAATATGAAAAGATTTGTATAAAATTTCAGGATGTTGTCTAGCTATTCAGAACATGAGAGTTTTATTTGGTAACATAATACTTCACGATAAACCTGACATTTTTATTTCAAATCCGTCCGATATATTCCAATCGTATTTAAAATAATAATAATAATAATAATAATAATTTTCTAAATATATGATATACAAAAACCATCGGCTACACTTAGTATTTCACCTTTATATAAATGGGGTACAAGAATACAGTCAGGGGAGGTAACTTGGACGTAGTATCGAGTTGAAAGAAAACAATGAAAATAAAAATAATCCTACTTCTCGATCATAATTTCATTTTTGAAAAAAAAACTGGAACTCGCCCCCCTCCAACTCATTGGTATTTTCTTTTCAAGACTGTTTTCTAAATTAGATTTAAGTATTCACATGATTTATTTCTTTTTTAGCTCACCTGTGCACAGGTGAGATAATGTGATCAGTCAATGTCCGTCGTCCGTCGTCGGTGCGTGCGTGCGTCCGTGCGTGCGTAAACTTTTGTTTTAAAGAACATCTCCTCCTAAACCACTGGGCCAATTTCAACAAAACTTCACAGAAATATTTCTTGCATGAAGCTCTACCAAAATTTTTCAAAGAATTTGATTCCATGCAGAACTCTGGTTGCCATCGCAACCAAAAGAAAAATCTTTAAAAATCTTCTTGTCTAAAACCATAGGGCCTAGAGCTTTGATATTTGGTATGTAGCATCACCTAGTGGTCCTCTACCAAGATTGTTCAAATTATGGCCCTTGGGTCAAAAACTGCCCCGCCCCAGGGGTTTCCCTTTTACATAGAGTTATATAGGGAAAATCTTAAAAAATCTTCTTGTCAGAATCTGTCGGGCCTAGAGATTTTATATTGTATGTATCATTGGGTAGAGGTCCTCTACAAAGATTGTTCAAATTATGCTCCTGGGTTCAAAATTCGCCCCGCCCCATGGTTTGTTGTTTTGTCTATATGTTTATAGTAAAATCTTAAAAAATCTTTTTCTCTAGAAAAATAAGGCTTAGAGCTTAACTTTTTGGCATGTAGCATTACCTTGTGGACCTCTACCAAGGTTGTTCAAATCATGACCCCTGGGGTCAAATTGGCCTCACCCCGGGGCTTATCAGTTTTACACAGAAATATATAGTTAGTAGAATCTTCAAAAATCTTCTTCTCTAGAACCATAAGGCATAGAGCTTAGATTTTTTTGCATGTAACATTACTTTGTGGACCTCTACCAAAGTTGGTCAAATTATGGCCCTGGGGTCAAAATTGGCCCCACCCCAGAGGTCAGGGGTTTTCCTTATATGTACATAGCAAAAACTTCAAAAATCTTCTTGTCTGAAACCGCAAAAGTTAGGGCTAAGATATTTTGCATGATACATTTTCTAGTCTATATGTTGGCCCTGGGGTCAAAATTGGCCCCGCTCCAGGGGCCCTTAATATGTAAAAAAGTCAATCTTTAAAAATCCCCTTACTGGAAACCTCAATGCCTACAAATTAGATATTTGGTATGTAGCATTGTCTAGTGGATGTCTACCAAGTTTGTTCAAATTATGTCCCCTGGGTCAAAATTGGCCATGCCCCAGGGTTCTCTTGGTTTACATATAGTTATATAGGAAAACCATGAAAAATCATTTTTCTCCAAAACTAATAGGTGTAGACCTTAGATATTTGGTGTTGAGTATTGTGTAAAAAACCTTTACCAGTATTGTTTATATGTTGGCCCTGGGATCAAAATTGGCCCCGCCCCAGGGGCCCTTAATATGTAAAAAAGGCAATCTTTAAAAATCTTCTTACTGGAAACCGCAGCCTACAGCTTTGGTATTTGGTATGTAGCAATGTCTAGTGATTGTCTACCAAGTTTGTTCAAATTATGTTCCCTGGGTCAAAATTGGCCACGCCCCAGGGTTCTCTTGGTTTACATATAGTTATAAAGGAAAAACATTAAAAGTCATTTTTCTCCGAAACTAATAGGACTAGATCTTAGATATTTTGTTTGGAGTATTGTGTAGATAACCTTTACCAGTATTGTTTATATGTTGGCCCTGGAATCAAAATTGGCCCCGCCCCGGGGGCCCTTAATATGTAAAAAAGGCAATCTTTAAAAATCTTCTTACTGAAAATCTCAATGCCTACAGCTTAGATATTTGGTATGTAGCATTGTCTAATGGATGTTTACCATGTTTGTTCAAATTATGTTCCCTGGGTCAAAATTGGCCACGCCCCAGGGTTCTCTTGTTTTACATTGATTTATATAGGAAAAACATGAAAAATAATTTTTCTCCAAAACAAATAGGTGTAGACCTTAGATATTTGGTGTTGAGTATTGTGTAAAAAACCTTTACCAATATTGTTTAAATGTTGGCCCTTGGGTCAAAATTTGCCCCGCCCCAGGGGCCCTTAATATGTTAAAAAGGAAATCTTTAAAAATCTTCTTGTCTGAAACCACAAGGCCTTGAATTTAAATTTGGCATGAAGCAAGCTTTATCAAGCTTTTTCAAATTATTGGATTAGCTTAAAGGTCACGGAGGCTAAAAATACATTTATCTACTGTACCTCATAAAGCCTTCGGTTATAGACCAATATCTTTGATATTCAGTATATAGGTTCCTTGCATGGACCTCTACCCATGGGTAGGGTTTGAGGTCACTGGGTCAATGTCAAGGTCACCATAGCTTATAATAGATATTTCTACTTTCTGTCATAGAGCCTTTATTTATTGACTGATATTTTACATATTTGGTTTGTAGGCACTTATATATTTTCAATTAAAAAATGAAATACTGCTTAACAGCAAACCTACAGCCAAAGTACTCAGGTGAGCGATCCAGGGCCATCATGGCCCTCTTGTTTTGTAAATTTTAAAGGTGGATAGTTCCTACACTTTTGAATACTCTGTCATTGTATTTGCCTCCGTCCGAAAATGTGCTCTTGAACAGTAACGCTGTGGAGTGCTCATAGGGGATTTTGGCAACCCCGCCTCTGCCTGTACAAACTTCTTTTGTTCTGAGGTTAAATCTGTAGTCCATCCCATGCTGATCAATGAGAAAGATGTAATATATATACACATGTAATATATTTTCTGTCACATGAAGCTGTTAAAGTTTTCCCGATACATCTTTTTATGGGAGATTTATATGTATCACAATTTCTCCTTCTCGATTACAAGATGTTACCAGATAAAAATAAACACGTAACCCACAAGCGCAGGTGAGGTCTAGTAAAAGATGATGTGCAGAGCATTATCTAGAGAGTCTAGTATAAAAAAATATCTAAAGCTATACAAGAATTGACAAAAGTAAATGGAGTAAACCGGTAAAAGGAAATGCACAATTATAACAAACATCTCCAAATGTTTCAAACACTAACAATTCAAAGTAATTTTCATAACATGTCAAAAGCAAAAGAAAATATTCGACCAAAAGGGAATAAATGGCACGTTAGATAAAGTATAAACAGCCATTTATAAACATTTAGTTAGGTTACAATCAGAGAGAATCCTAGAACCAGATGGATATGCATATTTAAAAATACCACTAGGCATCTGCTTCGAAAGAATAAATTGTAGAAATTATAGAAACAGAGAAGGTGAACAAAGTTACAAAAAAGAATATTAAAACAGCTTAGAACAGGCAACAATACCTTTCTTTTTTCAAAAGAAGAATATTTATACATAAATATTGAAATTTTACAAGCACATGTGAAACATAGCATTAGGCAATGGGAAATACATGCATTCTACATTGGAGCAGGAAAAAAATGTACAGAATAGAACAGAACTGTTCTGTTATGTTCAACAAAAATATATACATGTTATACATGGCACATAATATATTACAGAAAAATAACGTTAGATAAGTCAGACAAAATGAACATTATTAAGTATTATTGGTTTAATTGTCTGTGCTCAACCTTACTCAAGTAGAGATCAAGGATGATTTTACAACAATAGTTACAAGTACGAAATTGCTGCATGAATGCTGCAAAGGGGAGAGCGCGGTCCTCGAAAAAGGGACAAAAGGTGTAAATACGAAGAAGTCTCTGAGAAAAAATAATTGTTTATTGCCAAAACAACGTAAACAGCATGTATTATACAGATGCATCGTTTTCATAATGTTTTAGATGACAGAAAGCTCTGAAAGCATTGACAGTTAGCTGCTGTTATATGAAATTGCAAAGATGCGAATGTTTTAGTGAAATAATGGTTCAACGTACAATACCATAGAATACGAGCTGGAACGGATGTTCTTGCGCATTGCAGACATGATGGAAATGATGTAAGTCATGTATCTGGTATGAAATAAAAAGACAAACACGACAGTACAGAAAACTTCCCCTATTAAGACCATTATTTTTAAAGGAGGAAGACATTCCTGCTGTCTATTTTGAAAGCAACGGAACATACTGAACGCCAAGAAAGCCTTCATGATAAGGCAAAGTTAATATTGAGGACTATGAAAAAGCAGAAACTTTACTGGTCTTAATACGTAAACTTTACCGCAAGACAGAAAACATCAGCAAACTGATGTATGGGTGGTGTTATGCGACTGTGTTATACATGAGATGATTTAATCATTTGGATATGTTTTGAGCAGGGCAGGAAATGTGCTAAAATTATAAGATCTGTTTCAAAATGTGTCTTGGAACTGACACCAACACCAAAACAACAGGACCAAATGGTCTTGGTTGGCCCACTTGAACATATGCTAGTTTTTTTGTTTTTGTTTTTTTGTTTTTTGTTTTTTTTTATATTGACGTAGTGACCTATGACCGCATGTGACAGTTATGAAATTATCAAAGATTTCATGAAGGCAAAGATGCTGACCATGTTTCATAGAGAATTGTTAAAAATGTGACTATAAGAGTGTAAACAAGGTTTTCCTATGATCTGTCCATGTCACCTAGTTTTTGACCCCATTTGAGCCAGTTACGAATTCAACAAAGATTTGATCAAGGCAAAAATTCTGATCAAGTTTCATTAAGATTGGGTCAGAAATGTGGCCTTTAGGGTGTAAATGTTGTTTTATTATCATTTGATCCGTTTCCTAGGTTTTGATATAATGTGACCGAGTTATGAACTCTTCAAAGATATCATCAAAGTAAACATTCTGACCAGTTTCATTAAGTTTGGATAAAAAATGTCATCTCAAGAGTGTAAGTAAGGTTATCCAACGATTCGACCCTGTAGATTTAATTGGCATAAATATTTAGTAGATATTACAATAAACGCGACATTTAAAATACAATACATTTAAAATACACGTTAAACGAATATCGCAGATATGCAACATTCGAGAAATGCAATACCGTCTTTGAAACTTATGCTCAAGCTTTGCGAGACAATCGTCAGTTTAAAGGTTTATCATCATTATGCTATTTTCTAATAGATAATCGACTGGACAACCATTCAACTTATACGCCAGTTTAAAAATGCTTCTTCCTGTTCCATGTCATTCCATTCATAGGTGTTCTGGAACATGCGGAACATGTTCTGGACAGCGAATCGAGCACGGTCAAAAAATGTTCCCGGATTGTCGACCGAAGGGACTTTTTACTTCCGACCAATAGTGCAAATAAATGATACACACACTTCTATACAGACCTCTTTCGTTATTGTTTTGGCCGCTATTATTTTTATTTTCAAACGATTTGTCTACCGATACAGATACCATGACATTTTCTGCTTTTTGTCTATAAGTTTGTGCTAGCCATTTAATGGAAAAGACTAAAATGTTTCATATCAGACAATATCAGTACTTGCCAGTAACCATATGTTGTCCCAAAGGACATTTCGGATTCGAAGTGTTGAGAAAAATATAATACTTTAGCTCTTAAAAAAGCAATTGCTTTGCTACTTTGCCTGTTATCATTCCTTTTTTCACAGCATAACTTCTGCTTATACATTTTGTGCGAAGCAGGAATTGTGTACACCGTAGAAGAAATGCACGTTATGCCGACTGTTGTGTACTTGAACGAGATCGTTTTTGGGGCGAAGGTTCCGTCTTGGTCTGGGCAGGCATTGCGCATAGTTATCGCACACCTCTAATCGTGATTGATGGGAATTTAAATGCCCAACACTACCGAGTTGAGATTTTTGCGAGGCACGTAATCCCACTGTTTCAAAATGATGCCAATATTACTCTGTCTCAACATGATAATGCCACAAGCCTTACATCAAGAGATACTGTGAATTTTCTCAGTACGAATAATATTGCATTCATTAATGATTGGGCCGCCAAAAGTCCACATCGGAATCCCATGGAACACCTGTGGGATATTTTGGACAAGTGTGTTAGACGTCGCTCTATTTCACCGTCGAACATCAATGAACTAACACAAGCCTTGATCCAGGAGTGCAATAACATTCAACAGGCAGCATCAACAAACTTGTCGGTTCTATGCGTAAACGATGTCAGGCAGTACTCCATGCTCAAGGTTGCCATTCCCGGTATTAATGTGTGATTTTGGTCTACGATACCTACCAGATTTAAGCAACCATTTCAGCAGTTTTCCCTGAACGTAGAGCAATGCAATCTTCTTTCCATATTTACGTATATCTGCACTTAAACACAGCGGAAGTTCCTTTTTTTGTTCAGTATATTTGTCTTACCGCCTGGTCTGGCAAACTTTTTTTTCAAGTCTCTCGGAGATCCTTGTTGCTGAAGAAGCAGTGCTAATGCTGTTTACCTACGGCCAAACTTCATTTGTGGTGGCGACTGCCCAATACCATCAATTGTTGTGTTACCATACGATAAGATTGCAATGTATGGATCGTTTGATTTTTTAAACAAGTTTTCACTGTTTGTACTGCTCTTTCGCATGTGACTTTTGACTGCGTGTACGTGTACGGTGATGATGTAATGCAGTTAAATCCGTATTCCATTTTGAAATCTTGGAATTCAGAACTTTCAGATAAGCTCTGATTGGCACTGTAGAATACATCTGGTATTCCATACCCGGAAAACTGCTATAAATATTTTCTTGAAATTTGCGACATCAAAATGCAATTACGAGCGTTTCCTTCTCGATATGTGCATAATTTTGTTGTGTTTTTCTTAAAGCTCTTTATACAAGAGATTGAATGATTATCTGCTGATGGTGCGCGCAGCTTCTAGTCCTTGTGAATCTGAATCTAAAGATAAGACCGCTTCTTTAAGTGGACCAAAGTACTTTAATACTGGCGCGTTCGAAATTTTATCCTTGAGTTTATCAACCGCAAACTGCTGTTCGTGATCCAAAAACCAAAGAGTTTCTCTTAATGACACATTTGATTCTAACAGTTTTTCAAAGAATTTCAACAAATATTAGATAATCCGATGTAAATTTGCACGGCCTTTACATTTTCTGGTAGTTTCATTTCTTTCACTGCAAGGACTTTTTTAGGGTCGGGCTTACTGCCTTGTACATGACCAACGTATATGATGCTGTCTTTGCAAAATTCACATTTTCCTGAATTCAATTTCACCTTATTTTCTCGCAACCTGTCTAACACCTTTCTAAGCCTAAAGTCAAGCTCTTTCATGTCCTTTTCCCGGATCTGAATGTCATCCACTACACCCAAACATCCTTCAATGTCTTGTGTGATGTTTGAAATGGCTCGCTGATAAACTTCTCCCGAGGACCGTATTCCAAAGGGTAATCTGGTAAATGAATACCTTCCAAAAGGCGTATTAAATGTGCACATGTTTTGGCTAGAGTCACAAATCTTAATCTGCCAATATTCATTTGTACAATCTAATTTACTTTCGCCTCTGGAATTTCTCTCTTGACGGTTTTCCTCTTAACAATTCTTTCAAAAGTAATTTTTATTAGGTAACAGTTTTACAACTTTAATTGTAAAGCAGATAGTAAGGCGGCTTGACAAGTTTAGAGCATTGTCGTCTTTGATAGCGCGATCAGTTGTATTTTCTGTCTCTAGTCTGTATAAACACATGGTCAATTAATGTCAATTACTTTTGTACGGAACAGTTCTAAAAACCGCACCTGAACAAAACTCGGCAGTGTTTATTGCAGCAAGATTATACTGAATCAATAAATCGGTTAAAATTCTGCATGTGCTGTCTCTGCTTGTAGCCTAGACGGCAATTCAGTATTGAAATCCCCCATCACCAACGTTTCACCTTTGTCAATATATGTACATAATATATTGTTTAGATCTTCAATATTGTCATTTTGTACGATGTTGCTGTGATTGTTACACGGTAAATATACTTGAAAAATACATTTATGATCCATAATGCAATTTGATCTCTAATTCCAATGATAAATTTGTATTTTGATCTTTTACTGAGATGCTATCGTTTAGTCGCCTGTGCATAAAAGAGAAATGCCACCCTTGCCTACTTCCCTATTATTAGGGAACATTAAATCTAGATCTGATAATGAATAATTTTTACATGAATTTTCTACACAGTTAATGAGATTTGATCGGTACGCATATGCATAAGCAATGTTTGGAAATTTCAAATATATACATCGAACTCGTTCAGAAAGCTAGCAATGGACATAATCCATGTAAAGTTCCGTATGACTATTTTAACGAAATTAGACCGTATGACTATTTTAACGAAATTAGAAATATAAGTTTGTCTACATCAACATCTCTCAGCACTACATACTGATTTTCGTCAGTAGCTTCGTTTGCATCATGCTCGATATAAATATTTGTACTGCATCTCTCTTATTGTCTTTTACGTTGACTCAGATAGAAACATTGGCTCTGGGATTGTGATGTTTATTAACTATTGACACTTTTGTTACCTTCGGACCACGCTTGTTTATATAATTTGTAGTTTATTTTCAGTAATAAAAGGACTGTAACCTCCAAGAAAAGGTATCGTTTAGAATTAAGAATCGTTTAGAATGTCGTCTTATGAACTGTGAAAAATCCTCGTCATCCGTGTCGTTATCATGACCATTGACTGTTATTCGTCGCTCTCGCGTATATTATCATCAGGTATATGTTGATAACGCATTGGCTGTGTGGGGACCGTTATTATTTGGATCATCTAAATTTGACGTACTACTGATAGGCTCCTTTCCTAGATACATTTTTACAGAATTTGCATTTTCATTAATGATAATGATAAACGGACTCATTCAAATGTGAGTTATGCCCAAAAAAAAAGAAATGAAAGTTAGCAGCAGCGTGTGTGATATATTGAGCTTCCAGACATGATACCATCAGCGCAGACATTGGAGAACTCAAAGGTGCAATGGACTCCATTTTGAATAAGATATTCAAAGTTTAAAGAGAAGGCTAAAAGAAGTAATAGAATCCGGGTACGGGAGAAAACCAAAGACATCAAGGAATGAATTCAAGTCCTTGAGGATAACAACGCGCGGCTGACTGACAGACTAGAAAAGTCAGACTGGAGTATGTAGACGAGACTGGACGGCATTTGAACCAGAAAGAAGCTTTCAGGCAGTTGTCACATAGATTCCATGGTCAAGGATCGGGAAAGAAAAAGACAGAAAAACGAGGGAAAAAATTGGATGAAGAACATGTGAGTTTGCTTAAAATGTTTGCTTAAAGGTGAATTTGTTAAATCTGGCCAAGGTTGATTTAATTCATGTTAATACATTTAAGCTAAACAGAGATTGATTTAATTTATATTAATACGTTTTTATATTAATACATTTTAGCTGAATAGGGATTGATTTAATTTATATTAGTACATTTTAGCTGAACAGGGATTGAGTTAATTTATATTAGTACATTTTAGCTGAACAGGGATTGAGTTAATTTATATTAGTACATTTTACCTGAACAGGGATTGATTTAATTTGTATTAATACATTTTACCTGAACAGGGATTGATATAATTTATTTTAATATATTTTAGCTGAACAGAGATTGATTTAATTTATATTAATACGTTTTTATATTAATACATTTTAGCTGAATAGGGATTGATTTAATTTATATTAGTACATTTTAGCTGAACAGGGATTGAGTTAATTTATATTAGTACATTTTAGCTGAACAGGGATTGAGTTAATTTATATTAGTACATTTTACCTGAACAGGGATTGATTTAATTTGTATTAATACATTTTACCTGAACAGGGATTGATATAATTTATTTTAATATATTTTAGCTGAACAGAGATTGATTTAATTTATGTTAATACTTTTTAGCAGAACAGAGATTGATGCAACACATTAATACATTTTACCTGAACAGAGATGACAGCTTTCCAAGCTTTGATTTATTGTGCTTGATGAAACCAGTTGCTTAAGTGAACAGTTTATACACCTTTGGTACCCAAATGCAACCGAGTTAACTGGTACACTTTTGGTTTAGGTTAATTTAGGTTAGAATACACTGACTTGAAGCCTTTCATAGGCAAAAGTTAAATGTCTGACTATGTTTTGGTTAATTATGCTTGTACATGTATTACTGCAATGTCTTTTGTCAATCATCTGAAAAATACAAACATTCAGTTGAACAGTTCTTTTACTAATGGTTTGTTTCTTGATCTCACAAATTGGGGAATTCGAAATAGTTTTGTAGTTGCAGAAATTTGGCAGTTTATGAATAGTTTTATCCAAACAGGTATATTTATGTTCACTTGACAACCCTTATTTCTAGTTAATGATGAAAATGAGTGCAACAGACACCCCATTGAATACTGTAGTCCTACTGAAAGAGAAACAACAGCAAGAGAAAACACCATACATTCTTCTCACTGGAAACAAAGAATTCACGTATGTACCTATTTCTATACTGTTTCTTTTATTTCAATAATAGCATACTAGAATGATAACTTAGATACATGTAACTCATCAGAGAATCTAGCTATGAAAGTTCTCTCAAGTTTGTTTGGCTGTTATTAATTATGAGAAGTGAAATGTGTTTTGAGTGTCACACTGACTGTAAAGTTTTAAAAATTCGAGGACATAAAATACTGATTGATATAATTATAATTCTGGGCATGATTTGTAATGGCAATATTGTAGATTATTTTTGAGAAAGGTCAAGGTTCTAGTGCAATGTAGGAAGATTTTATCATAGTCTGACACCTTTCACATAAGTCACTGCAGTAAACAGTGACTTCCACTGAAGCGCTTCTCGGCTCATTCTTTTTTGTTATTTTGCAACATTTCATTTCCAAATCTCCATTTTGTTTTGCAGACAAACTATGGTGAAACCATCACTTTGACACCACATCCTATGATCCATATGATTCATATGATCCAAACAAAGAGGATGAAATGGCAGAATTATGTACTTGATGAATTTGATTTCCTGTGTAGAGATTTTAAAGATAGTAAGCTGACAGAAAAATGTTGTGGGCGTTGTTTCTTTTTGAGACTGCGAAGTTTTTGAAAAGTTGCTCACAGCTACCCTTATCATTTGTAACAGGAAAAAAAGTTAAAATTTAATCTCAATTTTTATGAAAGGTTTGGAGGATTGTTGACTGTATTTCGTCATTATGCTGTACAGTATCAGAATTCCATTCATGATATGTTTTAAATAAAACGTAGAATGTGTCTTGTGTCCTTGTTGTTGCTTATATTTGTCTCTGTTACTTCTGATATGTTCAAAAGGTTCAGACAAACACTTTTAATGGGCCACGCATTCAAGTACACGCTGAATTTATAACACAAGTGTCTTTGTAACATCATTATTTCTATTGTTTTCAGTGATTAGGTAACAAATTGACTATTTTATGTCAGTACTCTAATGTTAGATGTCAGTACTCTAATGTTAGATTATTGATCCAGTATTGGCATTTAATAAAGGGAGTGATTTTAAAAGAACACGTTTGATAGAAAGGTTGTGATAAACTTCTGATGATCTTATTTGCATAGAATATGAATCAATAAATGCTGACATATTGAGGTGGCAGGGTTTGGGCTCTCAGGATGAACCCTGATAGTAATAAGTTCAATCTTCTGTTATACATACAACAACTTCTTAAGCTTCTCCATCAGTGTATTGATAATGACAGGCAATGTACTAAAAAAAAATTTTTTCTTAAACTGTTTCGAAACAAAGGTCAGCACTATTTGCCAAAATAATTTCAATAACAATCGGAAGTTATCACCACTAGCAGCGTATACAACAAAGGTTGTTTTTGAATTTTTTTTATAGAATAGAACAGCATATTTCCTCAATTGCTGTGTATCAAGATCTAGTGTTGCGTGAGTTTACATTATCAATATCTTTTTGTCAAAAAAGATTATATATTTCAATAAACAGAAGAAAAATACAATGCATATGCATTAAAAGTTACAGTTAAACAGCAAGGAACTTAGCAAAATTTTCAAAACATGAATGTTGATAAAGCTGTAGTTTGTTTACAGTAGAAGAGTTCAAATGAAGTTTTTATTTCCAAAGTTCATTGGCAGCCTATGACCAGCTTACACAGTCAAAATCTTTGAGACTATTCAGAATGACACTGGCCTGTTACTAAGGAAGATTATTTATGCAAGAAATGTATTGTTGCATTCGGTGAAATGCTTCATATCAAATGGCAACTGTATGCTACATACTTCAATAGATTCACTCATATGAACACTAAATGCTTAGTGTTTCATAATAAACTTTTTGTTAACTAACAAATGATGCATCCATGCATCTGCTTAGTTCAATGCAAATGCCAAGAGACTTAGCTGAATTTTGATCCTGAATTTACATTTACTAAAATAATTCTAACAAGAGGACTGGATGGTTCTGGGTCACTTACCTGAAAAGAAACTACCAAACAACTGGTGGAGTGTGGGGTTGGGTAGGCACCTAAGGGATGTGTCGAATGGCAGACACAAATACAACATCAGATATCAAAAAATATTTTTTTCAACCAGAAAAAGGTCAATAGTTCAAGATAAACCAAAGTCAAATTTGAAGTCAGTATGCAAACGTATACAAACAGTTATAAATTCAAAGACATGTCCTCAAAACAAAACAAGGAAGTAGGCCAAGGTCAGCCTAGGTCAAAGTTGAAATCTGCATGCAAATTTATAAAAATAGTTAAAATTTTATTAATGTAGCTTAAAAACAAACAAGGAAGTAGGTTACATGAAGGTCGAGGACAAAGGTTGATGAAGGTTAAGTACCTTCCTAAGCCTGTCATATTAACAAGGCAATGCTGAACTGTATGTATCTAAGCTCAAGGCCTTTCAGTTTCATTAAAACTTTTCCTATATAACTCAATGTAAAACAAAGTGCCCCTTTGGGTGGGGCCAATTTAGATCCAGGGACCATGATTCGTATAAACAATGGTACAAACAAAATATCTAAATCCTAGGCCTAATGGTGTCTGACAAGACGATTTTTAAACTTTTTCCATGTAAATCTTTGAAAAATTAATTGACCCCTGGGCTCGGGCCAGTTCTGACCCTACAGCCATGATTTATACAACTTTGGTAGAGGTCTACTAGATGATGCTATCAACCAAATATGTAAGCTTTAGGCCCTGTGATTTTAGAAAAGAAGATTTTTAAAAACATTTTCCTATATAACTCTATATAAGATCAAGTGACCCCTGGGGCGGGACCAGTTTTGATCCAGGGGACATGATCTGACCCACATCCGTGATTTATAAAACTTTTGTAGAGGTCCACTAGATGATGCTATCAACCAAATATGTAAGCTCAAGGTCTTGTGGTTTCAGACGAAAAGATTTTTTAAGTTTTTCCTTGCAGTTGCCACGACAACCAGAATTCTGCATGGAATTCCACATTTTATATACCTTTGAAAGAGGACCATACACGGATCATTTCTGTAAAGTTTACTTGCAACTGACTCAGTGGTATAGGACAACTGACTCAGTGGTATAGGAGGAGATGTTGTTTAAAGTCAATTGTGAACGACAGATGGACGGACGACGGAAAAACGGGGAGCAGAAGTTGTTATAAAGACTTCTCCCTAGCAAAGTATGGACAGCGATAGACGGGCTAAAAAGAAGATATTTAAACCAAGTTACTGTCTCTTTTTGTTGCAGAAAACATTACAATTTAAAGGTAAACACACTTTTAGCAGGAAAATTTTTTACCCCGTTAATCACCGGATTGATACCTTGTTAACATAGTTAATTTTACACCAGTTATAGGAACAGACTGTGTTTTAGATCGAAAACTGTAATCTGTAAAGCTATTTGTTCGAAACCCATCATAAGAATAAAGTTATGCTGTTTTTTAAAAAGTATATTAATTTCTCTTCTATGAAAAAAAAAACAACAAATTTTTAAGCTAAAATTTGTTTGTCGCGTGAAAATATAAAAACTACTTCTTCGTGGACAGATTGCATTGATTGGAGAATAAATACGTGACTTGAATACTTTATTCTGTAGAAACATGTCGTATTTTACATAAGCAATAATTGAATAACATTAAAAAATTAAATTTTATTGCGTAGAAGTGAGTTCCGTCCTTTAGGGTTATACACACTGATTTCTACTATTGTTGGTGTTTAGCAGAATAAGAAGATTTGTCCCCATTTAAACCAAAACCACCGGGAAATTTTCCGTTTATAAAAATGACAGTAAAATTAGGCATGACGGGTTGACTGTATTGAAAAACGGCAAAAAGATGGGTTAAACCGATCACGACAAATTAATTATGCTACATTTTAGTATGATTTTAAAACACAATTATCTAACTTAGTTTTGTCAAATAAAACATACATTGGTAACCGTTTTGTTATCTGGGAATTTAAGCTCTTACTTATGGGCCTTTTGCTCAATCTAAAATTGACCCTCAAGGGGTGGGGAGGAGGTGGGCGCTTAAGTGCACCCCTCAAGTTTAACCAGGAAAGCACAAATTGCAGACTGATTAGAGTGACTAAATGGACGAAATGAGTATACAGAATGTTTTAAAGTTCAGTAAGTAGAGAACATAAAGTTTAAATCAATTCATAATTATAATGGGCTGCCTAAAATTTGATTCAAATTTAAAACATTCGTAGAGTTTCCTTGAGGGATTAGTTATTATAAATGAATTAGGCTCTATTTATCGTTCTTCAATTACATGAAAATGGACCCAGCTAACAAAATGGAAAACATGATATTATGCATATAATTTGGCATAAAACGCAACGCAGAAATAGTTATATATCTTGACATAACACAAAGAACCAACCATATATCATCGTATGTATGTCATAAATGGTCTAAAATAGTCGATTAACAATGAGAGAAAGCTTTAGATATCATTTAAATGGACACTACGAGTGTAATCAAAGTACATTGACTATACTGCTATTAACGAAGCAGAAAAGCAGTTATATCACTTGGCATTTGGTGTTAGAATGAATATTTTGAAAATCATCATAAAGGTTTACATAAAACACTAAGAATTTGGCATTTACATGAATCATTCTTTTACTTATACCCCCTAATTTGTATAAAGCATTTGACCAAAACCGAATGCAACAATACAATGTTTACATAAATCTTCCATAATACCGTGATCGTTCTGTAATAGCCTAGGGCACGCAAAAATCGAAACGAAGGCTGGGCGTCAAAAATAAAATAAGCACAGCCTTATAGGCATGTGTAGATTCTTATTTTTGAACGTTGTTTGCTGTGAAATGAAGTCCTTCACACATTATAATGAAGTCGAAGCATGCAGAAATATTAAACTGAAATCGTTAACAAGAGGCCTTGACCTTGACCCAGTGACCTAAAACCCTAACCTCAAACTCTACTGGGTAGAGGTCTATGCAAGGATCCTATATACCGAATATCAAAGATATTGGCTTTTAAATGAAGGCTCTATGAGCCTTCATTATATAAACCTATTTTTAGCCTCGGTGACCTTTAACCTAATCTAATAATTCGAAAAAAGCTTGATAAAGCTTGTTTCATACCAAATCTTAGATCTCAGGGCCTTGTGGTTTTAGACAAGAAGATTTTTAAAGTTTTACTATATAAGCCTATGTAAAATCAAATGACACCTGGGTAGGGGCCAAATTAGATCCCAGAGGCATAATTTGAACAAACTTGGTAGAGGTCCACACGACAATGCTACGTACCAAATACGTTTCAGACAAGAAGATTTTTAAAGTTTCCCAATATAAGTCTACGTAAAATCAATTGACCCCCGGAGCGGGGCCAAATATGACCCCAGGTATATAATTTGAACAAAGTCGTTAGAGGTCCAAAAGACAATGCTTCATACCAAATCTTAAGGCTCAGGTCCTTGTGGTTTCAGACAAGAGGAGTTTCAAATTTTCCCTATGTAAAATAAGTTGACTCCCGGGGCGGGGCCAAATCTGACCCAAGGGGCATAGTTTGAATAAACTTGGTAGAGGACCACAAGACAATGCTACAAACCAAATCTTAGATCTCGGGGCCTTGTGGTTTCAGACAAGAAGATTTTTAAAGTTTTACTATATAAGCCTATGTAAAATAAGTTGATCCTGGGTAGGGGCCAAATTTGACCCCAGGGACATAATTTGAAAAATCTTGGTAGAGGTCCACACGACAATGCTACATACCCAATCTTAAGTCTCAGGGCCTTGTAGTTTCAGACAAGAAGATTTTTAAAGTTTCACTATGTTAAATAAGTTGACCTTTGGGGCGGGGCCAAATTTGACCCCAGGGGCATAATTTGAACAAACTTGATAGAGGTCCACTAGACAATGCTACATACCAAATCTTAAGGCTCAGGGCTTTGTGGTTTCAGACAAAAGATTTTTCAAAGTTTTTCCTTTAAGTTGCCATTGCAACCAGAGTTCTTGATGGAATTAAACTCTTTGAACAACTTTGGTAGAGCTTCATGCAAGGCACGATTCATCAAATTTGGCCCAGAGGTTTCAGAGGAGATGTCGTTTGAATGAATTTGTTGACGGACGACGGACGACAAAGTCCGGTTATAATAGCTCACCATGAACCAAAGGCTCAGGTGAGCTAAAAATTCTTGGCCTGCACAAAATCTGTCAACTATCTCCTTTTAAAGAATTTAGAGAAGATAACAGCTTGTGTTCGATGCCAACTAATAAGGCCATTAGTATCATTTGATTACGTGGATTAATACGCTTGGTCCTTTTCTCCTAATATCTTATTTTAAGAAAATGCAAGATCGAGAGACCACAACATGAACTCCAGTTTGAATAGTTGCATCGTTGCCACATTACCACATTGTGCATCCCGCACAACTACATTAAGCGCCATGGTAAAAAATGGAACGGAATTTATCAAACATGGGTATCCGATGATGATATTGTTATATTGTTATAAAGATAAACGTCTCTGCAAATTTTGCATGAATTCTACATTCAGATCGATTTACCCAGCGGAATCATTCTAGGTAAAGTGTCGTCTGCAGCTTTGATAACAGCAATAAAGCTGTCTCAACATGTGGATAACTGAAAAATACAATGTATTTCGATTCTGCAAATGCAGATGCTATCTCCAGCATTCTAAACCTAAATGCCGGTGATTACGGTGGCATTAGGTAAAGCACTAGGATCTTAAACTCGTGAATGGTGGCTTTGAATATCATCAGTGGATCCACGTCAATAGTGCCATGTTTCATTTTATCCCCACTCTGTTTAGGTACTGGTAAGCAGCTTGGTTATCTCTTTGTTATTGTCTCTGTATTTGGTATTTTTCATTATGCTTAACTGAATTTTACTTGTCTGTTTAAATCAGACTCACATTTTTATCCAAAAGAGAAGAAAAAAGTTAAAAAAAACACTAATAGCTGTTGATAAGGCAACATGTGAAAACAGAAAGAAAAGGCAACATAACATGCATTCATGTGGATGCTGAAACATCTATCACATTACATGCATTCATGTGGATGCTGACAATTTATCACATTATATGCATTCATGTGGATGCTGTAACATTTATCACATAACATGCATTCATGTGGATGCTGAAACATTTATCACATAACATGCATTCATGTGGATGCTGAAACATTTATCAACTGTATATTGTCATTTTGTCTTCAAATAATTCAACTTACTTATCATCTTACTTATCATATTAATAGGTTTATATTTTCAACTTTCTGTTGCATGTCTTCTGCTCAGTCTTTTTTCACTGTATGTCTGACAATGTGATTGCTTAAAGAAAGCATAACAGTTTATAAAAGGAAACTTGATTGTTTATAGAAAACCTAACTGTTTATGAAGGGAAACGTGATTGTTTATAGAAACCCTAACAGTTTATGAAGGGAAACTTGATTGTTTATAGAAACCCTAACAATTTATGAAGGGAAACTTGATTGTTTATAGAAACCAGGGATTGTGATCGATTACAGTCACATGTAATCGATTATTAATCAATTACATGTATAAATTTGATGTAATTGATTAATTATCGATTACAATGATAGAGCTGTGTAATGGAATACATTCGATAACTTTGACAAAAGTAATCATGAATACATAATGATAACATTCGATCGCATACTTTTACAATGAAAGATGTCATTCAATATGTCAACTTTATTCCTTTATATTATACATATAAGTACATGTATATATGTGTTTTTATATACAGTTTATCAATTTAAAGCACAATTTTACAATTAACACTTTACATACAAAATTATTTTCACAAGTTTATGTAGACATAATGAATTAAATTCAAACAAAGGACAGAAAAACGAACTGTTATATATTCTAAAGTATAATGTGTATGTTCTATCACAAATTGTGATGTCAAATTGTTTGATCCTCAAGGTCAGATCTTGCACAAATAATATATAATCAGCTAAGACCATATTTAGCATTTCACATATATCACATAGGCATATTCAGTCAGTTATTTAGCAGAATTGCATTTAATCATCATCAGTTTCTGGAAGGTTGTATCATCCAATCTGCGCCTCTCTGGGTGAAAGAACTTCCCAGCTATTGAAAACAATCTTTCCACTGGCGCAGGTGTTGCCTGTATATCTAAGTATTTTTTAGCAAGTTTTGCCAGAGTTGGGTAAATTTGCTCATTTTCCTGCCAATAAGGCAATACATTCTTATTCTCAAGTCATGGTTCTTTCAAGTATTGTGCGATCTCTAGTTTTAAAGAATAACCTGATTTATTGCGTATTATCTTTGGTTTGGGTGTCATGAAACTCAAAAGTCCATTTCCAACAGTTTTAGCATGTTTTTCAGGGGGAGACATGGCATCATCATGTTCATTGCTGTGGCAACTTTTTTCGTATTTTCTTGCATGTGACAAAAGTTTCTCTTCCATTTCGCCATGATTTGAGCACCAACGTCGTTTAATGTTTGGGTCTAATATTGCAGCTATTAAGTATGTGTCATTGGTAATATAGGTTGTAAGACGTTTATCTACAGACTGTTTCAATGTTATGCATGCTATTAAAATTACATAATACATATTATTATTTTTTGTATTAAAAAATGATTGTTTTATTTCAAACAAAACAAAATGAAACTTGATCGTCTATAAACGTGATTGTTTATAGAAACCCTAAACAGTTTATGAAGGGAGACACGTTTATAAAGGGAAACGTGATTATTTATAGAAACCTTAACAGTTTATGAAGGGAAACGTGATTGTATATAGAAACCCTAACAGTTTTTGAAGGGAAACTTGATTGTTTATAGAAACCCTAACAGTTTTTGAAGGGAAACTTGATTGTTTATAGAACAGTTTATGAAGGGAAGCGTGATTGTTTATAGAAACCCTAACAGTTAATGAAGGGAAACGTGGTTGTTTATAGAAACCCTAACAGTTAATGAAGGGAAACTACAAGACATACTACGGGACTGTTGATTGAGATTAAAAATTTGACTTTATCAAAGTACTTCCTTTTTATAAAATTCCTATAAGTGGACTTCTACCAGTATTAGTAAAATGGTGTGCCTAGGTGCATGACTAGTAGCTGTCTTAGTGGTTGAACTTAACCACACACAGTGTTTGAAACATTTAATTTAAAATTATCCAAATAAAATCTTAATTTCTATCAGTATGTACTATTAACTGTTAAAATGTACTGAACAATTTGTGCTATGTTATTTGCTATATAGGAACCAGAGCTCAAGGCAAGACTTGCTGCATTAATTCTGCACATGGAATGTCACATCTGCTAATGGATATGATACTGCTTTTGTTCAGATTGACATGATCTGAGATCTGTAACATGATGGTTAAAATTTTCTTTAATCCAAATCATTTAGTTACATTTAGGTATATTTGAAATAAAATATGTCTGTTAAAGTGAAAACTGTACAATCTGACAAGTGTTAAAGCTTCTCGACTGTTCTGGCAGTGTTAAAGCTACAAATGGTTAATACACTATGTCCCTCAAACTGTTTCATCACAAGAGAGTATTTGACAATACCGACGCCATGCTGGCATCTTCAGAGTAAATAAGTAGCTTTAAAAGTTGTTAAGTACAGTTGTAATACGCTGAATTGTTCTTTTATCTGTAAATATACGAAAAAGAACCTTTAGCTTATAAGCAATTCAATATAACAATCATTCAGCATCCTTTTAGTTTCTAAGATAAAATATTACTTTACTATGAGAATTAGATTGTTTTGTCAATTTTAAAACAAACATTAAGGTAAATGACGATATTTTATGTAACTGGTATTTGAAAGCTTTCACAGATTTTAAAAAAAAAGTATAAAATAAAATCTGTGGTATGAAGATTACTGTTATGGACAAATATAAGAAAGTTAGATCTACAAGTCTAAGCTATATAAATCTTTAAGAATACCAGTCTAGGAGGAAGTGACGTATTAAGTATGTGCCTCTTTACCGATTAGTAAAAAAATTGTTACCAGTTTGCAGATTCGTCTCTGCCTGAAAACAAAGTGAACGAACAATTCACACATCCACACTTGAACTTTTTCCTTATGTCATCCTCGTCTTCCATGAAAGCTTTCAAGGTTCTTGGCTTCAGGAGGACTACATCCTCCCTAGAATTTGAGACACGCACAAGTTTAGCGAGTTCGTGCCGTAATGAGCTTTCATCTTTGGATAACGTGCCATCATTTGTAAGTAACTGGTAAAAGGAAGACCGTAAGTGACTTCCGCCAACTTCCTGTGTCAAGACGCGTCGTAAAGCTTTCTCCATTGGACCCAGCTCTCTTTCTTCCGGTTTATCCTCGTAGTACTCCTAAAGGAAAAATGACACTGAAATTTTAACCCTTACCCTGCTAAATTTTCAAAATGGACTTGTCCATTTTTCAGTTTGGGCAGTTCCATTTATACCATTTATAGGTTGAACAGTGCAGATCAAGATCAGGCTGTACGGATTTGCAGGTTGACCTTGGTCTGCACTGGTCACAAGGCATAGTCAATTGCCACCAGAAGGGTAAAGGTTAAGGAATCTTTCATCACTTCAGCAGAGGGTCTTTTTCCGGAATGCTGACTTTATTTATCAATTCAATACAAATTTAAAATCACCCGCCACTTAAGTCATCCTATTAGTGACATTACCATATAGCACTGTCACTTCTCTAATGTCAAATTATTTATATTACAGAAAGTACCAAAAGTAAATCTCTTACAAAAGCATAAGATATATTTATTGCCTTAGGTCTAATCAACATTTTGTCGCTAGCGGCTAATAAATATTTTTATTATACACTTACAAATGAAATATTGAGCAATATTGATGAAATAAAAAGCGTATTTTCATTTTCCGTATTTTCACTGTAAAAATTTATTTGTCACTACAGTGAAACAAATTTTCCGTATTTTCACTGCAATCGGCCTTTCCTGACAACTTCGTATAAAGACCTCGTATGTAAGTGTATGAATACACCAAATGGTAATTCCCCCTGGCTTTAATAAAAATATAAACAAACATGGCAGAACTCAAGCAGTGTTTGTCTTATGCATTAGAAAAAATGAAAATAAATGTTAATTTTAAAGTATAAACATGTAGAGGCTTTAAGAAATGTTTTCAGTTAAGCAGACACCACCTGTTTTATAAAATAGTCCAATATGGCGCCTACCACATTATTTCCGAGGTGACTTATTTGAAGTCGCCCGAGGTGTTCCAATTGTTTTCACTGGTGTCTTGCCGGACTACTTTCTTCTAAATTCAGCCAATACACAAAATTAAAGAAGAATTCTTTCGAATCGTAAGGTCAAAAAAGAGAGAAAGTATATAATAAACAGAAAATTCAAGTTTTTTCTGTAAATACGGGATTTATTTTGATCTCGTATTATGAAAATTATCACATTTCACTCGTGGCTATTGCCACTTGTGAAATATTTATTTCATACCACTCGATGAAAATAAATCCCGTATTTAAACAAAAGAAAAACTTAGTGTATGTTGCTCAAAAGGCAGCTTTGTTGAACCTGCAGTGTGTCTGTTTGAGCTTTATTTTTAAAAAAAATAAATAAAAAGAAAACAAACATAGATTAAATGCATCTTTTACCTTTTACCTTTGATATTTAATACTAATGTATTTTTTAATTGCAACACTTCATTTTAAGGCTTTTGTCCTAAGGACCTGGTTCTAACACATGACATTTGTGTTGCCAAGCAAGAAAACAAAGTTATGACCCAGACAGGATCAGACGCACGCACGTACACCGTCTGCCATTGAGTCAAATATGTCGATCAAGCCGCCTCGAACAAAACAACATACACGAAATTTTAACCATTTCTTCGTGCTTATTCATCTTTTTTTTTCATGAAAATATCAGCAACAAGATTTTTCATTAGAACATCAGCAACAAGACTTTTTCATGAAAATGTCTGCAACAAGATTTTTCATTAAAATATCAGCAACAAGATTTTTCATGAAAATGTCTGCAACAAAATTTATCATTAAAATATCAGCAACAAGATTTTTCATGAAAATATCTGCAACAAGACTTGTCATGAATATACCAACAACATGATTTTTTCATTAAAATATCTGCAACAAGAAGTACCTTGATTGTTTCATACGCGCTCATAAAGAGGGCTATCAGAAGGTTAATGACCACTATGGTAAATATAGCCACGTAGGCCCCTATATAGATCCTCGAGAACCACCAGACCCATAGGCCACCACTCTTGTCACTCTGCAGTATGGCCAAAGTGGCATAGATTTCATCACCGTTTACAACAGCTAACAATGTTTCGGCTGCAGCCGAAGGTGTCTGAAACTGAAATCAATGATGCGTTCCTTTTGAAATGGTCATTTATACATGAATTTTGTTTATATATTGCGGCAATTAATTCTCAGAAATAGAAACATATTCTCACTAATAGAACTATCATTATTGTGTGTATACTCTTTTACTCAAGTATTTCAGGGCAATGTTTAAAAGTTTTTGATCTTACAAGTTATACTATGAGGAGAGAAAGTGTAAATTAATGTTTCCATTCTTCCATACATTTTGTTTCCTGTTGGATCATACTTTCCTAGAACACGGCATATATTTGTAGACATAAAAGGACTAATCCTCAAACCTTGACATGGTACGGTGCCATCACGACGTATCCACAAACCCAGAACCCTACAAACAGAACGCCCACACACAGGAGATATGCCATGACGTCCCCGAACGCCCGATACAACGTGCTAAATAATAACTGAAATAAAATTAGGTATATAATTTTTCAAAAGCTGAAATAGGCAAACAGGAGTTTGATAGATTAACATCTTAATACCTTTTTAATGCACCTGCTGCGTAGCGGAGAGAGGATTATAGAAATGGCTATGTCTGTCCGTCTGTCCGTCCGTAACTTCGTGTCCGCTCCATAACTTTTAAACTCATGGAAAGTCCACATTTCGTGTACGCTCCGTTACTATTAAACTGCTTGAAAGTTTTTTAAATACCTTAGCACAAATGATCACCAGTATGTGACGATGTGTAGAGCGCAAAACAAGGTCGCTAAGGTCAAGGTCACATTTAAAGGTCATATATAAAAGTCAACTTTTCGTGTCCGCTCCATAACTTTTTAACTCATGGAAAGTTTTCAAAATAACTTGGCACAAATGATCACCTAGTATAAGACAATGTGAAGAGCGCAAAGCTAGGTCGCTACCCCCAAGGTCAAGGTCACACTTAAAGGTCATATATAAAAAAGTTCCACATTTCGTGTCCACTCTGTAACTTTTAAACTGCTTGAAAGTTTTTAAAATAACTTGCCACGAATGATCATCAGTATGAGACAATGTGCATAGCGCAACAATCAGGTTGCTACCCCAAGGTTAAGATCACACTTAAAGGTCATATATAAAAAATTCCACATTTCGTGTCAGCTTCATATCTTTTAAACTGGTACAAATGTGAGGTCCAAATGAACCTTCTTTCTTCACACTTGTTATGCGTTTCAATGTTCTCCTGCGGCAGGGGATATAGCTGTCCTTCATACTGCTTTGTTTCATCTTTTCCTCTTTTGCACTAGTAGCCGTGTGGTAATCTTAATTTACTGCATCCGTTTTATGTTTCGCTAAAACAAAAACGCCTTATCTTGACTTATTATACATCAGACTTGACGTCAATACTTAACGGCTGCTGAAAGGGGTATCGTTTCCTTTTTATCTGCACGAACCCATATTCATTAATTGTGATGATGTAGTATGACTTCTTATTGTATGTACCCCTGTTGTTTGACATTTGCAACATTTAAGAATTTAATAAGCCTTTACTTGAAAAATACTAGTAGGTCATGAGCTTTTAAAACTAAAGTAAAACTTACGTTGAATTTAATATGGAACTTGAAGAATCGTAAAAGGCTCAGCCAGGCTAGGATACAGCCAACCCCTAGCCATACAGTGTAGGAGTCCAGTAACTCAAGCTCCCATTCACTATGCTTCAATAGGACATAAAGTGCACTTATGAAATAAGTATAAATATACATTATACCTGTAAATGTTTATTTTTTTCAATAACAGCAATGAGCAGTTAGTATCCGTGGGCATATTATGGAAACTACCTCGTTGGTGGTGTCGTATGGAATAGTGCAAATTATAAAAGTGGTTTTGAAATCAGCAAAACCGCATATTTATCTTCTAATAAATTCAGTTAGACGTGAAACATAAAACATTCATTGTTGTTACTTTGACCTTTTCGTTTCGTTTTAATCTTTGTAAAACTCGTGCGCAAGGGAATTCGAACCGAAATAAGGGTAAGAGTCTCAGAAAATCTCGCTCCCGAGGATATTGCCGCGTGACTAGAAAGAAAACATTAAACTTTCGAAGAAGCACCAGAATCTTACCACGGTATTGAAAACTATCCAAATTGTTCCCACTAACGTGAGTATGTCAGATGCAATAACAGTAATATCCCAGAATTTCAAGAACCGGAAGTACTCTGAATTGGGCAGATCCGTTTCTGTATCGTCAGCCGCCCCGTAGTATGCCTTGTAGTGTTTCTTCATAAACTGTTTTGTTTTCTATAAATAACCAGTGTCAGTTTTAAAATGAACATCAGCGATGAAGAATATAACCGATAATGACATGATAGATGGGCTGCAGGTTAACTTGAAATGTCAGCTTGTTGTGCCGTTGATTTAAAGAATAAAATGTAAATATGTCTATTAATATATCTTTTTATATGACTATCCAAAATATTCTTTATTGTAACATTGTTTTATTTTCTTTTGGCCCAATGTCACTTAAAATGATCTCTTCTTCATAATTTTATGTATATATGAATTGTTTCTTTTTAAAGTAAAATAAAAGGACTGCATACCACAAAGGTATAAATTGCAAAGAGTATGGTCAGAGTAGTCAAAACGAGTGATATTATAGAAAAGACGATAACAGCTGTCCCGATAGATTCAGATGTGTTCTCCAGCTGCCAGTCTGTAGAAAAAAATAGTTCAATTTAGTTACGTTTAACCTTAGTATTTGTTTTACTTCAATTGAAGACCAAAATATTTCAATTCTGTATCATCTGTTATTCAATTACTAGGCAAATGTGTTATGACCAGCACTCGCAATGAAAAAAAAATGTAGTTGCTCTGTTTTCTTGGACTCTTCACACCTAAAACCAGTAACTTGATTGCTTGCTCAACGAGCTTTTTTACGTGGTAGTTTTGAATCCACTTTAAATCTTTGTTAATCATGCACATGAATAGAAAAATGTCATTAAATACCAGAGATAATTGACGTAGTGTACCTTAAAAATTTGCTAAAGCAGACCCAATCGTAAATAATCATAAATGTCGATGGACGCTTTCAACAACTCATGCAATGAATTACTAAGTAAAAGGTTGATATTAAATTGGAGGTTAAAGCAGAACGTATGAGAATATCGCTGTAACATTCGAAACATACCTTGCACAGTGAGATTCATTGATACACAAGTTATTCTCTTCGTTTTTGTTTCCAGATCTACGGTCACTTGTCCATTGTTGTCGAGATCAACAAAGGTTACCTGTGCGAGAATTTACTGCCCAAGTTATAACCGACTAACATCGTTACCGTATTTACACTAACACAGCTTCTTTCAGACGAGACCAGTAGTATACAACTGGGCATCGTCGGTGACCCCCGGTACATATTCCGCACAACTACATTATGTACCGTGGGATAATTGACTGCTGATTATTCGTTTTCATGAATATTTATTAGCAAAGGGATGTAACTCTTCGTCGAATGAGATGCCGCATTACAAATAGACACTCTTCAGTGTGGAGAGTAGGCATAATGACAAGTTACTTAAAATAGACGTATTTCCCAGGATTTAAACATAGGCGCGGAAGGCAAATTGTAACAAGTAATTTCACTGGCTGAGATTCCGCAAGGGAAATCTTACGGAAACCAATGAAAGTAGGTAATGCATTATTCATGAGTACGAAATTTTACCAGCCAATTGTCCCACGGTAGATAAATAGAGTGAAACGAATGATCGAACGTGGGTTTCCCGTATGGGGGGGGGGGGATTTTCCCTTTGGGTTACTGTGCATGTTTGAAAGGGGAGATAAGTGTGGCAAGAAGTGTATCATGAATGTGGGGAGTTATCTGAACTTAGTTACCACCAGAATTCCTGAAAGTCTGCTGGACTTATAAAAGGTAACGACGTTTTGGTAGCCTTAAAATACACTACTTCTCCCCGAACTTTCTGTATTTTAGTCGGAGAAATGTTTGCGAGAATGTCTTTCATAGCACTCAAAACATCCTTTGCCGTTTTGTTTTTCAGTGGTCTCACCCAAAGCTTCCTCAATAAAATATCTATAGCACAAACCAGAAATTGTACACAGTCATTCTCCTCAGCGAGATTAGTCACTGACAAAAGATCTATGTCCAGCTGCTCACTGATAGCCGTCACTCTTCCATGTGCCATCTTAAATCTATATCTTCTCGGCTTTTGAAGCGAGTAAGCGTTTTGATTATTAAGCCATTGTTTTATGCCAGTAATCGTAAATAATCCGGGATACTTTTTATCCAGAATCTCAAACAGTTTCTTGCTACCGGCATACGCAGCGGGATTTTTCACATTAAAATAATATTGCTCTTAAATCTTTGTCACAGAACTGATATAGGTGATATGGTTATTAATGTACTATCACCAGCCCGGGGAGCTCTGTTGGTAGAGCACCTGACATGCAACCGGGGGGTCGCGGGTTCGAGTCCCGCCCTGGGTATATGATTTTTCTGACCCCGCGACATCTTCTCCTTTTCTTTATTATCCATAGCGATGTTATACTTGCAATTATTCCGCATAGAATAACAAAGTTTCGTTAAAAAGTACATTTTGGTTAAATAGAGACCATTTTGTTTTTATCCGATGCAAACAAACAGACTTCCGCCATGAAAAACTGGATCATAAGAATTTTATGTTTCAACTCATTTTAAACCGTCTATGACACTTTCAGACTAAGTTCAGATAACTCCCCACTTTCATGATAGACTTCTTGCCACGCTTATCTCCCCTTTCAAACATGCACAGTAACCCAAAGGACAAATCTTCCCCTAGAGGAAGATTCCACCCCCCAGTTTTATACTTCTGAGACTTTAAAACGAGGTCCAATGTATCGGTGCTATACACTGAGTGTGTAAAAGAACTGGGAGCGTCTCCGAAATAAGATGCACTCCATGTACCCTGTACCTTGCACTATCTCTTACAACATACAGTTACTGAACTCGTCAGGGGGCGTTGGTCATGTGAAGAAACGACGATAAATGAACTCAAACAAATATATATAACTACTGTCTAACAAGTTCAATCAAGTAGGGTGTCTTGAAAATGCACTATCTTACATTGCAGGACTTAAATGGTAACTGGTTCAGTCGATTATTTTCTGTTTTGGTTTTGATTCAAATATTTTCGGAAAAAAGACAGTCGCCGTTCAATACTTACCCAGCCCTCTACGCGTAAACAAGTCGCTTTTTGGCTTAACTGGTGTGATCGAACAGAATGAAGCGTGAAATGTAGAGTGGTCGACAACATTCTGAAATAAGAAGTACATGTATGTATTTTTTGTGTATAGATTGAATAGAAATTTATATAGATATGACTTTGTCCATTTCTTACAGAATTTAAAAGAAAGCAGAGCATAGATAAGTATTTTCGATGTTTCCGAATGTACACGTATTTTATCAAGAAATAGAATCTAAAAATAGTGGAAGATCCATGTCTTAAGTTAAGTTCGAGAGACTGAAGGATTTTTAACGTACCTTTTGATTGGCTGTGACATATTATGATGTTCAAATTCTAGTGTTATGTTGTAACTATATTCTGTTTCATTGCTCTGCGTCTTCCAGGATTTTAATCCTTTATCAATTGGAATTGTTTTGTCTAAAAGAAAGAAAAACATAACATTTTAATAAACTTTATGTATTTCATTTTGACTGGTCTGTGAATGGCATCATCTTTGTGTTGTACCAAATTGAGTTACTTGTAGACGTCATCAGCTACACAAGATGTGATCTCTATATACGTGCTGTAGACATCAACACAGAGCACATTTATCTTTTAATTTCATATAAAAGACTAAAGTTAAAAAAAAACTAAACTAAACTTACAATACTAATTTTAGGAATATAAAAGGCGAATTAGACCAAAATCATCATACAGGAGCGGATCAGTGGTCCAGTGGTAATACACTGGACTGGTAACCTAGGGGTCCCGAGATCGATTCCCCGCTCCTCCACTAACATTACTAATTGTCTTTCGGATGAGAGGTTAAACCGAGGTCCCATGTATCAGTGCTGTACACTGAGCATACAAAAGAACCTGAGGTGTCTCTGGATCGGGATGCTTTCTGTATCTTGCACTATCCCCCACATATTAAATAACTAATTTCTGCAATAGGCGTCGTCATATGGGCAACCGATACCGACGATAAATAAGCTCAAATAGATAGAATCATCATACAGTTGCTAGCAGTTGAAAGATCTGTGACACATTTTACAAATGAGTCTTATTTTAGTTCACTTTAACGGTTACCAGATATTATTATTCCACTTGTGATGCGCGCGTCTTGAAAACCAGGAAAGTCAAAGTATTTCAATTCCGCTGTCATCCTGTCGTCTGGTGTTCTCACATAATAACCAATCGCTTCCTTTTCAGCATTGTAATACTGAAACATGTGAAAATATAAGGACTGTTTCTAATATATATATATATATATATATATATATATATATATATATATATATACGCTTTCTTTTTTCCGATCTCTGGAATCAGCACATACATCGTACTATCATTAAATTTGGCAAAATTAATTCTTATTTTTCATTCATTTTGTTAATGTAGGTTAATTAGAGGTTATATTTACGATGATACCAATTTAAGTGTCACTAACTGCTCTGCTATTCGTCATATTCATGTTCAAGGAGAAACACGATGTTTTCAAAATAAGAGTTGAAAAGAGACAGCGTAAAATTCGTATTGCAATAAATGATGAAGTTCGAGAACTCTTACATTTCTCACAGCAAAGTTGATCCCACTTTCCAGGTCACTAATCGTATACACAGCGAATTCACCTTGTGCTGGGGGATAGGGAAGGGTCTCCCAAGCTTATTAATTGAAAATACACATTTGTAAGTCTAGCTTGATTATAACAACTTCCTTGTCATTCAAAATGCTTTTAGTTACAAATAAGACAGCCTTGACTTTTTTGAAGGTTTATTAAAGATCTGATATCAGATATGAATAAACAAGGAACATGGTTGAGTGATCATTTCACTGATTTGCTAGTAAAGCAGGATAGAATTTAAGTATCACTTCTCTTATTCAGTGGCAAGACAATTTTCTTGTTTACTGCCCTATAGATACATATATTTTATACACCTTTAAGCGGGAAGATCGCATGTTCAAACACTTGTATGACAGCGACTGTTCAAACTGTATCGAAGAGAATTATGTAATGGATAAACACTTAAAGACGAATCCGGATATTAACATTGTATGTCAACTGATTACTAGTGTTAACTAGCTTTATGGCGACACGTAAGCTATTCATTAAACAAATACCTAACTTCCTGTACATTTTAGAATTACGGGCAGTCACTACAAGTATCATGAGAATAACGGTTACCCAAAGGGAAAAGGTACAACTCATTAAAGAAGCCCTTTAAAGGGGTTCAAACGTTATGAAATCATTAGTTAAACTTACATGCATCCCAGTGTTCAAGGAAAAGATGACGCAAGGTAAGATGTCCCCTGTTTACAACTGAACTGAAGTTGCCACGATCGTTTCCAAAGTTGAACATCTGAAGAAACGGGAATGAATGTATACATTGTACTGCTGCCTCTAAAACTTTTTAAGCTGCCATTTTACCATCTCGATTCAATGTAAATAACTCAGTCACTGTTGCCGTAACATATCCTGTTATTTCTGTGTACTGATAAGTGTGTCAAAAACTTGTAACGTGTCTGAATAAGATTGTAGTAAGCTGGCTGTCAAAACTTTCTGAGTTATGATTTGATTTATGCAGTTCTGTATTGACAAAAGAGCATTCAGAAGGAGGATAGATATTTAAGAATATATTTACGAATTGTTCTATATTTAACTAAAGCAGAAATACAGACGAACACCTTATTTCAACTGGCACTTCTTACCTGATCTGTAATTAGGCTGACTTTGATAATCTGCATCAGAAATGTGAAGCAGTATATGAAATGAAAAGAGCAAAAGTTGCCCTTCCATTTAAACGCAGCGTAGAAATACAGTCTTAACAGTCTGCGGAGATTCCTGGCCTCCTCTTCATACCCCTTAGAGCTGCTCTCTTCTCTACCAGGTTCGTCCGTTCTTGCTACAGTATAAAATGGAGTGTAGGAATTAGAATAAATTTGACATCGACCTGTTTGTATTAAAACGCCCGTCTCAAACACCACCTTAAACCAAAACCAAAACTAACAAACAGTTTTGCGTTGACGAGGCGTATTTATTTGGGTAACATGGAAACAGTTTATGCAAAAATACAATAGCTTTTTAATTTTGTTTACCAAAATACATTGATATTGTAATAATACTTAATTCTTTCAGAATGATAATAAATTATCTAATCCGCTACTTATAATCAACTATATATATGATAAACTTGAATTAACTGTGGGAAAACACATCCCATACAAGAGTAAGGTCATATAGATCGACATGTATCAGCTAGTACATCGTGAAATACACGTCACAGTCAATAATTGTAGCTTGTAAACATTCTAACAGAAAATTAACAAAAACATCAGTGACTGTATATTTGTCATTGGAATACTGGCCGCCCACGAAAAACCCCGTCGCCCTTTTTTATCTTTTTTTTTTTTTTTTGAGGCGAGAGGAAACGTGTATCCGTAGCATGCACGACATATACCGGTGATCGGCACAGTTCTCAGACTATTCCTCGAAATATTGGACTTTACGGAATTCTGTCCAGACGTGATATCCCTAACTTTTTCGAAGTACAAATGTATAAACTTTAACAAAATATGCAATTGAATTAGAATGTAAGATGTTACCCGTAAGAAAACCCTCATAGAAGTGACCACTATGTTGTTGTTTTTGGGGTTTAACGCCGATTTCAACACTATAACACATGACTAGTTATTTATAGACCTAATAACAGGTAAACCCGGTTTTGGTCACGCTATGTTGAGACAATATTTCTCCGCTATACGATGTAACTATATTTAATTTTGTAATGAGATAAAGTTATAAGTCATATGCAATTTAGATTAGATTTTTTCTTTTTTTCTAAAACAAAAATAGGTGAAAAACAGAATAAAAAAAGATACAGTAGGGACCTAAAATATAACATCTAAGACGAGGCTTCAATGGAAAAACTCAGGTTATGGACGGCCGCTTTTATCATAAATGAATGTCATTTGTCCCTAGTAACGATAATATTTTTGCCCGTTTTGAAGATCTTAGACTTAAGATGACAAGCATCATGCTTCTATATAACTTTCAGTAGCCTTAACACAGCAAAGGACTTGACAGAGCATGTAGAAATTAAAACTCATTTCCGGCATAAAACTTGACAAGAAATATTTTCTTTTTTAGTTTGTCTCCTTGTTTTGTTTTTTTTCTTGTACAAGAAAAACAATCTGTATCAATGATGTGAAACTAATCACGTTTATATACAGACGAGTATTTTATGATGTGAAACTAGTCAGGTTTATATACAGACGAGTATTTTATGATGTGAAACTAATCACGTTAATATTTACTTCCTCATGTACAGGAAACAAATAAAATAGGTAGCTTGAGTAAACATATTTGGCCATTGACGTCTTAGCGTATAATTTTCTTGGTGTTTTGGTTTTCTTATTTAACAAGTTGCGCAGTCCATAACAGTTTGTAAACATGACTCGCCTGTATTTTGAAATACAGTCCAATCGCGCTGCTACGAATCGCAGTGTAACAAAATAACGTTGTACTACAAGAAAAGTGATCGGTCCCGTCATTTTTTTCTTCTTTATTCAATTAAGGTAAAATGCAACTTAACGAAAAATGCAAACGAGCAAACAATTATCACGGTCCCATCATGTAATTTACAGTGAAATTAACTGTAATTTAGCGAATCGCCGTGAGACAGGTGTTTTCACCTCTTGTTGCTCGCACAGACCGCCTTGTGTTTACCTACTCTCCTGCGCATCGGTCGAATGTTTCACTTTCTTACCTCTGCTAAAATTCAATTTTCAGAACGATATTTTTATTTTTAGACAGGGAAATCCACAGTTACTTGTCAGCCAATTAGTGACTAGCTTACAACGAATTGTAAACAAACAATGTATGTCTGCATGTTACTTACGTTTTTCACTTTTAAAAGTTTTTTTTTTAATATGTATACGTAAATAAACCAGTAAAACTATCAAAAAGTCATGATGGTATGGTTGTTTTTAGACGTTTAATTGCTGTATTAAGATGTTTACGTAAACACGTTGTTGAAATGTGTTTACAAAATTGTCAGAAAACACCCGTCTATTTATAATTTTTGGAATCACATGATCATTTAAACCAAAGAAAAATGGTTTAAAGATTTTTCGGTTTCGGGGATATTGGTGCACTTTCATTGGTTGTTTAAAAGTTCACTGTAAAGGTCAATATCATAAATCTACTCTTATTAAAGCAGCGGTGTGAAGTAACGGTAGTGTATACACTTAGCTGCTGAGGGAGCGTAGTGTTTATCGTTATTAAGCATTTATCGCCCTTAGCAATAGTAGCACGATATACTGCAAGCAACAAGCGGGTTTGTTTGATTGTTACATAAAACTTTTTGAGTGATAACATGTCAAAAGATTCAAACGGTATAAAATCTGGACAAGTGTACAACAAATACAATATTATCTTCTTTATTATGTAAGTCTTAACTGACTCCGACATATCACGACACCAATATATAACGACATTGACGGTTTACGATAGTATAAACATGTAAGAATAAAAATGCGATTCTACGAAAAATGCAATATTACAAAAATTTACATGGTCCGATGGGTATGCGTAGCATCGCGAATGGACTGTACTATAAAATTTACATTCCCTACCAAATTGTTTGTAGTACCCAGATAATCTTGAAATTTTGGATACAGACCATAAATCATCACAATGGTGTGGATATAACATACCGTCTACATTCGTGCAAAATCTCTGCATTACTTTACTCTTACAGGCTACAATAAAATAGTGGAATGTTTTTCTGTTAGACCGCTAAACAGTGCATACCTACTCCGAAGCCATGTGATAGATATTCTCACCACATTTGGACTCCGTATTCGGCCATCAAGAAAAAAACATTATAACTGTATGGGTATAGCCATCTTCAAATTATGATGGCTTTTTTAAAATCTGTACATTCATACAAGGTAACTTCAGTGAACTACTTTTATTAGGGTTTAACTTAGAAATTGACTTAAAGCAATTGACGAATAAGGGAAAACACCTAGTAATGCTTCCCACTGATAAAGTTAAAGTTTTTTAAGGTATACGATCCATAACATGTTACAACGACACTGAAGAGTACTCAAATCGGTTTAAGGGCATAGGTACAAACCAAACTGTTTTCCTTTTTCTGGACTTTTTTTATGTCCCCCATCGAAGATAAGAGGGTATATTGTTTTGCAAATGTCGGTCGATCGGTCGGTCGGTAGACACTTCATTTCCAAAAAGCAAAACAATTTCCGATCAATTACTACAGAACGCTTGGGACCAGGTTCCTCAAACTTGGTTTGTAGGGTTGGTCGTGACCAGTAAAAGACCTCTCTTGTTTTTCAGTTCACCAGATCAAAGGTATAGTACGCTTAGTTCAGGTTCCTTAAACTTGTTGTGAAGGTTGATCATGACCAGTAGAAGACCTTTATAAATTTTCAGATCACCAGGTCAAAGGTCACAGTGACCTTGAATAACAAAATGGTTTCCGTTCAATTACTATATAATGCTTGAGTCCAATTCCCCAATACTTCATAGGCAGGAAGGCCATGACCAGTAGATAACACTATAGTTTTTTCAGGTCGTTAAGTCAAATGCCAAGGTCACAGTGACCTTGAAAGCAAAATAGGTCTCCGATCAGTAACTGTAAAACCCCTGCACCCACCTTCCTCAAACTTAGTTTGTTGATTGGCCATAACAATAGATGACCCCTATCGTTTTTCATGTCACTTCGTCAAATTGAAGGTCACAGTGAACTTAAAAAGCAAAACGGTTTCCGATCAGTAACTATAAAACCCTAGGAACCACCTTCCTCAAACTTTGCTTTTAGGTTGATCATGACCAGTAGAAGATGCCTGTTGCTTTTTCAGGTTACCAGGTCAAAGGTAAAGGTCAAAATTTGTCCTGGAATAGCAAAATGGTTTCCAATCAATGACTATAGAACACTTGCGTCCAGCTTCCCCCCTCCTCCTTTACAGACAGGTGGGCCATGGCCAGTAGATGATCCTGATAGATTTTCAGATCATTAAATCAAAGGTCAAGGTCACAGTGACCTTAAAAAGCAAAACAGTTTTCCGATCAATAACTATAGAATGCTTGGGTTCGGGTTCCTCAAACCTGGTATGTAGATTAGTCATCACCAGATCATGACCTTACAGCTTTATAGATCACCAGGTTAAAAGCCAAGATCACAGTGACATTGAAAAGCATAACGGTTTCCGATCAATAACTATAGAATGCTTGGGTTCGGGTTCCTCAAACCTGGTATGTAGATTAGACATCACCAGATCATGACCTTACAGCTTTAAAGATCACCAGGTTAAAAGCCAAGATCACAGTGACATTGAAAAGCATAACGGTTTCCGATCAGTAACTACAGAATGCCTGGGCCAAGGCTTCCTTACTCTTCAAAGGCAGGTTGGTAATAGCCACTAAATCACCTCTAAAATTTAAGGGTCACTGGATCAAAGGTCAAGGTCATACTAATTATAAACTGAAAAATGGTTTCTGATAAATAACTAGAGGATACTTGGGCCTTAAACTTGCAATGCAGGTTCATTATGATTTAGATGACTTATGTCAGCAGTCCCTGTCATCCTCCTTTTAACGTAATGACAAAAATCCCTGTACCTTCCTATACGTTTATGGCTGCCTCTAGGGATAAGGCGCTAGGGACACAGATATGTTTTGTTGTTTTTTGTTTTGGTCTTTAAACATTTATTTTTATTGGAACTGAATTGAATTTCCTTCGCTTTGCATATATTTCATTTGTTATAAAACCTATAAACATGGTAAATAATTGAACATTTGTGTATCAGTGATACCAGTTATTATTTTCCCCAAAACTACACAGAACACCTCTTTCATAGTTTACCGATTGCCCTGAACAGTTTATAGAGAAAATCCCCTCGTCATGATGTACATGTACCATGTTTGTTATCACATTCCATTAGTTCTCACTATTGGAGGTTATTTTTGTGTTGTTGTTGTTGATGATGATGATGTTTTCCATTTAGTTTCTTTTTTGTCAGTAGGAATTAGTTCTGTTGTAAATGACTGAAACATCACTGTTGTTTTTATCGCCAGAATAAGGAAAACAAAACAATATGCTTTTCTTTACATTACAGCCCATTGAGTAGTGTGTGGTTTAAGGCCGACAAACCATGTAAAGCTCATAGTTCAATTTAAGTTATGAAAAAGTCTGTTTCTACAGAAAGTTCACTGAACATTAAAACAAAAATATATAAATCTTATAACTTAAATAAGACACTACAAGAATGAAGTTAATGTTTAGTTATTTCTTTAAACATTAAGTATGCAAACATGACGCTTACCTTCAAGACTGACGTCAGTCACTTGTATGGAAGGAATATCAGCTTGTCGTCTGCGTGCAACTTCACCTGTGTCTGATGTAGGAGAAAAGTAAACTATTACATGTTATATAAAGGCCATTCAAAGTAGATTTTCCTTAAAAGTTGTGAACTATTGTTGTATTCAAGTTACATAGAATATTTGCAACGAAACCAGGTGAGCATTGTAGGACTGTTTCAGTACTCCTACTTTCATTGTTTGTTGTTTCCCACTGGTCATACAATTTGTAGTGTTTACAAGACTCGAAATCAGTAAATCGGACATATTAAAAACAAGTTTCTACTGAACAAATTTATTCTATGACCTCTATTTAAATTAAGGTTGCGTTCAGGATGTTGCACGATCGATCGTGTTCCGAGTCAATCAACCAAACAATAGGCCACTCGATCAAACAACCAGTCAATCGATCATCTTATTGGACAACTTACCAAAAGCCATATTTGAGGCCATCACCACAGTACGTTGTTTACTTCAGTGAATTCTGAAACTAAAACATTAAGCTAAAGTACCAAGTATAGACACTTTTTAAAATGAATAACTTGGTCTACATGACATCATCCTTAGAAACATAGGCTTTTAAGTAAATAAGTGAATCATATTGAATAGCATATAAAAATAGTAAGGTTCGATCTGGTTTCGAAATTTCAGATAAAAAATATGGGACAATATTTGGGGTAATATATGGGGTTATATTTTTGAACCGTGAACAGATAACTGTTTAAAATATTGAATATTTTTAAATACATTTTTTTGCAAAATCGGCAAAACTGAGTTTTATTTGCCGATCAAAATGTATTATCTCTATTATTTCAGAAAAAAAGTGAAAATATGAGTGTAACTGATTTTGTTTGATAACTGTTCTCAAAAGTCGTAAAGCAAGGCATTTTTCATAAATATATAATTAGATCTCTAATTCATAAATATATAATTAGATCTCTAATTCATTAATATATAATTAGACCTCTAATTCATAAATATATAATTAGATCTCTCATTCATAAATATATAATTAGATCTCTCATTCATAAATACATAATTAGATCTCTAATTCATAAATACATAATTAGATCTCTTATTCATAAATAGATAATTATATCTCTTATTCATAAATACATAATTAGAGATTGTAACTTTGTTTTTCCTATCATTCAGACATGTTTTAGTTGTGTACTTAATTTTGGACAACTATTTATAAACTTATGTTTACAAAGTTAAAAGACGCAGTTAAAAGATTGTGTCAACTATCACAAAGACTTGGAAAGGCTGTAAAATCAAACACGCACATGTCAACTGGACAGGAAAATAAATCATTTTTCTGTTTTATGTTATCAGGTCCTTTTTCGGAAATATTTGCATGTTCGATGATAATTTTGAATGAACACTTCAATTTTCTTTATAAATGTAAGATAGAGCCCACATATTTGGGGACTGTAAAACGAATGTTAAATCGCTCTCTCTCTAGCACGGCTATTGAAACATTAACATATAATTTAAAACCTTTTTAAATTGTTGAAAATCGAGCGATATTTAAAGGATAAACAAACATGCATAAAAAGCTGGTGTCGTTCAAGCGGTTAACGTAAGCTGAGCGTTTTTATACCTTTATGAGTGAGTGATACTTTCAGAAACAAGTTAATTCGTAGTTCTATATAGCTTAGTGTTTTGTGGTTTGCGACCCGTAAGGAAGGTGTCGGGTTCAAATTCCAGTCACAGCGCACAATTTGTCCTTACATAGAGACAGCTGGTTCCACACATGTCTCTGTTTACCCTAGTCTATGCGAGTACCAGTGATAATTATTTCTTGCTTTTCTGTAAACAGATTGGTTCAATCTCTCGTGATGTCTTCACAGCGTTATTGTTAACATAGGAGTCGAAAACTGTATAAAACAATACATGCTCTGCGATACATTTTGGCCCACCACCCTTCGAATAAGTGGAGGTTTATTGCTTTGCTGATGTGTGCAGTCCGTTGGTACGTCAGTCCGTCGGTAGACCAATATTGGCACAGAGACTTGAGATGTGACCAAGTAGATAAGGCCTCTTATGTGCATGAATCTTTTTGTTTTTGGGCACGTTAGGTCAAATCAGGATCACAGGGACCTGAAATTTTGAAATGGTTTCCGCCAGAAAACTCAATAATGAATCCAGGAATTTGAAACATAGTTCAGCCGTATGAATAATAAGGGAGATAACTCTAGATCCTATTGTTTTAGTCTTATCGCACTGAATAGAATCCTTTATTGATTTTTGAGATTCGTGATGCACATAAAGGGGACACCAGTGTCATTCTGACAGCTTTTGTTTTATTTGAATCTAAGCGACTTGTTAATCTATAACCGAACTTGAGTAGTAGAGAAAATGAATACCGTACGAAAAGTTGCTATTAAACTGCTCTAAGTAATGCACTACCTGATAACACTCATAACACTCACTAAAACTACTAATGTTTAGTTTATATATATTTTAAGAAACGTTGATTTATGATATTATAACGTACAAATAATTCAAGCTTTTCTTGCATAAAAAAATGTACATACCTGGAAATAAGCCTATTTGAAACCTTCACTCAAACTCCGTGTTTAATATTGTGAAACTAGATGAACTCATAGTAACAACCAGGAAGTAAAATATGACCTGTAAAGTAACGCAAGATTAAAGATGCTAAGCTGTCTGTCTATGTTTACGCATGATCAAAGATGCTAGGGTGTTTGTCTATGTTACGTATGATCATAGATGCTAGGGTGTTTGTTTATGTTACGCATCATCAAAGATGCTAGGGCGTTTGTCTATCTATGTAGTTCTAAACCATAAATGTTGTCAGTCAATCACGGTTATAAAATCCGGATGATAATTTAGCCAGTTAAATAACATTTTTGTGTGAAATTACAAAGCAGCATAAAATCCAGTATCTTTATATACTTTGAAGGTCTTAAATGTGAAAAAGTTATGTCAACAGAATCAAATCATAAGTAAATTTACATACACGTGTAAATAAATCAAAACTAGTGTCAGGCCAATTATCTATTAAAAAATTCGGGCTATTAAATTTGGAAGTGTAGTTTATTGGTTTTATATTTAGAAAAGAGGCATTTAGGATATTTATAAAATTATAAATAAATATACAATACACGCGACTGCTTTAAGTGGTAATGATTTTCCCAATGTATTTTTTTAGTTTTAAGATATTGGCCCGTTTCCATAGATTTTTTTTCGATTTGAATAAGGAATCAGGAACGTGTTCCTTATAGTATACTCCCTATACCTTGTCAAAAGGAGGAATAAAAACAGAAAAAAACAACTCTACAGACATTCAGGGAAAAGGTATTATCATAAAATGTAGTGTTGCGCACATGAACTAGGTATCTAGGTCAAAGGTCAAGGTCACACCTAGAGGTCAATGGAAAACGCTTGTCCGGAGCAAAACTTCTGCATGTATTGAGAGATTTTAATATAACTTGGCGCAAATGTTGACCATTGGAAGGCGGAGTGTCGCACGCAAAATTCAGGTCCCTGTGGCCAAAGTAAGGGTCACACATAGACGGGTGCACCTTTAATCTTCATTGTTTAGACTGAAACGTTAAAGAGGAACGCGCCTTGAGAGAAAAAAATGTCATATCTTACAAAAAAATATACGAAAAAGTTCAAATAACTGTTCGTGAACGAAGGGTGACTTTGTTGTGCTTTCAACCTGTCGCATTTGGGCCGTCGGGACTATATAAACATGAGTTCCACGTAATTCATGATTTTCTTATCTTTTCTGAAGTATTTTGCTGAATATTAAATTAATTGCTTTGTTATAATTTAAGTATAATTCTAACACGATCTGAAATATTTACTACATAAACATATAGGAAAACCAGTTGTTTTTTATTCTAAGATAAAATATGGCTATTACATTGTGCGCCCACGTATTCCACACTACACATAGTTTGATCGTATTTTCTCTTTTTTGCCGTTAACTAGTACAAAAAATAAATCCCTTTTCAGGTAAACAAATATTAGGCACTCGTACTTAATAAGTACAAACTTATTTTTTCACCGTGGGAAAATGTTGCGATGCAAACGCTATAGAAATAGTTCCAATTTCCGGCTAATGAATGAAATCATATCACGTGACACGAAACGATCGTAGTAAATGTTGTTGTAGTAGACAAACTTCCGGTTCGTCTGCAAACCTTTTAACACCTCAGAAACTGACAATAAAGTTTACTGTTATCGTTATTCATGGAAATTTTTTGTGTTGTTTAAAAAAGATTATCTACGTTTCTCTTTTGTTTTAATTAATTGCAGATTTCATGAATAAATATCAGTATCGATAAATTCCGGTATATATGTACTCCTCTCTACACTAGGGTGTAAATTGTAACAGCTTACCCCGCCTACTGACGAATTGCACACTTTACATAAATGCTTGCAAAAATAGTTCTAGATATTTTCGTGGTTAGAATCGAAATAATAAATATGTTCCTATTTTTTATGAGTGAATAAAATATAGGCAGTCGTTCGGATGCAGCGGAATTTAATCACGAGTGCGTATTCCTACGCATCCGAACTCCTGACTATATTTTATTCACTCATAAAAATAGGAACACATTTATTATTTCTTAAAATAAAAAGGAATTTCAAGGTCTAGGGTTTACTTTTTCACTTGTGTCAGAATAAATAAAAATGAATAAAGACATAGTTTAAATTATATCATCATCATTTCAGTATTAAAATGCCAAGAATACACATTTTTCACTGGTTTGGAATTTGATATTGATAGTTAAGATTTAAAGATGAAGATAACACATTTACAAGTGCTGTAAGCTTGGTAAATTTAACAAATTGTATTTTTTATTGAAAAACAAATAATAAAAATTTCGGCTCAAATGTTCTCCTTACTTCGACGAAAAGAATCGATATTGTTTATCGGTATGTTCAATCAAGATCACTTATCTCGACAATTTGACAACGAATGGAGATCAAAATTTCGTATGTCGGTAAAAATGCTTTAGGAAAGGTCATATGATATTATCAGATATTAACTGAAACGTAAAGTTTGTGTTTCTACCTAGAATTTAAAACGAAGTTTTTTTCTTTGTTTCTCTTGTAGAAAAAAACGCGTTATGAGGTTTTGACACAAAAGCGATGATGTATTTTTTTTTGCAGCATATACACTGTTGTACACCGTTCACCTGAAATAGCCCATCAAAACGCCGAAAACGAAAGTACAATCGCCAACGTCGAGTTCACCCTAGGTAATGTTTCAACTTATTCCTGAATCATAACTTAATCGATTTCTCCAAACTAAACAATATTGTGAGCTTAATATGTCTGTTTTTAGAGCAGTGTTTGCTTTTATCAGCAAGTTGGATATTTTTTGTGTAATTGGCTATAAATTGTAGCCTCGTTGTTGACTTTTGCGAACAAGGTTGATATTTACCACTAAACCAAGACCAAAACGCATTTTCTGTATCAAAATCCATCATGAATTATAAAATATAGACTTTCCTCCACTTGTATTAGAGCGGCCATTCACCAACTCGAGCTACTTTTTACCAAATTTGCCAAAAACGGTCATGCCTTGTGTACAGTGTCTAGCACGGTTCTGTACGGGGTGTAGATAACAAAACTGTTTGCGAGTGTACGGGGTGTAGTAGGTCAACGAATGTTTTTTTTCTGCAAATTGCAAATAAACTTCAGTACCAGCGCATACACATAAGCTGTTTAAGGAATTGCGATTAGTGTCGTAGAGGCAGGGAGGTTTGTTACAACGAACTTAGTGGTCAAAAGCACTTTGGGGTCCGATCCAACCCCAAGGTGCCAAAAGTGAGTTACACAGGTACATATGCAGTTATCAACATCAGATAAACGACCGCACTTTGGGGTCATAAAAAATAAAATTTCACGACCTACAAAAGACTTTTACAAGCATGCCGCAACTAACCCGACTTGAGTACGTGTACACAGTTCTTTATTGACTAGAATGCGTTACATGATAATGCCATCCTCCCTTTCGTGCGCATATCCGGGTTGTTTTAAGCAGTACTTAGTACCCAAACCTCTAGTAACGCAGTACTCGAAAATATCAGTTAATATTAAGAAGTCATACAATTACCAGCGGAACTTTATAATAATGTACATTTCTCATTGGGGTATCCAAAGGGGGAGGGGTCGAGGATGTCGGGCCCCCTGGGATTATGAAAATTACGTTTTTAGTGGAAATTCAATAGAAATTGACGCTCGATCACCCCTGAAAAAATCAAGGCGGGCCCCCTCTGTAATAAGATTTTCCTTTAAAAAAGCCTTCGACCTCCTCTGGCAAATGCTGTAAACGGTTGTAACGGAGCTTACAAAAAAACTTAAGTTTGTTGATTAACTTAATAATATATTTATAAAGATCATTACTTATAGTCCGCCCAAGATGGGTGCGAAATTATAAAAATTAAACAAACTGAGCAAGATTATAAGTGTATATTTAGATGAAATTCACGTCAGTTTATGGCAGGAATTATTTTGAAACACGTATAAGGTAATTTTCTGAAAATACGAAATTAATCTCTTTTCTGATATAGCGGTCATACGAAATGGCAGCATTTTTGGTGGTACATTAAACAGATACATGTTGTAAAACTTTACAATAATTCCTAAATAACCTGTAAAATTTCATTGATTCAGAATATAAAATCTCTCGTACTGTAAATTAACATTTACATTAAATTTCACCCGTGTCGTTTCATTTTTTTTTGTCTCATGCTGGCATCCAAAACGGCCTCAAATTGAAAATAAGTAATTGCGGACATATTAATATCTATCTAAGAAAACTTTAAATTTACTAATGGTAACAGTTACTTTCATGAAATAACGTGATTGATACCCGACGAACGTAAATTTCATTAAGATTTCAAAACATTTTACAAGATGGCAACAAAATATACATTTACTTGTAGGCATTTACTAATCGAGTGATCATGGTCATTCCGTGTAAATGTAAATTGTCTTGCAAACTGTACGAAGAATTTTCGTATTTTCTTCTAAACTTTTAATGATTTTTACATTGTATACGTTTTCAATAGCGATGTCTCTTAAGTGTCTGCATTCGGAACACCTCGGGCGACTTCAATAAGTCACCTCGGAAATAATGTGGTAGGCGCCATATTGGACTATTTTATAATACAGGTGGTGTCTGGTAAACTAAAAACATTTCTTAAAGCCTCTACCTGTTTATACTTTGAATTAACATTTATTTTCATTTTTTTCTAATGCATAAGACAAACACTGCTTGAGTTCTGCCATGTTTGTTTATATTTTTATTAAAGCCGGGACGAATTACCATTTGGTGTATTCATACACTTACATACGAGAGGCCGAGTTGTTACGATTGAAGTGTCTGATCAATTATCTATCTGTCTTGTAAGTAGGTAAGTCTATTTGCACTCGCACTCGGACATTTCCTTTCGGCGAGTGGGTCATAAGAGTAAAGTTTTATCAGTGACCCATAATGCAAGATACTGACGCGCCCAAATCCCAGACATCGCCAGGTTTTTTTAATCTGCCCGGTGAAAAGCACCAATACCTGGAAGATTATTCCTGGGTAGAACCAGTAATAAAGAGCTCCATATAGTAATGTCATATGATTCAAACTGGATTGTACCGTTTCAAGTTCATGCAGGTAACTCGGGTTTCGTTAAAATTTCATTCGTTAAAAAAGCGAACGCTGAATATGGCCATCCTGCAAGTATGTGTAGGCTAATTATGAATTACTATGTTCGAAAACCCAGCGTCCCTGTGCTATAGAGTCGTTTACTTCTAATACTGAATCCTCCTACTGATGGGTAGTCTTTGGTTCGTTCCCTACTTTTGACAGTGACTACTGCACGAAAGTTGACAATTTAAGAGGATTGGGGTCTCGTACTGTTTTTTTTCCCAAGAAAACTCCCATGCGTGCTATAAAGGGCGTTCAATAGCTCTAGCTAAACTAAATCAAATGCAAAGGCAGAAATTACTTGTAAGCAAGGAATATTGAAAACGTGCTTTTTTCAATTATCCGACGGGACTGCTCCAAAGTGATAATTTTGGTAAGTGATAATGCCTTTTCTAATGTAGTACTGTATAGATATTCAAATATTGACCCGTTTTTACCAATTAATTCTTCAGTTCCTTATTTGGATTTCAATCTAGGAATAAAGAACTGGTTCCTTGCCCCTTATTTGAAGGGATAATGAATTACCTTATATGCATGCAAGGTCTATAAAATGATTCGATCAAATCTAGCAATTGTTTTCTTATAAATTTAAAACGCTTGTATTATTTTCAAAATTATTACAAACCAGTGGTCATAAACTCTAGAGTGACCAATAAGATGAATATGTATGACTAATGAGATTATCTGAAAGAAATAAATTAATAACAACTTATAAAAATCCAATCATATTTATTTAATCAAATACATTTGAAAATTTGTTGGAAGTGAAGCATCTCACTCCTGTTATGTACATTCTGTAGGAGGTATGAACACTGAGGGATCTGTGATGCCAAGCTTGACGTCATAATATCTGAAATTAGAAATAAACCGTTTTCTATTTCAACAGAACTCTTACTTAAAGGAAGGGGAAGTAACTCTTCGTAGAATTTGTTACCGAAAAGGGAAGTAATCACAGCGCTGGTGATAAGATACTACTTTCTTGGGATACAGCATTTTTATTTGTGTAAGATAAATATATATCATTAACTAAGGTATAGAGTCTTATATTAGAATAAATACTAGGATATCTTAAAACGTCCGAGGTACTAGAAAAAGCTAGTAGGCTGATAAATACATTGAAAGGCATTGATCTTAAACAGTAACTTTATATTTCTTGACAGCCAAATATGGAAAGATCTGGTTTTAGATTTTCACGATGCCTTCTTGTCATACAAGATATGGCTGTTTAATTTGATAGTTTTGATATTAGTATTTTCAAGGTATGTCTGACATCCTTTATTCCAAATCTATCAGTTATGTTCGACTTGTAAAAGCAACATAATAATAATATGATAATAATTATAATAACAGAAATGGCTTGGGTCACTGAAAACATTAATTCGTATGTTAAAAAAAATCTTCTTATTCATTTAACCATTTAGATCTATGTCTTTATATTTCCAAGTTATTCTGTTTGTTCTGCAAATACACTCAGCTAGACTTTGTATTTAACCTTTATATATTATGATGTTAGGGGTAAAACGGTCATAAAACATTCCTTACGTTTCATGGAAGTGTTCATCAGTGGTATTGCTGCGCACATCAAAGTTCATTGGAACACAATCAGGGGAGGTAACTTCGACGTAGTATCGAGCTGAAAGAAAAAAAAATGAAAAAGGAAATAATAGCATGATACATGCCACCACACAACTTTATTCATAAATGCAATTTAAGTATTCATTTGATGTATTTAGTTTAAAAAAAGAACTTTTCTAAGAATTTAAAACGGTGGAAAGTTATAACAGTTTTAAATACTTTGTTACACGCCGCCCTGGAGGCGGCGTGTATATTGGAATGCAATAAGTACAATTTCAATGGGGTGACGTAACTCTTTTTAGACTGTAACATGATTTCACAGTGTGCTCTTTGTAACAAGTGGTCTTTTGATTTAAGATCACGAACCAGTCTAAATTTTACGGAAATGGCCGACTTTAAACGAATGACTACGATGTTTTTTTCAGTAAGGACGCGACAGTCAAGCATGTAGTTTCAGGCATGGGTTCGAATTAATTTTTTTTTGCGAAATAATTTTTTCCGTAAGTGAACTGTAAAAAAAATAAGCAAATTTATATTTTAGAATTATAGAGGTAGAAAAATAAAAAATATTATCCTTTGATTAGGTCAATAATTTCGGTTAAATTCCACTCCCTTAATAAAAAAAAGCATAATGTCACAGCAGCCAATTTCCAAACAGAGCAAACAATGCCTATAGACTTGACGTAGAATCAACGTTTTTTAGCATTTAACATTAACAAATGTAAGCCATATACAAAATTAGAGTGCAAAAGGATTAGATTTGATTAACCACCATACATTTAATCCAACATTACTAATTATCGCAACCCCCACTCCATTTGGCGGCGTTCAAACGTTTGACTTTTCGTTACATTTACCTCCGTCCGGAAACGTGCCCTCGAATAGTAACGCTGTAAAGTGCTCAAAGGGGATTTGGGCAGCACCCGCTTCAGCCTCGAAAACGAACTTTGCGTCTAAGGGGACACCGATGTAGCGGAACGGGCGTGTGAGTCTGGTTACGTTACATTTCCTTGTTCTGAGGTTTAATCTGTACTCCATGCCCTGTTGAACAACGTGAACAATTTATACATTTGATATCTATATTTTTGTCACATGGCGTAGTCAATGTTTTCCGGTTACATCAGTTCCTGTGTGATGTATATGTATGGATAAAAAGCAGTTGTCATTTTTGCAAAGAAAAAAGAGCGAGATGTCCGTATGATTTTGTCTGAAGGTCCTTCTAGATCACAGGTTTGATACTCACAGGGCTCGAGTCCACGACCTCGTGTTTGCAAAGGATCTGTATTAAGCACGTTGATGTAAACTAATTATTGTCATCTTTACGATATAAAACTAAACAGTTAAAAGGTTTGCATACTTTAGCTTTCATGCAATTTTAGACATAGATATTTGACATGGGGTTTTTTTTGGTTGGAAGATAAAGCTTTTTTACGCCGAAGCTTTGTTCACGAGACAAGATGTATATTATTTTGCTTATAATACAACGGATGAAAAACTATATAGTATTGGGAAAAACCATAGAGATGACATACAGCATTATGAAGATGGAATAGAGATAACATACAACATTATGAAGATAGAATAGAGATGACATAACACATTATGACATTGGAATCGAGATGACATACAACGTTATGAAGATGGAATCGAGCTGACATACATACGACATAATGAAGATGGAATAGAGATGACATACAACATAATGAAGATGGAATCGAGATGACAATACAACAATATGAAGATGGAAAGAGATAACATACAACATTATGAAGATGGAATAGAGATAACATACATACGATATTATGAAGATTGAATAGAGATTACATACGACATTATGAAGATGGAATAGAGATGACATACAACATTATGAAGATGGAATAGAGATGACATACAACATTATGAAGATGGAATCGATATGACATACAACATTATGAAGATGGGATAGACATTACATACAACATTATGAAGATGGAATAGAGATGACATACATACGATATTATGAAGATGGAATAGAGATAACATACGACATTATGAAGATGAAATCGAGATGACAAACAACATTATGAAGATGGAATAGAGATGACATACAACATTATGAAGATGGGATAGATATAACATACAACATTATGAAGATGGAATAGAGATGACATACATACGATATTATGAAGATGGAATAGAGATAACATACGACATTATAAAGATGGAATCGAAATGACATACAACATAATGAAGATGGAATAGAGATGACATAAAACAATATGAAGATGGAATCGAGATGACATAAACATTATGAAGATGGAATAGTGATAACATACAACATTATGAAGATGGAATCGAGATGACATACAACATTATGAAGATAAAATAGAGATTACATACAACATTATGAAGATGGAATAGAGATGACAAACGACATTATGAAGATGGAATAGAGATGGCATACAACATTATGAACATTGAATCGAGATGACATACATACAACATTATGAAGATGCAATAGAAATAACATACGACATTATGAAGATGGAACAGAGATGACATACACCATTATGAAGATACAATAATGATAACATACGACATTATGAAGATGGAATAGAGATGACATACATACGACATTATGAAGATGGAATAGAGATAACATAGGTACAAAATAATGAAGATGGAATAGAGATAACATACGACATTATGAAGATGGAAAAGAGATGACATACATACGACATTACGAAGATGGAATAAATATAACATACGACATTATGAAGATGGAATAGAGATGACATACATACGACATTATGAAGATGGAATAGAGATAACATACGACATTATGAAGATGTAGGACGTCATAATAGTCCTTCTCCCTTCCCTGCTCAACTTCCTCAATACTTCTCGTGCGCATGTTTAATTCGTCATAGCTATGACTAGCTCTTTCAAAATACTGCTTCGTCCGGTCCATCTGAATGTCAAATATATAAGCATTCTTGAGATATTTTATCCATATTTATGTCAATTTCAAATTAAGTAAAATATAGTTCATGTGCTGGCATTGTCTTCAGTTAGTTTCAATGACTCACCGAGTTGATGAGAATTTTTTAAAAACATCCAAGACTCAATGTCAAGGTCATACGACGCTGGTCTTTAGATTAAGCGTTTTATTTCTGAATAGGCGTTAACACCAATTTTTACTCTGCTTACTTTCGTAATGACTGAAACCTTTACGCTGGCAAACTTATAATTTCGTTCAAAAACTTTCTTTTTACATATATGCATAAAAATAATTATTTAATACAGTTGTACGACAACGTCATTCTACATTCTTGATAAAGCAACAAGTCACTCTAAAATGTTACGCAGTATAATGAGATACTAGTTGAACCAGTATTTCTAAACCTATTTGATAATAAATGATCCCTTTTATGTTTTATTCCAAACAAGTTTGTATGTTGTCCTATAACTTGAATTGAACGAGAAAGGGATAAGCCGTTTATTTAACGGAGTTTTTGAACTTTGGACTTATTCTTATTTCATTTATTGAATGTTTTATTGTTGTAGAGAAAAATAAATGTCAAACGTTTTCTTTTCTTTTTCTTTTTTACAAAAAGGAACTTACCCGCACACGTCTTCCGACCCATTGTTTTGGGGAGTCTAAAAGAAAATTTCCATGTTCATTTAAGCGTTAAATATTATTACAACTTGTCAAAAGTTTTCCATAGCAACTCATACTATATATTATATACCTACATTGTAAAATAAAAGCAAAAAAAAAAACAATTTTGAAGAGAACGTCAATAGCTTCAATTTTTTCCGCACATTATTAAAATAAGATCAGATTTCAATAACAGGTGATCAATTTTTTTTAATAAAAGGTTTCTCGTAATTTGTTTCATATAAGAAAACCGCGGTGTGAATTCGTTAAATTTAAATAAAACCAGTGGTCTCCTTTTACTGTAGAGATAAATGTTCGGTAAATGAAAAATGTATTTACGAAATAGCCTCATTTTGAAACAGGTACACGTTTTCTTAATATTAAAAGTGCACCTATAAACCAGTGAAGGAATTATACAGATTTTGGAATGAACAATGTGTGCCCGGCTCAATTTCCAACTCAGTCCGAAGTCGTTGGGAGTCTTTTAAAGTTTATGTAGAAGGCTTGCGACCCATTGGACGTCGGTTTTAATTCTATAGGTGCTTTGCCTATTTGAAATGCTGTAATTTTGTGACGATAAATTTGAATAAAAAGTTTTTAGACTTCAGTTTCCACATTTATAGCAGCGTTTCTGAAATTTTAAGACTTTTTTCACATAAAAAGAAAAGTCCCAATTTGAATTAAAATTTCTTTTAAAGGCACAGACTTAATGATATAAAAATGTACTTACCACAACGCTGTGGAACCTGCGCGGAGCAGACGACAATCAATGCCAAGCATACGACAAACCTCATTCTGTGTTTAAAGTTCCGAACCGAATGCCGGTGATCAGATAGTCCTCAGTTGTTATAAACGATCTGGTCTACGATTAAAGTTGACGAGATAAATGCACTGCAGTTTATCTTATGAGGTCAAAATCCATCATATTGCAAAAACTCTCTTATCGAGTGGATGTAAAGACAACAAGGGTAGCTTTCTTTCTGAAAAAGCTCGTCACCGGCCACGATATTACTTTATTTGAGAATAGATGGCACTTGAAAGGAGTTTGGCTGAGTATTTACATTGATTCATGTAATATAAAAATATATATCATTTCTGGTGACAAGAAAATCTATGCAAACTAAAAGGTGTCAAATGAATAAGAAAAACAAGTTCCAACAGTGGATATGCTATTATTGCATTTCCCTGGATTCAGAATAAACTGTTCTTGATTAGCAGTGTTCTTTTTAGGTATAACTGAAAGCAATTTATAACAACAAAATCAAAGTTATAACACTATACGAAATTTGTCGAAATTTTATATTGAAAATTGGGCAAATTGTAATTTATTTCACACGCTTCGACTAGAGATATGCCATAAAGAAAATCTTATTTTAACAATACATGTGAAGCACACTGTTTGAAAACCATATGATAATGGTTTCAAATAACAGAATGTAATATAAATTTCTTTTTTTTTTCATTTTATAACATAAGAACAACTTAAAGTCTTTAAAAAACACGTTCTGACATCAGTATTAACCTTAAGGACAGTCGTGACAATTGTTGCGAAATACAATCACCGGCTTATCGTCCTATAAAATAACTAATTGAACTTTGTATTTGAAATCTATCGAGACTTATCTAAATTGGTTGTTTTATAATCATTGACTTTCAAGTGAAGTTGCTTTTTACCAGTCGTTTCGTTGTGAGATGAATAAAGTTCATATGACATCTTGCAAGATATACTTTGAGTATAGACTTGTTTCAACAAGATCTAAAATTTGCTATGTTCCTTGACATGTTTGAAATATAATACATTGATTTCTTACCTCTGAGTCAATTTTTAGCAATTTATTCACATATATATGTCGGTATCATATATTACGGTCTTCCAAAACAAATGTTACAGTAATAACTTTTCACAGTGTCTGAGAAACGTCTACCCTGCTGTTGTTGTTTTGGGGTTTAACGCCGATTTCAACATCTAGGTTATATCTCGGCGGTCAGTCCACCCAACCGGTTTTCCTGGACAACTACCAATTTCTCCGCAAGTGACTGACTACTGTTCCCACATGATCTACTCTGAATCATCAGTGAGAGACAAATTAACATTAGACACAATGGCTGAGATCAATTGTCACGGAGAAATTTTGCCCTGCCCAGGGGTCGAACCATCGACCCATGGATTACTAAACCAATGCTCTACCTATTGAGCTAAGCGGGCGGGGCTGTCTACCCTGCCTCAATCGCAACCGTTTATATAGGGGTCTATGGTCTTACACTTTGTGTTGAATGAAAGTTTATACGTTTTTTGCTTTATCACTGCTACACAGTGTTTTTTGTCAAATACAGGACTTGAAAAGCAATTTTTCTTGCAAATGGGCGTAAAAAACAAATGCGTTTTTTGGAACAGCTGTTATAAGGGGTTAAATGACTTAAACAACTTTTTCTAAGAATTATTTATTCATACAAATAATTATTTTTTACACTTTTATTATACTTGTACAAAACGCAGAAATACTGTTTATAATCCCATGCATTCTGTGGGCGGAATAAATACACTTGGATCTGAAATGCCGCCATGGATATCAAAGAAACTGAAAAGAAACAATATACCGGTACATGTATATCATTACTTTAAAAATAACATGTTAACCAGAATAACAAGAGGAACGTGAACATGTCGCAATTTGAGGCATTTAAGGTAAGTATTGTCCGAAATTGGGAAAAAGGACCTTCTTGTAGCTAAAATACAATTAATGTTATTTCACTCAAAGGTCTTCGCCATTATTTCATTAATTCAGGTGAGCTAACCACGTTCAGAATAAATGAGTGGTATTGAAATAGAATACTGTAGAAATGCCATGAAAATATGAAGAAACTTAATTATCAGCCTCAGAACACATTCAACTGGTTATGACATACTTCTCTATCAAGAATCCTATTTCTTTGTTGTAGTATGCTGCAAAAATTGGTACACAGTCTGGTGACGTCACGGCAATGGCGTACTTGGCTAAAAAGTAAGAATATCATATCACTCTGGATTGATGAAGTGTGCATTTAATAAAATTGCAAAAAAAAGCCATGCGTGTTAAAAGGAAAACATATATAACAATACATTTCGTTAGGTGAATGCGTTAAAACTAAATTACGAATGAAAAGAAACCCGTTATTGTTGCCTACCAAAAAAAACGAAGAAATTATAATACCTTTGTTAATTGTAATTCAATGACAATTAAACAGGTGATGGAATAAACACATTAGTAAGTCCGTTCCTTTAGATGCAGCATAAATAGAGCTTCGCAAAAGATGATTCATGTGATTAAGTAATAACAAAATACCATACCTCCGTCATCAAAAGTGATATCCCAGTTCTGTACAGTTAAGTGTTCTCCTGGTACTTGGGCGGCGCCTGCTTCGGCCTCAAACAAGAATTTGGATCCTGGAGGTACACGGGTCTCGAAGAAGGGGTGTCGAGGGGTGGTGACGTTACACTTCCTGGTTTTCAAATTCAGCCTGTATTCTTTGTTCTGTAAAATTAGTTTCTTCATAAAAGGCTGGTTGCAATGTCTTTACCTTGATAAAACACCTATGTTGCAGAGTTCTGAGATTAGATTGACATTTTTTTCATTGTGTGCAGTACGCAGAGTATTCACAAAGTCTGTGTTGCATTTGTAAAAAGATAGACGCTGATATTTTTACAGATTATTGGAGAGACATCCTATGACAGATGCATACGACCACCAAGTCATATCATTTGAGTCTTTTGGCTGGTCTTTACAATCTAAAACAGCGATAACCTATATGATTATTTTATAATTTTTTTTTTTTAACTAGTGCTTAAAATTATAAATGAAAAACATGACTCTATACTGGTAATGCTACTGGCCAATAAAGGTTATTTTTAACGTTTACGACGACGAAATGCGAATCAGTATAGCACTACTTTTTGTGTTAAAGCAAATAACACCTGTACTTTCTGATACTAACGTGCTTTTGTCGGGACAGTGAGGTGAAAAAGTCAACAAAATAGTCACGTTTATAATAAAGCGGGAACAATCACATGAACATTCTCAAATCGTGCAGTTTATCAAACACATTTCTGGCATGCTATCAACATGTTACGACATGTGCTATGGCAAGTGTTATAAACTGTTATGTTCTAAAGGAAATATATCACGGAGGAAACACGTCTCTACAAAAAAAATAAAAAATAAAAAACGGACATATTCTTGTGCACAAGACATCTACTTCCCAATAGCAAAAATAAACCTTGCTTAAACAATAAATAATGTGGAATTCGTATGGTATTTGCTCTACTTAGATCACACTGTACTCACTATTACTTAGAAAAGAGGCACAATAGTTAGAAATGAGGCCCTACCTCTTTGTACAGATGGAGGACGTCATAGTAGTCACGCTCGCGGCCCACCTCACGCTCCTCAATAGCTCGGGTCCTCATGTTCACAGCGTCATAGCTGTACTTGGCAATTTCCTGGAAGGACTTCTCTCTGTCTGTCTGTGAAAATTCATAGAAAGTGTTTTGCTTAGTAACATAGTAACAGAAGAGAGTAAAACTTATCCAAAGCAATTTACCTGGCCAAAACTTTGCTCCAAAATTAGATGATGTACTCTACGGATGACTACGAACTGCTGACCAATTTACAACAATACCAAAACAAGGTCCCGTCTCTTAAAATACGTTCGGAAGTCTCACAATTTTTTTTTCATATATGAAAATACCAGATGAAGTTATAAAAGATTAAAATAAAGAAAAGATCTTCAGAAAATTCGATAAAATGCTAAATAATTAAAGATAACTTACCAGAACCCTGCGTCCCTCCCATTGTTTAGGTGACTCTGAAATTAAAGAAAATATTAAAAACTGCAACAGAGAAAATAATTATGAAGGGATTAATTGGTTTATGGGATGTCTGTTATTTGAAAGTATCAACAAAATTTGCGCACACGCTTTTCTCATATATAATATGGTAGGTTTATTCTTCTGCAATGGAAGTGCTTTCACATACAAGCTGTTCTCGTCTTTGGCATCAGCTTCAGTTTTATTTTTTCGAACTTAACTCCAAATAGAAGAAATATGAAATGAAAAGACAAGTTTTTTTCTTTTATTAGCTTAGTTTCTATAGTGTAGTTTAAGTTAAATATTAGATTTGCATAATTCTCTTACCGCACGGTACAGGGGATCTGAGCCCAGCACACGGCTGCGAAACCCAAAAGAAGAGCTATTTTAAACATGTCCACCTCTTCGACTGAGGACACAGAAGTTAAACAGACGACCTTTGTATCTGTGTCAGCGTTTTTATATACCACGTGGTCAGTGAGCTTCCTTTGACCTCCATTGGTTACCTAACCGTCGGCTGTTATTTGATATAAGGACCTCAAAATTTTTCAGTTAAAGTACCTTGCAAACATTAATAATCTAAATGCCTTAAATGTTTGTAAACGCTATCAACATTTTGATAAACAACTCAAATATTAGAAGAAGGAATTGCTTTGCAAGCAAGAACTCAAACTGGTTTGGAAGCCAGGACTAAGGCAAAAAAGGCATACATGTCCACGGTAACCAAACTTTCTGTTAATTCCAGTGAAAGGTTCTAATTAAATTGATGCTTTTATGTTAATGGTTCTTAATCCAAAGGCTGTGGACCTTTTATTAAACGCTTGTTCATAAATATGGTTAGGTTATAAGAAGGGAACTAGGATTTTTAAAGAAATACATGTTACAAAGTCAATTAAGAGCAATTTGTCGTTAAAACTCTGTACAACAAATTTCCGAAACAACGGTGGGCGAACAGTGAAACAAAAAATGACTGATGTCAATTAGAAAGCTCTGAGATACTTGTCACTTCAATTACGGTCAGATTAAAAAAAAATAAAAGTAAAACATGGTAAAGAAAAAAAATGAACAGCGGTATTTGAGTAATATCTGTGTGTTTGACACATGTGCAAATTTAACCCGGTACTTTTGTACTTTAATGACGGAGATAAAAAGACACTTGGATTCCATTTTCTCTTTGCAATCAAAACTCCATAGTCATCAAATGTCCTAGTTATCTTCGATATTAGTAACGCAGGCACTTAGCAAATCAGTAAAGCCATTGGGGTGTCATGTTGAGGAGACATTATCTGGCATGTTCTATTTGTTGTCTCGAGTTGTATGGAGCAATGTCGATGGTTATGTCATTTTGAATTCCGTCAACTGGTTGAAAACTTGTGTTAGTTATATGTTCACCGACATGTTTCTGTACTGTAACTCGTTCACCTTGCTTTTGAGAAATATAGCTTAAAATGTGACCATTTCACACGTTTTGGCAAAGTCAACGACACCATGGGAGCATTTATAAGTTTTCCCATTTTGCAGTCTGAACGTCGGTCCCGTTTTGTTCCATTATCTGTTACACATATGGAAAGCCATGATTATTTATTCCAAAATAAAAATCAGACGATCTACTTTTTGGAGAAAAATTTCACCATTTTGACCTTTGACAGCTGTCATTTATTATTTCAAAATTCACGTTTAGGATACGGTTGAAGTTATTTCGTACATTAAAGAACTGAATGTGAACGGCAGCATTTGGTGTACAAGAAATATTCATTCAAAAATTGTGAGGGTCATTTCGTTCACTTTTTTACTTCATTTGGGGTGGAGGTCTGGTTTTGTTGAAACATGTATCATTCAAAAGCTTAGTTACACAAACTCACCGCGTTTTGAAAGAGTCAGTGCTGGGTATAAGGTCTTGTCTTGGTCAATCGATCATATTTTTTCATGTAAGACAGTGAATGTTTGCGCAGTTTTCTTCGACTGATAATCTACACAGGAGTCACCGTCGGGATAAACTTCCCGCTTGTACGTAACTGAAATATTGTTAAAACGTGCGTAAAGTACGCTTGCAATCTGACTTTTAAGCTGTGCGATGCTACTGCCAAGGAAGTCATTAAAAGACAGTTTGATGGTAACCTTCTTCCTGGAAAAGTCACAGTACAAAAGGGCAAAGACTGAGTAAAATAGTCGAAACTTGATTTTATGCATTCATTTTGCATTTATTTGAAAACGTTTGGCCTGCGAAAGACGTAGCATCGTAATACATTTAAGTGGCAATCCAAATTTAAACTGAACGGTCCTGAGATAAGCTAGGTCAATGATAACCTATTTAGGCCATATATAAAACGGTTACGATTACAGGAATGTGTCACATTTGTAATCTAACAAGATGAGAACGGTGCTAGCTCTCCTCTGTTTGGCCGTATACTGTGCCGCCCAGACGCCGACTCCATGTCGTAAGTTGGTTTCACTGTCAGTTTACGACATTAAACATCATAGTTTGGGTTTTGATATTTTCTAAATGTGTTTTTTTTGTAGACCTTATGTAGCCTGCGTGATAAACACATGCATTTTAATATTTATTTCAGTTCATTATATATAATTTTATGTTGTTATCATCTTTATATTGAATTTCTTTCTTAATTACAGAGTCGCCTATGCAATGGGAAGGCCGGATATACAGGGTAAGTTTGATTTTTCCGGGTAATATTGAACTCTTATAGTCAACACATAATGTAAAATTATTTTCAAAGGGGTTTTAGTCACTACTTTAATTTTGCCATGACAATCGTGTTATGTAAAATTCACGACTTCAGGAGTTACAATATGTAATGATGTGTATGTTTCTTTAGTCTGTCTAAGACATCTTATCAGTTATTTTGTGTTTTTCTACCTTACACTGCAACCTTTTTTATAAGTTTCAAAAATAAGTCCGATATCAAAGAACTGAATTATGACACCTGAAAAGGGACATTTTTAAGATGAATTTATTACTATTTTAAACAGAGCGACAGGTCAAAGGAATTTGCTGAATATGGAAAAGTAAGTTACGATGAAACAAACAGGAGAGTAAGAATCATTGAAGAGAGGGAGATTGGCTCTGAGAGGGATTACTATGATACCCTGTACCTGCACAATATCGTGAGTTACATTTGTCGTCTGCTTTCTTGTTTTTCCATAAAATCATGTATACCACTTCGCTCTATTGTCCCTTTATCAGTGCTTTGATAAAAGATTTAAGGAAAATAAATATATTAAACGTTGTACGCAAGCAAAATCATTACTCCAGATAGCTATTTAGCCATTGTTTTCTGTTTCCATTACGCAAGACACGGGCTCAAACCCTAAAATAGTTTTTCTGAGCAAAACTCGGATTGCACACTAGCTGCATATTAGAATGAATTATAAACAAGTCAAACGAATTATCGGCAAATGATGGCTAGTTTCATTCATTAGTTACTGGCTACATTTTGGATTTTGACACAATTTCGGAGATGGTTAAATTGCAAGATAAAAAGCGTGTGTCAAAGTATCCTTTCAATATTAGTGTACATGTAAAACTTTTCGCTTTTCTATACCTATATATTTATTTGGATAAGGTTGAAATTTTCATATTTGACTTACTTAAGTACTTTTCGCGATAATCAAATGAAAGTACCTTTTATTATTAGAACAGAGAATACAGACTGAACCTGAAAACGAGGCAATGTAACGTCACAGCTCTCACACGACCATTCAGACCTTTTGGTGTTCCACCGTTCGCCAAGTTCTTGTTTGAGGCGGAAGTCGGCGCAGCCGGTGTCCCTGGAGAGTCTCTCATTGCCCAGACCTGGGACGGTGAATTTGAGGACAAATGTAAACATATTATCTATTAGCACTTAAATCTTAATTCTCCACACAGTATACTTTCAACAAATTTTAGTATTTATTTTGACTTCTTATATAAAGCACATTTCCCGTTGTTAGCTTTTTCAATTATGAAGGATTTTCTGAGTATTTTTCATTGCTTAAATTTATTCGAATAAAGACTAATTTCTTTGAATAGTAAACATTGGAATTGGCACACAAGAGTGAAGCAACCCTTTAAATGTGTAGCAGTATACGTTGATGCATAATCGGAGATGTTTTGACTTTTCAGCCCGATTCATTACGACCGTGACCTATCCAGACTGCGTTCCACTTAACTCGGGATTTTACTCCAATGAAACAGGTTTCGTCCAGTCCGAGTAAGTTTTATCTCTGTGTTTCATACAAATGGACAGTAGTGATAACCTAAATACTTGTACTGACAAGGTCATTTTATTAAAAGTCAAGGTCAGGAATTTATAGACATTTTTTTCTTGTATGGTCGATAACTTTGTAATTATTTTAAATGTTTGACAAATATTTTCAGAAACTTGAACGTCTACTGTACATAAAATATTTTAATATTATATTTAAGCACGTCATCGGCTTTATACCGAGGCCACGTCTGTTTTTACATGTAAAGTTTCAAGCCGATAAAATACAGGGAGTGCATTCTTCATGAAGTGTCTATGCCTTTTTGTGTTCTTTAAAGTATTGACTGAAAGCACTCGCGTTATTTATTTATTTATCAGCAAATAATTACCTATTATTTTTGTTTATATGTAAGTCAAACCACGTGATCAAATTGTTCAGTGCTGGTTCATTTGTTTCAGTTTCTTCGACATCAACCTGGGCATCTCTGATCCCATGGTCTTCATACCGCCACAGGAGTGCAACACCCGGTAGACATCGGCATTTTTATGTGTTTAGTAAATGAAATATTATTTTACGGTTGTACTCAAAATTTTGAATAAAATATTTTGTAAAAGAAAGTGTTATTTTCTTGCTTCTCACATACGGTAGATGTAATCCTTTCTTCCTGACGGTTTTGAGATAGGGGATATTTAGTTGCTTTTATAAAGATCGAGCTTAATTGTATCAAGTGAGGACCAGAAGTAATATTTTGCACGTGTAAAAAGGGTCCCTAGGTAACTACCACAGGTGTATCGTCCCAAACTTTGCTATGACATGCTTCCTGGTGATATATTTTACCAATTTTGTGATGATATTCGATTGAGTTTCGAAAAAGTAACTGAGATTCAGCTTATGTAGCTTATTGTGTTCGAAAAGCAATGAAATGCTTGTCTAGTTCAGTATTCACCAGAATTTTTGGTTTCATTTCTGTAACTTGCATTGCTGAGAAACTTCAGTCTAGGCCAATTGCTGAATCAGGGATGATTGAATATATGGTTCGTCTCAACTGTCTTAATTTTTTTACAGCTTATCTCCATTGTATCATCCCTTCATTGCACTTTGTGTTTTACCTAAAAGACAGGTCTGGTGTTACATACTTGATAAACATGCAAAGTACAAGAAGTGTGGTAATCTTTGTCCGACGTGAGCTATTTCTGTCTAATCTTATCGCTTTTTAAATAATTTATTTCCACATAGAAGTGCAATTTTAGTTTTTATGAAAGCTCGAATGACTACAGGCAATTTGTCGATTTAAACTAGATGGGTGTTCAGTTGAACACTTGTGTCGCCCTTGGATACTTTGTTAGAATAACTAAAAAGGTAAACAAGAGCCTGCTGGAAAAGACAGCACGCTAGTCCAAGTACAAAAAGGGGCATAACTCCACTAAATGTGATCTTGACCTAAACATTTTTGCATCATCACGACCCTCTTGTCATAAGTAATATAATTTGAAAGTTTGATGAAGAAGTGTTAAGAAATGGCAAAGTTATAGCAAATGTTAAGTTTTCGTGACTGACGGACAGACGGACAAAGCGATCCCTTTGTCGTAAGCGATACAATTGTAAGCATTAAATTGGAAAGTTTGATGAAGAAATATTTAGACACAGCATAGTTATAGCCAATGTTAAGTTTTCGTGACAAAATCCAACGGACAAAGCGATCCCTATGTATCGCCGTTTATTCGAAAGGGCGACACAAAAATGTGTCGAACTGAGACATACCTTTGTCGGATATCCACGGCTGATCCATTTACATTTATCAGCCCTGGGATTTTTGGACGATATCTAGTCGATTAGTGGTGTGTCAAAGACAGCTATTTCTTTGGTTCCCTCAAAACGCTCGATCTATACGACGTTCGGTATTATAGACAAGATGCCGGCAACCGTTGACGACATGTTTCATTCAGTTTGTGAAAAGTTCGTGGGCGCAGCCATTTTGTTTCTGAACTTGAAAACGGGGAAATGTAACGGCACAGCTCTCACACGACCATTCTGACCTTTTGGTGTTCCACCGTTCGCCAAGTTCTTGTTTTAGGCGGAAGTCCGCGCAGCTGGTGTCTCTCATTGCCCATTATCAACTTTGTTTTATCAAATTTCATTGGTCGATATTTGAGGCACTTGTTGCTATATATCGACGCAAATCGATTCATTTTTCCCATTTTCATTTTTTTGATTACATGTAATAATCAACCGTGGGTATCTGACGATGAAGACATCCGGACGTCGGCTAATGACCACCGCATGGTTATAGGGCAACCATCATCTTAAGATTCCATAAGAAGTAGAAAAAAAGGTATTTGTCTTGTGAAAAGTGGAATCAAATTGAAAAAGGCTATGTCTTAGGACTGAGCCTCGCTATAAGCTTGTCTGTTTAGAACTAAGGTATCATATTTTGTAAGCTGAAAATACAAAGCGAGGATAGACATGGCGTTCAATTGGGAAAATATAGTAAACGGCTGATATTTTCAAATATTTTCGAAACCTAAGATGATAACGAATGGCTTAATGTTATCGTTGCTTTAAGCAGTTGAATATTATGAAATTTTGGTGTATATTATACCACCACTGACACTTGGCTGCCGTGGTAACAATGAAATCGAGCTAGCTTATACTTCCGCCAATAGACTACTGAATTGGCAAATGACTTTACTGTTCAATTTCTCGCGAACATGTTGAAAAGACCCCGTTTAAAGTGATGTGACGGGATTTTAAATGTATTTTCCTTAATTACAAGAAACTACTTAAGGATTACAGCCATTTAAGACTCATAGGTCTGAGCACCGCTATTACAGAAATGTTTATTCAGGAGGAGTTCAGCAGTTTATAACGATAAACATGTGCATGGTAATGCTCCAGTTTAAATATCGCTGGTAAATTGCCTGCTTGAAATGCAGTCCAATGTTCTTTAACAATATTGAACCTACTGGGTCACAGTTTTTGGTTTCTGAGATGCACAAGCATGAAGCACTCTCCTATTAGGACAGAAGTAAGAACTTTTAAAAACTATTAAATAAAATGTCAACCATATCGCTTTTGGCACCGCAGAGGTCTTAAAATACTCGTGCATGCATTGCTCTTGGAAAATAATTTTTGGATCTACAGTTCCTGTTTCTGAAATATTAAGCACTTGATCATGTTTCGACGATAACAACAACATAGCAGGCAAGCCTTCACACATTTGTTACTTGATTTATGGACTGAAAAAAAGGACTCTGACACTGCAATATTTGTGCAGCTGATGCCTTGGTTCCTTGAGGAATAAAAGTCACACACAAGAGTTTTAGGTTTTCTTGTTTTATTAACCCTATGTCTATTTCCACATTACATACATTCAGTGGGAGGTATGAAAGCCATCGGGTCACTTATTCCACCATGTATGTCAAAATATCTGAAAAAAAAGAAAAATATCCCCATTACAGTTAAAAGACATTTTCAAGTTTCAAAAAATTATTTATTATTACAAATATTGTGAAATATGTGCATTAGATTTTTTTTATTTAATCCCAATGAAGAGTATAAAATGAACACTGTGAATTTGTGATTAATTTGTGAATTTGTGATTACTGTGTGAATTTGTGATTACTGTGTGAATTTGGGATTAACATGCAATCATTAGTTGTTTGATATAAAGCTTTACCTGACTCTGATAAAAATATATTAAAACAAAGATTAAAGTAATATATTTTACATGTATTCCATGTATTGTCGTATAAGTTAGAGACTATCAGAAAAGTTAAAACGATATTGAACATCAAAAGAAGAAAGCGTAGCAATTTCTGTTTTGCCTCTAACTTTGTTTGTTGGAAATCTACACTGTATTTGCATGCGTTTCACTGCCAAGTCTTAAATTTTAAACTTGCCTTTCCACTGGATGACAATGTAGGACGAACATTCTCGCAAAAAATACACCAATGATGTAACGTAATTATGTGTCTAAGTATTTACCTTGATTCTACGTATTTTGTAACGTCATTGTAGTAGTTATCGGCAATGGGTACACAGTCTGGGAATGTCACAGTGGTAGCATATCTCACTGAAATTTAAAAATAGACGAACAACTTGACAAACAGCATATTTCACTGAAATTGAGACACCCACCAGCAATAACTACCAATTTGATACAAGGCATATCTCACTGAAATATAAATAACCACAAACAATCATTGCCAAACAAAACAAGAAATCGGTAGAACCGATGAATGCTCCCCGAATAAATGCCAATTCCAAAAGGACTATTGTTTAATATGTATTTTTTTAAAGTATGAAAAATAACAAAAAGCAATAAATCCTAAATTATGCAAAATAGAGTTACGGTTCTTGCACACTGCACTTCTCCTCATAGAGATCTATCTACCAATAAAGTTTCATGTTAATATCTCTTATACTTTGTGAGATATCCCCCGGACAAAAAAATAAGTATGAAAAATTTCAAAAGGCAATAACTCAAAAATTAAAAAAGCAAGAGTTATGGTTCTTGTGCACTGCACTGCTCATCAATGAGATCTATCTACTTATAAAGTTTCAAGTTGATATCTCTTATACTTTGTAAGATATGCCCGGACAAAAAATAATTATGAGACATTTTTAAAGAGTAATAACTCAAAAATTAAAAAAAGCATGAGTTATGGTTCTTGTGCACTGCACTGCTTCTTAATGAGATCTAACTACCTATGAAGTTTGGTCTTGATATCTCTCAAAGTTTTTGTGTTATGCTCCGGACAAAATTATGACGGACGGACGCACGGCCGGACGGACAGGACGGACGGACGGACAAAGCGGCAACTATATGCTCGCCCTTCGGGGAGCATAAAAACAGCATATCTCAATGAAATATAAACACACAACAATAATTGGAATCATAGCATATCTCAATGAAATATAAACACACAACAATAATTGGAATCATAGCATATCCCAATGAAATATAAACACACAACAATAATTGGAATCATAGCATATCTCAATGAAATATAAACACAACAATAATTGGAATCATAGCATATCCCAATGAAATATAAACACACAACAATAATTGGAATCATAGCATATCTCAATGAAATATAAACACACAACAATAATTGGAATCATAGCATATCTCAATGAAATATAAACACACAACAATAATTGGAATCATAGCATATCTCAATGAAATATAAACACACAACAATAATTGGAATCATAGCATATCCCAATGAAATATAAACACACAACAATAATTGGAATCATAGCATATCCCAATGAAATATAAAACACAACAATAATTGGAATCATAGCATATCTCAATGAAATATAAACACACCTTATCTCATTGAAATATAAATGACCGCAAACAATCACTACCAAACAAAAAAAGCATATCTCAATAAAATATAAACACACAACAATAATTGGAATCATAGCATATCTCAATGAAATATACCCACCAATAACAATCAGTATCAATAAGACACAGCATACCTCATGGAAATTTAAACACCAACCACCAACCTTGTCTAGGAATACACATTTCACTCACATATAAACACCCATCAACAATCACTTTCTATCAGACACATACCATATTAACTGAAATCTAAACACCCACTAGCAATCACTGCCAATCAAACACACAGCATATCTTACTGAAATATAGACACCCACCAAAATCACTGCTAGTCAGACATATTGCCCACAAATTTGTCAACTCTCACTACAGAAAGCAAATACATCACAACTCAAAAACATGATTACAGAATGAGTTCATCAGAAATCATAGATAAACGTTCATTTCTTCCGTGTAGAATGTTTTATAATATTGAAAAAAGAGATCCAAGTCAAAGGATATATAATGAATGAAAATATAAAAAATATAAAAAAATGAAATTTTGTTAAACGACTGTATATGCTTTGTAGGATTTTTTTCAGATAGCGACAAAAATTAAATTGAGATAAATACCATGGTCTTCTGTGTATTCCCCTCCAAACGTAACGGCTGTGAAGTGTTCAGTTGGTATGTTTGACGCTCCGATGACTCCCTCAAATAGAAACTTGGCACCGACTGGCACGCCCTTCACACGGAATGGGTGGGTGAGTGTGGTGACATTGCATTTCTTTGTTCTCAGGTTTAGTCTGTACTCTTTCATCTAAACAACCAAGACGAAGTAAAATTTAATTTCCAAATTAGGCCACTAGTACTTCGCCTTTATTATTTTAACTACAAGTTGTTTTCTGTTCCGTTTAAACATAAAACTGTACTTTTGTTAAATGAAAATATACCTTAACAATTTATAATGATACCATCACTTATTACTGATTCATTACTTCAACTTAACAATTCATAGGACATTTATATTTGATATCTTGGTCTACATCTAAAAAAACATTAAAACGTAAATATGCTTCTACTTTCTAGGGAATCTCTGTTCAGTTCTAACAACATGAAATCTGTACGATCTTATACACTGAAAACACCCAAAGATCGACACTTCATTGTAAAATGTTAGGAAACTATCGATCTCTCACTGTAAAATGTAACATCGATATCATATTGTAAAATGTTAGGAAACTATCGATCTCTCACTGTAAAATGTAACATCGATATCATATTGTAAAATGGAGGGGGAAATCGATATTCAATTGTAAAATTTAAGACAAAAAGCAATCGATTCCTTTTTTAAGCATGATAGATAAAAATTGATACCACCTTGTTTAATTGCAAGAACATAAAACCTGTATCTCTTGTTTAAATGAAAGGACATAAAATCTTTACCTCCTTGTACAATCTCAGGACATCATAATAGTCTCTCTCACGGCCGACTTCAATTTCTTCCAGTGTTCTCTCTCTCATGTTCAGCTCGTCATAGTATATCCTTGCCTTCTCCGTGAATTCTTTACTCGAGTCGATCTGAAAGCACGTGCAAACATCTTACTGGAAGGGATGTCTCAAATGAAGAATTATGAAAAAAAACTGACTAGTACAATGACTGATCTATTTGGCTTACTTCGAAATGTTGTTTCATTCATTTACATTTTCATGATAACAGAAAAAAATCAAGTGAAAGAAAACGTTTTTTTTTTATTGCCATAGGTTTAAACAATCGAAAAAGTATGATAAGCACCAGAATGTTAAACAATGAGTTCACTCATTCGTTCATAACAACAAAAATTTACAATGACAGGAAAAAAGAAGAAAAAAAAAGGTTTTCCTGTACTTACTGTAACTACCCTGCCTGTCCATTGTTGTGGAGACTCTGAAAAAACACACATAAATTTGCAATAGGTCTTTGCCCATTGGACAGACAATCGGAAATAAATCTACTCCAAACTCAAGTGCTGACGAAAAAGTACACAGATTAATAGGAGAATGACTGGAAGCATCCAGACACCATAGCAACATTCGATGTATTAAAATTTTCAGTTTTGTTTTCTTGTCTCAAAAATTTGAAAATACGGATTCGATCTTTATTTTTTGTATTGAAAAAAAGGCTGCCTAATTTTTTTAATTCAGAATAAAAATATATATATTGATATGTAAAAAAATATATAAAAGACAACTTACGGCAGCGTTCTGGTGTCTGAGCCAAGCAGACGGCAATCAGGGCAACGATGCAGCAGACGATTCTTTCCATGATTGAGATCTTTCCACCTCTAGTGACTTTGCAGATCTGTATTTAGTTATCATAAAGAAAGAATCAGGACATTGCTCTTCATACTATCAACTGAAATATTTGACCTAAATATAAGCTGATAACAGAATTTAAAAAAGACGAACCAAAGGTCAAGGTCAAAAGCATCGGTATCAACAAAACAAATTGCACACGCATGTACCTGCTTCTATATCTTTTTAAAACGAGAAAAATATATTTTTTTTGCAAAGGACTCTGCTTTAAGATTACACGTGTCTGCTTAAGCAGTCCTTGATAACGTTTGTATTATCAGCAATTATTTGCAGAGTTTTGAGTTTTGTTCATTCAAGTCTACCGTAGTTTCAACAACCGCGGTCACTAGAACTTTGGCAGGTGATAACGAGCGAGCGATCTACTTAACCGACATACAGGAGCTATATGAACTCCATTTACTATAAAATAGCAGCACTATCAAGGAATGAAACGTATGGAATGAAATGGCTAAAAAACGCACTAAAGAGATTGCTCTTCAAAACAAACACATTGAAGCCGAGGGGATAAAATGCTGATTCAACCCGTTCTTTGTAACAACGGATCTCCCGTGGTAAAAATATTTTAGGTAATTTATGAAAGGGAGATAATTCTTAAATAAATTTATTGCAAAGAAGCAATTCTAAAAGTGCAAGGCAATAGTTAAAAATTAAGATATAGAAAAGTGATGTCGAACCTTAACTTTCTCTCAGAACTTAAAACACTTGACTATAACTTGGAAATTATGGAAGACTTTACATTATACTACCAAAGAACAATACATTTTGTAACTTTAAAATAGTCAAGTTTTTTAATATTAAAAGATTTGAATGAAAGTGAATTAATATAATGATAATATTATTATTACAATATATTTCTATTTGATTATTTATATTATTATTACTTCAATAAGTCCACAAGTTCATTACGTCGAAGTTAAGCCGAAATTTAAGAAAAATTTTCAGTCATGAGAACAGATAAAATTACTTTATACAAAGTTCATCTGTAAACAGACTTTTCTAAATGCCACGTCGACCGTAAGGCGCTCACCTGAGTATAACTACTACGAAAGACAAGTGTCATATAAATAGAAGAAAAGACAGAACTAAACAAGGGGCACGATTCGAAAGATTTGAGCAATATTAGCGGAGGTCTACTAGGCACTGTTTCAAACAACATTTTAGAGGTGTCAAACTCAGGCTTTATGACAGGATTTTTTGAAAGAGTTTACAATATAGAATCGAGTGACGCAATTTGAACAGATTTTATAAAGTACAACTAGACGTTAGTCAGAGTTTTTTTGGTTTTAAAGAAGATTTTTAAACAGTTTGTCTATAAAAGTCATATATATTTCTACGTTAAATATTTGACATTGACCTCACGGGCTGAGCCAGTAGTGATTCCTGGGACATATTTTGAACAAACCTGATAGAGTTCCACTAGACAAAGCTACACACCAAATTCCAGAGTTCTAGGCCTGCTGGTTTTATAAAAGACAATTTCTAAAGTTTTTAATTCTTTTTGCCATTGCGACCAGAGTTCTAAGTGGAATGGCATTCACTGAATACTTATGGTAGAGCTTTCTGCAAGGAACATTTCTACCAAGTTTCATCAACTTTGATTGAGTAGTTTAAGTGAAGATTATAATTAAAGTAAAACTTGACGACGCACGACTGACATGTAGTGATCACAAAAGCTAACATACTGTGAGGCATACTGTGCCAGATTTAGAGAAATACATGTAGAGTATAAGTGACTGTTTTGTTAAAGCTTTAAATTATGATTTGTAAATGAGTGACCTTGTTCCAGAAACTACCGGTTTGACAAACTGAAAGAATTTAACTTGCAAACATAGCACCCGTTTCATATTCTAGAAAGACTCAAAGACTTAAATGTGTGAGAAAAAAATACATCTAATGATGATCTGACTAGCGTATGTTCAGTTTTCGATTAAACCGTTCATCAGTTATCAGTTAAAGTGAAGCTCCGTTACGTTTATGAATTCGTCAATACCCACTTACATGTTCATTCTACGTATATCTTGCATATTCGTATCATAAAACTACAATTTTGATCAACAAAAGGTTATATAAATCGTCCTTGTTATTTATTTTCATATCATTAGCATGAATTATCTAGCGTTATTATGATTTTTGTTAACTTATAAGGTTGCAATGGACTTAAAACAATGTTTCAGTCTGACTTGTGTACTTACTGTAAAGACAAATGGCGCTCGTCCCTTCTTTATAGTCAAAATGATAAACAAATGTAATCTGTTAGTGTTTTAGAGTGGAGTTGTAGTCTCCGATATGTATTGTGAATGCACTAATCAATCATGTATTGCTCATTACTGACGACGGATTGATTAAAAAAATGATTTTAAAAAATACCATCATTTGTATCAGAGATTTTTTTTCTATCTATGAAAACGTAATTACACGGCGCATCCTGCATTCTTAAATAACAAAAGCTCTTCTATAAGTATCTTTTTAAATTTTCTGTTTATTTAGAAAGAAAATTGAGTTTACCTATACATTAGTTGGCCAGAAACAACACTGGGCGAAATCATATATAGATTCTGTTGAACCATCGTGAGAAAATGAAAACAACTGCTGGAAACACAATCGGTAGGGTGCTCATCCAATCTACATGCCAAAAAGTTACAAATAGGCTTTAAAAAAGAAACCTACGGGAGTTCCATGTGGCTGTTTGGTTAGGTAGGTTTTATATGCAAGTATCTGCAACAGCATGCGTTTCATTGAAAACTATGGACAAACAATACTCGAATGTTTGATCTTTATTTCTTTTGTTTTTGAAACGGTTTTCAACATACAAAAATAATATGCTGTGTCGAAATACTTTGATCTTATACCTATTTTCGTCTCAGAGGATTTTACAGTTTGACTTAGCGCGGCCTAAGTCAGCGATCTTTTGAACAGATTGCCACAACTTCACGCTCAAACATTTCCTCTCGTGCCGTTAAAATAGCAGATCAGTATATATCATGCATCAAGTTCCAACACCATGGAAAGATCCATCAGCCTTTAACTACACTCAAGTTAATCTTTATTTTTATGGCACACGCAAAGAGAGGGAGATATTGAGGCATGATCCTCACATATTCCTCGAGGGCTTTCTGGTGGCAGGGGCTGCCATCGGAGCTACAGCTGCATACAATAATGTATATCAGAGGAGAATTCTATAACGAAGCATTCACGTTACAGATAGCAGTTAAAGGGGCATATGATGCTGGCCTCATCGGAAGAATGCCTGTGGAACCGGGTGTAATATTATTGACATATACGTACAAAGAGGATCAGGGGCGTACATCTCTAGTGAAAAAACATCTCTGATAGAATCAATTGAAGGAAAGCATTGCAAACCAAGACTAAAGCTGCCATTCCCAGCTGAAGTAGGATTGTTTGGCTGTCCATCTACTAAGGAAAATATGGCAGATGCTCTAACAATATGTATATAAGTAGAGAGGATGGAGAGTAGTTCCCCTCGTTTGGAAGGGAAAGACACAGGGACACAAAACTGTTCAATATCTTTGGTCAAATGTAAATGTAAATAACCCATGTACTTCCATGTTCGAGGACGAATATCTTATAGAGGAGGGGAGAATGACAAAGAACCAGTATCAGTGATATGGTTACGTGAGTATTGTCACCAGCCTGGGTAGCTCAGTTGCTAGAACATCTGACTTGTAAGCGAGGGGTCGCGGGTTCGTGTACCGTCCTGGGTATCCTGCGGCAATTGACTACCTTCTCATTAATTTTTAACGACGCTCAAATCAAATTGAATGATAAATGATTGCAATGATATAAAATCTGCAATAAACTTTAACATCCAAATCAGTAAATCTTTGAAAAATCTGTAAAAAAAAAAAAAAAAAAAAAAAAAAAAAAAAAACAGCAACAAAACGTCGGTATTTGGTGCGGTCCAGTGAGGTCGCTGATTTCCTGTTTTATATCAATTAATAACAGTTACCCTTTTCTTTAAATAAATCATGAATAGTGTCCTGTAAACAGTTACGCAGCAGAGAGAAACGTCTGTAGGTTCCAATCTTCTCTGTAGTTCTAAAAGTTAAACTGACATAGTATCTTAACCATCCCATCAGTAACCAGACTAGGGTAGTTTTGCTCTGTTTGCTTAGTATTGGGTTTGAATTTCTACGAGGACAGGAGGTATTTCTTTGAGCAAAAAATGTATAGCGTGAGGCAACAAAAATAAGAAACATGCAATCTCGTTTTGTCTACGTCTGTAACATGTTTTAATTTACCCATGAAAGCACATTTCAAATGTTTCGATTTCGTGCATTTTCACCGTATTCAATGACACAGTGGGCGGATACAAATTAATAAACTTTGCGTGACTTGATTGTAGTTAGTTTCTCTACCTTTCGCGCAAAAGAAAAAAAAGCTAATGCCTTCGGATGCAAATACATTAAACAAGTAATTAGCTAATTAAAACGATGATGGAAGTAACAAAGAGAGAAAAGGATTGAAGTGAAGAGAAAGGATTGAATTTCCTGATGTTGGAGGATTTAACGCTAGATGTATCACTAAGATAAAAATTTCAGACGCATTCTTATACTTGTCTTAGACTTAGCCACGTTGTACAGGAGTTCACAATGCAAACATCACGAATTTCTTTATGTATGGTTGTGATTCATAGAGTATTGCTGTAAGTATATTTCTGAATAATTTCAAATGTGTAACTAAAATTTCTATAAGTATGGTTTCATTGCATTTTTTAGTTATTGGTAGTTGTTGTTTTTTTCAGTAACCCACCAATTGGCAATGTTACACCTAGTTTGATTACTTATAAGTTATTTAATTGTTCAGTTCATTTATTCAGCATATATTCTTCAAGTGTAGGTTAGAGTTTATATTATGGAATTTTTATCAAATTAATTCTAAGGGAGCGCCAACAACCGAAGCCTTTACAAGGGAACACGGAGTTCAGCGTACAACCAATGTTTGAAACAAACTTAGAACTACTGTATTAAACTGTTCACTCTTCACTGCTTCAATTATTGTTTTAAATTGTTTCAAATTAATAGGTGCAATGGTTTGCTCTGGTGGCGAAGTAGTAATTCGATCCGTATGTCTACCGTAAAACCAGCGGAACACCTTCTGGTTCAACAATATGTCTGTATTAAACGACTTGTTACTCCAACGAATTTCTTCAGTTTGAATGTGACTCTTAACTCATCAGCCTTTCTGGAAGATGTACGTAAAATTGCAAGTTTTAGATGTGCAAATTCTCATCTATCGTACTTGTTATTTATGGGATTTTTATTTTATCTATTTATCTATTGATCTATATCATTTAACATTTTGTGGCTTAGCGCAACATATGATTGCTTGTTGATATTCATAAGTGAATACCTGTGTGTCATGATACTTATCTCATACCTGTGTGTCATGACACTTATCTCATACCTGTGTGTCATGACACTTATCTCACACCATTAACCAGCAGCTATTCGATTCAAAAAGGATGCAGTTTTGTTTTAAAAAGACTTACCAACTATTTGATTACTGTAAAATATGATGGTTTGCTCGTAGCGTTGTGAGTCACTCGTAGCGCTGCTGGTTTACAGGGTGGACCACTGTACCACTAGAGCTAGACTGCACACAAACTCCCACATCTTATAAGTCGCTCGGAAGTGATCACTTATAATAAGTGACCTTTGACCAAAGTGTAATTACAGCTTAATGCTCGAAATCAATTTAGAACTGAGATTTTTTTATCACATCTATTTAAGCTATTCTTAAATTAGTGTTATTCCAAGAAATGGCGGTATATAACAGCCAGATGAAACTTAAATTTGACAGTTTTCATTTGATCACTACAGCCTGAGGACGCAGAATTGACGCTAAGTTCCGAAGACAACACGTGGCATTACCTGGAAAGTCCTTCAAATTGCAACGCGGTGGATGACATCGAGGTCAAGTTCACGTTGATATACAATGAGACACTATCTGGAAACTGCACATTCTTCTTAGACACGTTTATACGTAAGTCTTAATCAAAATGTCTGCCTAGAAGAAAAGCCTTCTTCCTAGACACGTTTATACGTAAATCTTTATCAAAATGTCTGTTTGGAAGAGAAACCTTCTTCTTAGACACGCTTATACGTAAATCTTTATCAAAATGTCTGTCTGGAAGAGAAACCTTCTTCTTAGACACGCTTATACGTAAGTCTTTATCAAAATGTCTGCCTGGAAGAGAAACCTTTTTCTTAAATACGCTTATACGTAAGTCTTTATCAAAATGTCTGTCTGGAAAAGAAACCTTCTTCCTAGACACGCTTATACGTAAATCTTTATCAAAATGTCTTCCTGGAAGAGAAACCTTCTTCTTAGACACGCTTATACGTAAATATTTATCAAAATGTCTGCCTGGAAGAAAAGCTTTCTTCTTGGACACGCTTCTACGTAAGTCTTTATCAAAATGTTTCTTTGGAAGAGAAACTTTCTTCCTAGACACGCTTATACGTAAATCTTTATCAAAATGTCTGCCTGGAAGAAAAGCCTCATCCTAGACACGCTTACGTAAATCTTTATCAAAATGTCTCTCTTAAAGAAAAGCTTTCTTCTCAGACACGCTTATACGTAAATCTTTATCAAAATGTCTGTCCGGAAGAAAAGCTTTCTTCTCAGACACGTTTACACGTAAATCTTTATCAAAATGTCTGTCTGAAAGACAGCATTCTTGTAAGACACGTTTATACGTAAATCTTTATCAAAATGTCTGTCTGGAAGAAAAGCTTTCTTCTTAGACACGTTTATACGTAAGTCTTAATCAAAATGTCTGCCTAGAAGAAAAGCCTTCTTCCTAGACACGTTTATACGTAAATCTTTATCAAAATGTCTGTTTGGAAGAGAAACCTTCTTCTTAGACACGCATATACGTAAATATTTATCAAAAAATGTCTCTCTGGAAGAAAAACCTTCTTCTCAGATAACCTTTATACGTAAGTCTTTATTAAAAGTTCTCTCTGGAAGAGAAACCTTCTTCTTAGACACGTTTATACGTAAATCTTTATCAAAATGTCTCTCTGGAAGAGAAACCTTCTTTTTAGACACGCTTATACGTAAATCTTTATCAAAAGTCTGTCTGAAAGAAAAGCCTTCTTCTTAGACACGTTTATACGTAAATCTTTATCAAAATGTCTCTCTGGAAGAGAAACAATCTTCTTAGACACGCTTATACGTAAGTCTTTATCAAAATGTCTCTCTGGAAGAGAAACCTTCTTCTTAGACACGCTTATATGTAAGTCATTATCAATATATATCTCTGGAATAGAAACCTTTTTCTTAAACACTTTTACACGTAAGTCTTTATCAAAATGTCTCTCTGGAAGAGCAACCTTTTTCTTAGACACGCTTTTACGTAAATCTTTATCAAATGTCTGTCTGGAAGAAAAACCTTTTTCTAAGATACGCTTATACGTAAATCTTTATCAAAATGTCTCTCAGGAAAAAAAACCTTCTTTTAGATACGCTTTTACGTTTATCTTTATCAAATGTCTGTCTGGAAGAAAAACCTTTTTCTTAGACACGCTTATACGTAAATCTTTATCAAAATGTTTCTCTGGAAGAGAAACCTTCTTCTTAGACACGCTTATACGTAAATCTTTATCAAAATGTTTCTCTGGAAGAGAAACCTTCTTCTTAGACACGCTTATACGTAAATCTTTATCAAAATGTCTCTCTGGAAGAGAAACCTTCTTATTAGATACGCTTATACGTAAGTCTTTATCAAAATGTCTCTCTGGAAGAGAAACCTTTTTCTTAGACACGCTTATACGTAAGTATTTATCAAATGTCTGTCTGGAAGAGAATTTTTTTCTTTGACACGCTTATACGTAAATCTTTATCAAAATGTCTTTCTGGAAGAAAGCTTTTTTCTCAGATAACACTTATACGTAAGTCTTTATCAAAATGTCTGTCTGGAAGAAAAACCTTCTTCTAACTTAAAGATAACTCTTATTTGGAAGAAAATCCTTCTTCCTAGATGATGCTTATATGGAAGTCTTTATGATCATTTTTGCCTGTTGGAGAAGCTTTGTTCTCAGATGGTGCTTACACGTAAGTCTTTATCAAAAGATCATCGTAGAAACTCTTCTTTGTCGTCAAGCAACAAAACAACAAGAATTACAGTAGCAGCAGTAACAACAACAGTACATGTTAGAGTAGGACTAGTAGTTACTGCAGCACAATTAGGAAAATATATATCCGTTTTTGTGTACTGTCTTTTCAAAATATCAAATAAATTTCACATGGTAGAAGGGGCAAAACTCTGTCGATTATTGTTTGGAATTGTGTTTGGATTGTGTAAAACATTGATCTGTCCATTCATTTTCATACATCATGCTTTTGCCAGGCTATTTCTGTGCACAGGGGTGTGTCTTCTTCTTCTTAGAATAACTAATTTGTTTGTTCTCGATTGTTTATTTTCGAAAATGTCGAGATTCAAAATGTATACGTTTTTGTCTTCTTTTTACAGTCTTAGTAAAAAATAAAAACGATTATGTCTTCATGTATTGTTGGCGAAGTTTGTCTGAACAATCAAACTAAATTGGCGGTATAATACATCTTATTCCGCCGCAATATTGATATGTTCTAGAGAAAAGTTACATGTTTTATCAAAATTGACTATAAATACTATTAGAAGAATAAGCTTTTCATACAAAGTGTGATTACATAACAGTTTTCTTTGTAGAGAACACGGATAATCAGACTGGAACGGCGACCACAGTCACAGAGTTTACGTCACCAACTTATTTCGAAAACATTACTGAGGTAGACACAAACTGGAGCACACAAACCACAAAACCAACAATGCCCGTGAATACAACCACTTGTCTATGCCCGTGCGAGTGCACAAGGCCACTTTCGAAAGAGAGAGAAGACGCTATGCTTGAAGAGATTTTGAATTATCTGAGAATTCCGAAATCACTGACGTCATTTTCCAAGCGGAAGTTGTCCAGTGCAACCGACATGCGTCTTTCTAGTAAAAGTATTGGTCTGCTAGGCGCTTTTGTTTTGACTGCTGTGTTTGGTGTGATCTTTATCGGTGATACCAAATTGTTCTTGCACAATGCCAGAACGACACTCGGATACCTCCGTGACCGTTACAATTTTTGATTTCTTTATGATAGATATTAATCTTATAGGGTTTACATTTTGGCACTTTGTGATTTCTCATGTGTTGAAGAATTGAACAAATTCTGATATGAAATTTAGGGGCTCAAGAAAATAAATTAGGCTCGACAAAAAATAAGGTATTGTTTTGGTTTCAATCCAACCAAATATTTTGTCCAGCCTTTTTTTATCCCGAAAGGGGGTTCCGGCATAGAAAATGTAATACCTTTAATTCCACAACAATATTTATTCTGAAAAGTTGCATATAATACTGATACAGGTCGTGGTGGAAACTTATCTTAATAAACAAAGATTTACATTCTTAATAAACAAAAAAATAAGAACAAGAAACACACAACTTGTAAAAATATGAATACTGCTAAAGATATCACAGAATGTCAAACACTGATCTACTCAAAATTCGTAGTAAAGCAAAGGTATGGTGAACAACAGAACAAATATTTGTTTGGTGAAAACTCGTGCACTCAGAGTGAGTGCGTTTTGGCCTATTGCTTCTCAAACCAAATGCATTCAGCAGTCTTGTGAATCAAATGAGGACTTTCAGTACTTTGATACACTTTGACGTTCGGTAGTAAGCAATTCTGTTTTGTAATCAAGCTACAGTTACTTTACTTAATTCAGTTTTTACGCCAAAAATTACAAACTTGAGACCATATGGAAAATACTTGCAACACCGATTCCCTTGCTCTTTCACCCAGACGAAAAATGACATGTTTACATTTCATGTAAGCGTCGAACAAGTAAGAGAAAGTCAAACTTCTGTCCGAGGTGGGGAAAGAACAACAGGAAGAGGGTCGCAGAGTCATGCCATCCTGAGATATTTAGTCTTTGACTGGCTGTTTTCGTAAAAGACACACATTTCTTGCAATTTTAAGGCGTCAATCTGAACACAGTCTTAAAATGCAGGGCACATTATCACTGCATCATATCCTAATGTTTTTTGGGTTTTTTTATTAACGTTTCTTTAATAATGTCCAAAATCTGTAACCAAATATTACATGGAGGTAATGTTTCAAATCTGAAATGCACTTGAGAAGAATAGTCCGTGTTGTCGCCCCATCTTCTGTAACACACCGCTCTGTGGTGCTTGAAATGTTCTTTCATAGGTCCCGGGTCCGGGTACTCTCTGTAACGTAAATTAGAAGCCTTAATGAATACACAGAGAAACGATACCTGTAGATATGTTATACCATTAATTATAATGTACGAGCATCTTGCAGGAAATATAAACGTTAAGAGCTGTGCTGCACTCTGTCCCATTTTTCTTCTTCCTTGCGACAGTCATCTCATCCTATCTCCTCCTGCCCCGTCGTCATAATTTGTTTCCTGTAGTTCCAGCATCATATTTTTTTTAAGAATTCAGTTTTAAACATTCTGAGACTGCATAACATTATTAATTTTGTAACTGCAAATCAAATCCTAAATGTTTCATACACAAATTGAACCATTAAAAATGCCATTTGACCAAGAGTCAATAATAATATAATGTTTGTACTCATGTAGAATATTAAACATAATACCTTAATCTTGAATAAACCATATATATAAATATACATATTCTTCATTTTAAACAGACATTTTCAGAATTTGAGGTGGTCAGATATGGCATTTTCACAAGGCTAATTGATACTCCCTAGAAGAACACCGCCCTACAAGATTATGAATGAAAATCAGTAATTAAAATAATAAATGACATTTTGACTGAATGTGGGCCTCTTCTAAATCTTGTTACTTGCCATCAGCAACATGTGATGGATGTTTAGATTTTTAAGCTGTATATGGATAGCTTAGCTTCTTGAAATCCAAAAAGCATAACTTTGCGCAAAAAGCTGTGATACATGATTATGTCAAAATAAGATGATAATCCTTCAAGAAAAAAAATGTACAAATAATCTACGTAAAATAAATAAAAATGTGTTATGATGAGAAAGGTTGAGTTGTGTTTTAGATGATTAAAATAGAACTTCACTACATCTGTCATAGTTATGCTCATGTAATTAATTTTTAACTTTTTTATGTTCTAGTTAGTAACAAAATTAATCAAACAGAAAAAGTACATTCGGTCATATATATCAAAGTCTGTTTTTCCGCTACCACATCTTCAGTCACAAAAAACTAGTCTGAATGAATGCTCATGTTTAAAAACAGATTACCGTTTGTAATGTGTTAGCACCCTGGTGAAAGTTGTTTGAAAATGTCAAGGTGCCACAGTTAACTCCTCTCCACAGACTTCTGCTTCTGGAGAGGCCATTTAAATTTTCCAAAGGTATTTCCTTATTTTTTCTGTATTTTACAGTATTTTTTTTTTAATTTTCACGGAGTGACAGCTTGTTTCAATTTCTATTCAGTGTTCGAATGTCAAATTTCCAAAAGTGAAATCCGGTTGTTTTAGTTGTCTCATAACCTAAATTACACAATGATTACAAATCTAATCAACTGATTACATGTATAATAAGATTCTATTTCAGGTACCAAAGACCACTATTTTAGAAGTTAAAAGCTGCTACTGCTATACCTACAGACCACAATACATACTTACTGTTCGACCCTGTAAAGGTTACAAAAAAAATCAATAATGTTCCTTAAATCAATAATTTTTTACATAGCTTATTATAATGCACATTTCCCCGAAGCACAGAACTCGACCAAAAAAAAGGGAACAGGTTCGATTCTCTTCAGGCATTTTTCAGGATGTTTTGTTTAAAAATTCCAGGAATTCTAGGAATTTCAAAAATGCCATTTAAGAAGAAAAGTAGCGTTTAATCTATGTAGAACAAATAAATGTAGATGAACGTTGCTCACACTGTTTTTATATACAGGCATAAATAAAAAATATGTATTTACGTACCGTGTGTGAGCTAGAGAATCTTGGCGTTTTTGATTTGAAACTCGATGAAATGGCGATTTTAGGTGGTGTTATCTGATGAGACTCGTAATTTCCGGGTGCTGGGCCTTCTTTCTGGAAGAGAAACGTAAAATTATAAGTGACCAGTCGTGGACTAGTTTTTCCTGTCAAGTCGGTGTTATTGTTGGGATATCATGACATTAGGTGTTCCAAATACCGCAACAAGCAACAGTCTTATAAGACGTTTTAAAAAAGCAGGAATTCGGAACCCTTTGCTTTTGTACATAAACAAGAAAGTTTCCCGTCGACGGGATGGGGCGGTAACATCGGACTCACCTTTGGCGCAAGGGGCCAATAGTTTTATTTTTCAGGAAGGAATATTTCTATTTTTTAGTCAGCATCACTTAATCTTTCTCAAAAACCTTTTTATAACACTTTTTAAGAGTTTATTTTTAAAATGACTGGGTTCGTTATATGGCTGTCTTCGAGATTTTGTTAATATGCACTTACCGGTTTAAACTGTATGGTTGGAAATCGTCTTGCCTGTGACTTAAACATACTGTGTCTGAAATAAACAAGATATCGTTTGACTATATTTTTGAAAGGTCACTTTTTTTCACACACGTGAAGAAAAGATCCAATTTTTCACATTTTCATATGCAACCTAGGTATGTGTCCGTCTTAAGAAAGGCTCAGCAAGAATTTTTTTTATTTTTTTTTTTGTACCAAAACTTTTGACCTCAATGAAACTCTACCAGAATTCTATATTAGAATCGAATTTACATCGACAGTCCATCTGATGAAAATAAAATTTGCTTGTGTACTCACTTTGAAGGTTGCTTGTCTATTGTAAGAGTTAAATATTTCTGTACATCATAGGCACTGGGAGATACATTCACATCCTAAAAATATTGAACACAATTCGTATTTGTTATTCATTAATCATCGTCGGTAACGGTTGTCCATACTACCGACCTCCCACTGAAGTGGTTAGTTTGTTTATGTTGTCATGGATACAGAAAGCATCGCCGTCAAGAGACGCTCCTGGTTCTTGTACACGCTCGGCGTACAGCTCTCATGCATTGATGCTTGATTAAATGTCTTATCCGATTAGTGTCAGTGGAGGAGCGAGTGATCGAACTCGCCACCTCTAGATTACAATCACGTTATACATGTACACAGTTAGAATCACTTTCATATAAAAAAGAGATTGGTTGTTTGTAATGTACAAAACCGGGGAAAGCACATATTCTCTAAAAGGTAAATGAGAGAACTGTACAGTTCAGTTTACATTACGGAAACTAAGGCTGAAGGCTTGAGAAATTTTCTTAATTTTATTTTGCATATCGACCACTTTGACCGTTTGTAGTCGGAAAAGGAGTCATAAATATCGTTCCGAGCTAGTTAAAGTGCTTTGATTTCTTTAAGGCATTGTGTTCCATAAAAAGTAACATCCTTTAAAGTACGTTTTAATCTTTAAAGACAAAAATAACAAGCCATAAATTTACCTTATCTTTCCGTCCAAAATTTAGTACATCAAACTGGTCTCTCTTGCCAGTTTTAAATCCGTAAGTTGCTGGATCTTTCTCGAACCTGAGATTAAAATAAAACTTATTCTTTATCAAACATGTATCTTAGAAAACAAACACTCGTTACCTATTAAATAAACAGAGAACATTAAATATCTAAGACGTGTTAAATCTATTTAGAAATAATCCAACAGATTAAAGGCAACTTTTTTGCAGATGACAGAAATAGTCGTTTGAAATCAACTCAAATGATTTCTGAAAACTTTTACCTTTTTAAAAAGTCTTGACTCTCATAAGCACCAGGTAACAGCAACGCCCCCTTCCCATGAGGGTGGGGATCCACTTTCCGACCGTCGGATTTGAACCTGTACGTGTTTGGCCTCCGCTCAAGATCGTACAGCCAGTGCTGGGACTCCATTTCAGTATGCCCCTGGAACTGGTGTCTCCTGGGGAAATTCAAAAAATAAAACTTATATTATAATGATAAATATATACAAGAATAGTATAATGATAAATATATACAAGAATAGTATTCATGAGAGTCAAATCTCCTACAAATATTTCATTTTCAATTGTTTCTGTTTTCGATAATCTACCAAAGATTAATAAAAAAGAATTTGAACCCAAAACTGAATGGAAATGAAAGACAGACCTTTAAGTCGATGAATAAGCTAACTGAATTATTCATTTATACCACGTTGATAAGCAGACGTACTATTAAGTTACCAAACTTTCTATAAATTGTTCTTGAGACACCAATTATAATGGAAATCAATTTGTAGGAGAAGCCAGTACTGATAATGGCTGACAGAGGCAGTTTGCCTTCTTTTGTATGCATAAGAGCACAACTCGCGCTCTGACTCGGATACGAACCCAGCATTTAACAAACTATACGTAAAAGCCATAATTAATGGTCGTACGTGGATCCACATTGTTTATTTAAATAAATAAAATACCCGTATGTACGTTCTCCACCATCCTTCCCGTCCTGATAATTCCGGCTCATACACCTCACTGAGGGTCTTACGGTTCTGAAAAAAAATATCAGTAAATCATACATATATTTCACTAGTGAATGGAAAACTTCATCAACATGGTTATTATGCCAATCAGTATCAAAAGCATTATATACTTATTCTATTCAACAATACTGGTAAGTCTATAGTCGGCGATAATGTAGACAGTGATTATGTAGACTATTGTATATATAAAGAGATACAGACGTGTTACGGTCTAGTGCACAACTTTGATAATTGTATAAATACAACCTCTGACAACTACGACAGAACATCTATTCTTTGGCTCAGTGGTTAGAGCGTTGGCGCTGGAGATCGGAGTTCGAATCTCGCTCTGGGTTGTGTAATCTATAATGCATTGCATCTTTCTGTTACGGACTTTCATCTTCGTAAGAGACGCTATTATGATATACACACTGGTAAGAGGACAGGCAATAGTATAGACCAGCAGGTACATAAATTATACCATCATGATCCAGAAATGATACATTGTAGACTAAATTTGATAAGCAAGTACTAAATGTAGACTATGAGTTACGTGTAGGAATACGGGATAGGCTATAACAGGTCTGCACTGTCACGCGGAAGACTATAATATACTTAGTGGGTTTATTTACCTTAATCATAGGATAAAGATCGTGAGAAATGTTTATTTTTTTATAATAAAACTGATTCATAATTTGTCAGTATGTTCTATTTACATTAGTACTAGTATTTTGATCTATATTTATAACCGTTTATTGTAATGTGTGTATTGCACAGTCTAAACATGTCAATCTGAAAAGATAAGCATGTCAAATCTTAATATGTGTACATTGGTCGAATTGAAGGAATACATAATTAATTGTTGTACTTAACTTAATCCTTTGTTAATCCAACAAAAGTTCCTTTACAGTTCTAAATGTTGTGTGTTTTAGGTAAATGTATGTTTAAACAGGCTAATGGATATATAGATAGAAAACACACGAACAAATTATACATATATATACGATTTTGTTGGATAATTCCTTATTTAATTTCAACTGTCATTTTTTCTTTTTAAAAATCCCATTGATTCCAAAAAATGTTACTATACATGTTTTTCAATGCCAGCTTATAATGTCAAATACATACATGTAGAATAATAAAATTACTAACCTCCCATGGGTGCCTGTGAACTTTACTAGTCCCGTCGGACTTAACACCGTGTCGGGACTTCCGGACCGGAGCACTGAAAGGTTTTTCCGGCGTAACAATCACTGTTGCCGTAGTTTTCATTCTTGCATATCAGCGGTCTCCAGCGTTTCAGTTTCTGTTCGCAACCGTTTGTTTGTTTTAAAATTTAAAAAAAAGCTTGTCCAAAATCCGTAAGCAAGTAACAAATGCATGTACTTCACATTCTTATAATCAAGCTTTTCGCAATGATTTAAATAAATACACATTAAACTTTAAATGTTTAATTTAAAGAACCTAATCGATACGTACTTAAAAAGATAAACGGTAAGTTGCGAGTGGTTCCGATTATTCATTGATCACTGAGCACGAGAGCGTCCCTGACTACCGAATTGATCGGTAGTAAAAGTCAGAATGACTTAAATAATTGAAATTTGAACCATAGTTAAATTGTTATGTTGAAAACAAACTAATGTCTTCGATTTCACTACAAATAATACAATACATAATGTAGAATTCTTTATGATTTATTGTAGTTAATCTTAGTTGTGAAACCGCATTGTATACATTAAAAGCAGAGATTACCAACATTTAACGTTAAAGCATGTAAAGATATTTATGTATTTCCGTTAGTATGAATACTTAATATGAACCCTTGTTAAGATATTGCTTCACTGACCTAGTCAAAAATGAAAGCAATATTCATGTTCTATACGAGATGATCGCAGAATAAGCAATCCACTAAACACCATGCCATTTTTGGCCAGGTGGACACTGGCCTAACCCTGTCGTCAAAATAACCAAAAGTTTTCACTATCCAAAGTGGCAGTGGATAGATTTTCCATGAAGCATTTCGGTACCCAGATCCAGTTTTCTGTAGATTGTATTCGTGTATTACTTCTATATCCGTAAAACAAATAACTCCGTTCAACCTTTGCCTTGCTCGATCATGAAAAAGCATTAGAGACCTTTTTTTAACTTATTCGACTGAAAACAGAACAGTAATATAACAATAAATTAATTTTATATTTAAAATTTTCGTTAAAACAGTCAACAATTAAAAATTAATAAGTGTCTCGCTTTGAGAGTGCACAGCAACGTTATGTCTAGACAACAATAATTGCTCAGGCAAACTGGTAAAATATACAAGCGAAACAGGTGATAGCTTTGTAACAAAATCGGTACCGACCTGAGCTACAGGCAAGTACTCTGCAGACGCAAGTACTTAAGCGTGATTACTCTGATTGGGTAAAAGACAATCGGAAGACCTTTTAGCTGAAGGTTATGCCAAACATATGTTCTGCAAACTGGTTACTTCTTAAAGGGAACTGAACAATCTGTTTAGATCAGTAAAAAGCACTGTGGAACAAGGGCTACAAACTCCTTCTGGATCCCTCGTTCCTACATACACGTCGCAAATGCTGTGGTAAGAACGCTCAGAAGTAGAATTTTTAATTTGTACTGCTCTATAAAGATTTGCACACTAGCTACTTTCTGAGAAACGAGGATCTTTGGTATTAATACAACTTGAAAAAATATGCATATGGTATGTCCAGCCATTCTACTGAAGAAACATCAATATTTTACTGGGGTTAGCAGAGTAGCCTGCGGAGACACTGACTCACCGCGTTATCAAAGAGCTTCTGGAACTGTAGCGACGACCAGTCAGCATTTTTTTCAGCAAATGTAAGAAAAGTCACAGGGACTTGAGTTCTGCGAATATGAAGGGTGTGGCAATTGCTTGAACTGTTCGTCCCTTAGATTCTGCTGTAAAGGTTTACTCGTATAGATACATTGTCATGAATAAGGTAGATGTCCCTTAAAACAATTCATGCGCGACATTTAACGTTGTGTTTTCTAACTGATTTAGAACCTTGTCCCTGTAAAACTTCCCAGTAACAGATCTGGATATTTGCACAACAGGACTTTTGAGACTGAAAATAATTGTGTAAAGAACCCATTTTCAACTTTTTTCTTGTCAGAGGTTCGTAATAATAAGCCCATGTCCCATCCCTTATGAGAAGTTTATTAAACCTCCATTGATCAGCATTCTTGATTTTTGCTCTTTGGTAAAACAATGTGGTACCAAGTGCTTGGTCAGAATTTCATGAACACTTCCCGAGATGCCAGCTTATGTAGCTATTTGGGAAACTGTATAGTTCAAGTCCATTTTTACCATGGCTGCAACAGCGGTAATGTTATTTTTAAATAGGACGCCCTACAGGAGGCAGACTGGAGATTCTCTCTTTTTAGATACCCTTAACAACCTATTAACAGTGACTTTGGACGGAGACTAATCGCCGTAAACAATTTTAAATTCTTGCAGGATCTGCATGGCTGGTATATTCAGAGAACAGGACTCCTGTATGTAAGACTTAATTTTCTTCCAGCCTGGAGCCTCCATGCTTACGATAAAATAACACCAGTATAAACGAGTGCGGTGTGTTAAAACACTTTGTACCTTAACTATAACAAAACCAACTCTGCAGAAAGTATACCTGCTATTACCTATAATAATTTCTACGGAATCGTGTTAGTCTCAAACTTTTCCGAATGCCACTCGTAAAAGTGATAGAAGTCTTTGTAAAAACGAAGTAACGACTTAGTTTCGACATAACATAGGACTCCGACCCCAGTCTATAAAGGATTGTGGTCTCTGTTTTATTTTATCGAGAGTTGTTGTTGCACCATTTTTGGTGGATTACCATTTATTCCGATTGAACAATTTCTAAGCGCCTAAAACCTTAAAGAATGTTTTAAACGCTGATGTCCTTCTTTCACTTATCGTTATTTCTCATTCTGTAGTGATTGAGCCAATATAATAGATATGTAGTAAATCATATGTTAATTTTAGGGTATATCCCTTTAATTAAACCCATTAATGCCTAACGTCTACAAAATTATACACTAGGCAAACAGCGCAGACCCAGATATGCGGCGTATGATCAAGGTCTTCACTATTTGCATGGAGAACTTTCTTCCCTTAATAGGATAAAATTGTAAATTTATACTAGAAACCCATTTAATTGAAAATGGACTCATCCAACTGATAAAGGCAGCATAATGCATTAAGCATTAATGGGATAATGATGAAATAATATTACATGCCATACCGGTGCATTGACAGTGTGCTTGACAGAACATGTCTGGAAAAAACAGAGACTGTTTATATTCATTGAACATAGACCAGTATTAAAGAAGGCTTAATCAGTTTGTAATAGCATTAACATTTAAACTTCTCATATAACTGAGAACTGCATTTGATATGTAGGTAAACCACAACCTTATTTGAAATAACTTTAGATCCTGCAACAGTACAAGGTATGCTTTTCCGTAAATTATGCGTACACGAATTGATATAAAAATGTTATTCGTGCTTCGCAACGCTAACATTTCTAATATTTGTCTCTTCTGTTTTAAAGGGTAAAACTGACTTGAATATTTAAAGAATCCTGTTTTGTTTACACAACTTTAATTCAATTTTAGTTATTGCTAATTTTCTAGACACTGGTACGTCTCCTGACATTATTTAGACATAATAACATTTCTTGACATTAAACGTCTAGTTATTAAACATTTCTAGAATTTGGTACAGTTTTATACTAGTACATTTCTAAATATTGTTATATTACTAGCGATGAATCAATTTTAGAATTTGGTTGATTCCTAGAATTTGGTGTATTTCTAGACATCGGTACATTTCGAGACACAAGTACGGCTCCAGACACTGGTATGGGATTATGCATGCATACGTACATTTCTAGAAATTTGACATCTCGAAATTAAACATTTAAAGAAATTACACATTTCTATACACTGGTACATTTCCAGACACAGTTTAGACATTGATATATGACTAAAAATAGTGCGGTTGTAGACATAAAATATTGCTAGTCATTAAAAATTTCTAGAAATTGATACATTTTTAGACATTGGTTTATTTCCAGACACTGAAACATGACCAGATATTGGTACATTTCCAGTCATTAAACATCTCTAGACATTAAACATATCGGTACATTTCTAGACATTGATACATTTCTAGACATTAAAACGTTTTCGACATAAAATGATTTCTACATATGGATTACCTCCTATACTTTGTAATATTACCAGACATTGTTATATTTCTAACAAAAGACTCATACTAGAGGTCTTTATCGAGCTATCAAAATCTGAACATCCTTAATATTATGATGTTTGTGATGATAGGGCGAGTCTTTCCTCCGCAAATTATCTCATTATGTGGTTTAAAAAAAAATAGACCCTTACAGGAGAGTTGAAGAACTTTCTTGCGTTATAAAACCCCAACTCAAAACAACTACAGGAGACCATGCACGTCATTTTTTTAAAACTTGTAAACAGTACTGATGAATACACACATACAAGTACAAGACATTGAAAAGGTTAAACGAGTTTTCTCGTACATATTTACACAGTAATCATGAAAGACAGAAAAACTGTCATTATGTGAAGATAATTATACAATGCAAAAACTGCAGATGAAGTGATCAATTAATGCTGGTTTATTGGAATAAAAAAATCTTAACCTTGAGAAAACATCTTATAATTGATCGTGAACAAATTTCTCATGTGACAAAGTACAGATTTGAATAATATGTAGTCGTTAATTGACCAGAAAAAAAGAGAAGGGAAAAAAGGCCACAGTTTTATTTCAGATTTCGTACGCCAGGAAGTTCAAAGTTCAAACGCAGATTAAGTCACGCAGGTGAGGCTCAGTGCTTGAGCTCAGCCTAATAACATGAAGTGTCAGAATATTACAGAGTAGCCCTATTATTCCAGAAAAAGGTAGGTCTTCACGTATTAGATAAAGGGCTTTGTAATGCATGATGTCGTTTTGAAATACACGATGTAAAAAAAAGGCTTTCTTTATCTGTAAATGAGCTACATGTATACCCAAGATCCTGTTTGATCGTCTGTTGGCATACATCCAAACTTATAAATTTAGAATGAAGAGAAATTAAAGTGGATCAACCAGGACGGTGTTGGATAGTATTTTGGCTCAGTTATGCTCAAAACATGAATGAAACAATGTACAATTATAGAAAATAAATAAAAATGCTAGGGTAGACTAGCTCTATTTATAGGCCTACATCATGCATTATTGGCTAATTTTAGTTAAGTTTAGTTTAAATTTATTTATTTTACATCGATTGGGTAGCAAGTTCTTGCAACTCTCGATGGCTGTTTCCTGGGTTCAAACTAGTACTCGCGCCCAACTGATTAAATGTATTATTATAGACATTAGTCTGTGATATATGATATGAGTGACATTGTGATTTCTGACAACTTTTGACCATAACAAGCCTAGTACCATACCAGCTCCCTATGAGTTGACTTCTTTGTCAATTCATAACTTTTCAAATACTGTATGGATACATGTATTAAAGAAAAAAACGGAATACATAGATTTACAACAAATAAAAAAACCCGATAAATACTATATGTTTTACTGAATGAAAATAGTTTATTGCACATGATAATTTTAACTGGAAACAAAACAACAGATTGTTAATCCCTATGTCAGCGTGTGTTTTAAAGTTCACGTGCGCAATAATCAGCCGTGACCTCGTTTCGGATCACTGCGCATATAAGACAACAATGAACCAGCATGGCGGATAGCCTACGTGACAGTGGAAACATAGACCGTTCAATAAACAGTTGCGAAGTGTGTGGAAGTGTTGTTAATCTTAAGTTATGTGCTAGGTGCAAGGAAGTTGCATACTGCTCAAAAGAACATCAAAAACAAGCCTGGGCCCGACATAAAAAAATTGTAAGAAAGTTGAGGTGCCAGTCGCGAAAATCGGTGACAGTGCTGGGTGTTCAGGCACTGCAAACTCAATGGGGGTTATTAGAAATAAGTTGTCAACATTATCGATCGATAGATCAGAAGTATCGTCTGCTGTCACGTCTCATCAACAACGTGTTATGCATCAGTGTGGTGATGAGGAAAAGGATAACTTCTACAGTTTGTTTACAACTGCAAGTGACTTTGACGGTCTTGCATCTTCTTGTAATAATAATGATTTTCTGAGCGAGAAGGATAACATTGACAAATCTTTAAAAACATCAACTGTAAGTTCTTCATCTGGAATTGAGAGTACTTCAAGTTTGTACGGAGAACTTAGAGACGTTGGTCCGGAGGATAGTACCATAGCCGAGAGTGGAAGTTCGGAAAAATTTATTCTAGAAACAGAAGAATCAGAAATACATGCTCCTGATTACTTAAAGCAACAAAGATCAGAATTTCCAAGCCAGTCAGCTGATAAAAAGATGCCATACTTCAGTGTGATAGAGGCAAGAAATAAGGCTTTAGGTGATTATGTCACAAAATGTCTAAATTCCTATGGATTGTGTGTAATTGACAATTTTCTTGGTGATTCAAAAGGGACAGATATTTTTGATGAGGTTGTAGATATGTATGAACATGGTGAACTGACTAGTGGACAGCTTGTGAACAGTAATTCTGCAAAGGGAGAAGTCAGAGGGGATGTGATAACATGGATTGATGGGACAGAAATGGGCTGCAGCAATGTCAGTTTTCTGGTTTCTTCTATTGATGCCATAATGTTACATTGCCAACGATCTCTTGGACATTATCATATCAAAGGAAGGTCAAAGGTAAAGCTCTATTCAGCAGTAAAATTTTTCAGTTATCTCTACAGGTAGATAAGCTGGATAAATATTAAGGCCTATACCAGGAGGCTGAACATACATTTCTTAGATTTCCAACTGGCTTAGGTAAGGTTTTAACCAATCAACAGAAAATGTACAAATCCATTATAAATGTGGTTTGTATCATGCCTCTTATAGTCAGGAATTTTATCTCACAGACAGACTGTGAGCCTTCCATTAATAACAGTCTACATGTATTCTTATCAGCAAATACTTGGTGATTTGTCAACGTTTTCATCTAAAATGTAATGTATTTTAAATGATTTATTAAGTTAACTGACAGTGCAGCACATGTAGAATAGATAATCCAGTAAAATGTGTTAAATGTTTGAGCATTCGATTGCAGTAAGAAGTTTAACCTAAAGTTTTCTTTTATAATAATCATATCAGTATATTGCAATAAGTTAAAGAAGATAGGGGATAATTTACAGTTTCGGGTCCTTTCACCCTATATACACACTCACCATACTCTGTTCGCCGTAGGTCCGTTCGCTCCTTATTGTGGGTTCGTTGGCCCTATATATTTATATTAATGCTGTTGCTGTGATTATTTAAATTATTGAATTATAATTGCATATATGTTAATGATGTTAATCATCTTTTTTTAAGGTATGAATCTGTTAATCAACTTGTTTTTTGTTTATTTTTACCTGATCAAACAACTGTCCTTGTTTTAAAATATATGGAAGTTACCGCGTCTTAAATTGATATTAAATTAAATTTAAATATATAGCAGTTAATGTAATTCGGAGGGATAATGAGCAATAATTAACACTTTTAGGTGACAGAGTGACAATCAACATGTCTTTGATCTATTCTGTTGTCATTTTTTTAAAAAATTTCAGTAGATATTGTATGCATTTACAGTTAAAGAATTTAGGGCTAGAAAACCACTAGCCAGTTGGGCTAGTGGTTTGGCAAAATCTGCTAGCTGGAAGAGGTTTTTACATGCCCCAAAATGATAACTTATAAAGAAGAAAATAAAGTCAAGAGTAATGAATACAGTTATTTTGTAATTTTATTCCCTTCGGTAAAGATAAATGAGTTTTTCTTTAGGGCTGAGAATCAATTCAGTCATTTCATTGTCGTCCTCATCTGACAGCCAGTCTTCACAGGCCAGTCGGGCTTGTGACTTCGAAAATTAAACAGGCCCGACCAAAATTCTATTAGCCATGGGCTATCGGAATACTGCTGAATTTGCAGGCTGCATTTACTTCCTGAAAGTGTTTTATTTTTGTGTTATCTAATCAATGAATCCGTGTTAAGTATCATTTTGTAAAATATTATTTCAGTGAATGAATCTACATTTTCCTCTACTTTGTGATTTTATAAACTTTGTCCTATGTACCATTTCCCGTACCCATCACTTTAAAATAAGGGCGAATGGACCTAGAGCGAACAGAAATTCTAAAGGGCATTGGGCACAGGTAATAGGGGTAATGGACACGTATTTATAATTTACAATAGTATCTTACATGTCACATGTACTCTGTTTTCAAATACTGTTTCATCTCAAAATCTGCTCTTTAGGAAGTTCAGTGCTTGAATTTCAGTTTTCAGGTATCAAAGTTCTGATTGTAATTTTATACCCTTGTTCAGCTGAATTTTTAAATTGAACTGTCCATCATACGATTTAGACATGCCCATTATCATGTTCAGGGATTTTAATTGAAAAACTACTAGCAAACAGTGCAGACCATAATCAGAGTATGTGACTGCATAGTTGAATAATAATGAGTCAGTCGTTAAATTTCTTGAAAGATGTAGATGCATTCATAGGTCTGCACGATAGTGCTGAGAATCAGTTAGGCATGATAGGTCTGAGAATCAGTTAGGCCAAGATAGGGCTGAGAATCAGTTAGTGATAGGGCTGAGAATCAGTTTAATAGTGATAGTGCTGAGAATCAGTTACACATGTAGGCATGATAGGGCTAAGAATCAATTAGGCATGATAGGGCTGAGAATTAGTTAGGCATGATAGGGCTGAGAATCAGTTAGGCATGATAGAGCTGATAAGCAATTAGGCATGATAGGATCGATAATCAATTAGTGAGAGGGCTGATAATCTATTAGGCATGATAATCAGTTAGTGTTAGGGCTGAGAATCTGTTAGGCATGATAGGGCTGACAATCAATTAGACATGATAGGGCTGACAATCATTTAAAATTATCAGTAGCATATTTAACTTGAATGTTCAAACATTTATATACATTGAGTATGCCATACTATGAAGGTTGCAACTGTATTAGGGCCACTTTGTTCAATATATATCGTGATCACACAAAACCATATAAAGTCAGTTTTGTAATGTAGAATATATTTCACTGTCTGTTGATGTTTTTAATAATAAAAGGTCTGAAGAAATACATGTAAATGTAGTTTTGTAACTTCTTTTTATGTCAATTAACATTTTGTAAGTACATGTATAAGATCTTTAACGAAACTGAAGTGATAAAGGCAAAGCTGTTTCCTACATTTTCAGGCTATGGTTGCCGCATATCCAGGAAATTCAACTGGATTTTTAAGACATGTTGACAATCCCAGTGGAGATGGTCGCTGTGTTACATGTATTTATTACCTCAACAAAGGTTGGAATTCAAAGGTAGGTCCTTCTTGTTAAAGTAGACAGAATTAGTCATTTTCATTTCTTGTAATTTTCTCAAAAACTGATTGCTTTAAAGTTCACTTGGCTAGACGATAATTTGGTTTGTTAAAAATTTTTTGATTGAATTGATCTTGACCTCAATTTGTTTCAGTGCCTGTATCTTGTTTAATGACATGTTTTATATAAAAAAAACAAAAAAACTAAGCACTGCGTTCTAATGAAAGCCATGCCCCCGGGTGGTGCATTGACCCCTTGACTAAGTGGGTCTGATGAGTAGAGATCATCAAGGTGCATGTACCAGTGAAGTTTGGAGGCTGTAGATGGAAGGACATCCGTGTTATGGTCAAGGTTAAAGTTTTGTGACAAACAAACAAAAGTGGACAGACCAAAAACAATCGGGGGGGCATAAAAAATCAAGTATTTATTTAGAAGGATGCACATATTCATGCTGACAATTGACCTTAAGACAGAAGTTTGATTGACAGGTTGTGAAACCAATCAATGAGAAAGATCGATAATCTCAAGCTTCAGCACATGGCTATCTGCCATTTTCTCTGACAAGCTTCCCATGTCAGACATGGTGGAAAAGTCACATATTTTCATTAAGTTTGCCTGAAAATGTAGCTAAGTAACATTTTATTAATATGCACATTGTTGACATTCTTTTATAATGAACAATATTTACAGTACAATAAAGTAGAAAGTGCAATGGAAAGAAAACACACTGGCAGGGTCATTTATTCTTCAAATTTTTCATTTATTTTCGTGACCCTACTTAAAAAAATAGTTTGATCATTTAAGCATTTTTGGTATATTCATATTCATAAAAAAAATTTTTATTATCCCCATGCCAAAGGCGGAGGGGATATTAGAAATGGTCTCCATCTGTGCCTCCGTCCCAATTTTGTCCAGAGCATAACTCCAAAAGTACTTGAGCGATTTTCTTCAAACATCATACACTGAAAGAGCACATTGGGAGGAAGTGCAGTGTATAAGAACAATAACTTTACCTTGCCTACATGTACTTCAGAGTTATTCCCCTTTATCAGATTTACTTGGAAAACTTTGTCAGAAGCATAACTCCAGAACACATTAGGTGGAAGTGCAATGTGCAAGAACAATAACTCCATCTTGCCTACTTTTAGAGTTATTCCCCTTTATCAGATTTACTAAAAAGGTTTTTTCCAGAGCATAACTCCAAATGTACCTGAGGGATTTTCTTCAAACTCAATACACTGACATAGCACATTGTTAGGAAGTGCAGTGTCTAGAACAATAACTCTACCTTGCCTATTTTTTGAGGGATTTTTTTCAAACTGCATACACACATTATTACATTTAGTTTTTGAAAGTACAACCTTCAGGTAACTTTTTCCTGACGGGGGGATTAACCATGTATAACATGGCTCTTGTTTATAATAAAATGTCATTCACAAAGCATGCATGTACACAAAAATGCTGTTGCAACATTTCATTTTTAGCTCACATGAGCACTGCTCAGGGTGAGCTTTTGGGATCGTTGAATGTCCGGTGTCCGTCAGCGTCCGTCTTGCGTCGTGCATCGTCAACAATTTGACTTGAACAACTTCTCCTCCTAAACCGCTAAGCCAACATTGACAAAACATGCCTGGGATATTCCTTGCATGAAGCTCTACCAAAGTTGTTCAAAGAATTCAATTCCATCAAGAACTCACAATGGTTGCTATGGCAACTTAAAGGAAAAACTTTGAAAATCTTCTTGTCTGAAACCACAAGGCCCTGAGCCTTAAGATTTGGTCGGTAGCATTGTCTAGTGGACCTCTACCAAGTTTGTTCAAATTATGCCCCTTGGGTCAAATTTGGCCCTGCCCTGGGGGTCAATTGATTTTACAAAGGCTTATATAGAGGAAACTTTGAAAAATCTTCTTGGCTGAAACCACAAGGCCCTAAGCCTTAAGAATTGGTATGAAGCATTGTCTAGTGGACCTCTACCAAGTTTTTTCAAATTGTACCCCTGGGGTCAAATTTGCCCCAACCCGGCGGGTCAGTTGATTTTATATAGGTTTATATAGTGAAAAGGCTTATATAGTGAAACTTTATAAAATCTTCTTTTCTGAAACCACAAGGACCTGAGCCTTAAGATTTGGTATGTAGCATTGTCTAGTGGGCCTCTACCAAGTTTGTTCAAATTGTACCCCTGGGGTCAAATTTGCTCCCACCCCACGGTCATTGGTTTTACATAGGCTTATATAGGGAAAACTTTGAAAATCTTCTTGTCTGAAACTACATGTACAAGGCCCTGAGCTGTAAGACTTGGTATACAGCATTGTCTAGTGGACCTCTACCAAATTTGGGTCAAATTTGGCCCTGCCCTGGGGGTCAGTTGATGTTACCTAGGCTTATATAGGCAAAACTTTAAAAAACTTCTTGTCTGAAACTACAGAGCGTAGAAGTTAGATACTTTTAATGGAGCACCAGTAGGAGGTCATCTACCAAGTTTGTTCAAATTATGCACCTTAAGTGAAATTTGGCCCTGCCCTGGGGGTCACTTGTATTCATATTGATTTATATAGGGAGATTCTTAAGAAAGCTTTTGATGTTAGCTCAATAGCAGACCCAAAGGCAAAGTATTCAGGTGAGCAATCTAGGGCCATGATGGCCCTCTTGTTTTTGCATTAATTCCTTTCAGGGCAAATTGGCAGAGCTTGAAGCTTGTCAGATACCCACAGTACCTTTTTCCGTTATCACTACATTGTGCATATAGACTAAGGTTTATGTAATGAGCCAGATGTTGGTATCCGACAATGAGCTTTAAGAAGTATGTTTGAAAACTGAAATTTAATATTTCCATGCAGGTGGATGGTGGATTGTTAAGGATATTTCCTGAAGGAACAGACAGGGTAGCTAACGTTGAGCCAAAATTCGACAGATTGTTGTTTTTCTGGTCAGATAGAAGGAATCCACATGAGGTTTTACCAGCCTACAGAATGAGGTAGGTATTTCTTGGAATAGATATTTGAATAAGTCATGTAATATTTGTCCTTGTTTTATGATCGAGGTCTGCTTCACGTTTATTCCAGTAGTAACTCAACTGATACTGCTCATTTCTATGCAAACTTTTCATGATAATTCAAATTGTGGGCTGTCGAAATCATTGTCTCCAAATCAGTACTTAAATTTTCTTGTGCAAAGGTGGCCATATCAGAATCAAAGTTATGGCATGAAATATATTCAAGTTACTCCTTAAACTACTAAAATGATATCTCAGACTTTATTAAAATGCTTAAATTTGCTTCGATAGATTTTCTTGCCTTAATATGCAGGCATTAAGCGCAAATGTATAAAAATGATACGGTGTTTAATCTTCATGAAGAAAGTCATTTTGTTCTTAAAATAGGAAACGTTATTGAGTAAATGAATACTTGTAGTTTGCATGAGACATGGGTAAGATATATTTCTTGTTAATCATACGCCTGTTGAAAATTCAAGTAGCGTTACAAAATGTACATAGTTCAATATGATGTAATGCCATTTGGTTGCCAGTTGTGATTGAAATGAAATTTCTCCTTGTCCTTGTTTGGCTCTTTTTAATAGACTGCACTTTTCCTTGCCATGATAAAATCAATGTGTTTTAAAATATGGATAGCTGTTTGCTAATATAAAGTTTGTACTGTTTACTTGTTTTTTATTTGCCTGTGTAGATAAGTATAAAGTACACTTGCTTCAATTATTGTGCTGTAATAAAATGCAGTTTAATAATTATACAGTAAAACTTTGATAACTTGAAATCAGAAATGGACAAGAAAAATGTTTGGTTATTGAAAATATCAATTTTTACTCATCAAAATACTGTTCTTTCACAGTGTTCATGGTGAGCTTTTAGGATAAAAGGCTGTTTGTCGTCCACAGTTACAATGTACTTAAAACCACATCTCCTCTGAAACTAACAGGCCAGATTTGTTAAAACTTGCTTGGAATGTTTATTGCATGAAGCTCTATCAAATTTATTCAAATGGTTCATTACAGATCTGGACCACAGGAGCTAAAAATAGATTTTAAAAGTGAAATTTCAAAACTCTTCTTCTCCGAAACTGCAAGGCCTAGATATTTGGTATATGGCATCATCTAATTGACCTACTAAATTTGTTAAATCATGGCCCCAGGGACAAAATAAGCCCCACCCCAGTTACATGATTGTACGAAGGCTTAAATAGGGAGAACTAAAAAAATCTTCATCTGAAACTACTGTATTTGGTGTTTGATATTTGGCATACAGGTTCACCTAGAGGTCCTCTACAGAGACTGTTCAGATTATGCCCCTGGGGTCATTAAACTTAGAAAATCTTCTATGAATACACAAGGCATAGAGCTTAGATATTTTGCATGGAGCATCATATAGAGGTTCTCCACCAAGATTGTTCCAATTACGCTTTGCGTTCAAAATTGATCCCAACCAAGGGATTACTTGATTTTTTTAAAGACTTGCGTATGAAATGAAAAAAACTTGTCAGTAACCACAAGGCCTAATGTTAAGATATTTGATTTGTAACATGGCCTAGTAGACCTCTATCAAAGTTTTTCAAAACTTGGCCCTGAGGTCACCTTGGCTAAAAATAGACTTTTCAACTTTTTGTCTTAGAGACTTTATTTTTTGACCAATTTTTTGATATTTGGTATATAGGCATCCTGCATGAATCTCTGACATTTGCTTGGGTTAAGGCTATAAATAGATTTTCATACTTTCCCAATAGAGTCTCCATTTACTGACCAATATCTTAGATCTTTTGGTATGTAGGTCACATGCAAGGACTTGTGCCCTGTAAATAGATTTTTCTACTTTTTGTCATAGAGCCTTTATCTATTGACCAATATTTTAGATATTTGGTATATAGACACTTTGCATGTACCTCTACTATTAACTGTGGTCAAGGTCACTGAGGCAAAAAATAGATATCACTACTTTACCTTGTATAGCCTTCATTTATTGACCAATATCTTAGATATTTGGTATGAAGATTCCTATTATGGACCTCTACCTTTAGGTGGGAGTTGAGGTCACAGGGTCAAAGAGACTAACAATAGACTTTCCTACAATCTAGTCTTTATTTATTAACCAGTATTTAAGATATTTGATTTTTACGCACCTTGCATGAACCTCTACCATTCACAGAGGTCAAAGGCAAAGTCACCAAGGTTAAAACATATCTTTCCTCAACCAGTCTGATTCTGTCATGGGTTTCAGAGGTATGGGGGCCAAAAAAGTCATATTTTGACATGTCTGCATGATAGTGGCTTCACAGCTTTAATAATGTTACAAGCTACTGGCCTTATTTCAAAATAAATTCACAAAACTTTTAATAATGAAAGTTGAGCAATGGGACACAGGTGAGCCATTTAGGACCATTATGGCCTCTTGTTTAACTTCAGCTAGGCTAAACTAATTTATTCAGTCCATGTAAAATGAAATATCTTTATATTCATATAGTGTTTTTGTTTATCTGTTGTTTTTTTGTTCATTATGTACATTTTAAAAAATGCTGCTTTAATTTTCCCTATAGCTGGTGAAAACAGCTTGTCTGATGTTTCAAAGACACATATGAAATTCCCCTGTAATTCTTGTTTTTATGTTATTTTTCAAAGTAATTGCATAACACATAAATGCTGCACATAGAAAACACAATATTCTTAACCAGGTTAAACAGTTCATGTATAAAATCATACTCAGTAAAATAAGTAATATAAATCATGACTTTTTAGTTTGAGTAATCAAGCCATTGAAGCTTAATACATCCATAGTAATGTATAGTTAAACATAAAAAGATATTGCCTGATACTTAAGAGCAACTTACCCAGTTACCCTGGGTTTCCAAGCTATTAAAATAATTGCAGTTTGAAATTTAGGAATAGAAGCTTTAGAGGATACCCAGCTGGTCCCTTTAAGAAGGATCAAAATATAGACAAATTTTAAGGGACTTTTACTTAAAAAGTGTCAGATAATGTTGGTCGGTCATCAGTAGTGACAAAGGTCAAAATTACCAACAGTGAAAGGTCATTTACATGTAGAAAGAACAAAAGTTAAGAGAAGAATCAGTAAAAGTAGGGAAGTTCCATAAACATCTGTCAAATAAACCTGTGTGATTTTATTTCCAGGTATGCAGTGACAGTGTGGTACTATGACGAACAAGAGAGAAAAAGAGCTGTGAAAAAATTCAAAGGTATCTGTTATAGATTCTGTACATATATGTGAAATAAAAATTATCATTACAAGGAAAGCCTATCAAAGTGACAGTAGAATTCAGAAGATGAGATTTAAACCGTAAATTTCCTGGTTAATGGTCTGAGATTTTGTCATACATCCAATGCAAATAGGTTTCAAATAGTTTCAGTTTTGAGACACTTGTGTTTGGAAAAGAAGTTGAGATCTGAGCAATAAAATGTACATTTAACTCAGTCTCTGCTTAACATTTGGAAATTCCTAAAGACAAAATGAAACAAGATCAGGAACTTGAAAGATATACATTGTATTCATAAGAAATATGTCAGATGTAATGTTAAAAGTTTTGACATTTTCTTTTGACAACGATTTTTGCTGCTCATTGTAAACGTTTGCCATTTGAAAAAAAAAGATTACTCATTTCTTTTGGAAGTAAACTAATGTAAGAAGATTTAAATCTCTAAATAAAAATGTAATTTATGAAGCTAGAGTTACTTCCCTTATCTTTTAATTTCCATTATCTTTTCTTTTTGATTACCAGGAAGTGGAGATATGAAAACAAAACAGAAGGAAGTGTTTCCTCTCAGTAGTGCAATGAGCAGCACATCGTGAAATTATTTCCAGCCCGCTTGAGGAAAGTCCATATCATTTGACGCTTGAAGGAGGTGTATTATGGCTGAATAAGCCATACTGAAGTAACCACTGAATTGGTGCTGTAAGACCCAAAAGATTACAGTGAAAGGTGCTGTAAAACTAAATTTACACCAGAACAGTGTGGTGAAACCATATACAGTTATAAGTGCTGTAAAATATGCTTGATGTTTTCATTGATGTGTAGTCTTTATTTAACAATGTTTTTTCTGTTGAAGAAAACTGTTAAAATTCTAGTAGATGTTTATGTTAAGCAGTGCTATGTATGGTTCAAAACATTATAGTTTATTGTGATAATAAATTTACTTTATGAGTGCTAGTCAGGAAGAGATAAAGGTGTGTTAAATATACATTTTGTTCTCATTTTTGAAATTCTGAAAGTGGAAATTACTTTGGGTGCCAATTGTCTGCTTGAAGTGACAGCGGTACACAGAAAATAGAATAAAATAGAATCAAAAGAACTTATAAAAGACATTTGCTAAAATAATGATACAGTTTTTTAGACATAACGTAAGGAAATACCTGAACACATGTCACTTCTGAAAATATGAAGAAGACGAAGTTTATTTAGTCGTATAGTACATATCAACATTTCACAGTACATGTACATGTATGGTCATGTGACAAAGCTGAAAACTAAATTAAATGTAATACCAATATCATAGCAAAAATTACAACTTGAGAACAAACAAAAGTTTATTTGTCAAATCTTTGAATTACTACCTGGTTAAAATATGAACTATTACCTGAAAAAAAATCTCTTTTCTCTCAAGCAAGTCTGTATCTACATAAACCCCAAAGTATTGTTATGTATGGAATCTTTTTTCTGCAATGGTAGAAAAGCTTGCCAGTGAAAGAAGATATGTCCGAGATGTACAGCACTTGTCAGCTGACCATTACCTAGCAAATCTTTTCAATTGGATTTCAATATTTCCAAAAAAAATTTGTCATATGATATATAGAGTGAAAGAAAAATAATTCAATAAATCAGTGTTTTTATGTCCTTTTTCCTTCTGAAAATACTAATTTTCAAATCTTGTCTTTGTCTTATCCAAGGAAGTAACATAACTTTTCAGAAATGTCTGCTGGTACAGGTATATGGACATATGAGGGGTGTCCCAGAATTACGTAGACTTTTGTTCTAAGACAAAAAAGAATACTTATAAAAACAAACAAAAATTACCAGGAGCAGAATGCATCTTTATTGCATAAGTACAGCAGTGATTTCAAGTCTGTATGGCATCTGGGTCGGAATTTATACATGGTAGACATACACAGGGGATAGGGTATGCGGTGCAGCTGGTCACAACATCATAACACCATTCCGTCACGATGTGATGCTGCAGTTCAATTCTTGTCGATGTATTCACTGCCCAAGTCAATACACTTGTTGTGTTGATGAACCCACTGGTCAAAAACACTCCTGTACCAGTCTTGATCAAACCCGCCACAACACCCTGCACTGCCATAGTTCATGGAATGAATCAAATTTCCTTCTTTTCAGTGCAGTTTTGACAACCGGTAAGACGCGGAATTCTATCCGAGCCATATTGGGGTGAATAGGGGGCATGTTCTACAACCTGAAAGTCCAGCAGACTAATCTCCAGCTGGGTAGACATGGCCAAATGGCTCGGTGCGTTGTTCTGGTGTAGCAACACCCTGTCCAGTTGGAGTGATGGTCGCTTACAGCGTAAGGCTCGCACTAATTCTTGACGCAATACCTGATAAACAGACAAGTGATAATAAGAAATAAAGTGTGCCATACATTTATCAACAGTATTTAGTATATATTTCAATGTAGACTTTGAAATCTAGTATTATTTGTTTTTAAAACAGTATTTTCAATAAGTTTTACCTTTGAATAGTACTCGGCATTTACAGTGGTGTTTAGAGGTACTGCATGCTGTAATATCGTCCCTGCCCTGTCCATGATGAAGATGTACATCTGTTTTCCGATGGACTTTGCCCGTCGCGCCTTCTTTGGAGGTGGAGAGCCGTCTCTTCCATTGCTGGGATTGTTCCTTGGTTTCATGGTCAAACAGGAATATCCAGGTCAATACGGTCCATATATTCATCTCCATCCTTGCGATACTGTGCTAGAAACTTTCTTGAGGCAGCCACTCTCTTTTCCTTAGGCTCTGGAGAGTTTGTTTCAATACTTTATAAATGAAAGAATAGGCAGATTTTGTGACCAAAAACTAAGGATGAACCTCGAGTACCGGGTAAACCTAAGGTCCCCTCCATTTACATGTAAACCCTAATAGGGGACTTGACAGAAGATTACAGGTAGGGAAATAGTCTTACTTAATTTTACTAATCTTAAAGCTCACAACCTGAGAAAAAGTCAAACATTGCGGGTTTCATAAAAGAAGACGATATTGGATCAACTGAAATCACCTCCCAAAGCAGAGCTGTCACAACAAAAGTCAATAAATTCAACAAAGTTCCCCCATTTTTTTTAGATGATTTTTTTTGTTTTTTTACATAATGAAAATGTATAAGTGCATGCACAAGTTTTCATTCATCAAGTTTGGTTTTTTGGTTTTATTTGGGTTTAACGTCAGTTTAACAGCTAAGGTCATATCCCGGCAGTCAGTCCACCTAACCAGTGTTCATGGGTATCCAACCAGTTTACTAACCAATTTCTCCGCAAGTGACTGACTACTTCCTCACTTGCTTCAGAGGTGAGGGTCAAATGACCTGTAGATCAATTATCATGCAGAAATTTTGCCGGCCCTGGGGATTGAACCGGGATCGTCAAGATTGACAATACGATGCTCTACCGATTGAGACTAAGGGTTTTCCAACTACAAGATCTTATTTCATGAAATCCCATTTTGCTTCTGTTCTGCATGCCCTTCAAGAAATCTGATGATATACAGGTCCAAGCAATGCCTCAATTTGTAGTGTAACTTAAAATGTCACTATACACCATCCCCTTATCCTCTACACAATGAATGTGTAGCATGACATAACCCATACATTGACCAAAATAGAACAATAGGTACATGCATGTAAAATAGATTTAATAAACAATCAAAATCATCATTGATGAAGATCTATATTAACAAGTTATCCAAGAACATAAACTGATGATTAAAAATTCTTGAATACAATAATGAATTTGGACAGTTTTATATGGTCCAGTGTAAATGGTTGCGAGTTAATACAACCCAAGTCACTCGGCAAGGGTTATATAAGTTTACAACTTTTTGCACCCAGTCAGGTAACCTTTCAAATGTTTTTTTAATGAATTTATAAGACCACACATCTTCTTTTGTTTAAATAAATATTTGAAGGTCACCTTTTAACATGGAATGCCACAGCTATGTTTATGGGTAATATTAACTTTACAATTGTCCAATCAAAATCAATAATACAAACATTCAATATTATAACAGCATGTACGTCTACCTGAATTTGACATGAGTCGAATATTTATTCATTGCAAAATAGAACTCTACATTTATTATTAAGATCTAACAAAGTAATGTAAATGGATGTTGTACTTAATTCAGTGAAAGAAATTGAAATAAAAAAATGTGTACACATCTAGTTAAGTACATAAAATTCACATACATTTCATTTATTATTATAATTATTAGATCTAAAATAGCAAAGAATCCTTCTCCTTACAACCACTCTCAAAATATATAAATCATTGATAAGCGAAAAATCAAGACTATTAAAGCAATGTAATTCTTGTTCATAAACCTCAGGGAAATACATGCCAGAAACCAGTAAAAGATTTTTGAAAAAGAAACATACCTTAGGTTTAAAAAACTTTGACTAAAAGCACTTTATGGAAACATTAAATTACGTGTATACATAGTGTCTAAAACATGATAGATGTTACACTAAGAGTCTAGTGAACATAATGGTTTATAGCATTAAAGTTTTGATGATTAATTAAGAAATAAGATGTATAATTAAGGTTTGATACAGCACTTGTGCATGGATAGCACTTTACAGTAAGACAAATATAATGCCTTTCTTCTCATACTTTCACAAATTAAGAATATTGTAATGGATTTTAACTCTGCCTGTTATATCCACACTTTAACAAACACTTATCTCCTGATGCCATAAATACAAAATATACTTTAAGCAAACTTGTGTTCCTTTTTTTACAATGTGTTCCTGTTTTTCATAATTAGCCAGTGAAGAGCACTGGACAAGAAGAAAATGTGGCACTAGAATTTTATGTAATAAATTACCTCAATTTAGAACTTCAATCACTTTACTAACACAAAAATCCTCCAGAAACTTTTTGTAAAACTGTGGTTCTTTAAAATACCCGTTCTATGCCATAGTTTGATCACATTTAGACCATATAGGTGTACTTCACATTTCCGAATTCTAGTTAAATGGAAAATATTAAATCACAAATTTTATCACAGTTTTGAGAATTTGGCTTCTCTTTTCTGCATGGAAGCACCGGCTGCTTCTATCATGTCCTCACTCTGTAACATTGACTGATTCCATACAGCCTGCAATGACAATATGTAACATTGACTGATTCCATACAGCCTGCAATGACAATATGTAACATTGACTGATTCCATACAGCCTGCATTGACAACATGTAACATTGACAGTTTCTGTACAGCCTGCAATGACAACATGTAACATTGACTGATTCCATATAGCTTGCATTGACAACACGTAACAATGACTGATTCCATACAGCCTGCAATGGTAACATGTTTCAAATGTTTTATTTTCAAAAATCTAATAACTATCTCCCAGTTACAACATACCAGAATGACCCTTAAATGCCTTCCAGATTCAACTGTGATCTGGAAACATTAAATTTAGAGTGTGCCATTTTCTTTGAAATCATGTATATTTGTAAATGTTAATGCAGTTGAATGATTATTATCAGATCTCTAGATGTCTGAAAATGCTTTAATATTTGTTCTTATACTGAGTTGTTGTTAAACCATTTCTGGGGTGGATAGCCATTTATTCCAAATGAACACTTTGTGAGCATCTTAATGCCTACATGAGAAATTTTTTAACATATGTTCTTGTTCAAATTATCATTTTTTTCTTAATTTATAGAGAATGAGCCATTAAATAGATATGCAGTATATCTCTTTGATTAATTGTAGGTTATGTCCCTTTAAGTTTTAAAAAATGTGTAATGTAATTTAACTGTTCATGGTAATACTAATTCTCCGCTAGTATATCACAAATATCTCAATAGAAAGAGTACATTTTGAAGAAGAAAAAAAACTTGTTTAGAAGAAAGTGATTGATTTTAAAAGTGTCTCTGCAAATTATTACTGTAGCTAGATTCATAGTGGTTGTGAAGAACTTTGTGTCCAAACAACTCTTACAAATGGAGCAGAACAAATGTTTTTGCATCTCACTTCTCTACCTTTTTGTTTGATCTTATATGACTTTTATAATAATGGCCTTTACAACTTGTGCTAACTACTTATCAAGGGTTTCAAGAAAAGGTGTTTCACAATTTGGACATAATGAAGTTAATACATGTTGCCATAACTTCTGAGCAGCATTTTCAGAAAACACACCTTAAGCTTTTTATAATGCTTACCACTGCCTTAAGAACTATCAGGTTTATATAGCAGGAAAAATGAACTCGCAAACATAGGACATATTTTCTAGAACAATTTTTTTTATTCCAATTATATCCATGACCATGTACTTACTATATGGTCTAATCCTTCCTGAACCGAATGGTCCCTCGAGTACACCATACTTAACTTGGTTCCCTGCACAGCAATGGGACTTTTGCTAGCAATCAGGGATGCAGTATCAAGGGCTGCTTCTAGTAAAGATGCTTTGTCAGGAAGGATGCGGCTACAGAAGACAAGAAAGATACATCTGTATGCATACAAATTATTTGCTATTTTGGGCTGAAATGTATGAATTTTTACTTCAAAAAAGCCTACCTCAGTCCAGTACCAATTTTGAAGAGACAGGTATATAAAATGCCTTACATATAAATCTTTGATGCATGATAAAATTATAAAATGATACCCTTACAAATATAAAGGCATTCCAAATGCAATAGTTCACATGCATATTTCATGTATTTTTGACTGTTTTAGGAGCTGTATATCATTTGTTAAGTGATTAATCCTGAACATCTACATTTTTTACCTATCCAATTTTTTTTTTAATTTGAGATAGAGCCATAAACATGATTTTTTTTCAGAATACCTGACATATCCCATTTGTCTGGCCTCATCAGCATAAAATTTTCTTGCTGTAAATGCAAGCTCCCTTGCATAACTGTCATTTCCTATGATCTTTGGAAACCTTTGTAAGGTTCCGAGATCTGCAGCTAACCCAAGATCAATCTCCTAAAAAAGTATTTGAAAATTGTTGTAAAAAACTTAGATTTCAAAAAAAGATTATTAAATCAACACTTTCTTAACTCAACAGCTTTAACTGAAGGTAATGGATATTTTAGTATAGTGTTGATAACAACTTATTTGTTTCTGTTACAGTAACGTGTCTGCCACAGTTTTCACATTTATCTCTGTCATAATAATATTCTTTTAAATCACTGACTCTAAAGTAAAGCTAACCCAGATCATATCTGCTTTCTACGGAGAAGTTCAGCCTTCAAAAACAGTAACCTAGATATAATCTAAACAAAAAAAGACATTTCATTAGCTTAGACACAGAAGTTCTATAGACAACACTTCTGTTCATATCAAGGTCATAAAAAGGTCAAGGTCATATGCTGTATCTTGTAAATACCTTTATTTGGAACCAAGCATCCTCTGTACAGTATCTGATGTCACAGGCTGCTGTCATGTCCACACCTCCACCAACACAAGCACTATGTATAGCTGCTATCACTGGTTTACTACACTGAAACAATATTTTGTACATGTAAGGTAGTAAGCCTATCGGTGAGAGTATTTTTTTATTCTCATCTTTTAACATTATAGATTTCACCTGGAAATGAAGAAGCTTGAGTCTGTAAATGGTAGATATTTTCTTGAGATGGTTATACAAGACTTGCAGAACTTCAACAATCATTAAAAGAGCAATTGTATAGGTTACCTTTTCTATCTGGCTAAAGTCTTCCTGCCACTTTGTAAGAAATTTACGCAACTTGTTTGCCTTTCTTGACATATCGAGATCTGGGTCTTCTCGTATAGCAATAACAGTACCCAAGTCTGTCAAATCTAAACCTGAAAATGAACCAATGAAAATTTTATATCACAAATATGGCTTAGCATTAATGATTTAGTATTAATGGTTTAAACACTCAAATAGAGTAATTCCTAAGGAATAAGTATTTTTTTTCACCGGAAGACATGTTTCATATAAACATATAGTTACTCTTTGTACTAGCACTAGTTATGCTTCCTGGACAACTTTTCCTCCATGCAAAATCTATATTCCTATTCTGTTTATCAGACACCTGGCAAGCAGGCAATTGGAAACAAACTTACTACCAGGCACCTGGCAAGCAGACAATCTGTCATTACCAGGCACATGGCAAGCAGGCAATCAGTCACTACCAGGCACCTGGCAAGCAAGCAGTTAGTCACTACCATGCACATGGCAAGCAGACAATCGGTTACTACCAGCCACCTGGCAAGCAGACAATCAGTCACTACCAGGCACATAGCAAGCAGGTTATCAGTCACTACCAGGCACCTGGCAAGCAAGCAATCAGTCACTACCAGGCACCTGGCAAGCAGGCAATCAGTAACTACCAGGCACATGGCAACAAGGCAATCATTTACAACCAGGCACTGGCAACCAGGCAATCAGTAACTACCTGGCAAGCAAGCAATCAATAAATACCAGACACCTGGCAACAAGGTAATCATTTAAAACCAGGCATCTGGCAAGCAGGCAACCAGTTACAACTAGACACCTGGCAAACAAGCAATCAATAACTAACAGACACCTGGCAACAAAGCAATTGTTTAAGACCAGGCACCTGGCAATCAGGCAGTCAGTTACTAACTGACACCTGGCTACCAAGCAATAAATTACTACTAGGCACCTGGCAACAAGTTACTTAGTAGAGATATTATATGGCACTTTTATTCTCTTGCCTATCAGCAAGCTGTTATGGTGATGTTTTAGTTTCCAGTTAGTGATCAAAGATACCAAAGTTCAAATCCAGCCTGGAGACAAGCGGATATTTTCTGAATTATAATTGGTAGCCAAGGTTGATAACTCTTGAGTGTTTAAATGAGATGGCACCCTAAGAAGGTCCCACAGACATTCAGTGCTTTAAAACTTTGTTCAGTACTTGTACTTTTATCAGTAAAAGACTTCAACCTTCCACCTTCTGCACTCTAGTTTGATTGCTTCCTTTCAGGGTTAAAGACATTGTTATCTTAAAGAAATATCTAGCTTTTGTCTTTCTGAACAAAAAGACATTATAATACCAGCTGTAAATAGTTTCCCTGCTCCAGACAAAACCACTGCCCTGCAGTCACCATCCTCAGATAACTTGTTAAAGCATTCACCAATTTCACTGAAAATAGAAGCCTCAAAATTTCAACTTCAGAAATCACAAAAAAACAAAGCACTAAAAGTAGGGAGGATGTTCTAGTTCTGAAAATAATAGTCTTTGATGTGGATTTCACTAAACCCTTCACACTTAAAAATACTTTTTAGTGAAAAACATTTTCTCCATAACAATATCCTTTTTGTTGTGGCTTGTTCAGGAGACATCACTGTTTTTATACAGAATGGTCCTGTCATTTGCTTTGAAACAGAAATAAATGATGACCATTGAGCTGAAGAGCAAATAAGAACATGCAAGCATTCATAATGGCTAATTATCAGACAAAAGTTTTCTTTAGGAACAGAACTTTTAACTAGGCAGTCACTAGCATTCCAGTCACTAGAATCTGAACACTAGGCAGTCACTAGCATTCCAGTCACTAGAACCTGAACACTAGCCTACTGGTCTAGTACTTACATTTAAACAAGACAGCTGAATGTTCATCTGTGTAAATTTTATCAATGCTCAATATCATTCTTAAAGTTAATTTCTTGTTTATCTTTCATATTCTTACCTGAAGAAAGCACCATTCATTGCATTCCTTTTCTCTGGTCTGTTTAACTCTACCTGTACTACATAATCCCTTGGTCTTGTGACATTTAAAGTCGTGTATGATTCACTGGACATGGTTCTTACTAGTATATGGAATGCTGATTGTGGCTTGAAAACACCTGTAGAAATTGTATGGTTGGAATGCAATTCAGGTGAGTTAAAACTTCATCATTATTTAGATCTACATCCATTTAGGAACAGTTCAGGTCAAATATGACAATGTTGGCTACTTTCAAGTAAGCAATCATGTAACTATTTTCACTTCTAAAAATATCTCCTGTTTTATAATTTTTCAAAATAATCATAAAAAAGTCTTATGACAGTCTCAATAATGCGACTTCAGGCAGGATGCTGCCTTTACTACTCTGAAGGCAGATATCAACCATTCAACTCATGTTTCCCATACAACTCACTTTCAAAACAAATTCCTTTCTTGATATTTTTCATGAGGTTTTAAAAAAATTAGTTTTCTCAATGACATTGATTCTAGATGCCATCAGGTTCAATGTGGCTGGTTGAGTGATACAAATTGAGAAAAATCACTAACAAAAAGAAATTACCTCTTGCTACTAGCCTGCTGACACTTATCATGATGTTAAATATATCAGCTCATCAAGTACGGAAGTTCAAAAATAATAACGTGGGTACGTTTGATTTTTGGCCATATGTTTCTTCAAGATAAATGGATAGAAAATCACCGAAAGGGATCAAATAAGAAAATACACTGAAATTGTCTCGTCAAATCATTTTTACATACATTTTCCATTGTTTCTTTTTCGAATAAAATAAACATATCTAGATTTTCTAGTTGAAATAAGTCAATCAGATCCTATTCGGTAAAATTATTCCTATCCGTCCACATGAGTCATGTTGACGTTTGACACTGACAGTGATTTCCCTTTGCAATCAAAACCAGGTAATGACTGTTAATTTGTTTTGTGATTTTGCCACTAAGTGTTTTGTTTCCAGTGGAATTTCAGTGTGATTTTTTCATTAAAAGTAAGAGATTTACTCTTTTCTTTTGACACTCTATTTTGTCAAGCTTTAATTTCATTCAAAGTGATATTTAAATTGGAAGTGTCTACGGTTACGGAACCGTAATCCTAGCCTCCGAGTCTAGGATTACAGAAGTTCCGTAATCCTAGGGCAAACCCACTGTAAAAGGCTACGGTTACGAAGTTTTTATTAAAGAAGCGTATTTTCAACAGTTAAATATCAAACAGCATGCCAAATTTAATTTTTATTCATTAAACAAGCCATTTTACCAAATTTGTGATATGAGTGTATCAATGCACCAAGCAGGCAATACTTCAGCTGGCTTGACAATTTCCATCCTAACACTATACTGGATGCCAGTCTACTTTGATTATGTGTTTGATGTTATCTCCACCCATCTTTTTTTTTTAAAGATTAAATAATGGTGGAAGATTTTAAGGAATTTCTTTTACTTCATTGATGTGACAAATTATCTCACAACCAGTGAATAAAACAATGCAAAAAATATGCATGATAAGAAATGTTTAAAATTTGATGATATATAGTGCAAGCTTAACTTAAAATCAGAATTTCTACACCTCATTCAAAATTTTCATATTAAAAATTTTTTTCTTTGAATGCAGAAATGATTATATATGAAATATATTAATAATTTTCAACTATGACTTTTACTAGTAATTAAGCATTTTGCAAAAATATTGCCTTGAAGTTGTGATAAAATGGTGTATTCTTTTGGCCCATAAAAGAGTTTCAAATCTGTTGTATTTTGTCTTTGATCAAAACTAACCAAAATCTCTGTGTGTTTCATTTTTACAACTTATGTACATTTATAACCTATAGTTCCCTTAGAGGTTATAAGCAATTTTACTCTAGAACTTTCTGAATTGAAGATAAACAAAATATATACCTCTCTTTTTTATTGCAGGAAATACTTTCTAGCAATGTCTTGGAAAGGGCATGTCCAGAATGCAGCATTATGCTTTGGTATTGCAGGTAGGTTGTTTAAACCTCAGTTCTTTTTGCATGTCATGGGCAGAAGTTAGGTTGGTTGAATATGCACATTATACAGATCTTCACATTCTGATTTCCATACTTACAATATCTAAAACTTACTACAGAGCTTTATAAATTGAAGATAAACAGAATACCCCTCTTTTTTATTGCATTAAGCTGTCAGTCTGTCCTTTCCTGTGCTGTCCTTCCATCTGTCCCCCATTCCATGTCCCCTTTATATATCCTTTTAAAACACCTTGAAATATATTGAAATTATGGAGTAAAAACATTAAATGTAGGCCACATGAAGGGCAGAATGCTTCTGAAAGATTTTAAAATAAATAGAAATTAGATTTGGCTTGTAGCATAGCCTAGTGGACATTTCCTATTATAGTTGTCAAAGTAACCTGCATTCAAATCTTGACATTGGCTGACTAACCTCAACATATTGAAATACCTTCTTGCCTTTGAAGCCACAGCAATGAAAATTGAACCATATTAACATTGAAACTAAGGTGATCAATATAGGACCATCATGTACACTTTTGTTTAATTTTTGGCAGTCAGTGGCAAAACCCCTGCCATCTTGAATTTTAATTAGTCTGTATGAAAAGCAAGCTCGGCCTTAAAATATATGGTTGAGGTAAAGGTTGCTGGTATCTAAATGAAAGAATCAGTCTTCTTGCATTGTCATATACTCATGTCCAACCCATTCCTTTACTCTCCATTCACGATATAGTAATAATGGAGTCAAGTACTGTGGGTATCTGATGTTGTTGTTCTGGTAGAGAACTTTACTCCATGTAAATGAGCGAAAACTTTTCAGTCATCAAATTTCATATAATGGTAAAAAAGATTATTATTCCAGTGTTTCCTTATACATTTTCAGGTGTGACTTTGCTGGCAGTAAGACGTGCTGTTCTTTTTCTAAGAACTAGATGTCCAAGTAAAGCCCTCCTGGTTGGTAAAACTGTCATAGTAACTGGAGCCAACTGTGGTATTGGATATGAGACTGCCCTAGAATTGGCAGCCAGGAGGGCACGAGTGATACTGGCATGTAGAGATTTGAACAAAGCCAAGGTTGCAGCAAACAAAATCAGCAAGATAACAGGAAACACTGAAGTTGTTGCAAAGAAGTTAGACCTGGCATCACTCAAGTCTGTGCGAGAGTTTTGTACTGACGTCAGTACCAGTGAACAGAAACTTGACATACTTATAAATAATGCTGGTGTAATGAATTGTCCTTACTCCCTCACAGAAGATGGTTTTGAAAACCATTTAGCAGTTAACCATTTTGGAAACTTTTTGTTGACAAATCTACTTAAAGATATGCTTTATAAAGCAGAACACAGTAGAGTTTTGTTTGTATCATCTTCACTTCACAAATATGGTAAAGTTAGATTAGAAAATCTGAACAGTGTAGAGAATTATAAACAGGGTAAACCATATGCTGACAGTAAGTTGATGAACCTTCTCTTTGCTAGAGAGTTTCACAACAGACATGGCAGTGATGGAAGAATTTGTGTATACTCCATTCATCCTGGAATGGTGAGAACAAAGCTAGCAAGGCATACACTTCTTTACAATAGATATTTTCAAATTTTTGGTTTCCCTTTATATGCATGTTTGTATTTTTTGTATTTTCTGCTGATCAAGTCAGCTAGAGAGGGCTGCCAGACGGTTGTTTATTGTGCTGTTGCACCAGAACTTCAAGGTCAGTCGGATGGTTACTATGGTAACTTCACCAGAGAGCCTTGGAGTGTACCTGCCAGTGACCTTGACATTGCAAGGAAAGTGTGGGATATAAGTGAAAAGCTAACCAAGCTGTAAAACATTTTGAAGTGTTGAAAAGTGTATTTAACAACAAACATGTTTTGAATTCCTTACACAAAGAAGAAAGGCAAAGGGACTGTGTACTGAAAAAAGTGTGTGGCTTTATACGTTTGATAGAATACTTTATTTCCAATCTAAAAAGGTATACCAATGTAAATTTTAACACGTTAGATACTGGTAAATTATTCAATTAAAGTTTGAATGCTCAAGCAGCAATAGTTGTTAATGTTTATCGTAATGTATTTAATATGCCAGAAGTCAGTGAAAGAATAAAACATTCTGCCCAATGGCTTTCTGTGTGGTACAGTTTGCAATCTCCTTTAGCTCACTTGAGCTTAGTGTGCTCATGGTGTGTTTTTGTAAGTTGCATATTTCTGTGGTGCATAACATGTTGGGCTCAACAATTTGCTTAAAATGACCACCTCCAAAGCTGTCTCGTTATTATGACAAATAGTAGGAAACCCCTTAAAAATCTTCATGTCTTGCCCAGAGTTCTTAAATTTGGTATGTAGTATTGTCTAATGAATCCCTACAAAGATTTTCAGCTCATCTGATTTGGAAGAAAAAAAGTTGACCTATAATGGTCACTGAGTCGTCGAGGCGACATGCAAAAACTTTAATGTAGCTGATTACTCATAAATCATCAGGCTTTGAGTGTTGATATTTGGTGTGTAACATTGTCTAGTGGACCTCTACCAAGTGTGTTCAGATCATGACCCCAGGGTCAATATTGACTACGCAAGAGCATATATATAGTTAGATAGGAAAGACTTTAAAACTCTTTTTCTCTAAAACCGCTTGACACAGAGCTTTTTTATTTGAGTTGAGACATCCTCTAGGTTGGTACTTTCAAGCTCGTGTCAGATAATATAACCAAACGAGCGTTGGTGCGGTGTTTTTGTTCACATTATGCCCCAGAAGTCATTTTTACCCCTGGCCAAGGGGTCACATGTTTCACGTTGACTGTTTTTAGCAAAATCTTTGAAAATCTTCTTGTCAGAAAACCAAGGTCAACAACTTGATTTTTGTGTGAAGCAGGACCAAGCCAACCTTTAACAATTATTCCGAGTTCTGAAATATTGCATAAAGCATTGTCTTGTGGACGACCACCAAGATGGTTCCTGTGGTCATATTTATTGGACTTCGGTTTAAGATTGTAATAAAATAAAAGAAAACAAAACAGACAGCAGTGTTTCTTGCTAAACATTTGTCTATACAATTCATTAACTACTGAGCTCTGGATATTTGGTGCATATATAATGTGTGGTTTGATACATTTCGGTTTATTTCTGTTCTTTTGTGGATCATTTACAAATTGACGTAGTCCTCATTGTTAACCATAAGGAAAAGTGAGGGGTATTTTGTGAACACGCACCCCTTGTTTTTTGCGAGAATATGGTATCCTGCACTTTCAATTGATTTTGTGTTTATGAAAAATTCACATTATCCCGTAGTCACCTCTGAGTTTTGCTAAAGATGGCTAATGGAAATGTAAGGCGATGTTTTACTGAAGCAGATTTGGCGTGAAATAAGAATGATGGAACAAGGGGTCAGTCACCGTGAGATTGAAGGACAGAGGGAGGTCTTGGATGTGCATCATTCTGTGATCACCAGAGCCAGAGGTATGGACAGTATGGAAAACCTGTTAGACGACATGGCGGGACATAGAAAGGGGTGATAAGTTAAAGATAAGGGTTAAAGATAAGTTTCCTACAGTTCAGTCACGAAGGAGTTTTTCAAAGAAGACCTAAATACATCTGGCGGGGAAGGGGTGAATGGCTCCAATCAGACGATCCGGTCCAGACTAAACGAGAGTGGTCTTAGGTCTAGATGATCTATATACGCAAACCACTATCCCAGAACCATCGTCAGGAACAGTATGAGTGAGCATTTGAAAGACCAGACAACAATGGAGACCAGTTCCGTTTCCGTTATCCCTTGACTTTATGTATAGTGCGTGCTAGGGTGTGGTGGAGACCAGGAGGGAGGTTTCATTTAGCTAACATGGTGAAACACGTACATCTGGTATAGCAAGGCCTGGTGGTTGTCTAGGGCGGCATCAGCTGGGTTTTCTGGACTTTAACATAATCGAGCACCTTTAGACTTACTTAACCTAGCAATGCCAGCTCGGCAAGTCTAGCTAAGAACCTTGCAAGGGCTTGGTGCCATGCTTGTCCAAGAATGAAACAGAGGGACTCGAGGTAAATCAGAAACTTGATTGCCAGCATGAGGAGGCACTGCCAAGCTGTAACTGATGGCCGTATGTCACATGCCAGATACTGAACCAACAAAAAGTGCCTTATCGTCTTTTTATAAAATATAGAAAATGACCTTAGTTGTTGAAATCCGTGTTTCTATTGTTATCATATACATAATGCTAAAAGTCATTTAAGCAACAAGTAATTGATTGTTAAACGCTAAATTTCTACACCCAAACATTTTGCTTCAAATTATTCTTTCTATATAGTTATATTCTTGATGAATAGCAAACTTGGAGTAGTATGATATACTAACATGTTATGTTTCTACCCAATATTCATTTAATATACAATAAAGCCATGAAAACTGATAGGAGTTTGAAATCTTGTAGATCTGTATGTTTTATCATTATCCAATTTTTAAACTTTTTTCTGAAACTGTCACTTTATATATTCATGTATGAGACTATATTCAGAGTATAACTTTCTTCCAATAGGTTTGGTTCTTAATTAAGGTAAGAAAGATCTAAAGTGAAATTGAAAAGATTGCTGAACAATAACCTATCATTCCTGATGAAATATTTGACTTGAACTTGGTCATTATATGATCGTAAAATCATTTCGCAGAAGTTCATTCAATGTCTTGGTTTCTAGAAAATTAAAACTTGTTGATAATTCTGTTATTGACTTCCCAGAGAGTTTTACTAAACATACATGTTCAGAAACTAAGATTTGCCAAGTGCATTTACAAAACTTTACACTAATTCTCAAAATAAGTGGTCACTTGTATCCGAAGTGTGTCCCCAAAATATTGGTATTAAATATTACTTGTTTTCTGCTTGCAAAACATGAACACTAAATGTGATAGTTGTTTAGAATATGTGGTGATGATAAAAACGTAGATTTTTACAAAAATTTTCATTTTTTTGTGCTTCGAGTTGTGCCAGAATGAGCATAATTGATGTGTCGCTATTGTACATTACTATTTTATATGTATTCCTAGTCTGTCTTTATTATGTCTTTCCATGATGTATGATATTTTTTTCAAAGTATACACACTTAATAGAACACTGACCAAAAGAATCCGTTGGTAATAATTGTTTTAAAAGTTTTAAATCATCTTTTTCCGTGTCTCATAATTCAGTGTAATCTACGTTACCATGGCTTATTTCATGTCAGAGGAAACCAATAAATACATTTATTTAAGATTCTACATGATGTATTTACCGTATCAGTTATCTTAAAAGGAAGTAATTAATTCCTAGAAATGATATTTGTTTTAGTTTCTTACAATAAGTCCAGGTAGGGCCTAAATGCATACAGTTTTGTTAAGATTGTAAGCTACGTTACCATTGTGTTAGCAATATTACAGTGTTTTGCCACTAAGGGTGTGTATTGCTAGTTAGCAATGCTAATTCTAAATTAATACTATAACTTTCTCCCACATTCTTCCATGTCATCGATAAAACAAGAAACAAATGTTTACTTTTGTAATCTACCTGATGTAATCTACGTTATATCATTTAAACAATATATGTTTATAAACAGACAAATATAGCAATAACCTATCAGTTACCATACAATACGGAAGGACAAAGTCTGTTACAGTAACTGAATTGCTTTTCTATCTGCCCTTTTATACGCACGCCTGTTATTCTCTATGATAACGTAAATTACATATTCATCTACACTCCTTAGTTCTTAAGGAAAATAATTTAATAAGTGCTAAAGTAGTGCTCACATAATTAAGCCTTGTTATTTCTTATATATGGAAAAATAAAATTTTGCCAGTTTTATGACAGATGCTTTTATTAATGAAAAGATTTGTTCACAATCTTTATGGTAACGTAGATTACTAACAATGTAACGTAGATTACATGTTATTGACCTTAAGAAGTTTTAAAACATATCAAACAGCATACCTTTACATTGAAGTGAATTCAATTAATTTCAGGCATGGGCAAGTCAAGAGCACAAATACAAAGCGAATATAGAGCCTGGAAAAGGCCAAAGAAGGAGAACTTTATTACATAATGAAACGGCAAAAGGTTAAGCGTTACTATGTCCCTATGGATTAAAGATCTAAACAAGAGTACACTTTGAAACAGTTGTATCTCATTTATACTTAATATTTGATACTATAAGAGCAATTGGTAGCATTTTAAAAACCTGCTATCATAAAATGTGTTGAGCGAAATCTACGTTATATACTGAAATGTAATTTACGTTACCCAATAACTTTGTCAAAGTGAAGAAATAGTTTTTTCGTATCGATCTCTTAAAAAATTTAAAACATTTTAAAAATAAATTTGGCCTTAAGATATTGAACTAAAAGATATGTCAAGTCTTCTTTAAAAAAAATTACATTAAGTGTTATACTATGTTTTCGTAACTTTTTAAACTGAAAAAATGTGCATTTTACACATTAAATTTTGATTTAAACAAAGGACACATTTTCCTGGTACTTACCTGTCAAACTGATGTGATATATAATTGTTTGCTGTTTTTTGGTACATTCTTTAAGGTGTTGGGATTAAATAAGCCAAGTTGTTAGTTTCTTTAGGGACATGCAATGTAACGTAGATTACACCGTAGCTTTAAGGTCTAATTATAATATACCGATTTCCAAAGTTTCCAGTAGTAGTTGAGTACTGATATTTTTCAGTTTTGTTAAGTAATGTTCTTAGTTTATGAAAATAAACAGTTTTATCAAAAATAGCCACATTCAGTTTTTTCTGAAAATTTTGTCTTGTGTCCACTTATTTTGAGAATTAGTGTTTAACTTTTGACAGCATTTTCAACGCTTTTTTTGTGTATGAGACAACACAAACCAGACCCAGTAACACGAGTTTACTATCACTACCAAATTTCAACTTTACTCTTTTGAAAAACGTTGACTGAAATCAGAAGATCATGATGTGCAAACTTTCAGGGTTTGAAAACATTACAAGTAAACTCTTCAAAATTAATCTTCCAGATATATGAACTTCTAATTGAATAAAATATTTGGAAAACCTAATGTGGTTAACATAATATACAAGTTTGTCTATTTGTTTAATCTAAAAGTAATTTTTAAAAACAATGACAAACTTGAACGTGTTAATTTCGCTTTGCATTGTAAAGTACATGGTCTTACCACCAACACATTTTTTACGGAAAAAAGAAGAGATCACTATTTGGCAGATTTACAATACGTGAATGCTGCATCCAACCAGAGACTCGTTTGGTTCTTGCTAACGCTACAATTTAGTAAGCAACAATTCACTCGTTTAAATACTGATGTCTCAAATATTGTCATGTCTTCTCTCTTACCTTTCTTGCCATTTTCCGAGAGACCTTGAGCGGTTGAGAGAAGGTCACTGAAAGGTATTGAATATCAAAATACATTAAAATTGCTTCATCAAATCATTTTCTGCTTACATTTTTAATTTTCTTCAAATAAAGTAAACATATCTAGAGTTCGTTTTTGAAATAAGTTGATAAGATCCTATTCGGTAAAATCATTCCTATCCGTCAACATGCCTCATGTTTGATTTTTTTTTCTGAACACTGATAGGGATTTCCCTTTGCAATCAAAACCAGGTAATTGTTAATTTGTCTTGTCACTAAGTGTTTTGTTTCTAGTGGAATTTCAGTGTGACGATTTTTTTTTATTCCAGTAAGTAAATTAATGAACTGTAAAAAACACTGCAAATGTTTATTTGTTTTATATGGATCTATATGTATGAATTTCTTTTTTCATTAAATATGCTAAGCTTCAGTTGAGTGTCAGTTTGAAAAGCCAATCTGACCTTTGAAATGAATGAGCACTAGCAAAGGGGACTTGTATTTTGCTGGGATTATTAATTGTACTGAGTATGGCATGTGAGATCACAATATCACTGCATGATATCACTCTGTAATGAGTTACAGCCCTTGACAAGTTAACTACACTATTTAAACATTGACCTTTGAGCAACATACTTTGTTCTTACTATTGACATACCATTTTCTTAAGCTTCAATTTCATGCAAAGTCATATTTAAATTACTGTACACATGTGGACAAACTTACTTTCACAAACTTAAATTACATCCGTGTGACCTTGACATTTGAGTATCTGACCTGGTTCTTAAACCTGACAATGACTTTGTCATGCCATGGTACTCATCTAATTGAAGTAGTATTTTTCTGTTAATTGTGATAAAATGGTATGTTCCGTTGCCTCATAAAAGGGTTTCAGATCTGTTGTATTTTAAGTCTTTGATCAAATCTAACCAAAATCCGTTTGTTGGTTTTTTTTTCAACTTGTGAACATGTAGCTAAAGAGACTTCAGCGAACAGGTTTTATAGTATCGCTAGACCTGTTCTTTACTGTCGCGCAACGTCAAAAATCATAAAAGCGACATATAAAGTTATGGCAGCCAGAACTAGTGAACATGTAAAGCCTATAGTACCCTATTCCTTAGAGGTTCTAAACAAATTTACCATAGAATTTTCTAAATTGAAGATAAACAGAACAACGCAAAGATTAAACTCAATGATAAATATTTGCATGTCTTAATTCAACGTATGAATGATAATACTTAACCTTTTTGTAGGGAATTTTTCATAGCCATGTCTTGGAAAGGGTGCGTTCAAAATGCAGCATTATGCCTTGGCATTGCAGGTAGATGTATTTTTGTTTGTTATTGCATGTTAAGGGCTGAATTGGTTAAATATAAACATCAAACAGATCTGCACATTCTGATTTCCATACATATTTTTACAACATCTAAAATTTAGGTTATCTGTGCTGGTGCAATTTTGAATTTCATTTTGGTGGGCGGGGCTATGCCCCAAATAGTATTAATGGCAGTTAGCTCTTATGCTATTCTTCAGTCAAAAAAGGAGTTCCACAAATGTTCGACTTGAACAGTAAGTGGATTTCCGATATAGGGAATTAGACAGTACAACTCTCAAAACAGTCTTTATCAAAGTAGGAAACTGACATGTTTCAATATTACTGCGCTTACATTTGATTACAACCTACAGCAAACGATAAGGGAAGAACACTGCATTGTGTTGCACAGAGCTATACTTCCCCTATCATATCGGTAATCGTTAAGTTTATTTCGGCGCAGAAAGAGCCGAAATACATGTGAAAACTGTTAGAAATATTATTTTCTTCAACTTTTCCGTTTTTTTTTCTTATGACAAAATATATCTGCAAAAAAGGTGATTGGCGTGGATACGGTACTTAATTAATGCCCCATAAGACAACGCGTGTAGTTATATATGCGTATGATATAAACAAAGGATGTTGAGTTTAATGCTAAAAGTATCAGTATCATTTTCAGTAAAATAAATTAAATTTTAGTCATATCTATTATATATATTTATATCATTAACGACTGTATTAATGTTATCATTATTGCATTATTTTCAGAGGCAATTAAACTAACAGTAACAGTTACGAATGCTGCATTAAATTTCATCACTGTGGCCATACCATGTGGTAAATGTTGTCATTTAGGCTGCTCGATTTGGAAGAGAAAACTATTGTAAGTATTTTATTTCTTCAACAATTTTAATGGTATATAACGCATGAGAAGCGGAAAATTATTCCCTACACCTTGGTCCTGATGATTCTTTTGTCAGATATACAGAATTTTCTAACATTCGGAAAAACTGATGCGCTTTTCGCAATAGCAAACATATTTTTACGAACTCTTTATTTCGCGAATGTTAAGAAAAACTATAAACTATACATCAAAAGAATCATTAGGACCTACATGTATATGTAGGGCAGAATTGTTCGCTTCGCATGCACTATACCCCTTTTAAATTGATGAAGAAATAAAATACTTAAGCAGTTTTCTCCTCTGAATCGAGTCAAAAAAATGCTGCTCGCGACAGCCTAAATGGCAGCATATAGCACGTGGTATGGCCACACTGTTCATAGCGTCAACACTTTTAACCAATGGCAAACTACATTCTCTATTTTTTTAGCTCACTGACCATTTTGTGGTCATGGTTAGCTCTTGTGATCGCCTGCTGTTCGTTGTCCGTGCGTGCATTATGTGCAAGAGTCAACAATTTCCTGACTGCACAATAGAAGTTTCATTTTTGACTTGATTTAAACCAAACATGCACAGAACTTGTATCACCAGCAGATATCGGATAACCTACATTCTTGAAGCGGTCTGATCCAATCTTGCATTATGAAGTTATACGCCCTGATAGGATCAAAACAGGCATGTTTTTCCTTTATCTGCATTATAGAAGATTCATTTTTGATTTGATTTTAATCAGACTTACGCAGAATATATATCACCAGTAGATCACAGTCCCTTCCTTGAAGCAGCCTGATTCCATCATGCATTATGGGTTCTGATTGGGTCAAAATAGGCATATTTTGCCTTGTTTGCAAAGGCAATGACTGTATTTTTAAGCGTAAGCCTGTTCCTCTGTTTGTCTGTCCGTTACTTTTTCGCTTCCGCTTCATATCTCCTATACCATTGAACTGATTTTCTTAAAACTTGGGTCAAATGTTTAATTCATTGAGACGATGTGCACAGTCCAGCCATGTCAGTTCAAGGTCAGTGTTAAACTTGAAGGTCATTTGTTTCAGCCTTCTTCAGTCTTGTGTCCTCTCATTATCTCCTATACCTTTGAATCGATTTTCTTGAGACTTTGGTCAAATGTGTAACTTTTTGACAGAATATGCAGAAGGCATGGTCATGCCGTATCACTTCAAGGTCAATGTCACACTTAAGGTCATTTAATCGAGCGTTAAATTTTGTGTCCGCTCAATATTACGTTTTTCAACACTTCTTTTATCATTGTACTTTTTATGATTGAGTGTACTGAAGAAACATCTTCATGTAACCAAGAGAATGAAGACAAACTATCACATATTAAAAAATTGTAAAAACGGTTAAATATACTTTGTTCACCTGAACATATTGTTTCATTATTCATAATGAAGTTCATCAAAATTATTAAGGTTATTTACTTTACAAGGAATATTCATAGATTCATTGTTCAAGAGCAGAACCAAGTGTCAACTACAGATTTATCATGTGTGTCCAATTATTAATGTGCAGTTTACAACTAAGATGTTATATAGAATTCACCATAAAACCAAACATATGTCACCTTATTGTCTTTGCGATACTTAAAGCTTTCCTACAATCCAATATGCCACCATAAATGCAATTCCATGTTTCTCAGACTACGGCGGGGGATATAGCAGTCCTTTGGACCACCAGGTTGATTTTATTTTAACCAAATTTATACGAAACATTGACCAACAATAGATCTTGATTCCTTTCTTAAACTGGTCAGATCCAATTTTGGACTCTAGAGTTCTAGTCCATTAAAGGGCCAAAATAGGTATATTTTGCATAGAATTATATAGGAATAAACTTGTTTTTTTTAATTTGTCAGAACCACAAGATATTTAGTGTTCAACATGGTTGGTGGAATTCATCCAAGTTTGTTATAACCATGGCCCTGGGGTCAAAATTGGCCGTGGCCAAGCAGTCACTTTTCTTTTTATAATGTTTAGAAAACGAAAACATATTATTGTCAGAAACCATAAGACCTTACTTGAATAATATCTTAGATATTTGGTTATGTACGTAACCTGTAAGGATTTCTACCCTTAGTTGGGGTTTGAAGTCACTGGGGTCAATGTTAACAAGGCTAAAAATAGATTTTTTCTTCTTTTAGTCATAGAGCCTTTATTAGTAACTGATCTTTTAGATATTTAGTATTTACATGTAGACACTTGGCATTAACTGGTGTCAATGTCACCTAGGCTAAAAAAGAACTCTTTACTTCACCTCATAGAGCCTTCTTTTATTGACCAATGTCTTAGATATTTGATATGTAGGTTCCTTGCATTGACTTCTGACCTCGGATTTGAGGTCACTGAGGTCAAGTCAAGGTGAAGGTCAACAAGGCTAAAATAGATTTTTCTACTTCTTGTCTTAGAGCCGTTATTTATTGGCTGATATTTTAGATATTTTGTTTATACCTTGCTTAAACTTTTCGCGAACCTGATCCTAGGGCAACTGGACTCAGTTGAGCGATTAAGGGCCACCGTGGTCCTCTTGTTATGCCCCCGAAGGAAGGCATATAGTTTTGACCTGTCAGTCTGTCATTCCTTCAGTCCGTCCAAAAACTTTGATATTGCCCATTACTTCCCTTTTAGTAAATGGAACTCATTCATACTTCAACACAACATTACAACACAACACCTCTTTGGGTAAGACCTTCCCACTGACATAAATTAATTTGACCTTAACCCCTGAATGACCATGAAAGGTCCATTTGTTAAAAATATTCAATATTGGCAATAACTCCCTAATTACTCAACAGATATATTTCATCTTTCCACACAATAACCCCTGTAGAGATATTCCCCATTACATTTTTTCATGTTGACATCTAAATGACCTTGATCTTGATATTTGACCCTTCTCGAAAAACACTTCTTTTGAAGGATATATACAGTTCTTCTCTGGTCCTCATTTCAAAGGTCAAAGCATCACTTCGGGGGTCATTTTCATCTTAACTGACAGTTCTTGTTTTAAAATTTGCTTTGTAACAACAGATATAATCACCTTAATATTAGCTTTATTCGCGTGTATCCATTCAAACTTAGTGTCTGGGCAAGGTTATGTAAATTTGTTGAAAACTTTTTTTGAGATTTGTTCATGCATGTAAAGTTTGTTTCTTGTGCAAAAACCGTCAAACTAACAGTCCGTCCTTTCGTGCGCTGTCTGTCCCGCATTCTATGTCCCCTTCATATCTCCCGAACACCTTTAAGTATACTGAATTTACTCGGTTAAAAGTAAATATCACCATAATATGATGGGTAGAACATATGACTTGGTTGGCTCCATTCAAGATCAAGGCGACACTTGAGATCAAAAGTTGTGTTAGCTCAGTATCTCATGAACACCTAGAAAGCACATGATACAAATATCAGGTTTAGTCAGCTGATGTGTAAAACACATGATTCAGTTGGCTCTCTCCAAGGTCAAGGTCTTACAATAGATCAAAAGTCTCCGATTTCACGTCTGCTTCATATGTATTGAACACCTTAGACGATTTTGAACATACTTTGTAGAATTTTTAGTTAGACACAACACACAACATGGAAATAAAGTATGCGGGGTTTGGCTCTGTCCAAGGTCAAGGTCACACACAAAAAATGTCAATCACCCATTTGGAGTCTGTTCCATATCCTTTCAATGCTTTTGAAAGATTTTAGAATTAACAGAGCTTAGATGTTTGGCATGAAGAATTGCCTAGTAACCTGTGCTAATATAGATGTCATCGTAGCCTGCGTTCAGATCTTGATCTTGGCTGATTGACTTTGAAATACCGACCTAACGTCTTGCTTTGAAGCCATAGCAATGAAATTTAAACCATATTTACTATGATCCTAAGATGAGCATTATATAGCCATCATGGCTGCCTTGTTTAATTTTTGGCAGTCAGTGGCAAAACTCCTGTCATCTTGATTTAATTAGTGTCTCATTTAATTAGTCTGTATGAAAAGCAAGATAGACCTTGAAACATGAGGTTACGCTAATGGTTGCCGGTATGTAAATCATAGAATCAGTCGTTACTCTTTATTTGTGGGTGAAGAGATTAAAGAATAAGGTACCATTAATATTCAACAATGTCGTTCTTATAAGAGAACTTTGCTCCACGTAAATGAGCGAAAACTTGTCAGTCTTTAAATTTCAGATAATGGTAAAAAAAGATTATTATTCCAATGTTTCCTAATACATTTCAGGTGTGACTTTGCTGGCAGTTAGACGTGTTGTTCTTTTCCTAAGAACTAGATGTCCAAGTAAAGTCTTCCTGGTTGGTAAAACTGTCATAGTAACTGGAGCCAACTGTGGTATTGGATATGAGACTGCCCTAGAATTGGCAGCTAGGAGGGCACGAGTGATACTGGCATGCAGAGATTTGAACAAAGCCAAGGTTGCAGCAAACAAAATCAGCAAGATAACAGGAAACACTGAAGTTGTTGCAATGAAGTTAGACCTGGCATCACTCAAGTCTGTGCGAGAGTTTTGTACTGACGTCATCACCAATGAACAAAAACTGGACATACTTATAAATAATGCTGGTGTATTTAATTGTCCTTACTCCCTCACAGAAGATGGTTTTGAAAACCATTTAGCAGGTTAACCATTTTGGAAACTTTTTGTTGACAAATCTACTGAAAGATATGCTTTATAAAGCAGAACACAGTAGAGTTTTGTTCGTATCATCTTCACTTCACAGATATGGTAAAATTAGATTAGAAAATCTGAACAGTGAAGAGAATTATAAACAGGGTAAACCATATGCTGACAGTAAGTTGATGAACATTCTCTTTGCTAGAGAGTTTCACAACAGATATGGCAGTGATGGAAGAATTTGTGTATACTCCATCCATCCTGGAATGGTCAGAACAAAAATAGCAAGGCATACCTTTCTTTACAATAGATATTTTCAAATTTTTGGTTTCCCTTTATATGCATGTTTGTATTTTCTGTATTTTCTGCTTAATAAGTCAGCCAGAGAGGGCTGCCAGACTGTTGTTTATTGTGCTGTTGCACCAGAACTTCAAGGTCAGTCGGATGGTTACTATGGAAACTTCACTAGAGAGCCTTGGAGTGTACCTGCCTGTGACCTTGACATTGCAAGGAAAGTGTGGGATATAAGTGAAAAGTTCACCAAGCTGAAAACATTTTGAAGTGTTGAAAAGAGTATCTAACAAATGAAATGTTTTGTATCCCTTGCTCAAAGAAGAATGGCAAAGGGACAACTGTGTGCATATAAAAGTTTGTGTGGCTGTATACAACTGGAATACTGTATGAAAGTAGATTATGTCCAAACAAAAACTCTCGCACGGTATACCAATATAAATGAGCTTTAGCTTGTTAGATACTGGATTACTGGTAAATTGTTCAAGTGATGTTCGAATGTAAGAGCTTACTCAGTAATATCGTAAGTCAGTATACTTAACATGCCAAAAGTCAGCTGAAAAATAAAAGATTCTGCCCAGTGGCTTTGTCTGTGGTAGAGTTTTAAATCCCGATTAGCTCACTTGAGCATAGTGTGTTCGTGATGGGGTTTTGTTAGTGGACTTTTTCCGTGATACATAATGTCATGGGATCAACCATTTCCTTAAAATGACATCACTAACTAAGCAGACCTGTTTCAAATCTTTTTTCAAATCTTCTCATATGTCCCAGAGTTTTTGGCATGAAGTATTGAAATTTCTATAAAGATTTTTCAAATTATGATCAAGAAGTTATTGCCCCTGGCTAAGGGGTCACATGATTGTTTGACTTCAGATAATAAACAAATAAAAACAAAATGGGCAGCAGTGTTTCTCGCTAAACATTTGTAGCAGTGTTGCTCGCTAAACATTTGTCTATACAACTCGTATACTACTCAAAACTTGCTAAGCACCAGATATTTGGTGCATAATGTGTTTTTCGATACTTCTCTGTACATTTCTATTATACTTCGTTTCATTAACATACTGACATGGTCCTCATTATTAAGCTTAAGTCCTAGAAAAAACAATGACCATGTATATGCAAACCATTGTTCAAGAACCATATTCAAGAACGGGTTGAGTGAGCATTTGAATATTTTGAGTGAACCAGACAACAGTGAAGACCAGTTCTCTTCCTCTGAGGCATTGACTATATGTATATGCGTGTTAGGTTGCGGCAGAGACCAGGAGAGAGGTTTCATTTAGCTAAGATAGCGGAACATGTCCGATATGGTTTGGTTCGGTGATGGTCTGGGGCGGCATTAGCTGGGATGGACACACTGACCTCTGTATCACTGAGTTGGATACCATAACTGGTTGGCGGTCTAGGAATGATACCTTAGATGCCTTTGTACGACACTATGCCGGTGCGGTTGGCGACAGCTCTATCCTCACAGACGATAACGGCCGCCTCGTCACACTGCCAGGGATGTCCAGGAGTATCTGAATAGAGAAGGTATCGAACTTATTAAGTGCCCAGGCCACTCTCAGGACTTGAACCCAATCAAGCACCTTTATAATGACTAATAGCTAGCAATTTCAGCTCGGCAAGCCTAGATAAGAGCTTTACAAAACCTTGGTGCCATGCTTGTCCAAGAATGGAACAAAGAGACTCGAGAAACATTCAGAACTTGAATGTCAGCATGAAGAGGCACTACCAAGCTGTAACTGATAACCGTAGGTCACATGCCAGATATTAAACCAACCGACTTTTATTATAGAATATTGAAAATGATCTCAGTTGATGAAATTCCTATTTCCAATGTCATCATTATGCTAAAAATCATTAAAACAACAAGTAATCGATAATCAACCACTAAATTCCTACACCCAAACATTTTGCTTTAAATCATTCATTCTATACAGCTTTATTCAAGGTGCTTAGCAAACTTTGAGTAGAATAGTTCCTTTCCAATATTCATTCAATATATGAAGCAAGGAAAAAAGATTGGGTCACTAAAGCTTGTAGATTATGTGTGTTTTATCCTTATATAATTTTAAAACCTTTTTTTGTAATTTTCTGAAACTGTTATGAAGAATGAGGTCGTTTGGCGACGATGCTTTGTTGTCTCTAGTCTCAATACTTCGACTGCCTCAATATTTTGTCTGCAAAGACAGACCCGTTCATAGGAATGACATTTACAATTGTCCGCCTTCGACGGAAAGCAGATATTGGACCATTAAAAAAAATAGCAATGTATTTAACTTATTCCATTACAATTATTTGACAATTAGTGTAACGAGAGATTTACACTCTCATGTCACGTAGATATTCATGTATGAGACTATATTGTGAGTATAACTTTTTTCCCAATGAGATTGATTCTTAATTAAAGTAAAACAGATCTAAAGGGATATTGAAAAGGTTATTGAACCATAACCTATAATTCATGAAGGCTGTTCAGGATGAAATATTTGACTTGTACTTGGTCATTATAAGATCGTAAAAGCATTGCGCAGAAGTTCATTCAATGTCTTAGTATCTAAAGAGTTAAAACTTGTTGATAATTCTATAACTGACCACCCAGATAGTTCTTCTAAACATACATACATGTTCACAAAAGGATTACAATAAACCAAGATTTGTCAAGTACAAAAGTGACAGCATTTTCGGCGCCCATTGCATTTATGAGACTACACAAACCAGATTGTGTAACAAGATTTCACTAACACTAATTTTAACGTTACTCGTTTGATAAACTTAACTGAAAACAGAAGATCACCTTTACGTGAAAATTTCTATGAACGCAGTCGCTCACGGTTTGAAACCGTTATAAGTTAATTCTTCAAAATTATTCTTTCCAGATACATTATTTTCCAGTTGTATGAAGTATTTCTAAAACATTATCTGGTTTACAGACTATGCAAGTTTGTTTATTTGTTTTATATATAGATATTTTTTAGAAACCATGACAAACTTGTAGATGTTAACTTCACTTTGCATTGTACATGCCTGGTCAGCACATTCTTTAAGAAAATTTGTTGGATTTACTAATAACGTTAATGCTGCATCCGATCAGAGTCCAGTTTGGTTCTTGCTAACGCTACAATTGTGAACTGTAGTTAGCAGCAATTCACTCGATAAGTCGTATAAACACTGATGTCTCAAAAATTGTCCTGTCTTCTCTCTTACTCTGCTTACCATTTTTTGGAGATGTAGAGCGGATGAGAGAAACCCTGTTAAACCAAGAATACATGAGAACTTAAAAGTCTCTGTTTTAAACAATTCAACCCTTATACAGATTTGTGTGCTTAAGTGCACGTCTGTGTGGACATTTGCTCGAAAGTCGTTCAAAATTAACTGGCATTCGCAATACAGATGTGTTTACACATGATACATAATGATACATGTGTAGCCTAATTAATTAAGCTTAAAGTGTTGAACCCATTTTATAATTCTGATATTTTTTAGATGTTCAACCTAAGTAACAATAAAATATCAGATTGTAAAATGGGTTCACCTTCGGAGGCGAAATAGTGAGACTAATACATGTGTTGCTTGAGACCCCAGTTAGCCAACCTTCAAAGAAGTTTTGAAACATAGAAAAATACAGAAATTAAGGTTACTTGTAGCTTTTACTTTTAACATAAACAGTGCACTATTGTCTTCGATTTTCAGGAATGGTTCGCTTAATTGAGAGAATGTAAATTTTTGGACACCGTCTATGTCCTGACAACAAATACAACATCGCCTTGCCTCGAGTGCCTTTACGTGCGAACAGCTTGTATGAGGGAAAAAGCGAGTTGATTTTCAAAGTGAGAAATACCAGCGTTCTTTCGAAATAAGCATCAGACGGTGGTCTCATGTCAATGTTTCCTGTTACATGAGGGCAGCAATTGTTTGTTTTCCCCCGACTTCTGTTTATTCAAAATGTTTTTTTTGTCCTTTATTCAGGTTTAACTGTAATTTAAAAAACCTTTTACTCCTTGGATCCTTGTGAGTCAATGTATCCTTTATTGATAAAGTAACCTTTTTCTTGTAGTAATTTGTACATTTTATGGTAATACGTTTCAAATAATGGCTTTAGTTTCTAACGTAAACAGTCCTTGCATAGCAACAGTGTTTTCGATACAGAGATATAAAACTGAAAAGTTCCCGCCTCCTTTTTTATAAGTTTCGAGAGTCGCCGCCCCTTTTCTCCAAACACAAAGACTACTTCCCACAACAGAAGACTACGGCATTGTCATAAATTGTCTTTTGATTAATTCGATTCAATTTTGATTTAATGGACAAGGATGTGAGGCATTTTCTACGCAGTATGTAACCAATTGTGAAAGAATGCAAGCGTGTCGGTTTTCAATTTATTTTTTGACATAAGCTGGCGAAGAAACCTTAGAACAGCTAACTTAAAAGGCATATTTGAACATAACGTAAGAATATAAAAGAACAGTCATGTTCTGTATGCAGACTATATAGTCAATTTCAGTACTTAAATCAAGACGGGACCTATCTGTAATTATAATATCATAAACTAGGAAAAATGAAATCTCAGAAAAGAAGCATGTTTCTTAATCCTGTGGAGCTATGTGGAATCATATTGTTTACAATTTCCGGTAAGATTTGATTATCGTAATTTACAAAACTGCATCCTGTAGTCATGTAAATACTTTCTTTATATTTATTTCAGTTAAATTTTCAGGTTACTGAACGATGTTCATTTATTACTAATTAGATCAAGCGTTATGAAATAACTAAGGTCAGCACAATATTTAACTCAGATTAATGTATATTTCAGTAAACAGTTTAAATGGATAAAAAAGCTCTTATTCATTTCTCTCGTTTCTAGCGCCAAAGGTTCTAACGGAAACGGTAAGTCTTTTTTTCTATTTTCAATATCTGTTGAAATAAAAAAACTGCAGTATGATCATCGTGAATTTCTTTCTTTTTTTGAAACCTGTCGGCCTTTTCCGAAAGATTCCAATTAAGCTAGAATAATTTTTATTTTGTCGCATCCTAAGCAGACGACATTAGCGCTGGTGTCTGTACAATCGTCGTTTTGTTCTCTCCTGCAGAATTGCGAGTGTCTCATCCTCTCAAAGTTTTCTGGTGACGAATGGATCGGGGATTGTGCAGACACGGTAAGGCCAAGTCTTTGTCTGGTAGGCATCCATGAAAAAAAATTAGAACCCTTAATCAAGATTTTCTGACCAACAAGTCTTAAAGTTTATGTTCACGTAGGGGAGGTAAGGATGCAGAACAAGTCAACGCCTGGTGGGGTCAGACTCTAAAGTTTTCATAAAGGTAAAAAGTGTTTATTCAATTACTGGAATAAAAGTTCTTTAACTAAGGACTTTGATGGCCGCATGAAATTTATAGTCTAGACAATTATTAGAACACGTATTGCTCAAGTTTCTGGTGTAACGTTTTCCCCTTGCATATATCTTTGTTTTTGTTTTTCTTGTTTCTTTTCCTGCTTTTAGTCTAAACATGTTTTATTGTCATTAATATATATGCAGATAAAAATGAGGATACAACGTCCAAATAAGCAACGACTTGCAGTATGCAAAAAGGGTTGAACCACAAATTCTTAAAACTTAGTTACAGCTCTCTCTTAGACAAGTAACAATTCAAATTCTTTCTTTCCTTTTAATTATGAGCTGTCACATTAATCTCGGGCCTCTATTAACAAAAATCGGTTTGAAAGCTGCTGAACATTGCCAAAGGTTTGGAATACTACCTTTGATGTTTCTGTGTAGCTTTGCGCTGTACTAACCAATGCCATCCGTTTACTCAATGTTTTCTGCTTTCTTGGATATTAGACCACAGGTATGTCGTCCACCACATACACCGTCACCACGCCGGCAGATGTCGCTGATCCAGGGAAGTATACAGATAAGCCTCCAGTCAGTAAGTGACACTATAACACTGATATAAGTTCTGCCACATATAGGTCGCAGGTCGGCAGAAATCGACTGGCATGGCAATCGAAGCGGTCAAGTCTTTCGGTCTTTTTGAGTTCAAAAGTTAAAGAGGACGTTTGATAATATCGTAGTATTTGAATAAATAAAAATCATGTGAATGTGAGGATAAGTAACAAAAGAACTTGTTATTTTACAGTACCTCCGTTGTTCGTTAAACTCAGAACTTAATAAAATGATTTAGTACTTCACTCAATGTTGTAACTTATATATATGTAAACTTAGTAATTGATAAAATAAAACAAAATAGGGACTGTTGGAAAAGCTAAACGTCATGGGACAGATTTAATGCATCATATGTAAGAAAATGTTGCCATGTTGCTTTATTTCAGCATCACCGTCCGACAACATAACAAAAGCGGGTACAAATTCTCCGAATCAGCCCACCGTACCTGCCACTTTAACTTCAGTAATACAAGAAGACCTACTACAACATTCCCAAAACCATTAACTAAACCAAGTACGAAAGCACCAGCGACACCTAAACCCAGTACGAAACCGCCAGCGACACCTAAACCCAGTACGAAACCGCCAGTGACACCTAAACCCAGTACGAAACCGCCAGCGACACCTAAACCCAGTACGAAACCGCCAGTGACACCTAAACCCAGTACGAAACCGCCAGCGACACCTAAACCCACTTCGAAATTAACTACAACACGATTTACTACGAAGTTAACTACAGTTAAGACCACAGTCAGAGCAACTATCGGGAAACCTGCAAAGGTGACAACACCAACAGTTGCAGTTAAGTCTTCACCTGATTCAGCAACAGAGGTAAGTCATGAAGAATCAAAATTGCCCATTTATCGTTTATCATTTATCTAAGGGGTATATTTACACACAAAAAAGTAATTTTTTTATGAAACGAACATGGAATTATTTTGAAGAAAACAGTATGTGTATGACGGGTCTTTTAGGCAACAAATGTATATATATCATGGAAATTTAGCACTGACAGTCTCAATGGAGTGTTGTGACCTTCTGTCATTTGCACATGTATAGATAGGATGTACACACTGTCAATATGTTGCTGTTGTTGAACCTTATTAAATCTTGCTTAAGTTTTCGTTATTTGCACTTTTTAAAAAATAATATATGTCTTAGCAACCTGGTGGGAAAGACTCTCAAGCGGAGCCTGTTTCCAAGTCTGCTGTAGATGGCGCCACTATAGGCGTTGTTGTTGGAGCGGCAGTTGGTGTGACTGCCATTGTTTTACTAGTGGTACTTTTCTGGAGATTTGGCGTGCTTAAAAGATGGAACAATCTTTCATGTAGAAGGTAAGCTAGTTTTGTCCAAAACGAAGAAAAGCAAAACAAGATAGCATTTTGTGTATAGGACATGATTTACGGGGTGATAATGCAGACTGAAGGAAGAGAGTAGACAAAAGGCTGACAGACGACAGACGGTAGGTTACTACAAAGGTATTTTGGATATCTGGTTACAGATATTGTGCCAGTCCAACTTCCCTTCAATTTTAGTTTTGGAAATAAAAACTGATACAGAACTGAAGATTTCAGGTCTCTGACTACGTATTTTAGCATGAGCATCTCATAATTTTAGAAAATACCCACATGGGATAATAAAACACCGCCCCTACTCTCGTGTCAGACATTATAAGCATATTTGAATGAATGAATTGACAGTGTCTTTTATTGCTGACATACTATTTACATTTGAAATAACTGGTTGCCCTATTAAATCATCCCTGTGATTTGAGAGTGTACATGTACAATATATATAATCATTCAATTCTTTTTTCACTCATGATCTCCATATTTTTCAATACTTTTCAGGTCAAAGGTCAGTGCATACGATACAGAAAGTGGAGAAATTTCACAAAATGGAACGAAGCCTGGAGAAAAGGCATTGAAGACAATGTAATTTTTGAGGACTTCAATTATAGAAACTCAATCCATATCCCCCAGTTCATCCTAAAAGTACATTTATTTGCTTTTTTCTTTTTCTTTTGTTGACGTTTGACATAATTGATGTCTGAAAAAAGAATGGTTAGTTTTGTAGAAATGTCTGTATATTAAAGTTATGTATCTTAGTTTATTGATGATTTCCTTAGAAACAAGGCAGTCTGAAGGACAGCTACATCCCCTGCCGCAGTAGAACATTTGAATGGATAACAAGTGTGAAAAGAGAAGGTTAGACCTCCCAATACGATGTAGGATAATGATTTCTACGGAAAATGGTTTTATGCTCTGCGCATCGTCTCACTATGGTGATCATTTATGCCAAAATATTTTTTAATTCCCCACCAAAGGCGGAGGGGATATTAGAAATAGTCTGCGTCCGTCCGTCTGTCCGTGCGTCCGTCCCAATTTGTCCTGAGCATAACTCCAAAAGTACTCGAGTGATTTTCTTCAAGCTTCAAACACTGAAAGAGAACATTGGGAGGAAGTGCAGTGTGTAAGAATAATAATTCTATCTTGCCTACCTTTAGAGTTATTCCCCTTTATCAGATTTACTTGAAAAAAAATCCAGAGCATAACTCTAAAAGTTATTGAGGGATTTTCTTCAAACTTAATACACCGACAGAGCACATTGGTAGGAAATGCAATATGCAAAAACAATAACTCTACCTTTTCTGCTTATAGAGTTATTCCTTTTTATCAGATTTAATTAAAAAGTTTTCTCCAGAGCATAACTTCAAAAGTACTTGAGGGATTTATTTCAAACTTAATACACTGATATAACACATTTGTAGGAAGTATATTGCCTAAGAACAATAACTGTACCTTGCCTTCTTTCAGAGTTATTCCCCTTTATCAGATTTACTTGAAAAACTTTGTCTGAAGCATAACTACAAAAGTACTTGAGGGATTTACTTCAAACTTAATACACTGACAGAGCACATTGGTAGGAAATGCAGTATGCAAAAACAATAACTGAACCTTTTCTGCTTTTAGAGTTATTCCTTTTTATCAGATTTAATTAAAAAGTTTTGTCCAGAGCACAACTCCAAAAGTACTTAAGGGATTTATTTCAAACTTAATACACTGATATAACATATTGATAGGAAATAAAATGCACAAAACAATAACTCTACCTTGCCTACCTTTTAGTTATTCCCCTTTATCAGATTTACTTGAAAAATAAAAATTCCAGAGCATAACTCCAGAAGTACTTGAGTCATTTTCTTCAAACTTCATACACTGAAAGAGCACATTGGGAGGAAGTGCAGTGTGTAAGAATAATAATTCTATCGTGCCTACTTTTAGAGTTATTCCCCTTTATCAGATTTATTGTTTATTATTATTACCCATCCCGTGTAAGTAAATAGTTTATTTCTAGGCTAACACTTCTTTTTTTCCTATACAAGTCCAAGAAAAATCAAGTGACCCCTGTTGTGGAGCTAATTTTGACACCAGGGACACGTGTACCAACAATCTTTGTAGGGGTTTGCTGGTGATCAAGTAGTCCAAGTTTGAAGGGAATATCTTTGACACTTTTTGAGAAATGGACATCAAAAAAAGGTTAACCAAGAAATTCTAAGTCGAAAAAGGGGCATAACTATGCAAAAATAAATTTGAGGGTTATCTGCCCATTACAAATGGTGTCATATTTTAAAATGAACAGGTATTCTAAATTTGAAGTGAATAGCTTTGATAGTTTGTGAGAAATTGACCTTAACAAAAAGGTAATCCATTGCCAAAACCGACGAGAGGGTCATGACAATAGCTCCAATTTTCATCAAAAAGCTGAAAATGTTATATATAAATTCAGCTATGGCATAAATGAAATCTCAACATCATAAAGTTGCCATGTTTTTAGCGTAATTATTTTTCTGAAAACAAAACTTAATCATCTGTGCTAGCAACAGGAGAGTTTAGAAATATCTATGTATCAGTCCTATACACTGTGGGTGTAAGTGTGAAAGGGTGTTAATGTAATGGGCAGCTTCCTGTATTTTGCATTGTCCACTATCACCTTAAATATAAGAACTCTTCCTAGGGCTTTGATTCATGTGGCAACTGTAATCAAGGGAATGAGACAAAGTCATTTACACAATGTACAATATTTAAAACGAATTTTATTCGCAACAATATCTATGTTTTGTTCTTGTGACTGATTATATTAAAGGTAAAATAAATAAGATACAGAAGGAAAGAAATACTCAACAATACAATAATCATAAAATCCTAAAGCATTTTAAAAACTGAACTATACAGGCATCACTTACTTTACATGTCGTGAAAGTTTGAAAATCTATACTGGTTGACAATAGGGAACTATTAACTGGTGTTTTTTATGTGTTATAGTTAGGATCATTTTACAGGAGAATATGGTAATTAACTAAAATTCCAGGCAAAGGAAGTGTTACAAAAGCTTCAATAGTTCTGAATCTTCAGTGATCATAAAGCAATACATACATGACAATATGTTCTAGTTCACACAAAAAGAAAAAATATTAATTTATTTTCCTAAATATTTCTATGTAAAACATGCGACACCAGGGCTGTGCAAATAATAAACCTTGGAACATTTTCTGAACAACTTTTGTAGAGGTCAATTAAAAGGCATGAAGACCAGGACATAAAATATTTTCCCAATACCTCAAATAGCGAAAAACACAAAGGCCAATAAGTAAAGACAGGCACAACAAAATTTCCTTCCTTTCTCACAATTTATACAACCAGGTTGTTGACCAAGAAAGTTGGAAGTAATTCCCCCTAAAGATGAATGGAAGTTTGATACACAAGATTTACTGATTTATCTGTCTAAAGTGAAAAATACAAGGGCCCATAACTCTCTTAAGAGTTGGCGAAATAAAATTCCAACTGTCTAAACACCTAGGCTGTTAATTTGTGAAAGTTTGAAGCAAATCCTCCATAATATGAATGAGAAGTTTGTCACAAGATTTTCTTTCTATCACTTATATTAATAAGAACGAAGGCCCATAACTCCAGTAAGACATGGTGCAACATTTCCTTCCTTTTTACACATCATATCTATGCTATTTAAATGTAAAAGTTTGAAATAAATCTTCCAGACAATGAGAAGTTTCAAGATGTACAGTTGTTATGTTTGTACTGGTCGATGTACAGCCAAGAGCAATGCTATAACTACAAAGTAGGGATATAATTATGCAACTTAATTAACTGTAAGTTCGGTGGTAAGATGTGTTCACTTTTCCACTTTATATTGTCTAAATAAACTTTTAGCAAATAATGATTAAACTAACGCTATCAATACAACTTCATCACCCTCAGAAATAAGGCTAATTCTACCTAGCAAATGGTCAACATGATTTTTGCAAATTAAGAGAGATGTGTAGAAATGCCTTGTATGTCAGATCTAAAATGTTAGTGACAATTTATATGCAGTCTAACAAGTTCTGGCAAAAGGTATAGGTATATGATTAACCAAGATGGCATCGTTCAATGGCATAGCTCTTAAATTTTCATGAAGAATGTCCATTTATCCCCTGTAGGGGCTTCATCAGGCTATATAATGCAGGCTCCATCCAGTGTTTGAAAAGTGCAAGTCCTACATATATGTTACATCAAAGTTAACCTCTACAGAACTGAAACTGTCCCAAGACTTAAAAAGAAACCCATCCATGACAAAATTACAATACAAAGATGATATTCTTACTGCTAAAGTTTGATCTTTACCTTGAAAATATGCGTCAATATGGCAATACACAGATATGTATAAAGTTATATGAAAATATATGCACTCATCTAAAAAAAAAACATAAGCCAGATGTAAAGAGAACATCAAGCATGCAACAAAATGCAGCTTAAAAATGCCTATAACTGTTTAATAAGACCGATCACACAGTGGTCTTTTCGTTCAATAGCACACCTATTTTTTATAAATTAGACTTTGATTCTCTAAAATTGTTCATTTATGTGTGATTTAGCAATATTCAAAGCAGTATTTCAGCAAAACTTTACAATATATAAATATTATGCAATAAAATGTAACCACAACTGAAATAATTTTGAAAAGTCTAACATTTCAGTGCAGCAAGGTCAGGTTCTTTTACTATGTTTTTCAAGAAATAATTACAAATCTACCTTTAATAAGGTTTTAAACTATAAACATTATGGATGTGTCACATAGTTAAATGTATCTTTTCTTCTACTATCCTTATGGCAAATAAACTCTTTAATTAATCAGGCTTTTACAGTTCTTAAACTTTTTATATGGACTGGCAAAACCTGGCTGAAATTCCGTAAATTACGCCATAATCTCGCTGTAAAATTCATGCAGGATTTCTCAAACGTCTGGTTTCTCTATGACGACACAAGAACATAGATCATACTGAAAGAAAATATAAAGAAACTAAGTAAGTATCTTGTCTTTTCAATGTAACTGTCGTTAAACTGCTTTAACTTCATCAGTTTAGAACCCTCTCCCACAAACTAGTTAACAAATTTTACTTTCAATAAATTAACAATGACATTGTAGAGAAATAAAAAAAACATGTTATTGAGACCCACAAAGCTTAAGGCCACTATGGTAAAACATTTATCCACCCAAGGAAGGCGAAATAAAAGACTTTTTTGTCTTTTCTTGTCAAATAAATTTCTAAAGAAGGTTGGTCCATTTTTAAAGTGCCTTCCTGGGTAGGGATATATTATTTACTGGCATGCTCCTCAGTGGTTAAGGTATTAGCACACATTTTGCTAAATGCCAGAAAACAGCTAAAGTCTGAGGTAGGGCAAAGGCAAATAATGCCAAATTCCAGAAAGCTGAAATTCCAGTCATAACAATGAGTACCAGTCATAATGATGTATCAGCATTAACATGAGTACCAGTAAAGAGTACCAGTCATAACAATGAGTACCAGTCATAACATTTAGTACCAGTCATGACAAGAGTACCAGTCATAACAATGAGTACCAGTCATGACAAGAGTACCAGTCATAACAATGAGTACCAGTCATGACAAGAGTGCCAGTCATAACAATGAGTACCCGTCATGACAAGAGTACCAGTCATAACAATGAGTACCAGTCATGACAAGAGTACCAGTCATAACAATGAGTACCAGTCATGACAAGAGTACCAGTCATAACAATGAATACCAGTCATGACAAGAGTACCAGTCATAACAATGAGTACCAGTCATGACAAGAGTACCAGTCATAACAATGAGTACCAGTCATGACAAGAGTACCAGTCATAACAATGAGTACCAGTCATGACAAGAGTACCAGTCATAACAATGAGTACCAGTCATGACAAGAGTACCAGTCATAACAATGAGTACCAGTCATGACAAGAGTACCAGTCATAACACTGAGTACCAGTCATAACAATGAGTACCAGTCATAACAGCTATAGGCTCCTCTCTGAAGTAATAATAAATCTAGCTTAAACAAATGATCACAAGTAAATACCCTAGCTCTAAGCTTTAGAACTACTCTGTTTTTAATTTTATAAAGGATTTACTAGTGAAAACTGATTTAAATACCTATATAGATAGTAGAAAAATGAGATGAGATAAAAGGCTAATTTAATCCATCCCTCCTTGACAGCCTTGTTTAACTGATCAGCATTCATTATTGTCGTTGGATCATACAATCCTGGCTGACTCATCACTGGCCTGTTACTGTATCTGTAACATGGAACAAGCTAGTTTGTAAATCAACATAATAAATTGTAAGATAATGACCTATTAGATGGTAGATTTTCAGTACTTTGCGATGACATCAAGTGAAAAAAGACAAAAATTCTTTAGAACAGCAATTAATTCTCGTTTTTCTTGTGTTGTAGTTATGGCAAATTCACTACTATATCCCATCAAAACTTATATTTTTCACTGTCTGAAGACATCTATATGTTCCCTAACTCCTTTAATCCAGACATTCTAAGAATTTTGTTAACTAGAAAATTTATATAAATTACATTTAGCTATCAATGAACCTTGGTGTATTTCATAACTTTCATTTGGTACTACTAATGCAATGCTTATAACAAATATTATTTCCATCTCCACAAAATAACTGAACTTTAAAGATGTAGCTTTCAACAGCAAAGAAATCCTGAGACACTTACCTTCTGATATGGTATGCTATGAGTGGAATATTTACAATCACAGTGAAGAATTCCATGGCAAACAAGAACAGAACTGTGAAGAAAATGTGGATAAAGTACTCTGGCAAAACCAACTGAAAGAAAAAATAAATGACCACTGTAAGAAATGCATTAACTCAACTTAGTGAAGTATTAAAGGTACATATAAGGTACAATACTGCAGATACATGGTATAAAGAACAAATTATTTATCTTAAACTTCCACAAAGTTTTTTTTTTTATTTTTCATGAAAAAAATTACAATAATACAAAACTTCAAAGATCAAAAACAATAATTACTGCCTCAGCATAATTTTTTTTTTTTTTCAAAAATGAGCACAAGATGTTTTTCACTTGTAAAGGTGAATTATTATATACAATTTATTTGAAGCGTGTGCAGTTTCAAATATGTAAACAAATCAAAGTCTTACAGAAGTGAAAATGTGAAATTTTGTCCAAATACTTTGCTGACAAGTGAAATGCTTGGTACATCATTTAGCACTGTGCATTATAGAATCCACTGCAATTCTTAAAACAGAAATGTAGGCAAGCAACTATTGTCAGCAAAACATGCTGCAAAGTTATAAATAAACTGAAATCTATAAAATATGTTTAAATATTTAAATACTTACAGGGTTAAGGCTGTTACACTGATCTATTGGATTTTTATAATCTGTTTTCAACTCATCAAAGGCAATAATCTGAAACAAAAAAATGTTATTTTGTCAGTTATTTTTCACATTGTTTCATAAGTCATAGATGTCCTATTTGTTGACTTTTTAAGCAGCGTTGAAAGTATTCAATATATCTGTTGCATAAATTTGCTTTCTATCAGATGGTGTGCAACTTTCTATTCATGTGTCTCATGGCGTAAACAGGATAATGATGATCAGTCAGAGGACATGTAGTCAGTTAAAAGGATCAATAAATAACTGTTCAGAATTTTATCTAACTCTGTGCATCGGTGTGCTTTGAAACGTAGTTGGTTCACCTGCCTCTGTACAATTCAGTTTTACGAGTTTAACCTATACCTATGGTTGTATCTGAAGTCTACTTAAATCTGATGGAATCTAGGAAGATACAGAGAAATGTTTAACATCTAAGGTTTTAAATAATTACAAGTGTTTACTGGTGTTTCTACTTCAAACTTCTTAATATGTTCTTTAAAGGTACATGATATCTGTCATCTTCACAAATGAAAAACATACGGGAAAAAAGGAAAGTTGCACTATCCCAACAGCATAAAATAACTAATCTCTTCAGGGGGCATCGGTCATATGGGCAACCGGTACTGACGATAAATAAACTCAAATAGATAGATGGATCACAATTATGTCAGCAATACAGACTAAAATACTTGGAAGCTGATAAATTGAACTAATATATAAAAACATTACATTTTAAAAAAAGTTCTATCTTGAGTTTTTGTTAACCTATTTCTGTAACAGAGTAATATAAAAGTATAATATAAAGAGTAATTTACAGATTGGAAAGAGATTTTTGGAAATAGGTCTTTTTTTGGTCCCAAAATAAAAACAACAACCAAATTAAAGAAACAGAAGGATACTCGTATGTTATTATTATCATGTCACTGCGATGAGTTACAAATAGATACAGTACTGAGGGAGTGCAGTACAAAGAAGAAGAAGAAGTAATTTGGGCCCAGTCGAAATTTTTGATTATCCGAAATGTGTGTATGTTTTGATTTTTTCCATTATACTTACATGGAATATAGCAAAAAATATGAGGACAGCTGTCAGAATGAGAGCTAAAATATAGCACGCTGCAACAAATGTAAAAGCCATCTTCTCCCTTTGCGTGATTTACCGCTTTCTATAAACTGTTTGTTTGCGTTAAAAAATATTACATAGGCATGTCTTAAAACAAACACGAATGATACAGACGATTACAGCAAAGTAGAAATTAGAAGGATGGTTATATGAGAAAACATCTGACTTTATTTTGTTTTATGCAGTTTAAAAAAACATACCCATGTAAGTTTTAGATAAACATTCAGACAAGTAGATTTTACAAAAGAAACCTTAAAATGATGTATGCTGTATCAAATAATCCCCTTTACCAAAGGTTTGTGGGGATTTATTAGGAGAAAACTAAATACAAACTAACAAAGAGCAAAGTGTTTAGCGCGTTGACATTATCCTATACAACAAAAATAAGATATTTAACAATGACATGAAGCAATTGCTCATTTTTGTTTGATTCATACTTGAAACACGAAGTTTTTGGAGTTTTTTTTTACACCCAGAATATGGGTATAGAAAAAAATAAACACAAGGATAGATCTCGAACGTCGGACACCCAACCCGCAGTTGCTGGTCCGACCCCTATATCAGAAGTTAGAGACTCCGGTGAATTTTCCCATTTAACACAAATGGCGCAAATACTAGTTTATTAGGAAGCAGTCAACTTCAACTTCAACGTATTAATTACTGCCAACAGTCAATATTTACTATACTAGGCAGGCGCGTGTCAGGAACATTGAAATAATAAAAGATAAGTCAAGTCAAGTAATATTTATTTTTGTTAGTCGGGTACAAGTAACAATTATGTGCAACATACAGATGTACATAAACACATAGAAAACACAAGCTCTGTAGAGCTTTTAACACCGACTTACATAAATGAATAAGATATACATATAAAATAACAGGAGCATATATTATCCTATCCCAAATAATACATACACTGTTTTATAATTAGTTATGATAAATTATGATAAGAACATGGTTGAACAACATTAGAACTCTAAGACATAAATGAACAATAATGACATTATATCAAAGGTAAAATGTAAAGGCTAAGATTGAAGAGAGATTATTAAGATATATAGCAAGCACTATGTGCAATGATTAAGATTATACAGGTTTAAATTAAAACACATATACATACAGGACAATACAACAATCAAATCAAAGCCTACTGATTATGTCTGAGCAAGTTTAGGTTAAAGCATACATACATACAAGGCATTGCATCAAGCAAACTAGCATTAAGAATACAATTCTAAAACACATAAAGTTTAAACATATAAAGCAGGATCAAGGACTTACAAGTTACAGGAGTAAAATCTAGGCACACAAACAGCATGGGAAACAAAACAACAAAAATAAACTAAGACAACAGGCTTAGCAGGGACAGACATACCCCGCAATCAGACTGATGGTGCCCCTTACCAACCACATGCTGAACATCGGCACTCAGGGCTATCCCAGCTTTTTATAAGGGAACTAAATTGTCTGTAATAACAAAGAAAACAAGATTTTACCAAAGATCTTATTTAATATTTTATTTTGAATGATTAAAATCTATAAAACTTGTTCAGTCCACTGATAAAAGCTGACACGGTTGGTGTAGCCCTAATCTCGGTCGGTAATTCGTTCCAGAGTCGTATAGTCCTTGGGAAGAATGAGTTCATGTGATGTTGTGTTTTTGATTGCGGGATGAGGAATTTGTTGTTTCTGGTGTTTGTAAGGTAATTGTGATCGACATTGACTTGTTCGTTTTTTGGGGTTTTTTTTTGTGTGTAGCATGACCAGGCTGGCATTGTTTCGCATTTGTTCTAATGTTGACCATTTTAGTTCCTTAATAATGTTTGTTACCCTGCTTGTATAGTAGAAATCATTATGAACGTACCTTGCAGCTGACCTCTAGACCATTTCTATTCTGTGAGTGAGATATTTCTGCCATGGGTGCCATTTGGTTTTAAAAAGCAGTATTCGACCTGTGGTCTTACATATGTTTTGTATGCTGCTTCTTTGAGTTGTTTGTTTTGTGTTTTGATATTTCGTCTGATGGACCTTAAGTTGTTTTTATTGCTTTGTTTGTGATGTTGTTTATGTGGATAGACCAGTTCAGGTTACTACTTATAGTAACTCCTAAGTATTTTGCATTTTCTATAGTTCTCAGTATAGTGCTATGTAGGGTGTAGGGAAAGATTGCCGGTTTCTTTTTTCCTGTGTATTCTGAGTACTTCACTACTTGTTAGGTTCAAATTACATTGACCATTCTTTTTCCCATATTTCAAGGTTGTGCAAATCATTTTGTAAGGTTTGTGCAGATGCTTGTGATTTAATTGTTAAATAAACTATGGTGTCGTCCGAAAACAGACGTACCCGGCTCCTGACACTTCCTGGTAGGTCATTGATGTATGCGAGAAAGAGACCAGGACGTAAGACCGATCCCTGCGAGACACCAGAAAGCACAGGAAACCTTTCAGAGACCTTGTTTTCCACTAATACTTGTTGTGATCTGTTTTTGAGAAAGTCTTGTATCCATGAACTGATGTGTGGATGAAATCCCATGTGTTTCTGCTTGTGTATGAGTTTGTGGTGGTCTACTTTGTCGAAAGCTTTACTAAAGTCCAATGACAATGACATAAGTTTGTTGACCTTGATCTAGGTTGCCAGCAATTTCTTGTGTGAGGTCAATGAGCTGTGTCTCACAGCTATGTTTTGACCTGAATCCGTGTTGCTGGGGGCAAAGTATGTTGTGTTTGTCAAAGTAATCCATCATGTTTGAAACAATGATGTGTTCCATTCGTTTTGATGCCATACATGTGAGTGATACTGGTCTGTAGTTGCTAGGTTTTGATTTTGACCATTTTTGTATGCTGGTGTGATGATGGCATGTTTCCAATCCTTAGGAACAATATCCGTGCCTAGTGACCTTTGAAATATGTTTTTGAGGATTGGTGCTATCTCTGTGTGTAGCTTTTTGAGTAACTTAGGTGGAATCTCATCTGGACCTTGGGCTTTATGGGGGTTTAGTCCTGTCAATAACTTATCAACTCCTTGAACTGAGATGGATATGGGAGCCATGGGTAGGTGATCAAGTGATGACATTGAGCTTTTAGCTATTTGTTTAAGACTGAGCGGCGAAGGCTTTGAGAAGACTGGTTCAAACTGTTTGTTTAGTATGTTCGCCTTCGACACTGGATCAATGTAAACTTGTTTGACCATAAGTGCTGAGTGGTGCAATTTCTGTGTTTCCAGTTTTTTGTGTGTTTAATAAAGTTGTAGAACTTTTTTATGACCTCAGTCACTGAGCGGAATTAATAATCTAACATTTATAAGTTTGATGTGAAATTCATAAGTTAAAACTTGATCTATAGTTACCTTTCAAAATTAGATTTACTTTCTTTTCTTTCTATTCTAATTCTGTTTTATTGGTACTACATCGCCTTTTTCCGTCACATCGTTGAAAGAACTAAAATGGCTCTGTTATTTCAGCTGTTTTCTGCAAGCGGCTAAACAGTAAATTAATATCATAAAAATCAAATGTATAGATTTACAAGCCGGATATTATTCCGCAGCGAAATGTGAGAATAATAGGGTCACAGCGTGGGTCAGATCATGCAGTGATTTAGTTTAAACATATTTTATTTCAAAAGATAGAACATGAAATACATGTATTAGTTACACAACAAATACATGAAATTTAAAAAAGGTGTTAAAACACAAGTTCTCACAACTAAATGTTATCGATCTTCCCCAAATAAATTAAAAAATACATATTTTGATGGTTACAGTTGCTTACAGTAATACTAGTATATGGAAATAATTTTGAACGTTTGCAAAAAATGCACAGTCATACATTTAAGATGATTAGAGTGAAAAAAAACATTCAGAAAAGAAAACAAATGAAAGACACAAATTTTATTTATGGAAAAAGGAGTTGCCTTGTCTAATAATGTAAAAATCGAACCAGTTTAAGTTCACAAAATTATCATCTTTGTGTTTAATTGAAACATTTTGTCGCTCTAATATAATCACGGACAGCAATAACAATCGAATTGTTGGCTTCAAATTTTATAATATCTCTATTTCCTAGGTTATACTCAGAATTTTACCGGACAGGTCTCCTCAACAAATTTCTCAAGTAATCTGGACAGTGTTCCGGTGATAACGTGCGGGATTTACGTTTCAGGGGTCTCAAGTTCGATTGCACTGTTGTTGTTTTATACATTGAGCATGTCAAGAAAGAATGTGTGGAAGCAATATCCAGTTCATTAAATATAATTTTCAATAAATCTATGGATAAAGGTAAATTACCAGAAATATAGAAACATGCAAATGTTACAGGCATTTAAATAAAAAAAAAATTACCAGAGAATTATCAACCTATTAGTCTAACACCAATATGCTCTAGAGTTGAAAAAAATAATTAGGAAGAATATCTTGGGTCATCTGGAGAATAATAATTTATTATAAGATTTTCAACATGGATTTGTGCGGGGCTACTCCTGTATCACGAAACTACCCGAATGCTTAGAAAACTGGACATAGGCAATTGACAAGTGGAGAAGATGTAAATATAATTTACTTAGATTTCAAGGCCGCATTTGATAAAGTACCTCATAGAAGATTACTTATTAAATTCATGGGCATACGGAAGCAAGGGAAAATTACACAACTGGATGAAGGATTTCTTGTCTGAAAGAAAACAACGAGTAATAATTAATGGGTGTGTTAGTAAATGGCAAGATGTTACAAGTGGTGTTCCACAATGAAGTGTACTAGGCCCCTTGTTATTATTAGTATACATATATGATTCACCAGATATGGTAAATTATACAATCAAGTTATTTGCAGATGATACCAAATTGTTTGTGAGAATAGATACTAACGAGCAAGAAGAGCTTTTGCTAGAAGGAGTTTTTTCAGCATGCAACTGGGCCAGTCACTGGCAAATGAAATTTAATATTCAGAAATGTACACATCTCCATGGAAAGCGTACTACACCAGATAGTTACTACATCAAAGAAGAAAATGGTTAAATATCTGAGATCACCCAAGCTGAAAAAGAGAACGATTTAGGAGTCACTTTCGATAAGCAGTTATCATTTGGAGATCATATCCAAGATAAAGTAAGAATTGCAAATAGAAACTTGGGCCTATTTTTCAAATCCTTCTCATACATGGATGTGAAAATGTTCTGCACTCTCTACAAGTGTATGGTTAGACCACATCTGAAATATGGGTCAATAATCTGGAAACCAAGATTAAAAAAGGACATAATTGCTATTGAAAATGTACAAAGAAGAGCAACAAGCCTAGAACCCAATTTACGAGGATAACCATATGAAGAGCGTTTACAAATGCTGGGAATACCAACATTAGAGTACAGGAGATTGAGAGCTAATATGGTACAGTGGTATAAAATTCTCAATGACATTGTGACCGTAGATTATGATAAGTTATTAACAAAGTATTCAGGTTCTATTAAAATAGTTAATGAAGGTAACCTATTTAAGAGAAGGGTAAGAACTGGATTTGGAAAAGCAGTTTAATTCAAATAGGGTGATTGATACATGGAACAGCCTACCAAACTTCGTAATAAGGTCGCCATCAGTAAATTCATTCAAGTCGAATCTGAACAAATATTGGGCGGGCCTTAAAACTAAATTCCAAGCTGCGTGTTACAATTGATAATCGAATATACTAAAGTGTTTTGAACTGTGTACAGATAAATAAGTGTACAAAATGAGACAGAGAGATTGCAAGTTAATTTTAAATAGCCAAGTACTGTTGGGCAGTTATTCCTTTTAATAATACTGGATACAAATCTATTCTGAATACAAGTATATGTGAATATAGTATAACAATCTGAGTTATGAATGAGTTGATGATTTTATTAAGCAGCCATTGTGTATAGAACATCTTAAGAAACCAGTGTTTGCTCCACTATTATAGTGTCACTATATAAAATGAGGAAAAATACCAGAAAGGATCATAGAAACCTTTGGTTTATCAGACTTATACAAAGAGCTGGATGATCTCGAGAACTACATGAACTACTATACATGTCAAAGAACAAAAAATGTCTCTAAAATGAGACGCGCTCTGTATCTTGCAGTGTCCTTAGTACCAACGATGAATAAACAGAAAAGGGCACTCGAACATAATTTTTGGAAGTTTTACTCTTTTACTCATTCTGAACTAGTGATATCCGAGATTTGGAAGTAAATTAATATGGCAGATTTTATGTATCTAAATTTTAGTTCTTTCACTTGTAAAAATCAAAGACCTATAATGTCATTTTAGGTCCTTGAGGAAATCAATACCTTTTAATGTAAGCCATCCCTTTACAAAAACTGTAATTGTTATTATTCAACATTATTTTTTATTCAGATAACATAATTTCCATATAAGAAAGAACTGACTCCAAAAAGTGTTGCAATGGTAAAGGTCGCCAAGAAAGTTCATACAAAATAAGCATTTATATCAAGGACAATATTCAGGCTATCAATATTTTATTTTAATTTTTAATTTAATTGGGACAAGATTTTGTTTTACTGGTTAAGTTCAGTTTACTTCAACAGTATAATAAATATTCGAGTGCCCCCTTTCGTGTGCGGTCGGTCCCATATGTACATGAGAAAATAGATCACAGTATATCTTTACTAATTCGGGTGCAAATTATACCAACCTTATAGACGGCGCAACATGATGTAAAACATGTCATCAGCCAATCGCATTTTCAACGCATCAAATCCGCGCAGATTTTTTTTACGAGTGAAAAGGAAAATGTAAACTAATACATAATTGTGTACAAATTGAAAAGTCTTGTTCAAACTTTATTTGGTAAAATTAAAATGTGGATTTGGTAGATAATGTTTATAACCAGTCAGCACGAGGTTCACGTGTTGACAAAAATTTGAATATGACTAAGCTCTAGACAAAGGTCCTTAAAATGATACAATTTACCAACCCATTTGAATGCCATGTAAATTCAAGCTTTGTGTAGTTATCTTGCTTGAGCAAGAGAGGCCCGTTTGAATCAAAATTATCTAACAATTAAGACTACAGTTACTCCATTTAATTGTATTCAGCTGTACAGGGTAATACAAGAAATTAGATTGCTTTTCTTTATTTAAAAAAATAAATGAACAGAAGTGTGAAATCAACATAGATATAATAAGGTAGAACAATGAAATTACTAATTCACTGTGTATACTTGTATTATTATTTAAGTGATGCACCTATCAATGTTTTGCCCCAGTGTAAAGCATCTCCCACTGTGGGGATTTTGACAAAATGCCCTTGCGTTAGGGTGGGGAATTAGACTTAAAAAAGGAAAAATGTCAAATTCCCCTATGTCAGCTCCTGGCCCCCTTCCTGGGGAAAAACATTGATTGGTGCATTATACAGTTTTTTCTTTGATTATTGTACCTGAACACTTATTTTAAAAAGATAACTTCAATACAAAGGCACAAGTCAGGGATCTGCTTATGTTCATGATCCTTCACTGGCAATAGATCCTAGTGTATGTGGTTTTTGGTCAAGAGTTTGATTTTTTGCACCAGCCCCCTTTGATTAGAATACCGTTATTGATATTGCAGAAGTTCTTTATCTTGTACTGCAAATATTATTTGATAGTTACAGCAATGTATAAAAGTGACATTTAAAAGAAAATTGAATTTCTACCTTTCCTACCTAGGAGTTGTAAAGATGTTACCGTTACGATTTTATTTTATTCAACTTACTGAAAAACCATATTAGATTCCCTGTGTAATAACTGAAGCCAGTTTTAATTAATCATAGTCAATCATAAATTATGATGGATATATTGATACTTCACTACTCTTTCAGTTTTACAATTTATAGCTGTTCCTGCAGCTTTTGGTGAATTTTGAATTTGCTAAAAGAAAAATGTACAAGACAAAAAGAGAAAATATCATGTACAAGTCAAAAAGTATTTAGCAAAACGGAGTCAGAAAGAGAATTTAAAAAAATGTGTTGAATAAAACTGCCTGTGTGTTTGTTCTTTCGGTAAATGTAAAGGACTTTTATTGCTTTCAGGTTGCAGAACAAGAGTAGAAGATAGCTCTGTAATAAGCATGGCAGAATCTGTACTTAGAGAAATTGTTGAACATGTTGTGCAGAACACATGTGACATGACTGAAGAACAGGTGGTAGACAGAGATTTGAATCTTGAAATTAAAAAGATCAGTGAGAATCTAGATACAGATTCATGTAGTGACAATTTTAACAAGATTCCAGAACAGAAAACAGAAGATTTAAAGGAGAAAATACAGAAACAGAAGAAGAAAGCTGAGGATATAAGAGAAAAAGATAAAATAAGAGATGAGCATAAGGAGAAGTTACCTGCTGAATTCAATGACTGATGTAACAGAATGTAATACTGACTATGGTCTGGATGATGATGATGATGATGATTCAGCTACTAGTGAGAACAGTATATTAACAACAGAAGATGAGGCTGAGGATTTTCTTAGGCATGTTCTAAGTAATGGCAGTGATGATGACAGTAAGAAGGACGACCTTGAAAGAAAAGGCTTTCCAGTATCTGGGGATATTAATAACAATGACATAAAAGAATTTTCAGAAAAGTGTGAAAACAGGTCTCCCTTTGCAAAATTTGATGCACGAGTAATTAAATCAGCAGATAATCTGCCAAAAATGTTAGATACAGAGAAGAAAGTTAAAAAGAATCTTGAGTTACTGGCACTGCATGGACAGAAATCCAGTGAACATTTGTGTAATGCTTCAGCTGCTACCCACAGTGTTGATGAAGAATCTTCTGAAATAGATAAAAATGCTTCTGTCCAGGGCACATTACCTGTGTCAGTCTCAGGCAGTGCAGGTAATAAAAATACATTTGTTGATGACAACAACAATAATAATGCTTGTGCTAGTTGTAATACGTTGGGTGATACTAATTTACTCAAGTCTGACTGGTCGTGCTTGAGTAACTCACAAGCCAGAAGCAGAGACACATGTACTCCCGATGCTGAAGTGGACAGTATCTCACCAGAGCTGTGTTGTATGATGCAGCTTAGTCCAGATACAATCTATGGAAAGGAACACACTTTGGGTTTTCAAAGGCTTTATTCTAGGCAGGTATTGCGCAGTGACACACCAGCATCAACGTTGAACACCCCAGATCTGATCTTTTTCGAAGATACAGATTCAAATGAGTCAGACATGCCAGCTTTAAGAAAATTCGGTGAAAGTGAATCGGAAAACCCATTACCTTCCTGGTCAAAAATGGATGTAAACAATAACATATATACTGACGATATTCCAAAAGGGAACAAGAGAAAGCTAGCTGATGTTGATGATCAGGAAAGTGTTGCTCCTGATATTAGATCTTCTGATGTTGTTACAAGCTTGATGAATCAAGGTCGACCACCAGATATTTCAACTTGGAGAGCCGTAAGCCCAACAGACTCCAAGTCCAGTTGCTTCAATGATGATGTCACTGGACAGTGGAATAAACCAACATGCACAGTGCAACCATTCCAAAACACTGGACATCTTGGAGACACTTTATCAAATGGCCTGTTTGGAACAGCTAGAATTCATAACCCCAATGAGTTGCTATCCAACCAGAGCATGACCCAGCAAACCTACAGTCAGTACAATGGCAGTGCTGAAATATCAAGACAACCTTGTCAGTTTACAGCCAACCACATCAGGAACTCAGCAAATTATACTGGTGTTAACAGCAGTTTCCAAAACTCAGCTGTTAACAGGATAGATTTCTCCAGTCCTGTAAATATGTGTACACCAGGCTTGTTAAATTTTGTCTCACATCCATCTTACCATGGTGTTAACTTGATGCGACCTCGGGCAGTTTATGCAAACAACATCCAACAGATAAGTTTAAATACTGCTTATGACTGTCCTCAAAGATATCCCAGTGTGCCCTATAGGAGTTTTAATACAGCTCAGTTTAATAACTTCAATCTGTCAAATAATCAAGATTTTGATTCATCACCATTTCAAAATCCATGTAATACCTATTTAAACAATGCATCAAAGACAACACTAAATCCTCCAAGTGCAACACAAACATTTGCTGAAAGTCAGACTGATAATATTTCCAATGAGACTAAATTAGAAAACACTCCACATCAGATTGACAGCTTTAAGATAGAGGAAAACACAAACAAGGACGGCACGTCAGATTCAGAGGAGAGCAATAAAGGCAGGATGGATGCAAGTCCTGAAAGCAATGAAACTGAAAGTGACCAGACTAATTCTGGTTGTGAAGAATGCGATATTACTTTAAACTGATGTAGATACTGAAGGACCTGACAATACTCATAATACTAGAGTAGGTACAGATACTGACAGAACAACTCAGTATACTTTAAACATAGATGAAGCTCAAGATAAACTGTACAGAGCCTTGAGGCTGATTCAACAACTATTGACCTAACTACTGATACAGCTGAAGAAAATATAAATAATGATGACCACTCAGATGATGTTGATCTTCCAGCACCAGCTCAAGCTCACCCACAGGCTAAGAATAGGTATTACACAGAGATTTACAGGCCAAAATGCAAGCCTAACTCATTACCAACATCTGCTAAAGCTTTGGATCTAAGTAAAAAATCAAGTGAAACAGACAGTGAAAGATCAAGGATCAGCACTGCAGCCTAAAATTAGACCATATGGAGAGCCAGGTATTCCACTATCTGCAGTACTGAACTCAGTACCAGCACCAACCCTGGCCTATAGTGGTGCTATGTTGGTACCATACATGAATTCAATCTTTGCAGCCTTGACTCATAATAAGAAACAGTCATTACCTACTGTAGGGAATACAGCCTTGCCTAAGACCACTGATAGTACTCTAAATGCTTCATCATTGACTCCTGCTAGCAGCCAGAACCAGCAGTTAGTGATGTGTCCAAACTATCTGTCTGCAGCAGGCATGTCTGCAAGCTCAGAAAATGTTAATAATTCAACTAACAGCTACTGTTGATTTTGAAGCAGATAAGGAGCCAGCAGTAAATGTGAACAGTATTCCTCTGCCTTTGTATGCAGCACCATTACAGTATCCTGTCCGACCTCTGGTTTCCGTGGTAAATCCTGTCAACAACTTAGGAGGACTCCAGAGGATTGTCAATCCATATCTGTACAGGTAACTTTATTGAGTCAATTTGTTTTGTTGTGTATACTCAGATAACCCAGCCATTAAGTACTTGTACTTGGTTTGTTTGCTAGTCACTTACATGTATTTTCCTTTTATTTTACAACCAACAGATTTTTTTTATCAATAATTGATATATTTTCATGTCATGTCTTTGTGCAAGAGAATTTGATGCAACAAAAAATTCAATAATCATAGATGATGAGTTTATTATTTTGTACATGAAATCTGTGAAATAAAACTAACAGAACATGTCAATAACAACAGGTACATTGATGCTTTCAGTTTTAGCCCACCTGACCTTTGGTCATGTATAGCTTTAAGTATGCTACTTTGTCCATCGTCTCATCCATCTGTCGTCCACAATTGACTTTAAACAACATTTCTCCTACAGCACAAGGTCATTTGCAATTTAACTTTACAGAATTGATCCTTGTAAGCTCCTCTTTCAAAGTTATTTTAAAAAATGAGAATTCCTGTGCAGAACTCTGGTTGCCATGGCAACTGAAGGGAAAAACTTAGAAAATCTTCTTGTCTGAAAGCTTACATAATTATTTGGTATCATCTATTACATCATCTATTGGACGTCTACCAAATTTTTATAAATCATGGCTCTAGGATCAGAATTGGCCCCACCCGAGGGGTCACTTAATTTTACATAGACTTACATAGGAAAAACTTTAAAAATCTTGTCAGAAACCATAAGGCTTTGAGTTAAGATGTTTGGTGTGTAATGATTCTCTAGTAGACCTCTAGCAAGTTTATGCTAATCATAGCCCCTGGATCAAAATTGGCCCAGCTCCAGGGTCTGTTGATCTTACATAGAGTTATATAAGAAAAAAGTTTTAAAAATTCTTTTGTCTGAAACCACAAGGCCTACAGCTTAGATATTTGGTTGATAGCACCATCTAGAGAACCACTACCAAAGTTACATAAATCATGGCTCTGGGTTCAGAATTGGCCCCACCCCAGGGGTCACTTGATTATTACATATACTTGTATAGAATTTTTTTTTTTTAATCTTGTCAGAAACCAGTGGGCCAAGGGTCTAATGTTTTGTATGTAAGTAGACCGCTACCAAGTTCATATGAATCATGGCCCCTGGATCAAAATTGGCCCAGCCCCAGTGGTCACTTGATTTTACATAAAGTTAAGGAAAAGTTTTTAAAAATCTTCTTGTAAGAAATTGAAAGGCCTTGAGCTTCAATAGATATGGTTCAGCACTGCCTAGATAATTGGATAGGCTTTGGAAGATCTTGGCCCTCACCAGGGTACCCAGCCCCCACCCACCTCACCTGACACACGAAAAAAATTGAGTGGGGTAGGAAGATACTTAACTTTCATCCACCTTTGTCCTTGACTGTGACCTACTGACCTACATGTTTTTTGAAGCTACATAATGAAATTTTAACCATTTTTATAATTTTGCATGCAGACTTTGACCTTGGCTAAGCTTGACCTGCTGATCTACTTCCTTGTTTTTGAAGATATTTCACTGAAATCTTAACTATTTGTATAAGTTTGCATACAGACTTCCAGTTTGACCTTGGATTTACCTTGAAATCTTGACCTTTCTTGGTTCAATAATATTTTTTGATATCTGATGTGGTATTTGAACTAAGTGCAATTTGACACAGGCCTTAGGTTTCTAGCCCCTGCACAACCCCCTCCCCTCCACCATTGTTTGATAGTTCTTTCAGGTGAGCAACCCAGGTAATAAAAAAGTTTAAAAAGTGCTTTGAGTTTTGTGATTTCACTGTCTTTAATCACCTTATATATGTCATGGTTTCTGAAATATGCATGATACACACTTACCTTGATGAACTATTTCAGGTTCAACTTAGGTATGCCTATGAATACAGCAACAAATTCAGCATTTGGTACACCACATAACAACAACTGGCACAGTTGGTACAAATGGCAGCAGTAGTTTGTCTGGATGCTTCAAGTTCAACAGTTGGCAGCAAAGAAACTAAAGCTGCAACAAAGACAAAGAAAACAGGGCCTAAGACATTACAGAGAAAAAACTCAGCTGTATATAGTGAAGGGTTATCTAAACAGAAACAAAAGTCAGAGACTAGCTCAGTGAATAACAACATCCTACCATCATTTCAAAGAAGTATTTCAGCTGTAGATGGATTAAGTCTGTCGATACAAGGAAGTAACCTCACGGCCACAGAAGCTACACAGTCAAGTAAGTTCATTTTCTTTGCTGTTGATTTTTCAGGTATGTTATATAAGTTACCTGAAAATCAAAGTTTGTTAGATTGAGTGCTAAGTGTCCCTGAAAGCACTGCCTACATTTTGATAATACCAATTCTGACAAAATTATATACACTATAATTATTTTATTCAAGTATGTAATAAGATGATACAATGAACTCCCTTAAGTAATGTGAATCATTTCTTACTTAAGAGTGACCTTAGATTTAACTCTCTAAATGTCTTCATTTGTGCACGTAAATTGAGTTTTTCAGAAATGTATAAATGAAGAAGCATTATATTTGTGATTGTAGAAGGTTTGATGACTTACCAACCTGTCCCAGATGATAGATTATACAGAACATCGACAGAGACGAAAAAGAAAACATTCAAGGCCAAGCATTTCCCTTTCTCCTTCTTACAAATCGGCTCCTTTGAGGTGAGACTGCCAGCCAGTGACTTACTGATAACTTTACTTGTTAGGGGTAGTGTGTGCACACTGTTTTGATGTGTAAAAAATAGAATTTTGTTGCATATTCACAGACAAGAATAGTATACTTCTTTTTTTTTTGTCTTTTATTACAACCAACAGTAGAATTATAATGGTTTTCTTAGAAATTAACATATGATCAGACTTTTTGTCAGGGTTGCTTGATTTTGGACCTTCATTTAATCTTGTTTCTCTAAAGAGGCATAATTCTAAAGATAATGTTTGTAATTTTTGTGTCTGTAAGCATAATACTCCTTTTATGTGTTCATTTTGTCCCTTGATTTCTTCTTTGGTTTTTTTGCAGTATTCATGTGGTTCAAACTGTAGTGATAAGATGGCTAGAGTGAAATTTCTCTTCAGTAAAAGGTGAGTAAGATGCCTCTTTCATTTAACATGTGACGAAGTTCATGAGTAACTAAGTTCTTCTGAATTCAGGAGGCCAGACTTTGTATGGTTGGTACTTACACTCTTGATCATTATATTTGTTCATTACTTTATTCTTTTTAATTTTTATGTCCCCTGAAGGAGGGCATGCAGTTTTTGAACTGTCAGTCGATCAGTTTGTCATTCCATCCGAAAACTTTAACATTGCCCATTACTTCCTTATTAGTGAATAGATTTACTTCAAACTTGAACCCCTGAATGACCTTGACCTTGGGGTCAGATTGTCAAAAAAAAAAAAACCAAAAAACCCCCAATTATTTTGAATCAACAGATTTAGTTCATGTTTGCTCACAAGAACTTGTTGGGAGAGATCTTCGAAATGATAGTTTTTGAACTGTTAGTCCATCAGGCATTCCATCAGTCCATCTGTCAGTCATTCTGTGCAATAACTTTAACCTTGCCGATAACTTCCTTATTACTAAATGGATTTACTTCATACTTAAACACAACACCCCTTTGGACAAGACCTTCCCACTGACTTATATTTATATGATTGACTTGTGAATTACCTTGACCTTAATTTTTTTACCCTGCATACATGACCTTGATCTTTAGGTCAAATTAAAAAAAAAAAATCTTCTTTTGAATCAACAGATTAAGTTCATGTTGCACAACACCCCTTTAAGAGAGATTATCAAAATGACATATATTCTTTTTACCTTGAGCCCAAAAGGACCTTGACCTTGAGGTCAAATTGTAAAAAAAAAAAGACTACAATTTCTCTTCATATGGTCCTAAGCTCAAAAGTCAAAGCACTACTTTTGGGCTGTTGTCATCTTTGAGTTACAGTTTTTGTTCATTTAAAATAAACAATCCTCAGAATTCACAAACTTTGTTGAAATTTTAACAGACTTAACACCCAAATAGATCCTGTAGCAATCAGTTTGCCTACAGCTTTGCCAACCATCAGTTTGCAAAATAACTTCAACAGCTTAAATAAGATTGAAGAAAGTTTGAAAAACATTATATACCCTAACTTAGTAGTCACCTGGTCCAATGCCATACAAGGTATGGTTATATCTAGTTAGGTGTACATTTTAGGGTGTAAGTTAACCCTTAATGTGCTGGAACCGAAAGTGATTAGCCTTTGCCACCATTAAGAGCCAGGTCAGCCTGCACATCCGTGCAGTCTGACCAGGCTCTATACTGTTGGTAGCTCCATTTTTGTATTTTGATATTGAAATCCCTTAATCTTGAATGGACTGTTCCAAATTCAAAGCTGGGAAAATCCAGTACAAAATTTCAGCATGTTCAGGGTTAAAGATGTTGTTAATGAGTATAAGGTTTAGAATTTTAACTCTTTATCTGTTTTTCCTCCTTAGGGCAATGGTATATGAGTTTCAGTTGGATAGACCAGAAGGTACCTCAGGGATCTGTAAAGACATGGTGGAAATTGAGGTTCCTTTCTCAACAATAGTAAGCCTGTGGCTGTATGACAGAGGTAGATATTCATGGCATTCATTCGAACATAGTGCTTGTTATTTCTGCTGTACATGTGATTGTAATTGAATTTGCTTAGAAGATGTTATTTTAACTCTAACCCTGCTAAATATCTAAAATGAACGTGTCATTCATTTATCCCTCCCCAAAGGCGATGGGGATATTAGAAATGGTCTCCGTCTGTGCATCCATCCAATTTTTTCCGGATGTACAACTCCAAAAGTACTTGAGCAGTTTTCTTCAAACTTCAGACACTGACAGAGCACATTGGGAGGAAGTGCAGTTTTAAGAACAATAACTCTACCTTGCCCACTTTTAGAGTTATTCCCCTTTATCAGATTTACTTGAAAAACTTTGTCTGAAGCATAACTCCAAAAGTACTTGAGGGATTTTCTTAATACTTAATATACTGACATAGCACATTGGTAGGAAGTGTAGTGTGCAAGAGTGATAACTGTTCCTTGCATATTTTTTTGAGGGATTTTCTTAAAACTGCATCGGTGCATTATTTAATCCCCTTCTGCAAAGCGGGGAGGGGATTATAGGAATGGCCTCCGTCTGTCCGTAACACTTTCGTGTCCGCTCCATAACTTTTAAACTGCTGAAAATTTTTTTGAAATAACTTGGCACAAGTGATCACCATTATGAGACGATGTGCAGAGCACAATAATTGGGTTGCTACCCCCAAGGTCAAGGTCACACTTGAAGGTCAAGTGTTAAAATGTCTACATTTCATGTCCGCTCCATAACTTTTAAACTGCTGAAAAGTTTTTTAATTACTTTGCACAAATGATCACCATTATGACACAATGTGCAGAACCCAACATCCAGGTTGCTACCCCCATTGTCAAGGTTAAATGTTCTCCATAACTTTTTGACTTTATGGAAGATTTTAAATAACTTGGCACAAATAATTACTATCATGAGACTATGTGCTTATAATATGCATGGCACAACATCAAGGTCAAGGTTGGTTAAAGGTAAAGAAGTACACATTCATGTCTGCTGGGGAAAGGGAAAATTTACTGACTGAATGGTGAATAGTGCAGACTATCATCAGACTGCATGGATGTGCAGGCTGATCTTGGTCTACAGTAGTCCCAAAGGCAGAGCCAGTTGCCTCCAGCAGGGTAAGGGAGGATAAATGCAGAGGCAGTTCATCATTGTTTCTGTTGTTACAGATATGAGACTAGAGGTTAAAGTGGCTCCGAAATCTTTTCTTGGAAAACGACGACCAGAGAAAAATACTACATCAAAAATCTATAGTTCTACAGTTTACAATAGAAAACTGCAAAGGGATATTACAGATGGACAGTTAACTACTGCAGTATATCATTATGTAAGAGTTTTTTTATTCTTGTTATGTTGTCCTTCTACAAGGCAGCATTTGATGTTCAGAATTTAAAATATCATTATGTTTACAGTTGCTAAAAATGGTATCCCACATGGAAGTCAGGTATTGTAGCTGATAAAGTATACACTATTCAAGCCTTTTCCAAAACCATGATGCTAGGCCTTAGATTGTTGTTGTACAGACTTGTGTAGAAAAAAATTCTGCAATTTTCAGAGTTGAGAGATTTTGGAATGAAACTTTATCTTTCTTCAAATTCAGGTTCAGTTCAGGAAGTGCTGTGCAGCTCGTCTCAAGTCAGAATTGCGTGAATTTGATACAAGATTTGAGGTAATGCTTCGTCTTCCATTGATTGAGGATTCATCCAAGTCCTTGAAACCAGAAACCAGACAACCTACGAGCCAGTTACTGGATCCCAGCATATGCTTGCCGGATATTGACAGTGTCAATAATAATTTTGGTAAATTTACATGGCACATTTATGAAGTGATTTAATATCCTAAAAATTAGTATGTAAAATTGTAACAAATTGAAGGAAATGGGGACTTAATAATTTGCTTGGATAATTAGGAAGCTTGAATATAGTGATGTATATATATAATCATTGATTCCAATACCGCTACTTTTTCATTTGCTAAAACACCCCAAAGTAAATGTTGGTCCAATATTATATTGGCAATATCCTTAATGTTTTATTGAACATAAAAAAAGACATTTGAATTATAATGATAATAAATGAAACAAAATATCTAAATAAATTAACAGCAGTAAAGTTTCTTTTGAAACTTGATTTTTCTTTTTCAGTAGTTTTAAACTTGTATAAAATCAGAGTTTTATTGGTGATAATTTAAAGCCTGTTTAAATGAATCTGCTATTCTTAGTTTCAGTTTCTCAGCCAGAATGTTCTCAAGAATTGTCACTTATTGTGAGTTGTGCTTGTACCAGTGGGTGCTCTGCCGCATCGTGTCAGTGCTGTGTGAAGGGAACAACATGTACTGAGGGCATATGTGTTTGTGTAAACTGTAGAAACCCACTAAACATTCTGCACCAGCTGGGGCTCCCAGCAGATAGGGCCAGAACAGACCCATGTCTCATGGAAAATATTTATCAGGTATGGAATTGAGCTTCTTCAGACATTAGAGGATTAATTGAGATGACTTCAGAGATGTGTTGCCATTCTGTCAGTGTCATGGACATTATACTTGAAAAATTTGAAAAGTTGTCCTTTTCGTAACACTGACTCTATTATGAAAGCATTTTAAAGTTGTTTGAATATTATCATAGAAGAAGCATTTATTGAGGATATTCAGTATTGTCAGTGGCCTGAAGTCAAGGTCAGTCCTTGTGTAGTTATTACTTGTGTACCAAATTTTGTATATATTTAAATAAATATTACAGATAAAAAGGCTGGACTATTACGTGAAGACCCAGTTGATCCTGGAGTGTTGCCGTATACCTGTGTTACTGTTTAGTTGTATACCAGGAGAGGTGAGATGTGTTGGCCACAACTGTTCTGCAAGATACAAATACTCTTGGTGTACAGGTATATAGTCTCTTCCATTCATTCATAGAAAAATGTAAGCAGGGCTCTTGTGAGGGGGCAATTCGTGTGAAGACGTCGCCTCACTGTCTCAAATTTCACCTTACATGAAGATCAAAGGGAAAGATCTAGTCACCTTGTAATAATCTAGTTGATCTCGGCAAACATGGATAATAGTCAATATTGATAATCATAGGGTGTCATAAAATGATGTATGTTTTTTTACAATACACATAAACAATTGCTTACCAGTCACTCATTAGGGAATCCCCATAAAACTCCACCTCTCGCTATTTCTTGCCATATAGCCATGCGTGACATATAGAGCGAAGACTCCTGCCCATGTTATTTATATCTTTAAAACCAGAACATATAAATCAGCTAAATGATCACTAGATTGAGGTCAGGTGATCTTTGAGCAGTGCCAGCAATTAAACTCAATAGGTATGTATATTGTATCACGAGACAAAAAAGGTACAGTCAGTCAGGTTTTCTATGAAAAACAAGTCGGCAATAAAAGTTTTACAGTTCGATTTTTGATCATTGTTTTCAAAAAAGTCTGTGTATCAATAGTTGATATTAGTTTCATTACTCCTATTAAAGTCGATCTATAAACATTAATCTTTGAATCGAAATTGAAATGTTCAGTCAGACTGGTAATACAGGGCGATGTGCCCAAACCAGGATGAAAACACAAATTAGAGTTTGAAAACAGAATTGCCTGCAAAAAAAATCACCAGATCTATGAATCTGGCATTTCATACAATTCAGGAAGAAAATAATTTTTGGCACTGTAAAATATGTAGGCAGGCAAAATTTGACACTCCTTGCACTAAAGGACAAAAAGTTGCTGCGAAAACTACGAATCACACTAGACATTGCTTATAAATAAAACCATGACAAGAGCTAAGAATACTCAATTACTCTTGTATATTAACAAATGGTATTTTGTTCAGTTTAGTGACTGATACCTTCCTATGACATGTATTAAGGTTTTAAAATGATCCCTTCAAATTAAAAATGTCCCCAAAGTGAACCAATAGATGGTAATCATGACCCCCTTCTGAGGGGAAAACCTGAATGTGTTTTTCATATAGAGATACCATCCTTACATGTTCATGTATTTATAAAACTGCATTTGTTTGTGTTAATTGCTGTATTTTATCATACTTAGTGTATAAAGTTTGCATTTACAAAATAAAGTTATTAACTGTTGATTTGTTTTTACTTTCATCATAAGTACTGGTTGATAGAAGAGATCAGTTAATAAAAGGAAATTATTAACATACATTGTCTGAAACAAAGAATAATATACAATGTTCACTTCTCTCTGAAGTCTGTCCACTTCTCCCTTACCTGGGAGAAGTGACTTCTCCCAAAATTCTGAGCCTAGCGAGAGCCCTTTGTAAGGGGTGTGGCATTGCAGCTAATCAGCTTATTTCAGTATTTTGTACAATTTAAATGTCAATACATCCAGAATAAAGTTTCATGTAAGGAAGATAACGAGCTTTTACTGGCATCAGAAGCATCGCTTTTAACATAAAATAATATAGTAAATCAGTAAAAAAAAAAAGGTCGCATTTCCTTTTAGTTAAAATAACTTCTGGAAGAATCATTTTTTGACAGTAAATGAAAGTTCACAGGGTTTGTTGACTTTAATTATGTAAAAAATTTACCTTTCATAATTTACTACATTTGACAATTATCTGCTATATTTTAGCTCGTCTGTTGAATGAGGACTCTACCCCAAGGAATCACTGTGTGAAATGTGGAATGTGTACTGACTACAGAAATCTTCATTGCCATGTGAGACCTTTTTTTTTTTTACTTTATAGTCACCAAAATTATTTAAGAAGGCTCTGTTTTTTATCTAATATTATGAAAAGATAAGTGTTTCTGAGTATTTTGTCACTTAGACCTAAGTCAAGATGAAGTAAGTTTTCATTAACCCGCATGACATGCTTGCAAGCATGTATATATACTGAGCTTTCGTGATCTGGCCAATATGGCCCTTTTGTCTAGTTGAGGATATTCATATCTATGTTGTCACTTTGACATTACTATTATGATCCAAAAAAAACACTGCATAATTCTATGCAATAATACATCATTTGTTAAATTATTCAATATATACAATATATTAGAATCACATTGTGAAATTTGTACATACTAAACTCATGTAATTATTTTCATATATAAAGGGCAGAACTTTTGAGAATATATAGGTGATTTAACTTTTGAGAATATATAGGTGATTTAAAATACATTCATTTGGTTTATTTTTCAAACTTTGGATTATGAATTAAAACTGTATTTAATTTACTAGCCTAATTGATTTTAGTTGTAACCACTTATCATCACCTTTATGGCTTAGCTAGCAATGAAAGATCTTTGACACTTTGTTATCTTTAGCAAAATGCTAATAAGGCTGTAAATGTCACAACTCTGCCACAGCACTGGACTCCCTAATTGTTTTTAATTTGTACATCTTAACATCATCTTTATGGCTTGACCAGCTAGAAAGCCTTTTGTCTCTTTGTTTCTAAGAAGACTGAAATGCATAATCACTATTAAATGGCAGGTGTCAAACCTTTCAGCAAATACTTATCAAGTCTGAAACTTTAATATCTTGTACTTTAATTGCAATTTGTCTCATCCCACCTGGAAGAAACGTTACAATATAAACTAAGAGTTGGCCCTGCAAGTCATTCTGATTTTGACTGCAGAGGAATAAACGTATTTTCAACTTCGAAATCGTTTCTTTGACACTATTCCAGGTATGTGGATTTTATTTGTTTTACTTAAATTGTTGTTTGAATTCTTCTATTTGTTTAAAAAAAATGCTTTTTATCATAGTTAAGTATGAAAAACTTACTGCATTCAGCTTAAGCATTTTTATTAATTATTGAATGTCTCTTTAAGTAATTATATTAGAATTTTCTTATGTAACATGAATTTGGAAAAGAACTCAGAATTATTCAAGTAAATCTTTCCATAACTCCTTATTATACATTGCATGTACTATAAATTTCATCAAATGAACATTTCTTTTTAAATGTCATCAAGGAACATGTTTCTTTGAAGTAGATATTCAGCCGAGATATTGTATATATGTTCTGTAATGTTTTTGAAAAAAAATTACAGATTTTCTTTATGAAAACTTACTGTTCAGTGTTATGTCTTTTTAAAAAAAAAGGTCTTTTTTTTAAGTAGATACTTTAGTCAGGATATTGTATATATGTTCTTTATTGTTTTTAAAAGAAATTACAGATTTTCTTTATAAATAATTTTTGTTGAAAGTAATGATAAGGACAACTACTGATCTTTAAAATCTAGAATTTATGTATCATTTTTTGTCACTACCTCTTACAAAGCTAAGCGAGATTTTTTACAATTAAAATTTACAATTATTGTTTCCCCAGATATTTAATGATAAGAAAGACTTATTTTAAAAGCTTTCATTTTCTGAACTCCTGATCATGTTCAGAAACTATATGTTATTCTAGAAACTGTAATTATTCTATGAAACTTTATTTTGGATAAAAGTGAAATAATTTTGATATTGTGTTTTGAAAATCAAATGATTAATTCTTTAATAAATTTCAATCTCGACAGAATTTTATTGCTTTACAAGTATAAAATGCATTGATATGTATGACATGTGTTAACATTGATTTTAAAACTTTGCATTGTATTTGTATTGTACAATTCTGATTTTGACTGCAGAGGAATAAACGTATTTTCAACTTCGAAATCGTTTCTTTGACACTATTCCAGGAAATTTGCCATACGAGAGTGTGAGATCGTTAAAACTGGTGGAGTAAGAAGAGGTTCGTGAACGGAGTGACATATGTCCACACCGATCAACCATTATTACTTGAGATCAACAACAGATCAACCTACTGTGGGAAATACAGGCCTAGAAGCTGAAACTATTTCAGAAGATTCATTGGACCTGAGCGACCTTGAGGGTTCTATAGTTTTCACAGACGAGGAGGAGCCGGAACCACAGGAAATGGCAACTCCTCATATAACGATATCTCCATTCCATGGCAACCCTGGGGAGAGGGCAGAAGAATGGCTGGCATGGTATAACAACTTTGCCGATGTCTATAACTACAATGAGGATAAAAGGCTTAGGATGCTGCCATTCTATCTTAAGGACCATGCTGTTGCTTGGTATACATCCCTGCCAAGTGAAACTAAGGACGATTTCACAGCACTCACAGACGCACTAAAACAGCGATTTAATGGAAGTGATGGACTTGATCGAAACATGGCTCTGCTTTCGCTGAGTCAACAACGTGGGGAATCCTGCACCAGTTATTTCACACGCATTCTGAAGGTAACGAACAATCAACGATACCCAGAAGACCTATTAACAAGTGTAGCGTTAAAGGGCCTCAATGCAGAAATTAAGACTATAGTTATGCCGCAAAACAACCTAACACTGGAAGACCTGCGCAAGGCTTCTATCATGGCAGAAAGGACTGTGGCAGCAACTGCCTCATCTATCTGTGCTGCTACAAACTTCCAAGACAATTTGAGTCGTCAGCTGAAAGAGATGATGGAGAGACTCGCCCAAATGGAACTTCGGTACCAGCAGCCAAGACAGCAAGATCCTCAGCCAACCTGGAGCCGAAACAGAAACCAGAAAGGGAGCCGAAAAGCCAAGAGGGAAAGTCAGATGCAAGGGACAACTGATGACGAGATCAAGTGTGCAAGATGTGAGGGTAAGTTTTCTCACACTATTGAAAATTGTCCAGCATATGATAAAACTTGTTCTTATTGTGGCAAAAGGGGTCATTTTACTGAAACTTGTTTTAAACGTAAGAATGATTTGGCTAGCAGTAAGCAAAGCTAGGGACTCGCGTCCATTCGTAAGTGTAGTAATTCACCTGCGGATGGGCACAACATGGGCAAAGATTTTCAAGGTTCAAATAAAAGTGCTGACATTTCAAAATCACAAGGTGCTAGGAAAACTAAAACTAAATTAAAACAAGATATCCAAAATAAAGAAAACTGTTCAAAAAATAATGACTCAGATTCTAAAAATTTAAAGACAAAATCAAATTTTGAAGAAGTAATTGTAGCTACATCTTTGGATAGAAACACTATTTTGTTAGAAATAAATGAAAGAAAAACACGAGCTCTCATTGACTCTGGTGCAAGCATCAGTTGTATCCAAAAGTCTGTTCTTGAAAAACTGGATCAGAACAAGAATATTGAAATTCAACCATCAAAATTGTCTCGGATTATTGGTGTTGGGGGTGAACAACACCAAGTTTTTGGCCAAGTAACTTTAAAGTTAAACATTTCTGGATTGAAAATTGACCAAAACTTCATAGTGCTAGAACATTTACATCACTCTGTAATCTTAGGTCTTGACTTCATGAAAGATTATCATGTAAAAATTGACTTTCATAAAAAGATAATGACTGTGATGGATGAACTGGTCTCAGTATCTCTAATCTGTGATAGTAAATTTGGCTATGTTAGATGTATGAAACCTGTTGACATACCTGCTGAAACCGAGATTGATATACCAGTACGCATTTCTAGAGAGTACAAAAATGATACAGTGCTATTAGAACCATCTGAAAATTTACATTCAGTTAACCTTGTTGGTGCTAGATGTCTGGTAACTACTTGTAAGGGCAAAGCTATTATGAGGGTACTTAATCCTACAAAATCTACTATAAAAGTGCTTCCAAACAGAATACTTGCACATGTAAATGTCATTGACTGTAACGAAATTTACTCTTTTGATAAACCTTGTGCTGATTCTGTCTCTAATGTCAATCTGAATGCTGAATCTACTCAGGAAATTCCACATAAAGAAGATATTCATTTCAACATTCAAAATGACAATTTGACCAAACTGGAAAAGCAAAAACTTCAAAATTTTCTTAACAAAAATCGTGATGTTTTTTTCGACTTCTTTAGCTGATTTAGGTCATACAAATCTATTTTCGCATAAAATTGAAACAGTTCCAGGAGCTAAGGCTCCGCGTCTTCCTCATTATCGGCAAGATCCAGTCAAAAAGGCTGAAACTGAAAGACAAACCAATGAACTGTTAAAGGCAGGTTTAATTCAAAATTCAACCAGTTATTGGAATTCTCCTGTTGTATTAGTCAAAAAGAAAGACAATTCGTGGAGGTTTGCAGTTGATTATAGGAAATTGAATCAAATAACAGAACCAATTTCGCAACCTCTTCCCAGATTAGAAGATGTTTTTGATGCTTTAGGTAATAGTAAAGCTAAGGTTTTTTCCACTCTGGATTTGAACTCGGCCTTCTATCAGATTGAGCTGGATCCTGAAACACGCCACAAGTCAGCGTTTGTGACTCATGAAGGTGTTTTTGAATGGCTTCGATTACCATTTGGTCTTCGAAATGCCCCAATGACCTTCCAAATGCTGATGAATCTTGTACTTAAGGGGCTGAATTGGAAACATGTATTATGTTATATCGATGACATTTTTGTGTTCAGTCCAGATTTTGATACTCATCTTAAGCATCTTGATGAAGTGTTTCAGAGACTGAGGGATGCAAATCTCACTCTCAAACCTTCAAAATGTCATTTTGGTGTTGACAAGGTTATATTCCTAGGTCACATCATTACTGAAAATGGTGTTAGTGTTGATACGGAAAAGACTGACAAGATCAAGAACTTTCCCGTACCAACAACGCAAAAAGAATTAAGAGGATTCTTGGGTCTTTGCAACTATTATCGTCGCTTTGTTTCAAACTATGCTAAAATCTGTGTACCTATGAATAAGTTACTTAAGAAAGAAATAAGAAAGAAATTTGCAAAAGGTGATTGGACAGATGAATGTCAAAGGGCTTTTGAAACTTTGAAGTCCGCATTAATTAGTCCGCCTATATTACGCTTTCCTGACATGAACAGAGATTTTATCCTAACCACAGATGCTAGTGGCCACGCTTTAGGATACATTTTAGGACAAATTGATGATGATGGTCATGAATATGTTGTATGTTATGGTGGTAGAGCTATACGTCCAGAGGAGAAAAATTGGACTGTAACTGAACTTGAATGTTTGGCAGTCAAATGTGGCATTGAAACCTACAAGCATTATTTAACTCATAGACCATTCACTGTCTATACTGATCACAAAGCTCTTCAATGGTTAAGAAAGCAAAAAGATCTAACTGGTAGGCTTGGTAGGTGGTCTTCAAAACTGCAAACATTTGATTTTGAAATTAAACATAGAAAGGGGACCAAAAATCAAAATGCTGATGCTCTCTCTAGGATCAATTATGATAAATTAGGTGCAAATAGTGTTGGTGTTCCAGATCCTGTGAGGTCTGAGCACTCCCATGGTGCTGTCATACTAACAAGTACTGTGGAAGCTGTTCGGAAACCACAGCCTGAAATATCTGGCACTCTACAGTGTGATTCTGAAACTGACAGTGTTGTACAAATGACTAACACTGCGGTAGAGGTGTCCATTGCTAGCCCAACTGATACTTCCAAGTCTGACAACATTGTGAAAATGACTAATGTTGCAGTCAAGGGGACTATCCAGGGTGAACATTGCACTTCCCATGATGGCAACCAATTTGCTAAAGAATTACAGCATAAAATCTCCCCATTTAATGTTCAAAATTCTCCTGTAGCTAACATTGACATAAATATATCAGATGTAGAACAGGAAAAACATTCAGTCAAATGTGGTGAATCCTTGTCGGGCATTATTGTGAATAATAATCAATATGTCAACATGGAGTCCAACATAATTTCTGATTTTGATAGTGTTCAGTCTCGCACTGTTAACTCTCTGCAGGGGTCTTCTGTGCTCATTGAAATAACACTTGAGTATCAGGATTCACCTGTGGCTTGTGTGACAGATGCTTCTGACTCTGAACCACTGTCAAAATTACAAGGTGAATGTCCTGACTTTAAGGATATTTTAGCTTATCTTGTCAAGAGGGAATTACCTGAGGATCCCAAACAAAAGGATATAGTCACTGTTGTTGCTAACAACCAATATGAGGTCAAGGATGGTGTTCTGTATCACATATATACAGCTAGGACCAAAGCAGGTAAAGATAAGAAAGTCTTAGATCCAGACAGATTACTTCTTCAACTGGCAGTGCCTAGGGTAAAAAGGAAGGAAATATTGGAAGGTTACCATGACTGCTTGGCTGGAGGAGGTCATTTTGGTGTTAACAGAACTTTTGGTGCAATAAGACAAAAGTACTTTTGGCCCAAAATGTACCAGGAGATTGAGAATTATGTGAAGACCTGTGAAACATGCCAACGAACTAAAATCCCACGCAATCGTTACCCACCACCACTTACTCCATTGCCAGTTGAGGAACCATTTTCAAGAATTCACATTGACATCTTAGGACCACTACCAAAATCAAAGGAGGGATACCAATATGTTCTCTTAATAGTGGATTCATTTTCCAAATGGACAGAAGCTCATCCACTCAGGACTCAGGATGCCAAAGACACTGCTAATGTCTTGTACAATGAGATATTTACAAGATATGGTGCACCACGTACTATCGTCTCAGACCGCGGTAAAAATTTTATGTCTAAGCTGGTGGGTGCTCTCTGTGAGATGTTTGAAGTAAAGAAACATCACACGACGAGTTACCATCCACAGACAAATGCTACCGTGGAACGTGCCAATAGTACATTAGCTCAAACATTACGGGCTTACATTGAGAAGGACCAAATGAATTGGCCGTCTCTACTTCCTAGCATTATGATGGCGTTTAGGGCAACTCCATGCACTGAAACAACTGGTTTTAGTCCATACGAGTTGTTATTTGGCAAGAACATGCACTTGCCAGTAGATACAACATTAATTCCTAAGCCATCATTAGGGAAAGATGCTGAACAATATTTTACAGATCTTGTTGCAAAGCTGAAGATGTGTAAAGACATTGCAAAGAAAAACATGGAAACGAAGCAAATAAAAGCAAAAAAAACGCTTTGATCTTGGTGCAAAGGCACCAACATTTAAGGTTGGGGACACTGTTGTGTTAAAACAGGAGAAAGTTCCACAGGGGCTTTCACCCAAACTGTATGTTAAGTGGGATGGCCCATACCGAATAATGGAATTGGGACCAAACTACACATACATCCTTAAACATATGGAAACTAACAAAACTTACAAGTATGCCAATGCTGCAAGACTTAAATTATATCATGAGCGACAGAATGATAAAAACAATGAAAATCCGCTCAATTTCATTCCTGAAAATATCACCCAAGGCAATGATACCCCACAAACTGTGGATAACCAGGTTGATGAAGAAAATGTTCAAAATCAACCTGAGCAATATGATGCAAAGTCAAATGACATACGCATAATACATGCCAGCAAAAAGGGGAAAAAACAGTGGTTTAAGGTACTTTGGCCTGATAATACAAAGAAATGGATACATGAACCTTATGTTAATCCAAACATAATCAAAGAATACTTAATGAAGTATAACAGAAATGGAAAGAAAAGGAAGAACAAGTACTTCCATAAATCTAGCAACTAATCACTTGAAATGTTTAATATATTGTTGTTGTCATGAATCCTAATGGCCACATCTATCTCCAATTCTTTTGATCTAAAAATATAAAATTCCAGTAATGAGCCCAACAACATATCTCCTGTTGTCTTTAAGTGCTAAACTCTCCTACCTTGGTTCATTACCGGCATTTTATCCGACTTACTCTCCTTACTTTCAGGATTCACTGGCGGCCGCAGTCTGTTGACCATTTTCATTCTGTTTGGTTTACTGGGCTTATGTGGAGGAACACAAATGTTCCAGAGACTGAATTATGGTGTGGTGTTTAAACAAACAGATCACATCATATTAGCTAGAGACTTTTGGTACCATACCTTTGAAATAGAAGCTCCTAGTGAAATCTCTACTCCCTTCCTTGCTATGTGTAGAAGTGGTAATTCAACTTGTGCTATGATTTCTCATATTATAACTCAGTTAAATAGTGTACGTTCAGAAACTTCAGCTAGGATGAATGCTACTAAAAGCACTATTGAGGATCTTATTCCAGAAACAACAGTTCACAAATCCAGAAGTCGTCGTGCTTTACTGCCTTTCATAGGAAAATTATCTAAAAGCCTATTTAACACTGCTACCATGGATGATGTGAATATTTTGGCAAGCCATATGAATAAACTAAACAAAATTGCTACTGGCCTTTCAAAAGCACTGACACAACATGAAGATCATCTCAGTTCTTATATAACAACTGCAAATAGCAGAATGGACAATCTCATGTCTGGAATCAAAAATAATATGCTACAAATTCAATACATTCAAACAGAATTACATACTACCACGCAAAATTTGGAGTATTCATTTGAATATATGATGGGCATATTAGTTGATCAAATTCAAACCTCTACATCACTTAATCATGAGTTAGATGAATTCAAGCTTGGTATAATAAGTTTAGTCAATGGTGTACTGTCACCACTACTCATACCAAATGATGTTTTGTCTGGTACTCTAAATGATATACAAAATTTGTTGGAATCTAAATTTCCAGGTTTTTATTTGTCTCTGTCTAGCTTAAATGAGGTGTATTCAGAGTGCAAATATATTTTTGCTAGAAATGGCTCTAAAATATATGTAACACTTAAACTTCCTATTTCTAACTTTAAGGAACCATTGCAATTGTATGATGTTATTTCTGTTCCTGTTCCTATCAATGCATCATCAGAGCATGCAACTCAACTTTTGGACCTACCAAAAACATTCATTCTTACTACCAACCAACAGTATTACGCTGCTCTGGACCATTTTGATTATACAAATTGTTTTGGCAAAACTGTAAAGTATTGCAAACAAAATATTGCATTATCTCCAGTAACGTCTCAGTCATGTATTTTGGCACTGTTTGCAAATGACAAAGATTTAGTCAGGTCTCATTGTGATTTTAGGTATGTTCAACATGCAATTAAGCCTAAAATTATGGAACTGGCTCCAAACTCATTGTTATTATATCGTACTCCACTTTTATCAATGGAATGCTTAAAGGAACATAAAATGATCCAAGGGTGTGATTTTTGTATATTTACTTTGCCATGCAGATGTTCTGTGTCTACAAATGATCATTATTTTGCATCAAGATTAGCATCTTGTCATAGTAGTGATACTAATGTTACTACTGTACATCCAGTCAATTTAGCTTTACTTCAGCATTTCTTTGATACATCCTTTGTTGATAAGATATTTGGTGATACAACTTTTGTTTCACCTGTTAATGTTAGTATTCCACAACTGAAAATTTACAAGCATGAAATGTCTGATGTAATTGCAGATGATACCAAAGCTCATCTCAGTTTGTCTAAAATGGCAGATGCTGCAAAAAAAATGATGCAGTCATATTCAAGTCTTTAACTGAACCATTATTAGACAACCAAATTCAACTAAGTTCCAACTGGCCAGATATGGACAGTATATTACTTATAAGTACTATGGCAACTACTGCCATTTTGGCTGCTCTTTTGTTTTGGACTATCTGTAAGGTTCGCAAACTTACTACAACTTTAGTTTTGTTGCAAAACATGCAAACATGTAAAGCTTCAATAACTGAAATTCCTTCATTTATTTATAAATCAAATAAAAACTCTGCGGTTGAAGCAGCAGATAATTTTTATATTGGTATTACTTGGGACCATGTTAACTTCTTTATGCTGATCACCTTGGTTTGTTTAACTGTTTGTATAGCTTGGAAGCTGTTTCAAAACAAACAAGCATCAAAACTTTGTTTAGAACTAACATGTGGTTCGAAATGTGCAATCCTTGACATAATCACATTGCCTATGTGCCCTATGCATTATGATATCAATGTACCGGTATCTATTACAAATTTTGATATCACTGGTCATTGGTACTCCCCAAAGTTGTCTGTTTTATGGCCAGATTTTAGTATTAAAAACATACTGACAAATCAAGTTGTATATATCCATTCAGAAATTCACATAAGCATATTGACTGCTTACAAACTGAAATACATTTTTGCACAACCATTTTTTGTATATTTGTACAAGTTTCATAACGGTGTCATGATACCCATTCGCAGTTCAAATTAATATGTGTTTTCTTCTGTGCTGGACAATCTAAAATCAGTGAGAAAACTTACCCATATTACATATGGAAACTTTATAATATTGTGTGTTTAATGATACAACATTTATTTCAGGTACTGATCATATTGTTTATATGAATGATACACTTGTTGCCTGTAAGATCTATGTATAATATCTCCACATTTTTTTTTTTTCAAACTTTGGGGACCAAAGTCTTCAAAGCAGGAGGGAACTATTATGATCCAAAAAAAACACTGCATAATTCTATGCAATAATACATCATTTGTTAAATTATTCAATATATACAATATATTAGAATCACATTGTGAAATTTGTACATACTAAACTCATGTAATTATTTTCATATATAAAGGGCAGAACTTTTGAGAATATATAGGTGATTTAACTTTTGAGAATATATAGGTGATTTAAAATACATTCATTTGGTTTATTTTTCAAACTTTGGATTATGAATTAAAACTGTATTTAATTTACTAGCCTAATTGATTTTAGTTGTAACCACTTATCATCACCTTTATGGCTTAGCTAGCAATGAAAGATCTTTGACACTTTGTTATCTTTAGCAAAATGCTAATAAGGCTGTAAATGTCACAACTCTGCCACAGCACTGGACTCCCTAATTGTTTTTAATTTGTACATCTTAACATCATCTTTATGGCTTGACCAGCTAGAAAGCCTTTTGTCTCTTTGTTTCTAAGAAGACTGAAATGCATAATCACTATTAAATGGCAGGTGTCAAACCTTTCAGCAAATACTTATCAAGTCTGAAACTTTAATATCTTGTACTTTAATTGCAATTTGTCTCATCCCACCTGGAAGAAACGTTACAATATAAACTAAGAGTTGGCCCTGCAAGTCATTCTGATTTTGACTGCAGAGGAATAAACGTATTTTCAACTTCGAAATCGTTTCTTTGACACTATTCCAGGTATGTGGATTTTATTTGTTTTACTTAAATTGTTGTTTGAATTCTTCTATTTGTTTAAAAAAAATGCTTTTTATCATAGTTAAGTATGAAAAACTTACTGCATTCAGCTTAAGCATTTTTATTAATTATTGAATGTCTCTTTAAGTAATTATATTAGAATTTTCTTATGTAACATGAATTTGGAAAAGAACTCAGAATTATTCAAGTAAATCTTTCCATAACTCCTTATTATACATTGCATGTACTATAAATTTCATCAAATGAACATTTCTTTTTAAATGTCATCAAGGAACATGTTTCTTTGAAGTAGATATTCAGCCGAGATATTGTATATATGTTCTGTAATGTTTTTGAAAAAAAATTACAGATTTTCTTTATGAAAACTTACTGTTCAGTGTTATGTCTTTTTAAAAAAAAAGGTCTTTTTTTTAAGTAGATACTTTAGTCAGGATATTGTATATATGTTCTTTATTGTTTTTAAAAGAAATTACAGATTTTCTTTATAAATAATTTTTGTTGAAAGTAATGATAAGGACAACTACTGATCTTTAAAATCTAGAATTTATGTATCATTTTTTGTCACTACCTCTTACAAAGCTAAGCGAGATTTTTTACAATTAAAATTTACAATTATTGTTTCCCCAGATATTTAATGATAAGAAAGACTTATTTTAAAAGCTTTCATTTTCTGAACTCCTGATCATGTTCAGAAACTATATGTTATTCTAGAAACTGTAATTATTCTATGAAACTTTATTTTGGATAAAAGTGAAATAATTTTGATATTGTGTTTTGAAAATCAAATGATTAATTCTTTAATAAATTTCAATCTCGACAGAATTTTATTGCTTTACAAGTATAAAATGCATTGATATGTATGACATGTGTTAACATTGATTTTAAAACTTTGCATTGTATTTGTATTGTACAATTCTGATTTTGACTGCAGAGGAATAAACGTATTTTCAACTTCGAAATCGTTTCTTTGACACTATTCCAGGAAATTTGCCATACGAGAGTGTGAGATCGTTAAATTACATCCTAGTTTAATTACATCTGTGCATTTTCGTTAGTCTATGATAGGTCACATGACTCAGGATATCAATGACTATACAAAGCTGGCACTGGATGTAACAAAATGGTGAACATTTTATGATCTTTTGTTCAGTAGTTTGTATGAGATTCAGTCTGTTGTACCCTGGTATTGTCTGGAATCATGTTAGATATGTCCTCTTTCTAAAACGGTTATATGACAATAGTCTTGCTATAGGACAAACAGTGACCACTGGTTTAAATGAATTTAAGTGGACATTTTGCATATATTGCAGTTATCTTAGGCTAACATGTTCCTGTTATGTCAGCCAGTCAGCCATGACTGTTACCAGGCTTGCAGAAATCTGACAAATTGTTGGTCCAGACTGACTCAGAATCTCTGGGACCGGTTCGAATTTCCGAAAGGGGAGAGGTGGTGGTAATCGTCAGGCAGTTGGACCGATTGAGTTTCAAACATTTCTGCAACCCTGATTAGTATCTAATATGTCACTCATCTGTCTTAGATATAAGTTGGTTCCTTAATAGTGAGGTAATACTAGCAGATTTTTGTTTTCATTTTCAGAGATGCAACATTTGTTATTTTGCTGGTGAGAATCACACAAGGAAGTGTCCTATTTGTGACAGCAATGGCAAAGAAAAACCTAGCAATTCACCCAGGGACTGCCAGGCTTAAAATACCTTACAGTCCCAAAAACATGAAACTTGATACTTGGTTATTACAAGCCTTTATCAGATATACTGTAGAAATCAGCTAGATTATCTATATGCATAGAGTAAGCCTGAGAATTTACAGATGTGCACAGTCACAACATAAATCTTGTTATGACAGTTCTTTTTTCTAAGTGTAAACTTTTAAGTTTTGTTAAGATTTGCCCGTCTCAGGAAAAGACAGTTTATGGGCATGCAAAATGTGGACAGTGTCCAGCAGATATGTTCTGTTAAGTTATATTCTCAGCTGACTTGTACCATCATGATGTATTGTCACAAATTCAAAATGATTTATGCTATCGGAAGATCAGTATAATATATCTAGAATATTGAATAATGACTTGATTCTTCAAGACCTAGGGGGTCGGTAAATAAGTTTCGTTTTGTTATTTTGTTCTAAGAGATTATGGATTTCTTTTTTTCTAGTCTGTTTTTTGTAAATTGATAGAATGTTAAGTTATTTAGCAAATCTGAGTTTCTTTTGTTAACATGTGTCATTGTTGTTCTATACAATGTACATCTCATTCTTAACCCCTCAGTTTATGTCAACAAAATTCCTAATGGTTGTTTATTATAGATAGGAAGATTCAGGCGTCATTAAATACGTTTCATTTTGTTTTCATGTATTTTGTTATTTCTTTTGGTTTAATTTGTTATTGACCAATTTTAGCTCACTTGAGCACAATGGCTCAGGTGAGCTTTCAAGATAGTACTTTGACCTTTGTCATGTAGTGTGTGTTTTCCCTTTTCAAGAATTTGCTTCAGATGATTTCACCTCCAATACCACTGGTTGTATTGACTTGTACCATCGTGATGAATTGTCACAAATTCAAAATGATTCATGCTATCGGAAGATCAGTATAATATATCTAGAATATTGAATAATGACTTGATTCTTCAAGACCTAGGGGGTCAGTAAATAAGTTTCGTTTTGTTATTTTGTTCTACGAGATTATGGATTTCTTTTTTTCTAGTCTGTTTTATGTAAGTTGATAGAATGTTAAGTTATTTCGCAAATCTGAGTTTCTTTTGTTAACATGTGTCATTGTTGTTCTATACAATGTACATCTCATTCTTAACCCCTCAGTTTATGTCAGCAAAATTCCAGATGATTGTTTATTATAGATAGGAAGATTTAGGAGTCATTAAATACGTTTCATTTTGTTTTCATGCATTTTGTTATTTCTTTTGGTTTAATTTGTTATTAACCAATTTTAGCTCACTTGAGCATAATGGCTCAGGTGAGCTTCCAAGGTAGTACATTGTCCTTTGTCATACAGTGTGTGTTTTCCCTTTTCAAGAATTTGCTTCAGATGATTTCGCCTCTAATACCACTGGTTGGAATTTGATGAAACCTTGAGAAAATGTTTCTTTTATTAAGCTCTAACAAAGTCATTCAAAGAATTTCATGAATAACTCTTGTTGTTGCGGCAATTAAGAATTTGAAAAGTCTTTAAAAATCTTACCTGAAACCATAAGACCCAAGGCTCTGATATTTGATATGTATTATTGTGTAGTGAACCTCTACAAAAACCTTTAAAATTATGCCTCTGGGGTCATTTTAAGCCCAATCCAGGGCTATGCATGTTTTATTTAGAAATATGTTGAAAATTCTTTAAAATCTTTTCAGAAACAACAAGACACATAGCTGACATCTACCCAATCTACCCAATCTGATTAAAATCGGCTCCTAAATAATGCTCTGCTGTTAGGATCTGAACATCAGCAAAAGGTCACCTTAATGACCTTTCAATCAGCCATCAGTTTCTAGCTTTTCAAGTTTTTGAAAGTAAATCAGTTCCTATTTTTAACCATTTGAACACATGTGAAATACCAATATTTGACTAAGATCCCAAATAACTCTGTCGTTTTTTTCCTTAAACATCAAAAAATTGAGGAAATCTTGTAAAATATTGAGAAAATTGTGTGGGAAAATTTCCAGTAGCTTTTGACATTTGTTAGATACTGCATGTATACCAAAATAATCAGGCCCGTTTACTTGAATATTTTCGTCACAATACTAATTGATATTTGTTTAGAAAATACAAACCAAAGCTTTAATAAACATATCGCTCGAAGGAGAATTCATTTATTGTCTGACACATAAAATATCTTAAAAATATTCAAGATGATTTAAACATGCTACAGGACTTTACACACTCAACATAAACACGCCATGTGTACAGGTAAACCATAAAGACCTGTCATGAGATGCAGTCTCATTGGCTTGGATATAAATAACAATACTGGAAATCCAGATTATCAAGAAGATGGAATTGAAAGGGTCGCCTTCAAATTTAACCGTATTTAGATTATGTATGTCAGTCAGATTGACTTCAAACTTCATCTATGGTGTCACCATCAGCCCTTCCCTGGGGTAGACATGTTTTAAATCTTTGTACATGAGCAATACTTATAAACATCATCTTGTCTAACACCTCAATGATTCAGAAATTTGTTATGTAGTCTTGTCTTGTGAACATGTACTCAGATTGTTAACATTATGTTCTGATGTTTCATTTCTAGTCCAATAAAAAAAACATATTTCCTTGAACCCAGTAGCTCAGAGCTTTGATATTATGCCTATAGCATTGACATTTTGTTTTGACTAAGCCTTTGTCATTGTGTCACTTGTTTTGAGCTCTAACAGCCCTCTTTCAGATTTTCAACTAAGAATGATGTCATTGTGCATGTGGGACAGTTGGTCAGCTTCAAACTCTCCTCTTTTATCTTTCGTTACAATTAACCTGTTGTGACTAAACTTGGACAGTTAATAGCTTATAGCAGGATCTCTATTGGGATTGCTTTAAGAGTCAAGGGGTTACTCTTAATAAAAATTGAGTTTGGGTTTCTGCTCAATATTGTATGTTACAATTAGACTATTAAGACTGGATAATAAGGTAGCATATATCATTACCCCAACTGGCGTTACTTTCTTTGGTTGCACAGTTTCACTTACATCTCGGTATTGAAGCTTAATAAACACCAGTTTGGAACAAGAATGAATGTCAACATGCTTTGAGGAATTGTAATATAGATTTTCACAAATGTTCATTATTATCAGACAGAGTGCCATGTGCAAAATTCATGCTCCTGTGTAATTTCATGTACTTCATTCTTACAATTTCATCCGAATGTCAATTTTCATTGCAATTAATCCTTTTCTTGGACTCGTGTTATGTACTAATTTATCTTCCAGTTCATTTAAAATGTATGTTTCACTATCCAGCACTAGGAATAGTCAAACATGCTTCCCTACTAACACCTCTTTTTATTGTGTCGCCCTTTCGAAGGGGATCGCTTTGTTCGTTGGTCCGTCACGAAAACTTGCCATTTCTAAACATTATCTTATCAAACTTTCAAATTATATTGCTTATGACAACAGGGTTGGGATGATGTCAAAATATTTAGGTCAAGGTCACATTTGACAGAGTTATGCCCCTTTTTGTACTTGGATTTTGTCATGAAAACTTAACATTGGCAATAACTTTGCCATTTCTTAACATTTTGTCATCAAACTTTCAAATTATATTGCTTACGACAACAGGGTTGTGATGATGCCAAAATCTGTAGGTTATGGTCACAATTGACAGAGTTATGCCCCTTTTGTACTTGGATTTTGTCATGGAAACTTAACATTGGCTATAACTATGCCATTTCTTAATATTTCTTCATCAAACTTTCCAATTGTAATACTTACAATTGTATCACTTAAGACAACATGATTTCTCAAGGGCAGATAACCCTCAAATTTATTTTTGCAATGTTATGCCCCTTTTTCAAGTTAAAATTTCTTGGTTAACCTTTTTCTTTATGTCCATGTCTCAAAAAGTGTCAGAGATATTCCATTCAAACTTGGAATACTTGATCACTAGCAAAACCTCTGCAAAGATTGTTGGTACCCATGTCCCTGGGGTCACGATAGCCCCACCCCCAGGGGTCATTTGATTTTGCTTATACTTATATATAGAAAAAAAACTTCTTAAGCCTAGAAATAAAATATTAACTGACATGAGATGGGTAAGTATTTCCCCCCCCCCTCGTCCCCACTGCATTGGGATCCCCTCGCCCCATTTTTTTTACACCCCCTGTCCCACCCTTTTTTTTTTTTTTTTTTTTTTTATACATGGGTACTTGACTCCCCATCCACCCCCCAAACATGTCATCCCTTCCCCCCCCCCCCCACCTCCAGGGTCCGATTTTTTTTTTTAATACATAGGTACTTGACTCCCCATCCACCCCCCAAACCTGTCATCCCCCCACCTCAAACCCCCCCCCCCTCCCCCTCTCCAGGGTCCGATCTTTTCACTTGGGCCTCTTGTTTAACTTGGCTTATAATTAATTATCCAGCACTGAGAAAAGTGGAGCATGCTGTCTGTGGACAGGTCTTGTTGTACTTTGACTAGCATGCTGTCTTTTCCAGCAGGCTCTTGTTAACCTTTTTAGTTATTCTAACAGAGTACCCAAGGGCGACACAAGTGTTCCACTGAACACCCATCTAGTCCTTTATACCCATATCTTCACCAAGAGCTTTTGTGACAATGGCACCCTTGTTACATATGGAAAGAGTTGGCCAGACACGTTTCCTTTAAAGTATACTGATGAAAAGCATATATATCTCTCAAAGGCGTATTCTTGTATTTATGTTACTTTAGATTCAGCTTCAGCTAAAATAATTCCTTAGCCATAACAAGTTAAAGAACATGAAAATAATGCAGCACCACCACCTCATTTCTTTCTCAAAAATGTAAAACTAACAAATTTCATTATAAACCAGTAATAGGTTTTGAGCTCCAGTCAACATGGTCAAAGTGGTGAGCTCTTGTTATACCTTCCTGTGTGTTATTCATCATCTGTCAACGTTCATACGGTACATTTTCCGTAAAATCTGCGTTCAGAATTTTTTTTTCCTGAAAAATTTTTTTTTTTTTTTTTCATTTTCCAAAATAAGGGTCGGCGGGTCAGTAAACCGAAAAATATAAAAATAATGGCCTAAGTAATACTAGTAAGTAATATTAGTAAAGTAATACTGTGTAAGAAAGGGCATCAGAATTTTGACTACTGGATTACACATCGATTTAATTATTTCTTCAAATCTTTTTGAAGATAATTGCTGTTGAAACCTGTTGCCAGTCTGACCAATACTACCTCCTCTGGGGCCTTTTCAATAGAAAGACATTTTGAAGTGTAGTGGAGGAGGGTCAAATTTGTGACAACTGAATTGCAATTCTGTTCAGACATTTAAATTCATCATGAATTACAACAATATGACACTAGGATCAGTATGATCTAGATAGTTACTGTAGTGTTCTTTCTATAACAGTAAATTATTTACACTCCAACGTTTAGACACCACTGGCAGATACAGATCTGTATCTCTTTGATGTCCAGCAGATAATTAGAATGGCCATAAACAATCATCAGGCACAGGGTGGTAATGGTTTTATTACCTCATTGATGGCCAGGCTTTCTGACATGACTGATAACTTGTATTGAGGTACATTTCATTCATTCATTCATTCATTCATTCATTCATTCATTCATCCATCCATCCATCCATTCATTCATTCATTCATTCATTCATTCATTCATTCATTCATTCATTCATTCACTCACAGAATTATCTGTTTAACACATAGTTCAAAAGCAGGAAGTTGCATTTAGTTGTGGTTTCTTTTATAAAATTATTCATGTTTCTACAAAAACAATAACAACAAAGGCTCATATTATTGGAGGAGATGGGAGATCTATTTAGTTTCTCAAATTGATAAAAACTGTTAAGGGGGTTTAAGAGCTAAGAAAAAAGTGATACCAATTCTTATAAATAAGTACTTGAAATCTCTGTATAAATGAAAATAAATTACATCAGAAAACAAAATAAGCCAAATGAAAATAAACTGTTTCTTTTTCTGTTGGCAGTGAAGAAATTATATTCAGCAGCTTTTATTTTTATCAAACTTTAATAGTCACATGTGCATAGTAAAGTATTAGTGTTTGACAAATTGTAACAGTTGAAATACGATTATCCATTTAACGCAAATAAATCAGATGTTTTGTTATGTTTTTTTAAGAGTTTCTATGAGTATCACAAATATGATATTGCCACTTTTTTTTTAAACTTTGGTGAAAGCATACATAAAATAGACTTTTGGTGAAAATGCTTGGTCTGTAAGACAGTGTGGTGTATGTATTATGAAAGTAAGTATGATTCTATTCAATAAACATTGTTGTATTTACAGTTTGATGAGTTAAACAGCATCCATGATTGAACACACTTATCTTTTAGGAAAAATAAATTAAATCCTCTAAGTATAATTGTCCATGAGATCCTGGTTTTTCAGAACAAGAATACTAAAACAAACATACACATAAGGTATAACACATCCTATAATAAAATGTTAAGAGCCAAAGATCTCATGTTTTCAAATATATAAAAACTACAAATGTATTGGAAATGCTATGATATAATTTAATTTTGCTGGTACTAATTTTTTGCGCAATTGTTACACATGATTTTTTCTACCTGAAGTATTTACTGCGAATATTTTCAAAATGTTCCGATATCATAACATGCAGGCTATTAAGTATGGCAATAAGAAAATGCACAAAAAAGTAAACTTGATGAAAAAATAGCTTCAAAGAACTAAATATTTACACATTCATTGCTGCAAACTACTACTACACACAAGATATTCAACTTCTCAAGTTGGTTTTTTTGACTTGGGTGTTAAAGTGATTGGACGTTTTCTCCGAAATCCCTTTTGATGTCTTGGAGCTATAGGCAGCAGGACGTTCATCCCAAGAACTGCTGAAGCGGCTCTCGGAACCAAAGTTCTACTCAACCTTTTTAGATGAATTTTGAACGAGGACTGGCAAACTTAGAAAATCGGGACTTCCTGCTTCATGATTCCCAAACGTCTCAAGATAAGCTAATTGGAGCCCATCTAATTCACACAGTCTTCTTATGACTGATTCTTGGGGTAACCATTTGCTTGGTAACCACCTTTGGCTGTGTTGTCTTGTTTTTTGCTATTGCCGTAATTGCCATCACCTCATCAAAAGTAAGCTCAGTGTTTACGTATTTTTTTGGCCGATTCAAATTTTTGTAGAATTCAACCAAAACATCATGATTTAAGAAAGTACCTTCCCCTTTTGAATACAGTAAAGATTGTCTCACTATTGGATTAAAGAGAACTGATTGCATAACAGTTTCATTACAGATTTGAAACAGTCTGGAAATAAAATCATTCCCCCCAATGCAGAGTGCAAGAGATATTACTTTGCCAATCTCTGCATCACCTTTTTTTTCAAATAATATTCCTGTTTCATCTTGCAAAACTGAAAACTTTACTACAACAGAACTCCTTTTATATAATACTTTACCTGAACCCTGAGGATTCCTTCAGAAATTACCAGCTGACCAAATGCCATTATCAGAGAAATTAACACCTGATGGCTAGTGATTAACCATGGCAATTTGATTTGTTAAATGACCTGTTACACTTTAGCTTCCAGGACTTGGTGTGGTGTCTAAACGTTGGAGTGTTTAACCTCATCTGCATTTTAAATAGATCTGGTCTTATCTAAATTACCATTAGCATAATGTTGAGCTGATAAGCCACATGAAGATTATTTCAGCAGGGTGATACCTTGTACAGCATGGTACAGTACTGGTGGGACTGATAGGAAATTTATTGGCCTTTTATTGAACATAATCATAGTGAATGTAATTAGAGCTAATTTGTACTGTATCAGGCTGTGCAGATATTCTCATTACGGAATTGCACATAATGGTTATGCTGGGATTAGCCTGCGTTTTACTGCTGGGTAAGTTAAACATTCAATTGGAATTGATTTTGATGTAAAAGAAATTCTTTATAATGCAGTAAAATTAAGTTTTTTGTTTCAGTAAGTTATAGAAGGCTCATATTATAGAATAGGAAAATGTAAGATGTAGTCAGGTTATTTACTGGTAAACATATTACAAACTTGATAACCGCTAACTGGAGTTTTGTCCAGAGCTTGATCTGTAAAGTGAATTTTTGTGCATTTACCATTTGTGTTTAAATTTACCAAGACTATCTGCAAAAACTGAATTCATTTCAAGCCATGAAACTGTAAATTTAAAACAAAAATATTCTATTGTGAATGATGCCTTTGACGCATTACATTTTTGGAGAACGATTGTTAAAAAAAAATGTGACAACAAGGAACACTTGAAGATCAAGAAGCCAGACTGCATGGTGAGTGGTAAATATCATTGATTGTAGGGAAAAATTTAACTGAAATTTGAAAGGCTTTGTGACATCCACACTGTTCAGTCAGGAAATTTTCCACAAATACAATTAATGTATCCAGATGAATGGATTGCATGGTCAAGATTGATGTCAATTTAAAAAATTTATCATGGGAAGGGGTAGAATAACTTTGCTTTAGTTTATTAATTTATCAAAAGTAAACAAGAAAGGCTGTATGTGACTTCCAGTGTCTGGCAGTGTTGGTCAGTATAAGAAATGGTTGAGGAACACCGATCTCAACAACCCGTATAACTGGGACAGGGGTAACCTCCCTTGTGGCAATGACCGAATGATCCTACCAGATGATGCCCCTGTTGTTTTCATGCAGCTGAACACGACTATACAAGAGCTGGTATACTTTATATTTCTACTGTCAATATTGATACAGCAAATAAGGCAAAACTGTATTGAATATCGTTTTTCTCTACAATTTTCTCATGTTAATACCCTTGGGGCATTTATACTTTGTTACTTTGATTTTATTACTGAAATGAGTGTCAGGAAACCCTCTTGAATGGAGGATTGTTTAAATGTGAGAAAATATTCCATGCATCTTACCCTGCTCAATGACTGCTAACAGAGTTCGAAACAATAGTTGTTCATAGAGTGTGAATAGTTACTGGAGACTCTCGAGATCTTCCAGGTGAGATTCAAACCTGTGGTTTAAATAGATCTGGATTTTGGCATTCTACCATTTGACCACTGTTCTCCAGCAATAAATTTGATTGACATGAAACATTAAAAATCTGTTGTATTACAGGTGTTACCAAGGAATGGAGAACTTGTTTTTGGCAGTTATGCTTCACTAGCTTTCACCAATGAACCCGATCACAGTGCAGCATGCCTGGACTCAGGGACAGGTTTGATACATGTTTTCACGGTTTAAAAAATAACATTAACATGTTCTCATTTTACAACATTTTCTTCTTAACAAATATCATAGGTTCTCTCCCTTGAAGGGAATATACATCCAAATCCAAGTTACTTTAACATAGGCTAAGGTTTCTTATAAAAGAATTTGTACATGGTAGAGTGCACTGATCTCAAGATGGAGGACACAAGAAAGGAGAAATTAATTTACTGATATGATTTTCTGGAGGAAGGAGGTAGGGAAGATAACATCCAGAAAAATGAGCCAAGTGGTTGACTTGATGGATTATTGGAATCATGAATAATCATAACTTTAAGGAAAGGGATACAAATCACAAAGTTTATTCTAGACAGAACAGTGTACTTACTGAAAAAGTTGTCTCTCTCATTTTCTGACTAGATATAACATTCAATGCCAGTCATCCAGCTGACTGGCTGGACCCTCTCAACTGGTGTCCTATAGAGACGGAACAGGGGCCATGTATGTCTGCCTTCTTCCTTGATAGTGAACAGATACCTTGTGAGACAGACAATGTGCTGTTCCCAACTGGTAGCTCCTATTTTGTGAACCTTGGATCCTATGTTGATATCAGAGTGAATACTTTGAAGATATCAGGAAAGGTATATTGAAACAAGTTAATGTTAACCTATTTACAGTATGGTGCATCTTACGCTGACTTGTAACTTATAACTCCGTAACAACTCAGCAACTTCTGTTATAGCTGTTTTATGGATCCATTAGTTCTGACCAGTGTCAGGAAGAGGGGATTTTGGAAACAGTTATCACATGATAAGGGACATCCCTGCCCTTACTGTCTACAACAAGAAACAATGAAAAAAAATTAGGAAAATTTTCAAATGGAAATTTAATATCTGCTTTTTTTTCTTCTCTCTTTCAAATGTGCTGCAAACATAGGGAAAAAAATAGAAACATGTCATAAAAATGTGAACCTGAACTTCCCATTGTTTCATATTAGCATATGTTTCTCAGAAATATTGATGAGTATATCAGATAATAGAATAATTTGTAATACTATTCAGGCATACAGTACTACAACATTTCATGACTTCCTGGCTACCCAGAATGGTCAAAACATATTCCCTGCTCCTCCGTCTGGTTCAAGGTCTACAGTTACAATAAGAAGGCAGAGGTGTACAGATGTTACTGGTTGTGGGTGTGGAAATGATCAGGGACAGGTATAAATAAATGGTGAATTGGAAATGATGAATACTTTTACAGAAATCATGGTCAGTTAATGTTGATTATATATTTTTAAAAGTAATTACATAGGCTTACTAACAAATCCTTTTTGCTGCTGTTGAATATTTTCCCTTATATTGAAGTTGTTTGATTGGTATTTCTCTGTTTTGAGAGAAAATTTTTCTCATATGAGGTTTCAGTGAGTTTATTGAAATGTACAGGTACATAATTAAATTTCTATGAAAAATTTCTGCGTGAATTTTTCCTAAGAATGAAAAAAAAATTTTCTTCCAAAACATTTTTCCATGCTTTAGTAAAAATTTAGCAGCAAAGTTTAAAAATGTTGTTTTTGATAATCATATGCCATAACAGTAACTAACCGACCAAAACATTACCTCAGTAAAGAGTCAGACAAACATTTAGTTAGGGGAAAAAATGAAAATGAAATGTAATTTATGAAAAAGGTGTTTTTACATTTCAGGTTTTGTCTGCTGTTTGTGGGTTTCAGAGCACCAGATGTAGAAGACCCCAGTGTAGCAAAACTATCAAACCTGTAGGACATTGCTGTCCTGTTTGTGGTAATACTTATTTTCTGTCTGCAGTCTGCCATTTAGAACAAACTGTCTATATTACCCCAAAAGTCTCAGCTACAACCTTGACATGTTTTACCATACTATTGTGAAAAGTCTTAACTAGAACCTTGACATGTTTTACTTTAGTGCTGTTGAAGGTCTTAGCTAGATCCTTGACATGTTTCACTATACTGCTATAAAAGGTTCCCACTAGAAACTTGACATGTTTTACTATACACCTGTGAAAGATCTCAGCTAGAACCTTGACATGTTTGAACAAACAACTGTGAAAGGTTTCAGCTAGAACCTTGACATGTTTACCATACTTCTGTGCAAGGTCTCAGCTAGCACCTTGACATGTTTACCATACTTCTGTGCAAGGTCTCAGCTAGAACCTTGACATGTTTACCATACTTCTGTGCAAGGTTTCAGCTAGCACCTTGACATGTTTACCATACTTCTGTGCAAGGTCTCAGCTAGAACCTTGACATGATTTACTATAGTACTGTGAAAGGTCTCAGCTAGAACCTTGAATGTTTTTCTATTATTTTGTGAGAAGTCCAGCTAGAACCTTGACACATTTTATCATTTCATGTGAATAGCATTAGTGATGCTCAAGAAATAGAAAGATTTTAAGACTTGCAGAAAATTTCATTCAGTGAGTAGTCAGGCTAGTCTACTTTCTTTTAATGAATGCCCACAAAACCATGGGAAAAGTTTGACATGTAAATGCTTTTCTTCTTGTACAGGTGGAATGTTGAATATCAGCTTTGGTGTTGGGTTTGACTTTAATACTCTCAAAAATGGTTTACAAAGGAATTTTATTGATAATGAGGTATGTAACTACAATTAACATGTAAATAGTAAGTTGTAAAATTTTTATATTCAACACAGAAAAATGACTGCCATTTCTAGGGAAATCATAATTTCAAAGACTTTAAAAATTAAATTTTATGTAACAAGTCTTTTTCAATGAGTTGAGAAATCACTTAGGACTTTTTAACAGTATTCCACAAGTTTATACACATAAAAGAGAATACACGGGGGAAAAAATTCTGTACTAAAGTTGATACATTATTTGTATTGGACTTACACAGTTATTTTAGTGAATGTATGAATATCACAGTCTCCCAGTTAGATTGTTGTTAACAAATATTTCTTGACTTTAACTTATTTGGATGGGGTCATAAAAATATCTCGTGTGTCTGAGGTTCAGATCAGAGGATCTATTCTAATGACCACTGTATTTCAGTAGTAATGAGGTCTTATTGGCTTTAATTCTGCCATACTGCATTAATTATTATGAGGAAGAAATATCAGGTGTTCTTATTGGTAGAATTTTTATATGGATTTAGCCATTGTAAATTAGAGCAATTTTGTTTCTTTGCCATTACTCAGGAATCAGTGGTTGTATTCAGTCAAACCTTGAAACTTCTGTAGCAAGAGGTGATTTTCATTTTGTCTGTATTTTTAAGTCAGAAGATTTTCACTTAGTTGTAGCTCTATGTAATTATGAGCTATTTCTCAGGAACCAGTGACATGAATTTCACCAAACTTTATCTAAAGTTTCACTAGCCAGAGCTGTACATATTTCAGGGATGTTTTCATCAGATATTTGATAATTGTTTGATACCTCACCAAAATAACCCAAATGTGAACTAATCGTATTCAGGTTGCATTCATCGGTGTTACCGATACCTTTATACTAGACCAACAAGGCTTGTTTGATATTTCAGGATGCGAACAAAAATGTCCAGTATATAGTGTCCAAAAGGAGTGATGGGAAAATACAGGTAGTTCTGTTAGATGATGATGGTGGACAGAGCTCCAAAGTTGCTGCTGCAATGTTTGTAGATATAAAAAATGGTAAGGTACCTTTGAGTTACCTGTAATAATATAGATATCGAGGTACTGGTACCTTGTAGATCAGATCTATTGATCTAGAAACAAGATATTTAATGGCACAGTGATGTCCCTTCTTGATGGGTCTTAAAAGGGGCAATCTTCTAATGGTTGCTCATATAAAGGAAGCCCATTGAAGAATTCTGTAATTTTAGGGTGTGGGGATAGTTTAAAATACAGAAAGAATCATGTTCCAGTGACACTTATCGTCTTTTACGTGCTCAGTGTAGAGCAAGAATACATGGCATATAGGTTTCATAAAAAAGATAATTGGTATTGTTAGTAGAAGATTTATTTTTTCCATCATGAATGTTGTTCTTTTGTAGACATTAGCAATGGAGGGGTAAAGTATGCGGTTACTAAGGTAACAATGCAGTCATCTACTTCACAAGGTTTATCTGGTGGTGATACAGGTGGAAGTGCTAGTGCTCATACAGGTAACATTTCTCTTGTCTGTGTTCACTTACTTATAAAAGGAACTGAAGGCTTTTTCTTTCTTGTAAAGTATAGTGGTTTATCTCATCATAATGAAGCCTACAGTGTTTAAGGTAAAAAGTAAAGATTTAGAAAATCCAACTTTTTTTTTTTGCAGTGAATGAAGTTTTTGTATCACCTAGAAGATGACATATAAGTATTACTTTTGTCAGCGTTGGTGTTTGTGGCAGTGCATGGGCTATTCTAGACAATTTTGATTAAATCTTAATAAAACATGGTAAAAGTTTTCTGGTCAGGTTGCTTTGTTTGATAAACTACTTTTTTAACAGCAAGAATTATATGCATTTTTATTTAAAATGTGGTTTAATTATTGATTGTCCAGATAATTATTAAAAATGTTATGATCGTAATATCATCAGAAAACTTTATGATAGCATAAATGAGTTTAATATCTAAGTCAGATTTGATTGTCAGGTGACCCGGTCTTGTAGACCCTTTTTTTTTTGGTTGGGAATCATTATCAAAACTATGGAATATACTGGTAGTCCTTAACTTGGGGTCCAGAATTCTATATGTCAGAAGAATTTTCTACTATCAACTGACGAGAGGTCTCCTGGACCCCATAGAATCAGTCAAAAAAAAGATACCTATAGTTTTGTTAAATTTGTAACTACACAGATTAAATGCTTACATGCTTCCATCTCCTACTTTCAGGTGGCAAATCAACTGAAATGGGCCGAGGGTCTGTTGCAGGGATCACAATAGGGATTCTGATTGCAGTAATCATAGCTGTAGCTGTTGGATTTTTTCTGTACAGAAATAAGAACAGGTGTGCTTTTCCATTGTATCAAGTCATTTTTGCCTGACCAAGATATAATAAAGATGAATTTGCTTGTGTTATTCATTTAAAATGGCAGAACATCAAATCTGACAAGTTAGCACAAAGTGGACTTTTTTTATTGTGTATATGGGCTATTTTCAGTATGTTCAGCTAACAAAGATATCCAGAGCCCACATAAAGTGTATTGTAACCATTCATGCTTATAGGACTGATTCAGTATTTGTGTTTTTTTTTTTTTTTATTTGTATGTTCCATGCTTTTGTTAACCTATATCCTTTGCAATCATTCCAGAAATCCAGACGATACTTCAGGATTCACAGCTAGTGTGTTTAACACATTCAACAGATTTAATGCCAGTCAGCAGCGTAATCCCCAGGTCTCTGTGCCACCTTCTGTAGGCTTCAGCTGGGGCTCCAGAGATAGTGGACTGAGCAGTATCAGTGGAGCTACCTCCCAGGGATTTGATAATCCAATATATGGATCCATGCCAACAGAGGTTGTTCTTTTATGATACTTCATTCTGATTATAGGTGACTTAAAATGTTGGAAAACAGAACACTTTTAACAAATTGATTCAGCAAAACCCTTGTAACAAATTCATGCTGCTACACTGGAAAGATCTTTATCATAATTGTTTTCTCGTAGTTGCTCACAAATTCAAAACTGTGGTACTACTAAGGGAGGCATAGACTTGTTTTATCACTTCAACAGTGGTGTCAATTTTAGATGCATGCTTTCTTCCTGGAAAATGGTTTAGTATTCATTACATAAGCACATGCTTTGGAAAACAATTACCCTTGTATACACTACACAGATAACATGTTCTAAGGCATGTGCTAGCTAGATGTGTCCATTCACAACTCAGAATATTGTGCCTGACTGAAAAGGATACAGTCTAGACTTACAGTGGTTTCTCATTGTTCCATGTTTTCAGATTATTATTAGTATAATCATTGTAGAATTAGATAATGCATCTAAAAGATGTTTTTCACTCAGTAACGCTCAAAAAGCATAGGTATTGAGTGATTTAAGACTAAATGTTGTAAGTTGTATGGCTTGTATCAGTAACAAGTAATTTATGAAGAAAATATTCGAAACATAAAATGTTCAAAATCAATAAATGAAGCTTCCAATGATGCTCACTGTATACTCAGGAGGGGAAAGACATGCAAACACTTACAACTCTAGTGCCTTTAAGGTTTTAAAAGGTTTTATTTGATGTTTTCTTTCTAAATTTATGTATATATATATATGAAAGGCAGATATTTCTTACATGATTTTACAGTTTGTCATCTGAAACTTTCCAGATTTGTGGCTTATCCATTTTAAATAGCACTTGTCCATGTTAAGAATGTTTTATTTTCTTTAATGCAAGCTTAAGCAATCAAGTGAACAGTGTAATTTCATAATTTGCAGCATATGCAGGCAATGGAGTTAGAGATGACACCCAGTGATTTAGGTTCCATGCCTGAGACCCAGCCAGACAGAGGCTTTGATAACCCTCTCTATGATACAGATCATCAGGTAATACAAAAGATTTTCCTAATGTTCAGGAACTGACAGCAGGGGTATACCAGGAATTAACCAGAATCCCACAGATGATGTGGTTGTCAGTAGAGGTGGCCACATGTAATACTGATTTTGTCAGTGAAATTTCTCTGATCTGTCAATTGAAATTCAAGATTTGAAAAATTATGTGACCTTGAAATACTGTCTTATTTATCATCAGTTCTTCTAAATGATTAAATTTGCTAATAGTTTTGTTCTTTTCTTATTTTTGAATTACAGTTAATAAAATTATACAGTGAATTGGAATGAGGCATTTCTTTTTCTCATCAGTATACTTTTTACTATGCCAAGGATTTTGGAGACAGAAATTAAAATGTCTTATCTTTTTTCTTTTGTTCTAGGAGTCTTTGTTCAGTGACCCAACTGAGGTAGAGAACCCAGAGCTACCTACAGTAATGACCCTAGGTTCTAGTCATCATGACACTGATGCATAAATACTGAAAGTATATAAATTGACCACAGGACAGTACCCATTTACAGTCGAACTGAATGTAGAACATTTCTTATTGTAACTGAAAAAGAAACTGATGAAAAATGTCTGTTTATACATTGACAATTTTAAGAGATGCCAATTTCTTGCTTTATTTGTGTATTTGTATTATAGATTGAAAAATTTCTTTTCTTCTTTATTATAACCAGTATCCTCTTCCTTTAAGCTTTATTGCAATACATGCTCATTAATTTATATATATTATAAAGCAAAGTTAATATGTTAGAAGGTTATATAATAATGTAAATAAAACATTTTACTTGATATAAGTTTTATTGTCAATTTCTTTTATTCAAGATATCCTCTTTTCCTTATATTTAATTTGAGATACATTACCAACAATGTAAAACCACCTGCCAGGCAGATTTTGTCAGCAGGTATACTGGTCACCAAGAGAGTCTGTTTTCAAAACAGTCAAGTCCTGCTATTATTATTTCAAAATCATGTGAAATTAACCACTTGAAGGGACCGAAGTCTAAACTTTTGACATTGAAATCTTTAAGGGCTATGATTAAGACCAATTAGTTATTCAGACCTAGTTTTGTTTGTGAATTTTACTATCATGCAAACCTATGGCTCATAGCATTGTATTATATAGCATTTAGAACTTGTTTGCTTTCACCCCTGGAATTAAGTTTAGTTGTTTTGGGATATCAACTTTCATCTTATGCACTTTAACATTATGTACTCAGTTGAAATGCTAGCTGTTTAATTTTTAGCTCGCCTGAGCACAAAGTGCTCAGGGTGAGCTTTTCTGATCGGTCTTTGTCCGTCCGTCCGTCGTCAACTTTTCATTCAAACAACATCTCCTCTAAAACCAATGGGGCAAATTTAACGAAACTTGCCTGGGATGTTCCTTGCATGAAGCTCTACCAAGATTGTTCAAATGGTTCTGGTCCATTGCATTTCTAGTTCACTGGAGCTAAAAATAGATTTTATAAGTTGAATCTTTAAAAGTCTTCTTCTCCGAAACCACAAGGCCTCGAGCTTAGATATTCGGTATGATGCATCATCTGGTGGACCTCTACCAAGTTTGTTCAAATTATGTCCCTGGGGTCAAAACTGACCCCACCCCAGGGGTCACTTGTTTTACATAGAGTTATATAGGAAAACCTTTAAAAATCTTCTTGTCAGAAACCGTAAGTTATAGAGCTTAGATATTTGGTGTGCAGCATTGTCTAATGGACCTCTTCTAAGTTTGTTCAAATCATGGCCTCTGGGTCAAAAATGGCCCCGCCCCAGGGGTCACTTGTTTTACATAGAGTTATATAGGAAAATCTTAAAAAATCTTCTTGTCAGAAACCATAAGTTATAGAGCTTAGATATTTGGTGTGTAGCATTGTCTGGTGGACCTCTACCAAGTTTGTTCAAATCATGGCCTCTGGGTCAAAAATGGCCCCGCCCCAGGGGTCACTTGTTTTACATAGAGTTATATAGGAAAAACTTTAAAAATCTTCTTGTCAGAAACCGTAAGGTATAGAGCTAAGATATTTGGTGTGTAGCATTGTCTAGTGGACCTCTACCAGGTTTGTTCAAATCATGGCCTCTTGGTCAAAAATGGCCCCGCCCTAGGGGTCACTTGTTTTACATAGAGTTATATAGGAAAATCTTAAAAAAATCTTCTCGTCAGAAACCATAAGTTATAGAGCTTAGATATTTGGTGTGTAGCATTGTCTGGTGGACCTCTACCAAGTTTGTTCAAATCATAGCCACTGGGTCAAAATAAGCCCAGCCCTGGGGGTCACTTGTTTACATAGAGTTATATAGGAAAAGGTTTTAAAAATCTTCAGAGAAGAAACCATAAGGCTTAGAGTTAAGATACATGTATTTTGTATGAAGCATTGTCTAGAGGACCTCTATCAAGTTTGTTCAAGTCATGGCCCCTAGGTAAAAAATGGTCCCGCCCCAGGGGTCACATGTTTCACATAGAATTATATAGGAAAATCTTCTTGTCAGAAACCACAAGGCCTAGAGTTTAGATATTTGGTATGCAGCATTGTCTAGTCGACCTCTACCAAGTTTGTTAGAAAAATGTCCCTGGGGTCACTATTGGCCCCGCCCGAGGGGTCACAAGTTTTTAATAGCAATATAGAAGAAAAAAATTTAAAATCTTCTTGTCTGAAACCACAAGGCCTAGAATTTTGAAATTTGGCATGAAGCAAGCTTTATCAAGCTTTTTCAAATTATTAGATTAGGTTAAAGGTCACGGAGGCTAAAAGTAGATTTATCTACTGTACCTCATAGAGCCTCCATTTATAGACCAATATCTTTGATATTCAGTATAGAGGTTACTTGCATGGACCTCTACCCATGGGTAGGGTTTCAGGTCACTGGGTCAAGGTCAAGGTCACCATAGCTTATAATAGATATTTCTACTTTCTGTCATAGAGCCTTTATTTATTGACTGATATTTTACATATTTGGTTTGTAGGCACTTACATATTTTCAATTAAAAATGAAATACTGCTCAACATGAAACCTACAGCCAAAGTACTCAGGTGAGCGATCCAGGGCCATCATGGCCCTCTTGTTTCTTTTTGTGTCATTAGCAGTTCTACAACCATGACAACACAAGCTTAATTAGCTTATGGTTTGAACCAAGGTTTGAAAATTTGGCCATTACACCCCTCTTACTTAAGGTAAAAACAACAACAACACAATCTGTATGGAAAATATATAATTTAATCTGTGTTTTATATAAAATAAATGAAAATGTTACACTGCTTAATAATGGAATGTGATGCAATGTAAGGTGCTGTATAAATGTATAAACAGAATTTTTCACAGAAACAGAAATCACACATTGAATAAATAATGAAACATTACTAGTACATACATTAAAACACAATGTTATCAACAATAAAACACGTTGGTATCAATAAATAAAACACACCGTTATCAATAATGTAACACAAGTTTATCAACAACAGAAACAATAACTTATGATGAGAAACAAAATTTCCATTTACTATTTTATGAATCACGTTTAAATTCATTTTGTGCATGGAGAGAATAGAACAAATGTGTGCATTTAGAGGATGGGGGAAAAAATGTCTGCCAAAGGACAGGTGCTCAATAAATGTAAATGATTTCTCCAAAGCAATACTCTCCTTATTTCAAACAAAAGTGGTTTGAAATCTGACATGAGTTTTTTGTAGTTTAATAAACTGTAAGTAAAGGTAGGAAGACCCACAATCCATGTGATTGCAGAAGTGTGTTATAACTATTTTGTTTACATGTTGAAAAAAAGAAAAAAATATTTTTCATCTTTTCAAGCTTTGAATCTTTTTTCCATATGGACTGAATTGTACTTTCAGGGAGTAAAAACATCTAACAGTCGTAACAAAGGTATATAACAAATCTGATACAAAGTCTACCTTCTCCCTGTTCAGAGAAAACTCCTTCATATTTCCTTTGGAGGGAGATGTCTTTTCTCCCTTTTTCAGTGGCACATGTCATCCCTGAATGCGGTGCAAGTCATGGCATGTTTATCAGAAGAGATGGCCATATATCTGGGTTGACATCGGAAAAACAATTTGTCTATTTCCTCATAGTGGTAGTGTTTCTTTCATCAAAAAACACTGATCCTCTGTGATATTGTCATGTTTTCTGTTTCAGTTTGAGCACTGTTCTTTTGTGATATTGCTGGTTTCTATAAATGTGTGTCAGTAAACACTGTCTGTTCCTTTGTTATGCTGTAACTTGGGGCTATACTCTCACTGTCGTACTGAAAAATACAATCAACATTGAAATGAAACACATTGAAATGAAACTTTTGATTTCCTATTTTCATAGATAAAGTTTGAAATTGTTTTTACTTGTAGAAACTTGGTACACACATAGCTGTACTATACATGAAACATTTACAGGTGGAGCTCTCTTTGAAAGGAAAGCCCCTGCTGTCAAAATTGCCATGCAACAGATCTGTGAAATTTAAACTTACACAGTTTTTATTTACTTCACACAAATAATAAATCCTTTTTTTTTAAATACCTTCATAACCTCTCATAAATGCTAATCTACAACCACTGATGAGAATCCATTTTTATAGGGGAAAAATTACTAAAGTATGGGTAATCTGATCAGACCAGGATAATGTCACAAAATTAATTCTAATGGGCATTACGTTCATTTCAGCCTAATAAACAAAACAGAATGGAGTACTTACATTGCTAACGAGGCCACTGTCTGGATTTCTGTCCCAGAAATAATCCTCATCATCATCCTCAGTGATGTCATCACCAAACATGGAATCAGAACCCTTGTCAATGCTACCAAGCCTCTTTTTTCCAGGTCCTCTAACATAGGATGGATTCTGTACCCCCATAACAGAACCTGAGTAATACCCAGATTTGTCTTTGTTCACAGGTGTTCCTTCCTGACATGGACAAGAAATGCAATTATTGGTGCAGAAAATTGAAATATTGCTCGACTATATAAGCAAATTTGATGTGTTTTAAAGCATAAAAAGATATTAAATAATGCAGGAAACTTTTTAAGTAGTGTTACACTTAGCATGAATTGACCAGTTGCCAGCTGTCAGTCATTCTTATCTATCATCCAATCAGGTTGACATACCACTGAGTAAAAACCACTGCTATACTTAAGCCTGTAAGAAATGGGTTATACAGGTGGTTATTTTATAAAAGTGAAAAAAAAAAAAGTACATTAAAGTTTTAAATTTAAGCAATGAATAACAAGTCACACTTCAGTTCAAATATTCAAGGCTTACAGAACTTGCATCGGAGCCATCCATTATAAAGCTGAGGTGTTTATGTTGATGGGTCTGTAAGGGCAGCCTCTCCCGAATGTATGGGCGTGATCTTCCACAGTTGCGTATACAGCAGGCAAGCAAAATGAGCAAAATTAAAACGCCAATCAACACCATTAATGCAATAAACCACACTTCTTCATAGAACTCTGGTTCTCCTGCCTGACTGTCAGTGGATCCAACAATAGCGGGGGTTGTTCCTGTAATGTGAGCAATGCTTATGTTTATATTTTGAGTAATTGTGAATTTATTGGGTGTAAAAGAAGTGCATCAAGTTGAAACAGTATTAAACTGCAGCATATTACAAGACAACAAGGCCTGACAGCCAGGTGAGGTTATCAATTATCCCAACATTTTATGGCAGAAAAACAATAATAAGATGGGAAAAATATCACAGTTCTATCAGAGAAATGTAACCAGTGCTTGACAAAAAGTTCAGAGTTTTGTATGAATATAAGACCACTTTATCTCTTCTGAGTGTTGCCTTTACCAATATTGTTAGCTGATCTGGGGTCGAATACAATTCTAGGTGACTCCACTTCTCCGACCTCTGTTACACAGCGTATCTTAAATATCAGAACTGAAATATACAAAAAAAGGCACATCAAAGTATTGAAAAACACTATTTCACCAAATCATCAATCGAGGGTAAAACAATATGTAGTATCTAAAGCTGATTTTTTTGTTTGAATCTCCCTTCATGAATGAACCTTTTCATCTTTGAAAATGTGACCATATTTCTGTTATGCACCTATCTATGTTTTGCCCCAGGATAACCAAGGGAATATGACATTTTGCCTTTTTTGGAATCAAAATCCCCACCCTAGAGCAAGGGCAACTGTCAAAATCCCCCCCAGTGGGAGATGCTTTACCAAAGTCTTTTTCCTCAGTCCCAGAACCATTCTGTCTGTCAAATTAACATCTGTTTGGAACACTCTTCTATTAAAAGTCCCATGTATGCCTGCCGCTCACCTCTCCCACCACCTCAATGGGACAAAACATTGACATTCCATACTGATTTTCATACAAGAGGGCCATGATGGCCCTGGATCGCTCACCTGAGTACTTTGGCTGTAGGTTTGCTGTTAAGCAGTATTTCATTTTTTCATTGGAAATATGTAAGTGCCTACAAACCAAATATGTAAAATATCAGTCAATAAATAAAGACTCTATGACAGAAAGTAGAAATATCTATTATAAGTTATGGTGACCTTGACCTTGACCCAGTGACCTCAAACCCTACGTATGGGTAGAGGTCTATAAATGAAGGCTCTATGAAGTACAGTAGATAAATCTACTTTTAGCCTCAGTGACCTTTAACCTGATCTAATAATTTGAAAAAGCTTGGTAAAGCTTGCTTCGTGCAAAATTTTAAAATTCTAGGCTTTGTGGTTTCAGACAAGAAGATTTTTAAAGATTTTCTTCTATATTGTTATTTAAAACATGTGACCCCTCGGGCGGGGCCAATAGTGACCCCCAGGACATTTTTCTAACAAACTTGGTAGAGGTCCACTAGACAATGCTGCATACCAAATATCTTAACTCTAGGCCTTGTGGTTTCTGACAAGAAGATTTTTCAAGTTTTTCCTATATAACTAGAAATGGTTTTTGATTGAACAAAAACATATGTCTCCCCCAGCCAGTTGCTGCAGGCAGTATTGAATCAGACGATTGTATAATTTGACATTTAACCTCCAAGTGTGACCTTGACCTTGAGACACCACACCTGCAAAGTGGGTTCTGCATGTCGCCTTGATGAGGTGAACATCTGACCCAAGTTTCATAAAAATCCTTCAAGGGCTTTTGAAGATACAGAGCGGACACAATTTTGTGGCATTTGACATTTAACCTCCAAGTGTGACCTTGACCTTGAGACACCACACCCGCAAAGTGGGTTCTGCATGTCGCCTTGATGAGGTGAACATCTGACCCAAGTTTCATAAAAATCCTTCAAGGGCTTTGGTAGATACAGAGCGGACACGATTTTGTGATGGACAGACGGACGGACGGACAGACAACCGGGGAAAAACAATATGTCTCCCCCAATGAGGTGAACATCTGACCCAAGTTTCATAAAAATCCTTCAAGGGCTTTTGAAGATACAGAGCGGACACGATTTTGTGGCATTTGACATTTAACCTCCAAGTGTGACCTTGACCTTGAGACACCACACCCGCAAAGTGGGTTCTGCATGTCGCCTTGATGAGGTGAACATCTGACCCAAGTTTCATAAAAATCCTTCAAGGGCTTTTGAAGATACAGAGCGGACACGATTTTGTGGCATTTGACATTTAACCTCCAAGTGTGACCTTGACCTTGAGACACCACACCCACAAAGTGGGTTCTGCATGTCGCCTTGATGAAGGGAACATCTGACCCAAGTTTCATAAAAATCCTTCAAGGGCTTTGGAAGATACAGAGCGGACACGATTTTGTGACGGACAGACAGACAGACGGACGGACGGACGGACGGACGGACGGACGGACAACCGGGGGAAAAACAATATGTCTCCCCCATTTTTGGGGGGAGACATAATTCTATGTAAAACATGTGACCCCTAGGGCAGGGCCTATTTTGACCAAGGGGCAATGATTTGAACAAACTTGAGAGAGGTCCATTAGATAATGCTGCACACCAAATATCTTAACTCTGGGCCTTGTTGTTTATGACAAGAAGATTTTTAAAGATTTTCCTATATAACTCTATGTAAAACATGTGACCCCTGGGGCAGGGCCATTTTTGACCAAGGGGCCATGACTTGAACAAACTTGATAGAGGTCCTCTAGACAATGCTTCATACAAAATATCTTAACTCTAAGCCTTATGGTTTATTCTGTGAAGATTTTTAAAACCTTTTCCTATATAACTCTATGTAAACAAGTGACGCCTAGGGCTGGGCCCATTTTGACCCAGTGGCTATGATTTGAACAAACTTATTAGAGGTCCACTAGACAATGCTACACACATAATATCTAAGCTCTATGCCTTACAGTTTCTGACAAGAAGACTTTTAAAGTTTTTCCTATATAACTCTATGTAAAACAAGTGACCCCTGGGGCGGGGCCATTTTTGACCCAGAGGCCATGATTTGAACAAACTTGGTAGAGGTCCACTAGACAATGCTACACACAAAATATCTCAGCTCTATAACTTACAGTTTCTGACAAGAAGATTTTTTAAGATTTTCTTATATAACTCTATGTAAAACAAGTGACCCCTGGGGCAGGGCTTTTTTTGACCCAGAGACCATGATTTGAAAAAACTTTGTAGAGGTCCATTAGACAATGCTACACACCAAATATCTAAGCTCTATGCCTTACGGTTTCTGATAAGAAGATTTTTAAAGTTTTCCTATATAACTCTATGTAAAACAAGTGACCCCTGGGGCGGGGCCATTTTTGACCCAGATGTCATGATTTGAACAAACTGGGTAGAGGTCCACTAGACAATGCTACACACCAAATATCTAAGCCCTATGCCTTACAGTTTCTGACAAGAAGATTTTTTAAAATTTTCCTATATATCTCTATGTAAAACAAGTGACCCCCTGTGGCGGGGCCAGTTTTGACCCAGAAGCTTTGATTTGAACAGACTTGGTAGAGGACCACTAGACAATGCTACACACCAAATATCTAAGCTCTATGTCTTACAGTTTCTGATAAGAAGATTTTTTAAGATTTTCCTATATAACTCTTTGTGAAACAAGTGACCCCCGGGGCGGGGCCATTTTTGACCCAGAGGCCATGATTTGAACAAACTTGGTAGAGGTTCACTAGACAATGCTACATACCAAATATCTTAACTCTAGGCCTTCTTGTTTCTGACAAGAAGATTTTCAAGTTTTCCCTATATAACTCTATGAAAAATCAACTGACCCCTGGGGTGGGGTCAGTTTTGACCCCAGGGACATAATTTGAAAAAACTTGGTAGAGGTCCACTAGATGATGCTTCATACCAAATATCAAAGCTCCAGGCCTTGTGGTTTCGGAGAAGAAGATTTTTAAAGATCCAACTTATAAAATCTATTTTTAGCTCCAGTGAACCAGAAATGCAATGGACCAGAACCATTTGAACAATCTTGGTAGAGCTTCATGCAAGGAACATCCCAGACAAGTTTCACTAAATTTGCCCCATTGGTTTCAGAGGAGATGACGTTTGAATGAAAAGTTGACGACGGACGGACGACGGACGACGGACAAAGACCGATCAGAAAAGCTTACCCTGAGCACTTTGCACTTTGTGCTCAGGTGAGCTAAAAATGAGAAAAATTGTCAAATGTCTTTAAACTCAGAAAAAAAATCAAGGTATCTCTGCTTTTTCCAGCGCATTTATTTCACATTCTTACTTTGTTGAGGGGAGGATCTCTCTAGTCCATGCAGACTGGATACACCCCTGTAGACTGTGTTACCATCATCCATTGTTATTGAGTACTCTGTCAGACGACCATGCAGAATAAAAGAATTGGACCAGTCTACAACAGCCTGAGAATCCTTCTTTTGCAGAATTGGATACCTTAGGTATTTTGGAGCTGAAACAATGGGATTATATGATTTAAGTCAGACAATCACATAAAAAAATAATAACAAGAGGGCCATGATGGCCCTGGATTGCTCACCTGAGTACTTTGGCTGTAGGTTTGCTGTTAAGCAGTATTTCATTTTTTAATTGAAAATATGTAAGTGCCTACAAACCAAATATGTAAAATATCAGTCAATAAATAAAGGCTCTATGACAGAAAGTAGAAATATCTATCATAAGCTATGGTGACCTTGACCTTGACCCAGTGACCTCAAACCCTACCCATAGGTAGAGGTCCATGCAAGGAACCTATGTACTAAATATCAAAGATATTGGTCTATAAATGAAGGCTCTATGAGGTACAGTAGATAAATCTATTTTTATCCTCCATGACCTTTAACCTAATCTAATAATTTCAAAAAGCTTGATAAAGCTTGCTTCATGCCAAATTATAAAATTCTAGGCCTTGTGGTTTTAGACAAGAAGATTTTTAAAGATTTTCTTCTATACTGCTATTCAAAACTTGTGACCCCTCGGGCAGGGCCAATAGTGACCCCGGGGACATTTTTCAAACAAACTAGGTAGAGGTTCACTAGACAATGCTGCATACCAAATATCTAAGCTGTACGCATTGAGGTTTCCAGTAAGAAGATTTTTAAAGATTGCCTTTTTTACATATTAAGGGCCCCTGGGGCAGGGCCAATTTTGACCCCGGGGCCAACATATAAACAATACTGGTAAAGGTTCTCAACACAATACTCCAGACTAAATATCTAAGGTCTAGTCCTATTAGTTTGGAAGAAAAATGATTTTTCATGTTTTTCCTATATAACTATAGGTAAACCAAGAGAACCCTGGGGCGTGGCTAATTTTGACCCAGGGGACATAATTTGAACAAACTTGGTAGACATCCACTAGACAAAGCTGCATACCAAATATCTAAGCTGTAAGCATTGAGGTTTCCAGTAAGAAGATTTTTAAATATTGCCTTTTTTACATATTAAGGGCCCCCGGGGTGGTGCCAATTTTGACCCCGGGGCCAACATATAAACAATACTGGTAAAGGTTCTCAACACAATACTCCACACCAAATATCTAAGGTCTAGTCCTATTAGTTTCGGAGAAAAATGATTTTTCATGTTTTTCCTATATAACTATAATATGTAAATCAAGAGAACCCTGGGGCGTGGCCAATTTGACCCAGGGGACATAATTTGAACAAACTTGATAGAGGTCTACTAGACAATGCTACATACCAAATATCTAAGCTGTAGGCATTGTGGTTTCTGAGAAGAAGACTTTTAAAGATTTCCTTTATAAGCCTATGTAAAATCAATTGACCCCCAGGGTGGGGCCTATTTTGACCCAGTGGCTTTGATTTGAAGGAACTTAGTAGAGGTCCACTGGACAATGCTGCACACCAAATATCTAAACTCTAGGCCTTGCTGTTTCTGACAAGAAGATTTTTTTAAGTTTTTCCTATATAACTCTATATAAAACAAGTGACCCCTGGGGCGGGGCCATTTTTGACCCAGGAGCCATGATTTGAACAAACTTGGTAGAGGTCTACTAGACAACGCTGCACACCAAATATCTAAACTCTAGGCCTTGTGGTTTCAGACAAGAAGATTTTTAAAGTTTTTCCTATATAATTCTATGTAAAACTAGTGACCCCTGGGGCAGGGCCATTTTTGACCCAGGGGTCATGATTTGAACAAACTTGGTAAAGGTCCACCTGATGATGCTTCATACCAAATATCTAAGCTCCAGGCTTTGTAGTTCTGGAGAAGAAGATTTTTAAAGTTCCAACTTTGAAAATCTATTTTTAGCTCCTGTGGCCTAGAAATGCAATGGACCTGAACCATTTGAACAATTTTGGTAAAGCTTCATGCAAGTAACATTCCTGTCAAGTTTCAGGAAGATTGGCCCAGCAGTTCAGGAGAAGAAGTTGTTTGAAGAAAAAGTTGACGTCGCACGCACGCACGGACGGACAACGGACGACGGACGCCGGACATCAGGTGATCACAAAAGCTCACCTTGAGCACTTTGTGCTCAGGTGAGCTAAAAACAGACACAAATTTTATCTCAGTGAAATAGTTGTAAAGAGAAGCCTGAAACCCATCATTACAGTACATGGAAAAGAAATGCCACTGACTAACCTGTAACTAATTTTCAATAGACATACATTCATAAAATAAAAATCTTTAAATGCTTTGACTTCAGAGGACTGTTTCATACACAAAAAACAAAACAGAAAAAAACTGTTGTTTAGGTGTCATGAAGCATGACTAACTAAAACTGTATAACAACTGTATAACAAACCTTCTGAAGCAGTCTCAATTCTCACCCAAACCGGAAAATCTAATTCACCAGCATCATTCACTGGCACCACCTGAAACTCATAGGCCGTGTAGGGGCTCAACCCTGCAACAACCTTTTCTATAAACATGCCTTCATACACTGTCTCTGAGTCACCATGGCTACACAACTGTTTAAATGGTTGTGGCATTGGGGGACATGCCTTTCGCTGATGCAGGATAAACCTGAAACAATTTGAAATAGCAATGATTCAACAGTGCAAATTTCAGAACTATTTTAATTACATCTAAGAAGTGCCATATTACCCTAAATTAAGATGCTATAAATTAAAAATTTGAAGTAACTTATTTACATTCAAAAATGCCAGTCTTTATATTTTGCTTAAAAGAAAGAAACTTAAGGTTGGTGGCCAAGGCATACATTACTTTTTCAAGTACCTTTGTACTTACTTTCTGATTTTTCCATTTGGGTTTGTTGGATGGTCCCAAGCAAGTTTTACTGCTGTACTGTTAACACTGAGCATCCTGACTGGTTCTTGGCCGGTAGGTTTTGCAGAACCAGTCTGGACAGTCACAGGTGGACTGCTTCTACATCCACCTGCAGTACATGCCTGGACTGTGACAGCATAGAATCTATATGGCAACAGTGGCACAGTCTCTCCTACCGTCTGCTGCAAGTCTTTACCAGTACTGTACTGTAATATATAAGCAGGTAATTATGTGTGTAGGTTCTTCATTTGTTTTGTAAAATGCTTCTCATTTATAATTAATAAATCCTTTTCATTTGCATGCATATACCATTGCAAACAAGATTAAGCATCTACACAGTTGTATTAAAAGAAATTAATATATTATGTTTATGCATAAGACAGACACAGGGGAAGGAAAGCTGGTAAAACTGAGTATTTCTCAGAAAAATTAAGCTAACTATCCAATGCCTGTCCTGATAAAATGTGCTTTTCAGTATTTTTTTTTTTTTTAGACTGCTTACATTCAGTAAGCCTCTAAGAAAAGAAGAAAAGATGATCTGAACATTATGTGTCCTGATACAAAGTGAATTATACTTACCAGTGTATCATTGACAAGAATGTTGTAATATCTGACCACACCATTTGCATCATTTGGAGGCTGGATTGTAACTGTAATTGTGGTAGGTGTGGTTTCCTGAAATTCAAAGATTTGATCGAGGCCTTTTGAGTGATAAAAATGAACTTTTTTGATATTTACTTTAACTTAATGATCCATGTTAAACTCTTAACATGAAAGCTTCAATAATATCATTACCACTACATCAGCTACATATCGTAATATATCAACAATATTACACTGAACTGCGCTCTAAACACCAGTAAAACCTAAAAATTTGCTGGCTATTTCTTTAGAATTTTAATTTCTTTAATGTGCTTATGCAAATACTTCTTGAATTCTCAATCTGTCGATCTCCTACATACCTTAATACTGGGAGCAGGAACACTGTCTGGTGCGGCCTCTTTGGTCATGACAGATTTCCACAGACTGTTAACTTTGCCCACAGTGTTCACAGCAGTGATCATATATTCATACTTAGTGTAAGGAAGCAGGTCTGAGGCCCCGTCTGTGTAACTCTGTAAACTTCCATTATATACAATTTTTGTCACGCCATAGGAAATACCTGAAAACAACATGCAAAGCAATTGTTCTTTTATATCATTACTCTGTTTAAATTTTAATATTAACGAACACAGCCTGAACTGATTTCACTGTTTGTTCTTTCCTGTAATGCTACTTCTCCAAAAATAAAGTTTATAGCAGTATCATAGCATGTAAAGTGAAAAAACAAACTGTCAAAAAGATGTCGGAATGTCTTGTTCTCACCACAGTCTAAAAGGTATATTTTGTTTATTTCCTCGAAGTCTCTGACTGTGTTTTTGCCAATAATAAATTAAAATGCTTGCCACACTGAAGACATTTACTATTTTTAGATAAAATACTACTAACCTGAAGGAAGATCAATAACTTGTCTACGGAAGACTTCATATCTCTGAATAATCCCGTTAGGTTTCTGAGGTGGGTTCCATTCAATAAGCACACCAGTATGTGCCCCATCCTGATTGGCTAGTGCTAACAGATCTGGTGCTGGCTGCTCTTCTGGCTTGGATGCCAGGGTGCGACCTATAGATCCAGTACTAAGAGCACAACCCCTGTCTGTGCATGCCTGAACCCTGAATGTATACTCAGTCCAGAACTGTAGACCTGGAACAATATAGTTCATCTGGGAAGGTCCACCAGAGTACACCATCTCAGCATCCTTATACACTGTGTAGTTCTTTATCAGTCCATTTGGACTTGCTGGCATGGTCCAGCTCACCTGGATAGATGTTGAAGAAACCGCTGACAATTTTGGAGAGTCAAGGCCGCTTGGAGATGATGCCCAAGTCCTTGCAACAGATGGTGGACTTTCAACACTTCCCTTCCTGTTTCTAGCAAGCACAACATATGAGTACTCCATGCCAGAGTCCAGGTTGTAATCTGTGTAGGTTGTCCTAAGAGATCCAGAGACACTGATGCTTTCAGTGTAAATAAGGCGGCCATTCCGTCTAACATCATATGAAGTGATAACCCCATTTGGATATTCTGGCTCCTGCCAGGAGATCTCAATAGAGGAGGAACTCATGACTCGCAGTATAGGTGGCACCATGTTTTTAGGAGCAGCATCTTCAGGCTTACCAGTCACTTCTCCACTGTCTGTACATCCACCTGATGTACATGCTGTTAATATGAAGGTATAGTCAGTAAATGGTACTAACCCACTGACAACATACTGTAATTCCATACCCTCATACAGAGTAACACCATCCATATGGAGCTGGTATGCACTCACTGCTCCCGTTGCTATTTGTGGTCTCTGCCATGTTACTCTCAAAGTTGTGGAATTGAGGGCCAGTAAAACAGGGGGCAAAACTTTTATAGGTGCTGATTCTTTGGTTCTTACAACTGTTGGTTCACTTGCTGTACAACCACCACCGGAACATGCAGTTATTGTGTAGGAATAGTATGTAAAAGCATTTAGACCTGTATCAACATATTTTTTCTCCTCAATGGCTGTAAAACTTAATGGAATCGATTCATTTCTCTGCAGCTGGTAACTTTGTATGATTCCATTAGGTTTATAAGGTGTTTGCCATGTGATCTGCAAAGAATCTATCTGGTCTGGAATCGGACTGACAGTTGGTGGCTGTACACCTTCAGGTGGTGCTTGGCTCGTAAATGCAGACTGCCATGGGCTAATTGTACTGCCTTTAGAGTTACTGGCCTTGATACTATACTGGTACTCTGTAAATGGCTGAAGATTTGTGTCTGTGTAAGAGAACGAGTCACCATCAGTTGATGTTGTCCTGTAAACAACAACAGCATCAGTAATTGATCGCTTCTGTATCCTTGTATTGGTACGTCTGTATACCTCATACAAGGTTATTTTTCCATTTGCTTTGGCAGGTGGACCCCAGGTAACAGTAACTGAGTTGTGGGTAACTTCTCCTAGAACTGGGGATGTCTGTGTTTCAGGCATTGTCTCTGCAGTGAAAAAAGACTGACTTATACTTCTGGTGCACCCAGCAGATGTGCAAGCTTCCAGCTGAACCACATATTCTGTGTATGGTTCCAGTCTTCTCATTTCAAACTCCCGGTTCAAACCCTGGAACACAGCTACAGATGACCCATCTTCAAACACTCTGTATGTTGTCACAATACCATTTGGCTTCACAGGTGTTCCCCAGCGAAGTATTACAGCTAATCCAGTCTCAATTTTCTCAATGTCAAACACTCCAAGACCAGATGGTGATGACTGACCAGTTTTAAATGCTGTCCAACTGCTTGTTATGCTCCCAGCTGTGTTAACTGCTGTGATCTGTAGCTTGTACTCAGAATACGGGTCAAGTCCACTGATAGATGTGTCAGTTACTGTTCCTGTAACTGTAACAGTGTTATCATTATCTACAACTGTTGGATCATTTAAAGACTTTTTGTAAGTAATTATATATGTATCAATAATACCATTAGGTTTTACAGGGTGTGTCCACTTGATGTCAATAGAAAATGCACCATTTACAGTCACCAGGGGTTGAGGTAGTCCCTCCGGTGGGGCTGCTTTGGTGCGAACCATGCTCCAGGGACTAGACACATCTCCCATGGAGTTCCCAGCCACCACTTTATATTCATACTCTGTAAAAGCATTAAGTTCAGAACCAGCATGTCGGATATGAAATGTACTGTTGTCTACTCTATTTATTAGAAGTTGTACAGATGATCCAGACTGCCTGTAATATATAAGATACTGTGTTATGACTCCATTTGGAAATTCTGGCTGCTTCCAATGTACATCTACAATATTTGGTCCATATGCTGCAGTCACAGGAGCATCAAGTGCAATTGGGGCAGACTCGTGTGTTTTCACAGTCACACCTGGACCTGTTCCACATCCATTTGGCACACCCTGTAGGCAGGCCTGTATTCTGACCTCATACTCTGTATACGGTTGGAGACCTTTAATACTAACTTCTGTATCTAGCCCCACCCCTCTGTCTACAGCTGGATGGCGTCCTGCATTCAACAACACTCGGTACTGATCAATTACTCCACTAGATGGAGGCATTGCCAACCACTGTACAAAAATCTCGGTTGCACTGATAACTGTAACATTATCCGGAGCCGGAATATCTGCAGGTGTATTATCAGGCATGGTTATTGCACTTGCCTCACTGCTTGTATTGCCAGCTTTTGTTCCCATCGTTACGAAGTACATATAAGTTTTACCAGGAAATAGACTGTCATCTGTAACATGGAAATTTTCTCCAAGAAAAACTCGAATCTGGTTATTAACATCTGATCGCAACAATGCATTGAAGATTACTACACCATTAGGTTTGGCGGGTGGAGACCAGTAGATATCCACTGAAGTAGAACTTTTTACAATTACTTCTGGAGGGTATACACCTGAAATGAAAACCAAAAAAAGCTTCATTACAAGTTTTCAGCATTAACAAGTTGTCAACACCTAGGGTAATGTATAGTGTGTCATTAAGCCCTCTCCCACAGATATCTTTAAGATTTAAGACAATCCTATATAAGTTAGATCAAATGAAATACCTACAAAATCTATTTAAATCTTCCTTCATAAAAAATGTTTAACTGTAAAATCCACATGAAAGTCAACTTGTTGGACAGATGAATCCTATTCAAAAACTGGAAAATAAACTTATACAATTTAAATTTTAATACAGCAAATCAAGGGCTCAGTGTAAAACTATTGTAACTACATATACGATAAGAAAGAGAGACAAAAGTCTAGTGCTGTCACCTCAAAATACAAATCTAACATATGGGCCGTGCCATGAGACAATCAACAATGTGGTCAAATTAAAAATTTTAAGGTTTTTTCACTTTCAGATAATAGACTTATTTTGAAATTACTTGTGTATACTTTTAATCTCACTTTTACTATCAGAAGACACACTAAAAGTTGAATAAACAATGCATATCTAACACTTCTATTAATCACTTTCACATCATGGAAGTCATACTACCTAACATGCAACAACTGATAAAGTTGTAAAGTTGTTTTGTGATCCATATCCATGTTTTGGTAACCTTCCTAATTAATGGTAATTTATAGATGACAGATAAAAATCATATGTTTGCAGAAGTCATTGATTAGTTTATGACGTCAAACTTTGAAGTCATTTTCTCGATGAAGTCAAATTGACCAGACTGTTGATTTTGTCATGTCACGTCACATACAGAGATCCTCAAAAATGATAAACTAAAATAGATTTAATGCGCTATAAGACCTTTGGCAAGAGTATAATACTGTGTGCTGAATACTGTGACCTTGACAATCGAAATGAGTACACTAATTACCTTTGGGTGAAGCTTCAGGCATCCAGAGAGATGTGGTTGTACTGTTGGTGCATGCCACTTCTGTACATGCTGACAGTGTACCATTGTATCTTGTATATGGTAATAAATCTGAATGGAAAGAAACAAACAAATCATAAATGGATTGGTCAAAAATGTTTGTATCTGAATAATTCATTTATTTTTGAGGCCTTAAAGGATAATGGTGCACTGCAACCTAAACATGCATGATATATGAATTATGTTTAAGAAATTACTTTAAACAGTTATGCTGTGCTAACAATTTTTATTTTAAACAAGTATTTCAAAGTACCTTGATATTTTAAAGTAGCATATATAGTAAACTTTTTTTTTCATAGTAAAATGATTCTACATCAGTCTTATTTTTATTGCTGACTGTTTCCCATTGAGTCCACTTTACAGTCAGTCATTTCAACCCATATTAAGTCAGGGGATACATTAAATATTTTGGAGTTTTATGCCATGATGTATTTTGAGTGGCATCCAAAAAATGCTTCTTTAAATGTACATATATACAGAAACATGGAACTAAAGCAATGTCTCAGAAATATTTCCCCCTATTTCGCTTATCAGACACCTTACAAAGTACAAAAAAATTTGAAAAAACACATTACCTCTAATGACGAAGGAAAGTGCTGTGGTGTTATACACAGTGTGATGGTTGCCACCAACAAAGTGTATCTTGTACTCAGCAATGATGCCATTAGTTACATCTGGACTTGACCAGGTCACCAATAGGGCTGTTGTGTTTATTATCTCTAACTTTGGGGCATGGACTCCTTCAGGGGCTGCCTGAGCTGTAGCTATGGTAATCTGAAAGTGAAATACATACATGTTTATGTAGGGCTGTTTAGTAAAATTAGATGCATTGCAATCCATGTAAAGTATATTTCAATCTTATCATTTCAAATTCAGTCAAGAGAGTTTAAGTAAAACTTAAAAATTCAGTTAAAGTCTGCTTTCTAGATAATTTACTGAATGTAAAACTCTTCAGAACTCTTCGGATGTAGTGACAGCCTTGATTCAAAACCCAGCTGAAATTTACAAGTTTAATATTTTCAAACAGATTAAATGAAATGTTACCGATGGACTGGTGACACATCCTGCTACAGTACATGCTGTCACCATGTACGTATATGACCTGTATGGCAGAATTGTTGTATCATCTATGTACTCAAAGTCAAGGCCCCGATACAACTCTATACCATCCCGCACAAGGATAAATCTTAAGATTTCACCTAAAACATAGATACAACATCAAGTCTAAATTATTTACTTGAACATTTATCCCTTGAAATTCTCAATTGTATAACTTAAAATAAAACCAAATGAATATTTTTCACTGAGTACAATCTTTTCAGTAATGTTACACAGATTAAACAATACACAGAGACAGTGGGTAACTCTTTGCATCACATGGACCTGTAGCTGTCTATAATTAAGCTGCATTTTCTTTATTTTTATCATGTTATGGCTCAGTCATGATATTAAATCAAAGGTCAGCAGATATAATGTATAATCTTACCATTTGGTTGTTTGGGTGCTTTCCAATTTAGGAAGATCATATACAGTTGTTTAGGGTCCAGGGTAGCTATTGGGGCTTCCAGACCTTCTGGCTTGGCCTGCAGGGTTCTGATCCTTGTATAGTCACTGTGTGTGGTACCAGCACTATTCACTACAGAAACTGAGTACTCATACAATGAGAAGGGTACCAGGCCGTCATCTGAAATTAACATCATATTTCATAATGATGAAATTTATTTCAAAGACTAATTTTTCTTTTTTCTTTGTTTTCAACAACACTGGTGTGGGACATTTTTAATGATAATGTAAATATTGCTGTTGTCCATGTAATTCTATATTTTTGACAGTTTAAAAAGTCTGACATTAAAAAATAAAACATCTGGCAAAGTTCTATAACCATGGGTAATAAAAAAGGTTACTTTATTTTCAATGTTAGTATATCTATACACCAACCTAGAAAGTCTGTATTAAGTCCAGAGTAGATTTTCTGTTTATCTACAACACAGTCATCAGAGGGACTGGGAGGGGCTGGTGTGGGGGTGTCACTGACATGTCCTGCTACTGACCCACACATGTAAGTATAGGGGTCAAAATCACACCTGTCACAAAATGCCATATCTTTCTGTAGCCGTGGACAAACTGTCCCAGTACCACAGCCTGTAACAAGAGGAATTATCTAAAATAAGCCCAAGACTTACTATTCAATCAAGTTTTTAAGCAGTAAATTTTTCATTCTGAAATGAAACTCCATACATTTAAGCCTTCTTTATATTTGTATCATAAAGTTTTAAAAATCTTTTGCAAAATCTTTATTACTGTTATATTGTGATACTTTATGAATGTTTACGAGTTAGAACATTATGATATATCTTTGTTTTGATGGTTTACTATACATACCTGACTGCTGATGTGATATATCTGCACAGAACTGTGATACGGGATTGTACCCAACAAAGTTACAACAGGCAAGCCCATTGGATATTGTCTCTATGCCACAGCATTTTTCATTGGCTGAAATCTTCTCCTCAGCACTGCTGTAGTAGTGTACCTGCACAGAAGAGAGCAACATTTATCTTGGTATTTGCACAACTTTATTTAACAATGTCTTTGAACATTTTTAATGACACTAAGGAATTCTAATCAGAGTAACATTATTTTTTTCACTTTTACTACCAGAAAGAGAGAAACAATTATTGTTTGTTAAATATTCTGACCTTATGCCAGAAACAAAATGCTCCTGGTCAGAAAATTTCAGAAACTATCTTAGATGTAACAAAACACCCTTATCTAGAACTGGTCGAATGTTGTCATATGTTCATCAAAAATCAATAACAACATCTTAAGTTGAGCCTTTTGTATTGATGTTATCTTGCATGCCAATGTGCTTTTTTTTACTCATATTGAATGCGTGAAAAACTGGTTTTGTAATTAAATCAGCATTCATTTTAAGAATTTCTGGCCAAAGTTCATCCAATCAAGTTTATTTCCTAGCATCTAAGCATTGGAGAAGTTTGCTGATAAATTCTGCTGAGTTGGGTGGAATAGAGAAGCAGCTGCCAGCTCGTAACTTGGATGAAACAAAGAATTTTAACATATCAGTGTGACTTAATGGAAGCTAACAAGGTGGAGAAATCTGGAATATATTTTCAAAATAACTGTTTAAGAATTCTGCTATTTTCAAAGGGTTTAGAACAGGGTTGCCATTGATACTATTCATCATGTTTCCTTTGTATACATACCTTTATATGTCCTGTATCACTTGTACAACACAAGGTCACATCATCACTAATATACTGTTGTCCACAGCATGACATATCATCCTTATGCAGGTAAGCATGACCCTTGACCTCACCTCCACAACAGACCATGTCACTACCCACAATTTCTCCTCCACAACATTGTTTGTCATGCTTTCCATAAAGCTGGCCTGGGTTGCAACAAACAAAAACGATCATAAATCATTATAACCATCATCTTGTTCTGCATTAATATGTTTTACAAGCAGCACACAAGACCATTAACTGAATTTGATGGCAGCCATCTTACTTGTTTACCACTAAATGCTTGTCATATTGTAATGAACTTTTGATTTACATAAAAAATAAAAAAAATAAAAGAAATATGAACTTTTGAATAAGCTTTTTAACTCAAAATTTAAGAGTAACCTTGACTTTTTCTTGCTCCGATCACTAATTGAATATGCCTTTTCAGTAAGACTATTTCAGTTTTGGAATCTTATGTTCAGAAGCAGGTAAACAGACTTTATGAGAAGTAACCTTTAACTGCTTTATTTACCTGCACAGCACATCTGAGAACCACTTGCTGAATATGGTATGTTTCCACAGCAGCTGTCACCTTTACCAGTAGCAACACGATCTTCTGTGTTGTCAGGACAACATATCTCACCTGGGAACACTAGCTCATATCTAGAAAAGCATACAACATAAAATATTCCATGAGGTCAATGAATTATAAAAACATGTACATATGTTTACAAATCTCATACATTTTCTATCTTAACTGTATGAAGAAGTTTAACTTCAAAGATAAAAACTTTCAAATGAGAGCTTTAAAACCGAGAAGTTACAATTTCTAAATGGGTCTAAAGGAATAGCTACATCCATGATCATATTTAAGGTATCTTGTGAGAAAAAACAATACAGAGCAGAAAAATTATCATATGGTCAGTTGGTTTAATTGCTGTAAGATATTATGTCAATCAGTACTTTACTAGATTTAAGACAGATTGGATAGAGGTTTGTGGTCAAACAGCAACAAGACATGGTTAGTTTAAGGAGCTTTTTTCTGACACATTTTTCAGAAAGTTTCTCTTTCACTCATGATTATAAATACTCTAATTACTAAATTAGAGTATGAATGTCTAGTAAATAATTGAATAAAACATTTTTTTTCCGCTGACAGAAAATCAAACATAATCACCGTTCATCAAAGAAGTCCACATGAAGGATTAAATACAAACAACACATATATACACACCTGTCATTACAACACTGGTGATTCTCCATATATTTGACAAATTTTCCACCGCAGCAGACATCAGTTTTGTCAGCCATCTTTGCATATTCTTTTCCACAGCAGGCATAATTTTCTTTGCTGTCATGCAGAAATCCATCACAACATACCTTCAATATATACAAGCAGTATGTTTTTCTTTATATACTTGAAGAAATAACATCAGACGGCATCATCCAGAAACTCAAGAAAACATGTGGCACTCAACAAATTATGTAACATGATATTGTAAACACTTTCTTAATAACTAAATGTTTGCTATATTTCACTAATTTGTAGACATAATGAAATTAATTAATTAATTAACTATTAATTAATTAATTAATTAACTAACTAACTAACTAATTAATTTCAATTAATTTATTGATTAAAAATTAATCAATTAATTTTAATTAATTGATTAATTAATTACAATCAAAATGTGATGAATGATATGACTACAGTATACTTTGTCATAATCTTCAGTGTCCTTAGTATCTTTTTGCAGAAATCAAAAGATATTTAACTATTTAAGATCCAAATCAATGAATCAGTCTGTCACCTAAATGAAACTGAAAATGAAATAATGTTTCAACTGCATTTCCAGAAATATTTGTAAATACAATTGTAAGTTTCCCACAGAATAATTTATCCTACCTTTGCACCAGAGTAGCATGTTGATCCACACAAGTTTTGTAGAATGCCACACTGTATGTAAGTACATTTCAGTAACTCAGGACTGACAGTTACCTCTGGGCTGCAAAATATGTAACAATAAAAGTAAACCTCTGGTCTGCAAAGCTTTTCAAAATAACAAGTTGAATTGTACTTATTTTATACTCTTGACATCTCCATATGATATAAAACTTTGAGTAACCAACTGATCTGGTCCTACAAGAAATACTCTATCTTGACAAAGTACACATTAGTACAAAGTTATCTATACAACATTTGACAAAAAGATATTCAATAAAACATCTGAATTATTTTTTGTAAGTGGTACAGAATTTCCTCATAAAGAATGAAACATTATGTTATTTCAGTTTAGAAAGACAAAAATCATTTTAAAAACGTTAAAAGAACTCTATTAATGTTGAACTCACACTTCTGAGCATTGTTTGATTGTCTGCCTGTACAGATCATATCGCAGGATGATACCATTTGGCTGTAGGGGGGCTCTCCACATCACATCTATCTGGTGCGGGCTTAATGGAAGGACCCTAGGGGAACCCAAGCTTTGAGGCAAGGCTTCAAGGGTAGAGCCTAGAACTTTGTCACTCTTCACACAGTCAAATACAGTGCAAACTTCTAGCTGAAAATCAAAACTTAGAGTGATAGTTTTTGGGATTGTATTTTTGTTCTCAGTGACATGTGGTATCAGAAATTGTTGTAAGTTTTAGTTGTGTATGTAGGCAAAGATAAGATGCTACTAGTAAAATAATTAAAGATATAACTAGGATTTTTTATTCAATATTCAACATTTGCAAGTAATTATAGTTTTAATCTTCTTGTTAAAACTTTAAATGAAATTCAAAAAGTAACTTTAATTACAACATTTTAAATCTGATCCAGACCAAAGGCAACTACATTGGCTGGTAACTTGGCAGAGCATTGTGTCATGACTGGCTAAATGTAGTTACACTCCAGCTGAATCATTCAATCTGAACCTCAAAAACATGAATGATACTTATAAATTATATGTACCTCTATTTCATACACAGTGTATGGCTGCAGGTCTGTTATAATATATGACCCTGGTAACACAAGTCCTGTTTCCGTCTTCTCACCATTGATATATATATTATAGCCAGTAATATCACCATTGGGTTTCTCTGGAGCCATCCAGGACACACGTATTGCTGTCTCACTTACAATGGTTAATGTTGGTGTGTCAACACCTTCAGGAGCTGAAATGACAGTAAACATATTAGCAGTACATCAGTTCAGTTGCTAATCATTCTTACCATTTTCATGTATCCTCCCATTGCAGAAAAGCACCACTTTATTCTGAATCTGAGAAAGTTTTCTTTTTTTTCAGAAATGCATGCACTATATATAGGTATTAATACTTCTTTTCTCTGGGACAAGTGGGCCTTTTTTCAAGCTTTTAACAATATAATTACAGAGACAAAGATAACAGAGATAGGCAACTTCCTAGCTAGTTAAGGTCTCATGCATGCCTTCTAAGACAGTGTCTTGTAGCAAGTATAACTTGTTAACTAGCTGCCAAATTGAAACAAATTATACATTTTCTGAAAACCTAGTCATTTGTCTATTGCTGCAGATAAAATAATTTTAGTCCTGGTAAAAATAAATGATGCATAATGTTTTAAAGAGAACTGCAACTTAATCATTTTTCACAAAACTATAAAGATGGTGAAAAACTAGGATAGTGGGTATATTCTGCCAAGTTATATTAAATTAAAAGGCTAGAAAGTTACCAATATTTTAACTTGCAGATATAGACGACTGTTTAAGCTTTCAAATGATGTATACCTTAAAAGGGTTGAACAAATAGCCATTGAGTTTTAATTGCTACAAAATGCCTAATTTTTCACTTTATGAGAGGCATGTGCGCTATTTCAATGGAGTAAATAGAAGCTGCTTATCTCTGTTATCTATGTCTCTGATAATTATATGTATAGTAAAAATAAATTCAAGTCATGTTGATTATGAAGACATTTTGTCTTGGTCCATCATCAGAATATTATTACATATCTGAGTCTTACCACCATCTAAGGTTGTGACATACACTGGGTCACTAGTAATGTATGCTCCACCATGTATGGTTATAGTAACTGTTGTATAGTACTGGGTATTTGGGTTCAAATCTCTAAATGTTGTAGTGTTCTGATCTGGTCCTAATTCAAGAGTGTAATTTCTGACAGCAGAAAATACTTTGACTGTGTAAGATTTCACACTTCCTTGCAGATCTACTTCATCTGTAAAAATAAACAGAAAGAAAACATGCTAGAAGAACCCATTTCTTGGAAAAATTTTACATAAACATTTATTCAACTAAAATTTCTGCAGAAGACTGGTATCTTTGGTCAGTCTTTCACTGAGATGTACCAGAAGACTTCATTGTTTTCCCATTACAATGCTCCCTGTAAACTTATCTATAAAAATTTCACAAAAATAAACCAAGTCCTATACTTTTAAAAATTTACAGTATAAGCCTCTCAGAAAACTGGGTATTATGTTGTTAGATAGTCTAAAAGACATTCAATTGTTTTGTACACTCCTGGTATCATACCAAGTCAGTACAAAATGAATATCTTACTTGGAGTCTCCCATGATATGCCTATGATTCTATGAGTGATGGCCATGGCTGTTACTTTTGCTGCCCTCCGTGGGAAGCCACCAAATGTTGAAACTTCTGGTGAAGGTTCACTGGTCAACTGTCCTATATCATTAAACACGGTCACCCTGTACATGTATGTAGAGTACATAGGGAGAGCACGGTCCTCATAGAATGTCCCAGTACCTGAGTATATCCTTGTCCACACTTCATCATCCAGTATTTATAGCAGCTGTGAATTACAACATTAACCCTTTAAATGAAATCAAAATCCTACTCTACAGATTAATTTCTTCTGTTCTTCATTCCCACAACTAGGGAGGAGATACCAGCCAGATAACAAACAGAAAAAAATGCATGTATTTTCCTTCTATTTAATTTTTTCTCTCTTTTCAACATTACTAAAATTCCAATAAACTGTCAATTAATTATCTGAAAATCCATAAATTTGTCATTACATCTTAAATTACCTACAGAGTCAATATTTACTACTTACAATCCAGTGGTACCCTAAGAAGAAGTCTAGATAACTCAAATTTGATGTTTGGACCATTGGGCCTTTCTGGGCCCTGCCAAACAACAGAGATCATTGTCTGTGACACTGGGGTAGCAACTGGGGCCAGCTGACCTTCAGGTACAGTGGCATGTGTCCGCACATTCACAGGATAACTCTGGGTACATCCTCCACCTGCAAAATATCGAAAACAGACATAAACAGAAATGTGAAGGGCCTATATGGTAACAAAATATTTTTGTTACATAATGACAATTTACATGATTTATCTTACAAATTTTTCTGTAAAAAATTCTAATATTTACATTTATCGCTGGGTTCAGAAACACTTACGTGTACAAGCAGTAACTGTCACTGAGTATTCTGTATATGGCGTGAGATCCTGAAATGTGACAGATCTCACTGAGATGTTTCGAACCTCTGTCTGAGGGAGAGGCAGACGTATGGTGTAAAACTCTATAATCCCATTAGGTTGCAGAGGGGGGTCCCAGGTCACAGTCATCACAGTTGGTCCTGTGATTTGAACTTTTGGTGGAAATATACCTGCTGGCCCTATTAAATGAAAATTATATCTTATGAAAATTTATATACAATCCATTCTCAAGGCAAAAAAAGGCAAGCTGTAATAACAATGTTGAATAGTTACTCTTCATAACTTATGTATCTTTACCAGCAACACATGCAGATTTCTTTTTTTATCTATGAAATCTCCAACCTAAAACCTTATTGTTACAGCCTTATTGTTCTGTTACAACAAGAAATTTATAAAACTACATCTTACAATCCATATTTCTCTGTAAAGGATTACATTTTAGATTTTACATTCTAAATCAACTTCTTAAGTATAAACGTCATTTATGAGAGATTCTTACACTGATTATGTACATGTCAGTAATTAAAATATATGTATACATGAGACCTACTTGAGGACATTGTCGTAACTTTTGTCCATGGGCTGGTGCCATCTCCAGCCCCATTGCTTGCTATCAGTCGATATTCATACTCCACATAAGGGGTCAGGCTGCTATCTTCATCCACATATTTTAATTCTGAATCTCCACTGACTGACACTACAACTGTTGAGGCAACCTTGCCTACTAGGCGGCGCTCTATAGTGTAAAGAGAGATTACTCCATTTGGATTAGCAGGTGGTTTCCAGGTGAGCTCAACTGAGGCAGGGGTCAAGGACACAGCAAAAGGAGCACCCACATCCTCTGGATCTGCACAACAAAGTGTAATTTGTATTAAAACATACAGCTTATTAAAGTAATGTTCAGCTGAAATGTCATTGTTTGAATAACCAGTTGGACTGATTATCATTGAGTAAGATCAAATGTTTTGCTGTATTTGTTCCTAACAAAAAACACTACAGGAACCGAAAAATCATTTTATAACACATTATGATACTGCTCCCTATTGCTCAATCAAAATTTTACAGTATTTTAACTGATTATTTCTAAAACTGACTGAAATAATATCAAGGATCCCAGAATGTTTTCCAGGAGATTTGAGTTTAAAATCAATGAGATTTCATAGTAAGGAGGTATAGTACATTTTTATAGAACAGTTATCCTCACACTCATCCTCATAAAAAACTCTACAGCAAAAAGTGACAGGGCACCTATGAAACCATAATTATTCTGAAAAACTCACAATCTTCTTTAGTTTTCTCTGGTAAAGTTTGTGGGCTTCTTGTACACCCACCAGCAGTACAAACTTCTACCACAAATATGTACATTGAGTATGGCTTCAGCTTGTCCACACGTAGCTGTGTAGTGTTACCTTGTGTCTGAAACACAAAATGATTTCTGCACATTAGTGCATCCACTTGAGACTGGTGAAAAAATAATTTTTGTAAATTTATAATGTAACTCCATACCAAGTGATCAAATTTCCTTCACTTCTTTCTGCAGTTGCTCCAATGCCTGACAAATATTAATTTTTGATATCTGGAAACTGTTTTTTAACAAAATTATATTTTCTAACCAGATATTAAGGCAAAGGAATATGAAAGATTTGCTGTACTATTAAAGCACTCACTGAAGCTCTGTATTGTCCATTCTGGTAGACTTTATACTCTGATATTACACCATTAGGGGTGAGTGGAGCAGTCCATACCAGATCCATATTGCGTGGTCCAATACCCACAACTCTTGGTGCACTGATGCCAGCAGGACCTGCAATTATGAGTTTTCTTTGAATTTCAAAGGTAAGAAATTCCAGTTATGAAAAAGATAGCAAAGACCAGAATGAAAAAAAGATCCTTAACAAACATCTAACCCAAGGGCAATTTCTTTACAATTTGTAACTAAAAATTCTATTTCAAAGATGGCAACATCTTTAAATTAAATTGAGACAACAGTTATCTTTCCTGACTGATCTTACACACTAAGTTCTACCTAAACTACAAAGTCTGAAAAGAGGCCATAACTTGCAAAGAAATCAGCAACTATTTAGTTAGTAGCTAATCTATGTAGAATTGATGTTAATTTAAAGCTTTCATAGAATACAGGCACCTGATACTAAGATATATATTTGTGCAAGACATATTTTGGGATTCTTTCCTAACAGGTGGCAGGTATGTCTGAAAGTAAGAATTACAAAGATAATAAAATTCTTACGATCCTGTCGTGTTGTAGCTGTAACCCAGTCTGATCTTGTCAATCCGTACGAGTTCTCTGCAACCAGTCTAAACTCATACTCTGTGTAAGCCACCAGATTCTCCTTGGTGTATGTGAATGAAGTAGTTGGTCCAAACACACTGTTGGTTAAAATAAAATGGGAAGTTTTAGACCAATTTATCACTGGTATATAAATGTATAAAAAAACGGAAAACAGAATCAAAAGATGCTTTTGTAACATCATTTTTTTTTTGTATGTCCCACTTGCCCTTTGACTTCAACATGGGCCCCTGTGAGCTTGGTACTTTGACCAAGTGGATGCAAAATCTTCATCTTCTTACCATGCCCATCCATCCTGTAAAACTTGAGGTTTTTAGATTTTGTTGTTTTTTGTTAATTCATTAGAAACCATTTTCAATGTGCAGGCCACTGTGAGCTTGACCTTTGGCACAGTGGGCCCGAAGTTCATCTGCCAAACTATCCTTTCAATTCTGAGGGTACTGTATTCAGTTGTTCTTGAGTTATTGATCAGAAACTTTGAAGACACTGACCTCAGTTTTCTAGTAGTATATATTGGAAACTGTTTTCTAAGTGCAAACTCCTGTGATCTTGACATCTGACCCTGTTAGCCTAAAATCAATGGGTTCATCTACTTATACACTTATATACCAATGATCCTTTAAAAATTGGGTGTCCCGAGTTCAGCTGTTATTGAATTATAATTTGGAAACATTTTCAAAGCCAGACGTCTGTGACTTTGAACTTTGACCCAATGAGCCAGTTCTACTGGGGTTATCTTCTTATTCGATCATGTTTTATTTCAATAAGGAGTGTTTTTTCACATACTGAATGCTGTTTTCGATTTTGAACAGAAGTGGGAGTTTTATAGAACCACAACAAAATGAAAGCTAAAATTTTATGTATATTCTCATAAACTGAGAGATGAGAAATGTACAAAAGAACAGTGGTATTGTTTTATTGATGTGTATTTCACTTTCTTTTTTTGTTAAAATATGATTGTAAAATCTGCAAAAAAATGATGCAATATTTAAGCTGTAACAGTATATCAAGACTGTAAATACAACTCACTCTACAACAAGGCTTCCTTCTGTCTTTTCTCTGAACTGCAGGATATAATTAGCAGTATCTAAGGCATTTTCCCTGCCAACAGTAATCCATGTGGCAGTTATTGTTGTTGGGGTCTGTGAGAGAAGGGAAGGTGGCTTCACTCCATCTGGGGCTGCAGTGTAAAATTATGAATGTCACCTATACTTTAAGTTTGTCTATGTTCATAAAATGTTTTTTTTTGTATGAAAATACAGAACATTTTGAAATCTGTGGTATCAGCAAACATCAAGGTTAAGTAAGCTTTCTATATGTAAGCATATTTCTTTTTTAATCAATATTCTGTAGCATTGACTAATCTAAATTATTATTCTGAAAATCATGCACATTACTACACTCCAACAATTATACGTGGACCAAGTTCCACTGCAATCAGTTTTCATCTATGTAAGTTTCCACATTGTATGTCTATCAGTGCTTAACTCACTCTAACAGTGTCAGACTAACGTTCCTCTTTTACATTATATCTTTAACTAGGTTTCATTGCACCATGGCAATTTTTGTGACAGTAGTTTGAATGAAAGATCCCTTCAGCCAACAAAGAGACTCCAGAAGCAGTAGTAGCATAAAGATACAGAAAAAAATCTATGAATTTATTTTACTGCTTCTGATAAAATAAAACATCTAGAGAAGATCACCGTGTGTGTGAAATTTTGACCAGCTTTTAACAACAGTAGAAGTACTTGCATACCTAACCTCATTTTGCATGATGCACAATGACCACCTAACCAACTGCAAGACAGCTTCAAACTTTACTGTAATAAAACAGCTGGTCTTGCTGAAAAAAAGATTCAACTTACAGCCAGGTGGCATATCAGCAGTCATGACATTTCCAAGTATGAAGCCCACTGTGTTGGAAGCATTTACTTGAACATTATAGGAAGACATAGGTATCAGTGGCGTTATTGTCAACCATTCATTGTAGAGTTGTGAACGGTTCAAGCTTCGCCGATCATGGACAGTACTGTAGTCCCAGGCAGCTGTAAGATAACAAAATAGTGAAATACTGACGATCCTAGAAATTTCTACATTCTATTTATTTAAATCAAGACAAAATATCAAATGATTTGTTCTGTATCATTTGTACTGATTATCTGGGTCAAACTTATACATACTGATACTTCCATATCCTTTATCCTGATTTATAGTTGGGATTTACTTTCCACAAATATTTTATATTATGCAAGGTAACAAACTTTTGTTCAGTAGTATACTATTTCTATATAAGTAATACTTTAATGTATTCTGAATTGTACTTAAAATATTTTAATAAGGAAATGGCAAAATTAACATTACTTACACGTATTTGTATAAAATAGTCCCTCAAAGTAAACATCAAAGAACATGTTGCCATTTGGTTTTGCTGGCACTGTCCACTTTACACTGACTGTCCTTGCATCCTCAACCCTCAGATCCATGGTAACAAAACCCTCTGGCTGGGACTCCTGGGTGTAAGCCTTTGTCTGCTTGCTAGAACTACACCCACTCTTGGTACATGCCACTACTCTGAAGACATGTTTGCTGTATGGTTCCAGTCCCCCAACATCATAATACATACTGAGCCCTGTGTATTTTGGGATCTCATTATGATATAACTGGTACTGAGTTATTCTTCCTAAAATAGAAAAGAAACTGCTCTATTTTTAATATTTCAGTAAGAATTTTATTAATTTTAACTGTAGTTTAATACCATTAAGATTTGTATTAGTAACTGGCACCATGGGATAGAGGTACAGCATAAGAATCGTATCTAGAATGACATGGCTTCAAATCCAGTCAACAAATTACAACTTCCTAAATATTTGCTTTTGGTGTGGGTACTAGTACCCAGGATCTTAAAGAATCATCAAGAGTAACAAAAGTAAATTAAAGAACATTATTTCACTACAGCAATTGATAAAAGAAGTGATCTCAGTAGTACCAGAAAACCAACAGCATATAAAGGCACACTCACTAAGTAATATAATATTTTACTCAAACAAGTACATTTCATTCATATTCAAATTTGTTGAAAATGATAAATACTAATTTAATAGAATTGACTGCTACTAAGTTTGTCATACCATTTGGTAGACCTGGCTCCTCCCACTCCACATGTAGCTGGGAGGGGCTTGGTGAGGTCACTATAGGGGGTTGTATGAGAGCAGGGGCACTCTCAGCCGTTGTTATCTCTGTTGCTTCACTCAGGGTACATCCACCTCCAGTGCATGCCTGTAACACAATGAACAACTGTTGGCATGATAACTGCATAAAGAAACATAACTGATGTGGTATTTTTGTATCACATACATGAAATTATAAAATGCAGAAATGCATTGTTGATAGCCTTATTATATTGTAAGCAGTAAAGAATTCAAATTCAGTGTTTAACATGAGATTTCATCCTTTCTAAAGTAAATCTTAGTAACTTTTTAGGTCTTTTCTCATATTTCGAATATGCATAACATTTTTTTTAACAATTTCTATATTAAACAGTTTGTATGACAAAGAAAATACAAACCGAGAGTGTAACATAGTATGAGCTTCCAGCATTCAGGTCATTGATGACATAGTCTAGGAACAAGTCTGAATTGTTATATGTCACTGTCCCAAGTTCTCCTTCAACTGTTGACAGATACAGTATGTAACGCTCCAAAACTCCATTCAATTGGTCTGGGGTCTCCCAGCGTGCTTCAATACTAAATGTACCTGTAAAATTCAAACAGTATTTGTATTTTAGCTTTATATGGATATCATCATTAGTTTCATTTTGCTTTGCTAACAAAACTAGATCTGCCACTGTCCTGGCACCAATACCCCCTGCATGCCACTTTGTCAGTAGGGTATTGATATATGGGAACATGTTACTTTATGCACCGGACTAAAACTAAAAATTACAAAGGGCAATAACTTCAAAAGAGAGTTAAGGTTCTTGGGCACTGCACTTCTACTCAATGTGATCTATGAAGTTTCAAGTTGATATCTTCAATACCTTTTGAGTTATGCTGCAGACAAAAATTAAGTATGAAAAATTTTAAAGGGCAATGACTCCAAAATAATGCAAAAGAAAGTTATGGTTCTTGGGCACTGTACTTTTCCTCAATGAGATCTATTTATTGGTGAAGTTTATGTTTGATACTGTCAATACTTTTTGGGTTATCCCCTGACAAAAATTAATAATGAAAAGTTTCAAAGGGAAATAATTCCAAAATTATGGAAAAAAGAGTTATAGATCTTGAGCACTGCACTTTTCCTCAATAACATCTATCCATCTATGAACTTTCAAACTGATACCTCCACTACTTTTTTAGTTATACCCCAGACAAAAATAAAGTATGAAAAATTTCAAAGGGAAATTATTCCAAAATTATGCAAAAATAAGTTATGGTTCTTAGGCTCTGCACTTTCCTACATGATATCTATGTATCTGTGAAGTTTCAAATTGATACCTCCAATGTTATGCCCCGGACATACAAAACCCGATGGCTGGATGGACAGAGGGACAAGCTGGTTCTAGTATACCCCCTCCCCCCCCACCAACCTTACAACTTCGTTGTGTGAGGGGTATAACAATGAAATACAGAAACCAAAAAAACACCTACCTAGAGCAGTAAGTACTGGAGCCTTTACAAACTTAGGCCTTAATTGGGCAGTACTCAGTGTGGCTGATGGCCCCTGTGTACAGCCAACCTTAGTACATGCCTTCAGATAAAACACGTAAGATGTGTATTCCTGAAACATAAATCAATATGAGATGTTAACTTTGGACAGTTAAATAAATAACAATGCTTAACCATCAATTAAGAATCATAAGAAGCATAATCTTAAAATTTCTATGATAAAGAAACGGGAAACGAAGTGATTACAGAAAAAAATAAGAGTGGCAAGTGAGAAAACAAGCATACATATAGAAAACATAGTCAGGTTAGAATAAGCATACACAAGTGACAAGGCTTCAACAAATTGCAATGCTAGGAAGGATAACACTTTTACCAAGAGCAAGACATGCAGCAAAAGACAAGGATGTAAGGAAAAAAAACAAGGCATGCCACAAAAAGAAAACAAGGCTTTTAGCATAGAGCAACATGTGCCACAAAAGAACAAAGCTTTTAGCAAAGAAGAAGGCATATAGCAAAGAGCAATGCATTTCAATTAGTACAAGACTTTTTGCATAGTGCAAAACAAGCATTAAAAGAACACAGCAGAGAACAACACATGCTGTAAGGGATAAAGATAAAGGCATTAAGGCATGACATCAAGTGGAAGACTTTTAGCAAAGAGAAGACATGCATCAAAAGACAAGACATTTAGCAAAGAGAAAGGACAAGACTTTTAGCAAACAGCAAGACATTCAGCAGAAGACAAGACATTTAGCAGAAGGCAAGGCTTCAAAAGAGCTGCAGAAGGATGCAGATAACATTGCATGTAGGAAAAGGCATAGCAGGATGTAGCAAAAGGCATGAGTATATAATTATCTGACCAAGGCATTAAAAAATTATATATATTGCACCAAATTTAGGTAGGTACACAGGACAAGGAATAAAGAGCTGGTTTAAGAACAATACTGGTAGAAAAGACAGTCATGAATGAAAACATCTCTGCAAGTACATTTCTAAAATATTTATTTAGTAAAATATCAGGTATCCCTTGATTTTCTTATATTTCTTATCCAAACTAAATATATATATTTTTTGACCTCCATGGAAGATACTATATTTAAATTACTTTCACATTATAATAAAATGAAATACTAACCCTCAATTCATTTGTTACATTGAAGGCCGTCCCAGCCCCTGTATAGACCAGTATATCATCCATGTACAGAAAATAGCCTGTCAGTAGTCCATTGGGGGCTGCTGGAGGGTCCCAGTTGACATAGATATGTCTTGGTCCAGATTCACCTCTTGGAGCCTGTACATGTTCTGGGGCTGTGGAACAAAGTATATATATGTAATTATACATCATTTTCACCATCATTTCAGCCGATCACTATTTAAACATCATTCTATCTACCACTTCAGCCTATGAATATTTATACATCTATCTATCACTTCAGCCTATGAATATTTATACATCATTCTAACTACCACTTTAGCCTATGAATATTAATACATCATTCTAACTACCACTTCAGCTTATGAATATTTATACATCATTCTAACTACCACTTCAGCCAATGAATATTTATACATCATTCTAACTACCACTTCAGCTTATGAATATTTATACATCATTCTAACTACCACTTTAGCCTATGAATATTTATACATCATTCTAACTACCACTTCAGCCAATGAATATTTATACATCATTCTAACTACCACTTCAGCTTATGAATAATTATACATCATTTCAAAAATGATTTCAGCCTGTGGATTCTATTATCAGATTTATTGGTCTTGACACTCAATAGCTTTTTACCTTACCTTCATAAAAACGATTCTTTTTTTATTTGTTAGGAATAATTTTAACATACTGTAACTGATATCTTTACTAGCAGACTATATGACCAGCATTACAGGAACATTCCATTACCAGATTCTATATAAGTATCATAATGCCAACTTGCTCATACAGAGAAGCAGGGAAGCATTTGAACCTATGACCTTTCATCTCAGGAAAGTTACTGGCATTTGCACTGAACTGTATGAACCCTTAAAAAGCAAGGATATTGTTGGAAACCACTGATGCTCCCCAAAGTGCACCATGTTTGAGTGAAATATTCCAATATCACATAACTAAAGAACTAAGTAAGAAAATTTATAATCATTAACTTTAATGTAAATGAAGGGTTGCAATTCTTGTGCGCTTCACTCCGCCTTTATGAGATCTATCCATAAATGAAGTTTTGAGTCTGTATCAGCTTGGAGTCAAGTCTTTACAAAAGTCAAGTATAACATAAGCAAAGGGCAATAACTGTAAAAATACATAAGGAAAGTTATGATTCTTACACAATGAAATCTTCCTATAGGAATTCTATCAATATCAGAAGTTTCAAGTTTCCATCTTTAAGTATTTGGGAGAAATGTTCCATTAAAAACAATTAAGCATAATAATTTACAAAGGGCAGTAACTGGAAAAGAGTGAATAAGGAGTTATGGTTCTTAAGAAATCTATCTATAAATGAAGTTCGTTTTTGCCTTCAAGTGTCTTGGGTGTGGCAAGAAAGTATGATAGTTGGACAGATGGCAGGATGGATGGACAAAGTGGCAACTATATATTCCCCCTTCTGGGATCATAATAATAAATAAAAACTGCTTGTTCTTCTTATATGTATAATGTATATACATGTATGTGTGTTCCTAGCAATCAAACAAGTAAATTTCACCTTCTTCTTTTGTCTGTATGATGAGGCCATCTGAACTCACAGAACATCCACCAGATGTACAAGCCACCATTTTCACATTGTAACTTGTAAATGGAATAGTTCCAGTCATATTTCCTGAAAGTGTAAGATGAACTAAAATTAATATTTCCACTCTGAACAAGAAAAAGCATACAAATACAAAACAACCTGACATACTTTTATTCTTTTAAGGAAACAGTTCTCCCTACAGAGACAAGGAAGTCTTTCTTCTATAGAGATATTTTATTATTGAACCTTCTTGTCAAAACAACATAATTCTAAGCCCTATCACAATATAGTACATATGTATTTAAATGATTAGGAGCACTGACTGAGGTGTTACGGTGCTGGACTCCCAATTCAGAAGGTCGTGGGTTTGAGTCCCACCTGGAGTAAGAGTCTCTAGTAACTTTCCATATTTCCGCATCTTTGATGCAAGTACTGGTTTGAACCCAGAAAGCAGTCATTGAAAGGGATTCGTATAAGCTGCGATAACTTGCTTCTTAATTAATGTGCGATAAACATGTTTATACTAAACAAACTGGTGTGCATGCTTATCTGGCAGAGTAGCAATGTACACCAAAATCTCACCAGTAAGGCAACAAGACAAGCTCATGCAAAATTGAACAAATCTTTAGGATTAATAATGTAATTAGTATGAAATCTGCAAAGTAAGACTGAATTTTAATGGCAGATTAACCTTCTCTTTTTGACGTATTGGTGAAGACAGCTTCAACAGGAGGTATTGTTTCATTATCCAAATTGAATGCCTGTAGAACAAATCTTGTCATTAACCCAGAGGTGCTGACTGGAACTAACCACTTGAACTTGACCAGATAGCCTGTGTAGTGGTAAACTTCATAGGGGGCTGTAACACCCACAGGAGCTGGTGAAGAAAATGAACATTGTTAACAGAAATTCCCAAAGCACTACATTTCAATTATACATATTTAGTGCAGTAGCTTCACTCTAATGAGCTTTATTATTTCAGCTTAAAGTGTTCAGCTAATGAAGAAATGGACAGTATTGTATCAATCAACAAAAACTGGACATGAAATAATTACATTACCAGAAGCCAACCATCAAATTGTATTTAAGGTTTTAAGGTTTAATTGCAAAATTCCTTATCTCCCTAATCATAACATGGAAAGAATCAGAAAGTATGACTATGACTTACATCCCTCTTTGGTACGACCATATCCCCAAGGACTTTTCCCAGAGCCTGCGTCATTAGTTGCCACCACTCTGTACAAGTAGTCAGTGTACGAGTGCAGCCCAACATCATATGTCTGCAAGTCAGTGCCATTATATACTTCAGTGATAAGGTCATCCTTACACTGGTCAGGAAATACGTGATATGGTGCACAGCCATCCATGTTTACATTGACAACTTCTATAATAGTCTCGAGGAAATCAGGGGTGTAGAAGCTGTTACTTACTTCTTGGAACTTGTCAAATCTTAATTCTTTTATGCAACCTCCAAACCCTGAGAACAGAAATTCTGATTACTAGCTCAATTCATCACTAATACGATTTTCTGGAAATCCTATCATTCTCTTACATGAAGAAAGCAGGTAAAGAAAAAGACAAGTACTTTTTCAATTTGACTGATAAAAAAACACATAGATATAATTTTGATACATCTAAATTAAATATCTTTTAAAGAAATGTTTCTACTAAACATTTAAATTGCCTCAAAATAATTAGATTTTAGAACCCAAAAGATAGTACTTTGCACCTGTTCTATGCTCTTTCGCGGACCTATTTTTGTCCGCGGACCAAAGATTGGCTGGTGTGCTTTGTATATACGTAAAGAATTTTTATGATATAAAATTCTAGTTTCTGAATGCATACTAAAACACCTTTCACCCTTTTTCAGGCCTAAACTAGAATTTTACATTATAAAAGTTCTTTATGTAAATACAAAGCACACCAGCCAATCTTCAGTGCACAAAGTGACCGTTTGCAACTCTATAGATTTCTTACTGAAAAACACCATTTTACCTTTCAAGCGATGGACTGTTGACCAAAAAAAAGGTCTGCAAGGGAGCTGAAAACAGGTGTGCAATGACGTAGTTTCCTATTATTGTTTAAATGGTATCTGGTCAGAATGGTCCACTACCAAAAAGGCCTGGTCCAAAACAGCCTGGACCAGAAAGGCCCACATTGTATAAAAACAAAGGTACACATAATAGGTAAGTTATTCACAAAATGACAAAGAAAATGTTACTGTTACAAAATATATTCACTAATTGACATTAATCTGGAAATAATTAATGAAACATGTTCTCTTTGATGTTTTATATTTTCCACAACAGTTTGTTATTGCTTTAATAGCCAGATTGTTCAAACTTTGACAAAGAAAAGGCTATGGCCAAAATATAATTAAAGAAATAGTTATCTAAATGACATTAATCTGAATGATATTCAGATACACAGGCATTGCATATGATCATTTTGCAAATAACTTACACTGTTCAATGTATGTTCAATAAAGTTTAATAACAAGCATGTTTTATCTTTTGTTTAAGGTTAAGTTTAAATTCTTTAAACTTATCCTGTAAACATTATGATGTGGGCCGTTTTGGACCAGGCTGTTATGGTATTGGGTCTTTTTGGTTCTGGGCCTTTTTGACCCTGATTTGTTTAAACACTATCACAAAGAGTTTGTTGTATTCATTTTGGTAGTTTCCTTTCATCAAAAGTGAGCATATTTACTGGTACCCACCTGCCACAGGTAAAGCTAGTTTATTATTCACTATATACTGATGGGCCTCCGAGTTAAGTGGTACTCCTCCAACATAGAAATCTGAAGACGTTAACACAGTCAGCTCAATATTGGGATTTCCAAATGACTCTGTACCAATTCCATCTATAGTAATCGTTGCCTGCTGACCTTTCTTCTCTAGGGTTACACTGTACCACTGGCTGTCACAGAAGTTAACACCTGGCTTACTAAATGTCACTGACCCCACAAGCAGCCGATTAGCAAATTCAAAATGGACTGCTCCATTGATAATGGCACAAAAGTAGTATATTCCGCTACCACCGTAAGAGAACAGGAGTATCCCAGTGTGCATTTGTGTTCGAAACCCAAATTTTATTGTTTTCTCATTGTCAAGCTGGAATGCATTATTTGCTGGTAGTTTAGCATAACCTGGAAAAAGGAAAAGATAAAAGGTCTTTAAGTTTTACAGCAGAACTAAGTGTCACTTGAACAAGTTTTCTGGTAAATGTTTACCTTGGAGGGTCATACAGGCAAGCGAGCAGGAAGACTAAAACTTTAGCATCAGTTATATTTTCCTTTGAAATAAAAATTACATTTGTGATATTTTTGCAAGAGACTTTTTTTTTTCTTGAAAATCTTATCATTGCATACTGTTTCTGACAATGTACTTTCTATCAATCTTACTTTTAAAATATATTGGAATTATTCAATTTACCTTGCCCCATAAAGTGTATGCCTCTATCAAGATTGATAGGACAGCCCTCCCAGTTGAGGAAGGCAAGTTCATTGTGTATAGCATCATTCCAGTCCAAAGTCTTCCAAATCTCCACAGGGTACTTTTGCTGCATGATCTGTATGTCACGGATACAGCCCTGGAAACTCTGGTCTATGACCTAAAAATATCATACACTTACCACTAGATAATCTATCATGAATGATTATGCAAGTTAATATCAAATGCTGACAAAGACAGCAGACCTTGGGATGCATATATGTTGACAGAATCTTGCCAGGAAGAAGCATTTTCTCAACTTGCACTGACACTCCTATACACATACAATCTTATATTCCAACATCATGAGCTAATATTACAAAATTTGTTTGCTGTCAAACACCATCATCCTTATTTTTTCAATCATTTGTCAATATGCTGACTTTTGATAACATAATACTGATTCAAGAAAGACATTTATTCATGAACCTCATAGATCATACATAAAATATACTTACATGTACAGCAATCAATATCTAATAATAAAGTGTTAATGCCTAGAAACTATTTTCACCTTAAATCTTATTAAACTTATTTTCACTTAGTTTCTTTATTGCGAACAAAATGCTTTAAATATCTTCAAAAATGATGTAAACACTTAAAACATATTCCTGTAAGTAATAGTACATATACACGTCTGCAAACATGAGGATGCTGAAAGTTAAATGTATTCATTTTTTATTATATTTCTACACAGCTGTGTTTAATATAGGTCAATATAATTATCTTTTAATAAGCCTTTTACTATACAGCACTTAAACCATTTACAACAGAGTTTATGATGTTAACAATTCTAAAAAGCAAACAATTTTTTTAAATGTCCATACACATTGGAAAACAGTTATTTCCAGAAAATATTACTGAAGTAATATAATGAAAGTCATAATTAAATAATTTTTAGGTTATTTAACATTGTTCTGTACAATACAGATATATATCCAGAAGAGTTATAGTGGACCAGCCAATAGGTGAGGCCAATATAATATCTTCAACTGTGTATGAGTCCAAATATATCTTGAATAGTATAGAATGATAATTTTCCATATCTAATATCTATTAATTTTTTAATGAAAAAAATAATTGGAAAGAAAAACGAGCCCTTGAAAACTGTATTAAAATGTCTTTTTGCTTAAAATCCAAAGAGTTTAAACATATACATGTAGTAAAGCAGTTTACAGCAGACGAAACTGAAGCACGAGGATCTATTGTCAATGGAAAAATGGTTGTAGAACAAAACTGAAGTAAACAAGGTGAAATGTTAGACTACAGCTGGACACCAAAATCATCACATACTTCACCAAAGACTTCTCTTTGTTTGAAAACTGTATTTTAAATGTAACTTAATTTGAGGCTTATATCTAGCCATACATGTAGTATAACAGCATTTACAGATCAGTGCATATTTTCTGAAACTGACGCAAGATATATAGAAATATTTTTGTGGCATTGTCAACTTTCAACCATTTTTCATATGACAAAGGGTCCTACCAGAAGCACCACATTAAGATGAATAATGAAGACTTTTCCCAGAGAAAGCCATATATAAACCTATAATGACTGTTTTCCCAATTAAACGCAAAATATATATATAAAAAAATAATCACTTAATTCCACTTAAAGCCAAATGAAAACTAATACTGATTAATATATGACTCATAAATTACTAGGTTTGTCACTGATCCAATGTTGATCACTTGTGAGTCAGCGCAAAGTGATGGTCACACAAAAAAAGGATGTTATTGTAAACAATCATTGCGAATGCACCCTGCAAATTTAAGCCAAAATGTAAACAATGAATATTTTCCCGATTAAAGCCAAAATGTAAACAAGGAGTATTTTTTCAATTAAAGCCAAAATGTAAACCAAAAATAACAATCAGCAGAATGCAACCCAAAGGATGATAAGCACGGTGTTCCGCATGATGTCACAATAGATATACAGATGATGATGACATGGTCATGATTCTAGAAATGTTACCGAAAGCCTAGCATCTTTATTACTCCTTCGCAGTACAAAATCACTTGGCAAGCCCCCAATATACACCCCAGTATTTGGACCTATAATTGTGCCTCGACTGCACACGCTTGTCTTATCACCTAAAACAGAACACAGAATATGTTAATTCTTTTATATACACATACAAAATTCAAGTGAGATGCTCACTCACCTTGAGTCTTTGGTCCTTATTTGTCCTTCGTACCTCAAAGTCTGCGGGTAGCCCTCCTATATACACCCCTGTATTGGGACCTATGATAGTACCTTTTGCACATCTGCTTTTGCGGGAACCTTAAACATTACATACATTCTCATGTGACACAGCCAGAAGCACTAAACTCTGATAATTTTGAAGTGAAACAATTTCTTTAAAACTGGTTTGAAAGTCAGTTATGTAACATTAAGAATTTACATTCTTTGATTACATAAATTTTCTTTAAACCATACTAAAATATGACCTTTTTGCAAGAAGTCATAACAACAGCTAAATGAAAAAGAATTTGAAAGAGAAATAGAATTAATACAAATAGCAACAAAGCTGTTATAATTAACAGAAAAAAGACAGAAATAAAAAAGTGTTTGTGCAGCTTAATGTATGATATTAAAACATCTGGCTCAACTACTAGTAAGATTGAGAAAGCTATTTTTTTTTTCAGTTTGCACTAGTGGGATAATATCACTGGCATCTTATACACAGATCTACAATTTTTATGTCAGTACAAGTGTGATTTGAAAAGGAAGGCATTTTAAAGGTAACACAACACATTTAACAAATAGTGACTAGCTGAGACAAACAGCGAAACACAAAATGGAATACAAATATTCTGGCACATAATCCCACACTTCTAATAACATGCATAAAAATCATTTTAAAGATATTACAAACTGCTTAAGGAACAATAAAATTTTCTTTATCTTTACAAATGTAGTCCTGAGGGTTTTCCTTATCTGGTACAATTGGTTCTGCCTGCATAAGTTGGTAACCATTCTATTCAGAATGGTTCTGGGTCTTTTTATTCCCGCACACTATATAACGTAAAAATCTTGTACGGCTCTCACACACTCACAAGCAGACAGAGCATTTCAAATAATTTAGTGAGTGGAAGTACTGAACACATGGCACTGAAACATCTGCAAGCTCACAAAGAGACATCTGCATCAATATTTGCTTTGATAAGTTTCAGTTTACTTTATGGTTTATATTTCTTGTAAGCTATGAAAAGCAGTACACTATTAATGAGAATTTAAATATATCAATTTGTATGTTTGCTTCTGTGAGTTATTACAACATTCAATGGTATACCATGAGGCACTATGAAATGTTTCATAATCATGGACACTTGATACAAGAACTAATTCAGGTCATTCAATTCAATTGTAATTAAGGTTTTAGTATTCTCAAATGGCAACCTACACATTGTACAAACTAAGTAGATCTCAGTTCTGTATACCAGACCTAGGTATTGAGATGATGGTCATGTTTTCAGGTAATTAGTTTCATTTCCTGTTTTGAACAAATGGTTTACAAAGAGCATTTATTAAAAACTGCAGCTATAATCTGAATGAATCAGGAATATAAAGTTGTTACAAGAAACATGGCAATGCCACGAAACCAGGTTTTCAAAAATGTTGTTCTGATTCTATACTATAGTATGAATTTTGGAATGAACATGCGTTCTGCACGTCATCTTGATGTGGTAAACATTTGTCTGAAGTTTCATCAAAATTCTTCAAAGGGTTGAAGAGTTACAGAGCGGACAGGATTTTCAATGTTAATGTCACTGTGACCTTGACCTTGGAGCCAGCCATGCGGAACATGCGTTCTGCACGTCATCTTGATGTGGTAAACATTTGTCTGAAGTTTCATCAAAATTCTTCAAAGGGTTGAAGAGTTACAGAGCGGACAGGATTTTCAATGTTAATGTCACTGTGACCTTGACCTTGGAGCCAGCCATGCGGAACATGCGTTCTGCACGTCATCTTGATGTGGTAAACATTTGTCTGAAGTTTCATCAAAATTCTTCAAAGGGTTGAAGAGTTACAGAGCGGACAGGATTTTCAATGTTAATGTCACTGTGACCTTGACCTTGGAGCCAGCCATGCGGAACATGCGTTCTGCACGTCATCTTGATGTGGTAAACATTTGTCTGAAGTTTCATCAAAATTCTTCAAAGGGTTGAAGAGTTACAGAGCGGACAGGATTTTCAATGTTAATGTCACTGTGACCTTGACCTTGGAGCCAGCCATGCGGAACATGCGTTCTGCACGTCATCTTGATGTGGTAAACATTTGTCTGAAGTTTCATCAAAATTCTTCAAAGGGTTGAAGAGTTACAGAGCGGACACAATTTCGTTTGACGCCCATCCGCCCATCCGCCCATCCGCCCATCCGCCCGCCATACCCCAATCTAATAACCAGGATTTTCAAAATTGAAAACCTGGTTAATAAGAAGTAATGCCACAACTACACAAGAGATGGAGCTTGCTTCATGAAATCATATTCCTCTTCATTTCGATTTTCTATAAAACAGATAATCAAATTAAAAGAGAAAAATAACAAGAACCGCTGCAATGCGACGAAAACCAGGTTTTCAACGATTAAGTATTGATGTGACAGGAATTAGGAAGAAATATGGCAGTGAAGTAAAAATGGTGCTGTTATTTTGGTACCAACACAGAAAGTTGGTTTCAACAGTTCAAAATAAAAATAAATCAGATACCTGAGTAGCAATGCCAGGCTGTATTTTCATGTAAGCTACACACATGCCAAGTTGAGTATCAATAGGTCAAAATTTGCTGAAGTTATTGAGTAGAAGCTGAAAATTCTATTGTAAGCAAATGACCTTGACCTTGCTCCCAGATATCATAATAGCAATCCCAAGCTGCATCTTAATATAAGCTACCCACACAGCAAGTTTGGTGTCAACAGGTCAACGCAAACTCAAGTTATTACGTGAAAACTGAATTTCTTTATTAAAGCAACAGTGACCTTGACCTTGTTCACAGGCACCTGGGTAGCAATGCCAAGTTGCATCTTGATATCAGCTACCCAAATACTAAATTTGGTGTCAATAGGTCAAAGCAAACTCAAGTTATTGAGCGGAAACTGAATTTCTATTTTTAGCAACAGTGACCTTGACCTTGATCACAGACACCTGGGTAGCAATCCAAAGCTGCCTCTTGATATAAGCTACCCATATACCAAGTTTGGGGTCAATAGGTCAAAGCAAACTCAAGTTATTGAGCGGAAACTGAATTTCTATTTTTAGCAACATTGACCTTGACCTTGATCACAGACACCTGGGTAGCAATCCAAAGCTGCCTCTTGATATAAGCTACTCATATACCAAGTTTGGGGTCAATAGGTCAAAGCAAACTCAAGTTATTGAGCGGAAACTGAATTTCTATTTTTAGCAACAGTGACCTTGACCTTGATCACAGACATCTGGGTAGCAATCCAAAGCTGCCTCTTGATATAAGCTACCCATATACCAAGTTTGGGGTCAATAGGTCAAAGCAAACTCAAGTTATTGAGCGGAAACTGAATTTCTATTTTTAGCAACAGTGACCTTGACCTTGATCACAGACATCTGGGTAGCAATCCCAAGCTGCCTCTTGATATAAGCTACCCATATACCAAGTTTGGGGTCAATAGGTCAAAGCAAACTCAAGTTATTGAGCGGAAACTGAATTTCTATTTTTAGCAACAGTGACCTTGACCTTGATCACAGACACCTGGGTAGCAATCCAAAGCTGCCTCTTGATATAAGCTACCCATATACCAAGTTTGGCATCAATAGGCTAAAGTAAACTCAAGTTATTGAGCGGAAACCAAAATTGACGCCCGCCTGCCGACTTCAGCATTACAATAACCAGGTTTTCGTTGAAAACCTGGTTTAAAAAATGGAGATCCCTGTAATTCTTCAGCTCAATTGTAGAAACTGTTTTTAATTATCCTTTACCCACTGACATTAAAATAAGTGTATCATTTTTTTTTTCACACTCGAGATCTATCTTATTAGGGTACTTCTTGAAAATCAAATATGAATTATTAGTGTTCATAGAACGGTTATCAATTTTAATTTTCACTTTGACTTTAACAGTTCCATGACTCTTATGTTTTCTTTATGACTCTCTGTAACTTTTTCTACAAGAACTTAAAGTATTGACCATGGCACAAATTGTGTTACCATGATTATACAACATGCCATATCTGTTTAAGAATTAAGCCAAATGTTCCTCATTTCTATCAAAACCTCATAGCAACACACATTAAGTGAATTAATATTAGAGTGGGACACATAAAATAATCTATTTGAACTTCAAAATGAAATCAAGAATATGTGAAAATATCCTAAGTTGCAATGTCTGAAAACTTCCTTCAAGAAAAGATGAGAAAGGAGAATAACAAAGCTTAAACTCAGACCTGTCCAGACATTATCAATGGAAATATATGCCATATTCTCATCTCGCCAGGCAACCATCTCATGCCATATGTTGTTACTGTAGACTAAACCTTCATCATTGTTTGGTGTCACAAATGAAGCACAACCTGTATTCAAATACAGCAGATAAATGTGGAGTTTACTTCACGACATTTTGACAATTTTCTACCTCAAGCATGTGAGATTAGCTAACCTTGTTTTTAAAACATGATCACATTTTTTTTACTTTTGACATTTCTGTGTGAAGATACCTCTCTTACCTTCTTTTCATATGAAGCTGAACACCGTAGTCAAATTTACATACCAAAGCTGTAGCAAATTCATTCTCCTCTGCATTTGTTGTAACAGTTGATTATGAATACATGACAATGCATACCTTATTCACTGAATGAATAAAGCAAGTGTGCGATCCTGGTAAAATGAATTTATTAGCAACATATTGGCAAGCTAAAAATCAAACACCACAAACTACCTCTTATAAAAAGTTTCCGAGTCATGCATTAATTTTGCACAATGTAACCTCTCTGTTCTGAATCTGATTTTGTCCAATGATATTTATTTGGATACCTGAGACAGAGACTAGAAAAATATTCAAATGGAACTGCCTAACACTGGGAAAACCAGTTCAGACAGGATTTAGTATTTGAATGGGTTCGGGTGAGTGAGGTTCCACTGTACATTAAAACAATCACTGCAGAAAAAAATACTTATATTGTGTAAGTTTGGAACATCTAGAAAATACGACATTCACACCCAAAACAATAATGACAGCGTACGTTTCTGTCAACCTACAGTCCAAGAAGTACACACCTAAAATCAAACACATATTCATTTGAAGTAGCACCTACTCCCAATGCATGTCTAGGTTTCACATCTAGAAAAGGTAACATCTAGAAAATGACATGAGAAGACATGCTATCTGCATGCTTCTACCTTTCTGGTTATCAACAGTCAATGTGGCATCCAAATTGATTATTGTTGCTGTCAAATAATGCCACTCATTGTCATGAACTGTGTATACCCGATCATTATTTGGGTCTTGATCAAGGTATACTGGAACTCCACAATCCCCTACAGGCAAAAGCAACATTAACATTGGTTACATTTGTTTTTCGTTATCAATGTTTTCTGTTGTAACAGACACTACATGTTCAGAATAAATAATCAAATTTAAGACCAGTCTGATAGATTGTTGTTTCAGCAAAAAAACTAATTTTTTGTTAAAAGTATAAACTGGATCATTATATAAGATAAGTCTAAAAGAGTCTGTTTAAGTGCTTGCTATATTGTCTTGATAAAACCAAAGATATATTTAGAACATTACAGTACCACATACCCTGAGGGTCAAAGAGAAACCATGGCCGTCCATGTTTGAACTGAAGGGCAACAAACTCACTCTGTAGTCCCTCTGATGCGGCAAACAACAACAGACCTTCTCTCTTGTTTGTGCGGAACCAAAACCTGATACCTGAAATATACATGAATGAGAAAAATGTACACAAACAGGAAGTCACTCAACACAATAATAATTTTAACTTGAGTATCTTTCCCAATATTCCAACAATATTATCTAGCCCACAGTTGTGACAAATGCTGTCACACTTGTAATTTCCTAGAACAGAAATATTGAGACAAAATAAATCTTTATTGCCAGAGTCACAAAAAAAGGTGAAATAATCCAAATACTTGCAGAAGATTGAGAAAAGACAAATTTCAGGGATTAATCACTGTAGACTTATGGTTCTTATCGAGAGGATTTTGGCCACTGCAAGACATTTCTTATTCTTATTTTCAGACAATGTAGCCAAAGTAATTAAGATCTTCTAAAAAGAGATACAAGAACAGCTCTGCACAAAAAAAAACACTTACCTGTGAAATCCCAATTTGGCGGAATGGTGTCTGGTGGGAAGAGGTAGTATCCACCCCCTGGGAACCTTGTACCACTAATCACCTGAGGGGGGTAACTAAGGGCAGGTATGGTTTTCTGAATGGTGAAGTAAGGTTTGGGACCATTGGGAAAAGCTGGTTCTGTCCACATTATGTCCATAGCAGAAGAGTTCAAACCATCAACAAGAGGCTTCTTAATGCCCTCCGGTACTAAGAAGGGAATTTGCTTAAAATTAGAACATCCTTATGCCTCTTATTAATAAGAACACAACAGTATTACATTTACAGGTTAAAAGAGGGGTTTTAGATACTTATCATGTAAATTAAAAAATCTGCAATTCTAATATATGCAGTATATTCTAATAAGATGGAATTAGCACTCTTATTACATTTCTACTTACTATCTTGGTTGGTTCTTCCTGTACTCTCTGTACTGTTCACACATCCTACAGAGTTACATGCCTCAACCATCACTGTGTGTTCAGTGTATGGACTCAATCCACCAAGTATGTGATACATTACTTCTGGACTTTTGGTTGTCACAAGTGTCCATATGAAAGGCGGGGCATGTGGGTTCTCCAACATATCTGTTTCCATGTAGTAATACAATCTGTACTCAATGATTATCCCCCTTGATTCATCGTCTGATGGAGCCTCCCAAGAGATGTTCAGAGAAAAAGGACTGAAACCCACCACTGTAGGGGCTGGAGTAGACTGTGGAGTAGTGGCCCCTGTTCTTCCTGACACCCAGGCACTGGCTGCCTTGCCAGCACTGTTCTCTGCCAAAACCTTTGTAAAAAAAATATATATATATTTAACATCAGGTATTAAATTCACCTAGCTTAACAACTAATGCCACCAAACTTAATGATTTTGATGAAAACATTGCATACACAGTATTTGTTTTTATTACACCTTGCAAAATTAAAATGCCGTACCCTCATTTACTGAAATGCAAGGCTAACACACATCAAACTAAAAAGCTGAAAAACTGCAATCATTCCCTTTGCCTGTCACTTTTCCCCCGCCCATTTTTTGTGTCTGTTAGCTGCGAATTAGTGTTAAAAAGTCAATCAATTATGAATTCATTCGGTATTTACATCAAGTCAAACCATTCTGACATTATTTTAGGAAATACTGATTTCACCTTGGTGATTGCTCACATATGTGTTATGCAACTTCTGACTGACAGAAAGGACCTTTTTTAAATGTTCCTAGAACTTTTGATCCAGCCGATTTTTAACACATTCTCATAAATGGTTGTAATTTTGTATTTTTGTAAAAATGATTGTTGGAAATAAATTACATTTCAAGTTTTGGTTGCAGTCACACACAACAACAGGATCTGCAGCTGAACATGTGTTAAGTTGCCTATTTGAGTGATAGACAGAGCTGTGACAAGCATTGTGCAGATGTCTTTGCTATTGCAGAGTGAATATTTCAGAAATGGAAGAGACACTCTTTAATTTTGCAAGGGATAATATGACATGATCTACATTGTCTTGACAAATAAAATAAGCATTTATGTATTGTTATAAGAGGTTTTAATTCAGGGCTAACACTAAGGTAAATTTTAAAATCAACCATTAAGATTATGACTATTTGATATATCTGAAGTGTTACACTATGTAAGAATAACAATAAGACTTTACCTGGAACTCATACACAGTGAATGGAACAAGTCCTGTAAGTATGTATTCTGTTGCAGGAGGTGGTAATGCATTTTCCTGAGGACTCTGGGTTGGGCGGGGATTGTACTGACCACTGGGGTGAAAGATTCGAGTCTCAGAGGGAAATCTCACCCCATCTGGTCCAACTCCACCTCTCATCCATAACTCATAGAAGATTATAATACCTAAATAGAGAAATATTGCTATTGTTGTAAAGGAGAGAGCTTTCAATGATGTCTAGATAACAAAATATAATATTAACAGAACTAAGATATTTCAGAAATTTCAGCTGAAAGTTTGAATTATTTCAAAACATGAAAGATCAATATTTTATAAATTGGAATCCTTCTACAAATCCTTTTGTGCTGTTATAAACTTATGTATTGCAAACTGATCGAAAGCATTCAGTATGCCTTTTAAATCACATTATTGTATTCATATCTTACTTTGAAGAGACTGAAAAGTTATTAATTTTTTGCCACTTGTAAACATTCAGTTTAAGGTTACTTAATCTTTCAAGACTAACAGCTCACACGGGTTAATTCAGCTCCATAATGGATACTAATGATAGAGAACAAGCATAAACAATTTGAGCTGACTACCACCTACCATTAGGATATTCTGGCGGCTTCCAGCTTATATTGAGTGCTGTATTGTTCACTGCCATAACAACTGGAGGGGACATTCCTTCTGGTACTGCTGACATAGTTGGAAATATTACAGGCTCACTCGTCAAACATCCACCAGTAGTGCATGTATCTACATGAAATATGTAGCTAGTGAACGGTACAAGTGAGGACAAGGACACCCTAGTCTGCTGGCCTTCCCATTCGGTGACTCTTGTTCGAATTCTGTTCAGTTTCTGAGTACAGGATATATTTCCATAAAGGACCGTTCATAATCTGTGGAGTGTTCCAGAAAAATTGTGCACTCTTAGCTTGAATGTTGGTAACATTCAGAACAACTACACCATAGGGGGCGCCAGCTGGTGTTCGAAATGAAGCTGGTGCACTCTGCACACTGCCAAATGCATTTTCAGCTTGGATAACATAGGAGTAAAGGGAATATGGACGAAGACCAGTGTCAACCATTGTTCCTCTCTGAAATAATACAAAGTAGCTGAAGACAACAATGTAACCAACCTGAATAAAAAACATAACCTGATACATACAAATGAATTTAGACCTGTTATAAGGAAAAAAAAAGATAAATACAAATGTATATGCATTTGAAATTAATGATAATAATCCATCCTAATATTTTTTTGCAAATGAAACACATCAGAAAGTCATCACTTAAGGCTACATGTATGGTCATAAAAAGCATGAGAAGTGAAGTGAAAATTTGCAATTAGATTTCAATGAGAAATCAAATGTAAATCAAAGAGAAATCATATGTAAATTCCCATTAGATTTTCAATGAGAAATGTAATGTAAATTCCCATTAGGTTTTCAATGAGAAATGTAATGTAAATTCCCATTAGGTTTTCAATGAAAAATCAAATCAAAAACATTCCATCAGTGAGAAATCAAAGATAAAAATTTTAATGTTATCAATTACCAATGAGGAATTAAAGTGAAAATTAGCATTAGGTTTTTCCGTGAGAAATCATTTAAAAATTTCCATTGTGTAATTAAAAAGAAACCAAAGTGAAAATTCTGGATAGGTAATAAGTGAGGAATCATGTGAAAATTTCGATTTGGTGGGTAAAAATGTCCAAAGGGTAACTCAATAAATCAAAGAGAAGATTGGTTTTCATTGAGAAAATAAAGCAAGATTCCCACAGAGTAACTACATAGAAAATTTCTGTTGGTAAATCAATCAGAAATCAAAGCAAAAAATTTCATTGATTAATCATTGAGAAATAAGAGTGAAAATTTTCATTGGTTAATCAATGAGAAATAAAAGTGAAAATTTTAATTGGTTAATCAATGATAAATCAATGACCAGAGAATAGTTTTCATTCTTTAATCAATGAGAAATCAAAATGTAAATTCTAGTTGGGTAATCAGTCTGTAACTAATATCAAAATTCCGATTTAGTAAGTGAAATTACCTACGGGTAACTTATTAGGAATAAAAGTGAATATTCTCCTTGGGTTTTTAAACGAGAAATCAAATCAAAGGTTCCCATTGGGTAACTACTTAGAAAACTCCCATTGGGTAACTACTTAGAAAACTCCCATTGGGTTATTTTGCTGTCTTTCTTAAAGGTTTTGCTCTCACTATGTTCAGTTATGTTTTTCTCCAAAACTTGATTATTATTCAAATGCTGTATAAAGCTTGATTATTCATTCTTGGTAAACAACTGCAGAATTTAAGATTCTCCATAATACTTCTGTTTTCAATTGTGAGATGGGAAACCTTGTAAGGTGACAATGAAAGAAGTTAGCATGACTCAGAATTTAAAAAGGTTGAAAATAAGTTTCATTTATCCACTGGAAATCTTGCAAATATTCAAAGCAGTGATAATGGTTTAAATGGACAACCGTATTACAACAAAATTACTGTCTAGGATCTATAAAGCACATGTATGAGTTATCTATAAAGCACTAACTACATCTATGAAAGTTGAAGATTTAAGCAGGATAAAGGTTATTTATCATGAATTTACCTGAAGGTTCTGTCAAATATACAAAACATATAACAGGTTAGTACATTAAATAATACAAAGGGAACAGCATGCTTTCTTCACAGCAAGACAAAAACGACATGTAAATACTGCTAAACACTTTCAGTAAAATATTGTTATAGATCACAAAAAATGTATATGTTTGCTCAAAACTGGGTTATTAGTTTAAACATTAAATTACCTTTTCCAAAGTGGCAGTTTTTGACAACCCTAGAGAAAAGCCCACCATAAAATTTGTATAACGTGCTTTTTTCTGTAGCTGACATAAAATTACCACATTAAATTTTAATAATTTTCAGCCTTGCAAGCATGTGTTTTATTTGAGTAAATAACTGAATTGAACTGAACCTGATTTTTACCACAGTGTTTTTTTTTTTTATTTCCCTCGAAAAAAAAAAAGAATAAAATATTAAAATAACCATTAATATTATTTTGTTGGCTACTGTAGTAAAACTGTCTTTATGTATGACCGACTTTTCTTTATATTTTCTCTGTCTACTGTGATATTAACACAATATGTTTTCATGCATTGCAATCAGACAACAGTAAGTATATACTTTATATGCAACTTGGTTAGTATATTTCATTCATATGTGAGTCCTTTAACTAGCAGTCTGATTTACCTTTACGAAAGTTTTCTTGCCCTATTATATACATATAAGTACATAACATAATATGTAAATTTTACTGTATAAAAAATACAGTACACTTTTACAACAAAATGAAAAAATATATATCATATGACATAATATCTAGAAAATGGTAGGTGATTCTTAACAAGTCTGTACAGAAATTTCTATCAAATTAGTCAGGGATTTTTTATTCATGTTAATAAGAACAATCATCAAGAAATGCTTTGAGTTGAAACAAATTCTTAAATGCTTGACAGAAATTGCAAAAGCATTACATTATAAATGGGTAGTTTAGACTATAAGTCATTCTACTGCAGCACATAAACATTGTTATTATAATTTTGTAGAAGTTTTTCTCTGAAGTTTTGGAATAGGAAGCTTACCGTCTCCTTTTAATGTGTACACCATAGAACCATTTCTGAAAAGCATATACTGTGTTATCAAACCATTTGGGTAGTCAGGGCCCTTCCATGTGAGCCGGATAGCTGTGGAGTTTATAGGTTCAAATTCTGGTGGTGGCTGCTGGTCTGGAGCTGAAATAGAACATTGACAGTAATGTACACATTTACCAGGCAGTCAATAAAATTTAGCAAACATTATAATTACTTTGAATGGCAAAAGTCACTAGATTTTCCCTCTTCTTCTTTATCTATAAGCAAGCCTAACTCTCAATAACTCATAAACTGCAGATTAATTTCTTTTCTGCTAACTACAAAAATTGCAATGAACAACAGAGTGAATATTTTCTAAGTTGCTATCTGTCCAGAACTAGAAAATATTATCACAGAAATATAATTATCTCACTGGTAGCAAGTCTATTCTGTACAATATACGTAAGTACTAAAAAAAACTGTAGAAAATTATTTTATAGCTGTGATTCACTGCTTCACTGTTGTTGTTGTTTTTTCCATTTACTTTTACAACATAACCTACCTTTGCTACATCCAAATGGATTGTTCTCATCAAGGAAGCTTGATCCCGACACACATGTGTCACATCTCCGCTTCCTTGTAAACTCTTTACAGTGACACTGACCATCAAATGGATCACACGTGCTGTTCAAACTTCCAGCAGTGGAACATTCACAACCACTACAGCTGAAAAACATACAGGTGTATAAAAAAACTAGAATATTTCAAAGCAAAAAACGACTTTTGAAATGTGTACCATCACAAATGAAGCATTTCTTCTTAAAACTAATTAAAAACAAAGGAAGTGTTCATCTTCACAAATGCTGGGCAAAATATGTTATTATAATTAATGACACATGTCTCAGATAAGAATTTTAACAAATTTGACTGAGTACACCAGTAAAGTATTATAACTTTTTGTTTCTTTCCAAATATCCCTTATGAATTACCTGCCAATGCTCCCATCAAAGCTGTAGTAGCCCTCCAAACATTCAGTGCAAGAGATCCCTGTGACCCCTGAATCTCCGCCTTTACACTCACACTGCCCTGTCTGAGAGTCACACTCAGTAAGTGGTAGAGTACCCTTTGGATGACAAACACAATTCAAACAACCTCCTCCTCGCTCATTACTCACATAATAACCTACAAATAAAAATCATCTAAAAGATCTTTAGTTAGTTCTATTTTATTTTTGCAATAAAATATGAAGCGTCATTAAGGGACTGAATATACAAGGGCAAAGGCTTTATATGCCTTTTTCAAACAAAAAATTAATCTGACCTAAGAAAAATTACTGTTCATTCTTTTCAATGCAGGATTTGTCTTCATAATTCATATCATACAACAAGTCATTATTCACTGGGTGTTTCAACACCACTTACCTGCAAGGCAATCATCACACTGTCGCCCTATTCGGTTAGCAAGACAAGCACAGTCCCCTGTGTTCTGATTACATGCCAATTCCTCTGTGCTAAATGTATCCCCTAACTGAGTTCCTGTGGGGTCACAGTCACAGGGGATGCATCCTGTCTCATGTTCCAGGCTGAGACCCCATGTATTACCCTTACACTGGTTACAGCTGGCTCCCTGGACATTTGACTTACACAAGCAGTCACCAGTTTCCTACAGGGAAAAAGAACAGAAGTTCCTTCAGTTTGTATTTTGACAGTTGAATTCATTTAGTCATAATCTTTCTTCTATTCTTATAGTATAGAAACTGTTAACTCTGTTCTAATCTATCAGCACTAAAAATATTCAAGAATTAATGTACATACATGTACCTTTACAACAGGTACCATTACAATAATTCATACGACCAAAAAGTGCAGTTTCTCTACAGCATGTAACGATGTTTAATAAATGTATTGCTATGCTATCTAATGAGTAACAACTGAAAATTTCAAAACTAAAAATAATAAAAAAATACTTTGTCCGGGTAGCAGTGCCCATGATTTCAAAACCATAATAACTTCTTAATCAAATGTTAATCAATGAAAAATAGAGTTACAGACACTTAACAGATTTCTTCCACTGAAAATACAAATTAAGTCACAAATGGTGTACACAGGAAGTTTTCCATCTATGTTATTAGATACTTACATTGTCACAGAGCATGGATCCATTTATTGTACCAGCAGGATTACATGTACATAGAACACATCCGAGTTCTGATGACAAACCAAAGCCAAAAGTCTCGGCTTTACACTGGTCACATTTCAGTCCTTCTACATTAGCCTTACATGTGCACTGCCCTGTGAATTTGTTACACTTGCCAGAAGGTTCTGTACCCACTGGATCACAACCACATGGCAAACAGCCATCTTCAAAAGCCCAGAAGCCATCCTGACATTCAGAACATTGTCTTGATGAGATGTTGGCTTTACATGTACACTGTCCTGAGAAGGGATCACAATACTGATTTGTTGATCCAAATGGGTTACAGTTGCATGGTTCACATCCATATGGATTGTCTGTTTTCAAGCGAAAAAATCCATACTGACAGGCATCACATTTCAGACCTAAAACAGTGATATATTATTCCATTATTTCAATTTAATCTAAATTTGTTTTTCAAGACAAAAACATATGTCTTCCCCAACTTGACTGCATCTTTTTATGTGGTTGATATACATGTGGTATGCAAAACTAGCATTGGCACTGATGACTTCCATAAGCTGGGCTGAAACTCAGTGGACAGTATAGGAGAAGCTGTCCCAACAATGAAATATTAAATGCATAAAGGGCAACAACCCTGCTTAAAATCAATGAACTGGAAAATCTTAAAGTTATGCTCAACTAGGCTTGGTACTGACCACTCCTGAGAAGTTTGGTTGAAATCTGTCTCAGTATATAGCAGAAATAAAAATCTGAAGACATTAAGGGCAATAACTCCACTGAAAATCTGGACCCTGACCTCTATCACCTGACTAGACTTTATTATGTGTGAATCACATTTACATTAATAACTAATGATCCCTGAAATAAGATAGTTTTTGAATTTCTTTTATGTAACTTCTACAAGAAAATAGTTGAGAAGGTCAAGGTATGCCACATCCAAAGTTGATATATACATAAAAACTATACACATGGTCGTAATTTCATGGAAAAAGTGCCAAAACACAGAGCAGGTCAGTAGGTCATGGTCAAAATGGTTGTCCAAAGTGAAAGCTGAAATGTGTAACTGAAATTATGCAGACAGTTCAAATTTTAATGCTGCAGTTTAGAAAACAAGGAAGTAGGTCAAAGTAAAGTTCATCAAATGTTGAAGTTGACATCTACATAAAACTGTACATATGGTCCAAATTACATAAAAACCAGCTTAAGAAACAGAAAGTGGGCCAAGGCTGACCAAGTTCAAATTTGAAATCTTTCTGCAATTACTTATATAGTTCAACTTTCTATGCTGTAGCTGCAAAACCAAGGCAGTATTTAGGAGGTCTAGGTAAACATCACTTGAAGGTCAAGGACAAATTAACATAATGATTATGAAGGCTTCTCTAAAAATAATTTAGCAGATTTTTAGTTTTTCCATATAAGTTTACAAAACATTATGGACCCCTTGTGTAAGACCCCTTTTGACCAAATGGACCCTGAGCTGACAAACTATACAGAGCCACTAGACAATTCTACATCAACTGTAAGACATACTATGAACAACTTTGGAAGAGAATCACAACACAATGCTATACACTACATATCAGAACTATAAATTACTTTCTGAGAAGAAGATTGTTTAATTTGTTTTTCTCTATATGACCCCAGGGAAGGGGCCAACAGAGAACCCAGAGACATAATCTGAACATTCTTGGTAGAGGTCTACTAATCGATGCTACTCACCAAACATCTAGACACAGGCCCTGGAGTTTCAGAAAATATTTTTTTTGTCTTTATGTCTGTGTAGAAAACAGTGACCCCTGGGGCAGGGCCAAAAGTTACCCAAGTGATATAATTTGAACAATCTTGGTAGAGGTCAATAAGAAAATGCTACACACCAGTTTCAGAGCTCTGGGCTTTGTGGTTTCAGACAAAAAGATTTTTTTAAGTTTTTCATAGCAACCAGAGTTCAGCATGGAATGGAATTCTTTTAACAACTTGGTAGAACTTCATTCAAGGAACATTCCCACCAGGTTTCATACACTTTAGCCTAATGGTTTCAGTGAAGATGTTGTACAAAGGAAGTGGTGAATGACATATGCAGGAAACTGGACAGCATGTGATTAAAATAACAACCATGAGCCTCTTGCCCAAATGATCTTATAAAACATGAAGCACAATTACACATATGAAAATCAATGAATCAGAAAATGATGATTATATACATAACTAGTCTTGGCACTGAACATATATGTGCAGCTTGGATAAATTCCACCAGGTGGTCAGAGGACTTGTCTGCACAAACTACAGCACAAAATCAATATGTCTCTCCCAACAAGAGACATAATAAGTGAAATACTTGCAAAATCAATATTATATATTGAAATTATTATTTATGAAGTTCTTAAGCATTCTTAATTCTTTCTTTTTCCTAAAATGCAATAGTTTCTGATTTGGTTTTATCTTAGTTTTGAAAAAGAAAAATAAAGGCTATGTACCTCTAACATTAGATTTACAGTTACACTGCCCTGTATCCATCAAGCATGATAAGTCCCCATGCAAGGTTCCTGCATCACTACAGCCACAGTCCTGGCAACCCAACACATTATCTGCAGTCAGGTTGAAGAATCCAGACTTACAGGTGTCACACTGACGTCCTTCTACATTCTCCTTACAAGTACACTGTCCACCTTCCTGTGAGAATCAGTATCAATATTCATACAGTATACAGACCAAAAATCTGCACATGTATCATACATGTTAAGTCTATGCTATCTGAATCATTTACAAGACATAAAATCATATGAGATTTTTTTCACTGATTTCATTAATTTTCAATCTTAACCCTTAACCTGCTGGAACCGAAAGTGATTAGCCTTTGCCACCAGTATAGAGCCAGGCCAGCCTGCAAATCCGTGCAGTCTGACCAGGCTCTATACTGTTGGTAGCTCCATTTTTGTATTTTGATATTGACATCCCTTAAACTTGAATGGACTGTTCCAAATTCAAAGCTGGGCAAATCCATTACAAAATTTCAGCAGGTTCAGGGTTAAAAAGTCTGTTGTTATTATTTGTGCTCTGACTGATCAATGTGCTAAACCTACACTGATATAGATGTAGGTAAACTAACGTTGTTTGTAGGGATGTATTCACAGAAAATGTCAAAAAATGTAAATGAAATGACCTTCTGTTACAAGATTTCAGCAGTTTCTAGGTAAGCAACGGGACAAGTTCTAGAGTATATTTAAACATTTATTGTTTGAACATACTGAGAAATCACTCAAGGCTCTAAGGAAAAGTCATCATTTTACCTTTTCACAATCCATATGTAGATCTTGCACACCAAGAGGAAAACAGTCACATGGACTACATACATCCTCAGCATACATGCTCTTTCCTGCTGGCCTGTAGAAGCCTGCGATACAGGTGTCACAGTGACGCCCCTCTGTGTTGTGCTGACAGTTGATGCACACACCACCACCACCAGAGTAATGTTCCTCAGGAAACTGGTCTAACGTTACATTGTATTCACACTGGACAGCATGATTATAACACTCACAAGGACGACAGTTGAAGGCATCCAACTGGTCTCCACGTCGGAAGGGTTTGTCATTAAATAAAGGTTCACACTCCTCACACTACCAAAACATAAATCAAATTTTCGGCAAACTTGGTTATAGAAGTGAAAATAACTGATGGAAATAAGCAGATATGCTAAAGTTATAATTTCTTTATGGCTTACATGTTTAAATAGTGGGTTGCAACTATCTACATTATAGGTCAATGGTTTTAGAAAGAGGAGGGCTGGGGTGTCTAGGGTTCCCAAAGACATGTTTGTTAAAGAATAATTTCTACCTGTTTATTTATGAAATAATTGATAATCCACAACATTTTTTTCTAAGTGAGCAAAATATTCTAACACTGTAGCATTTATAACAAACACATTCATATGCCTGTATCCTATGGTTTCATTCATTTTTATAAAGAACTATTTTCTGGCTTGTCGGTAAATAGAACCTATGCTACAACTAATTTAGAACTGGCCATTTTCAAGACTTCCAATATTCTCTCAAAGCCATTTTGCACTTCACTTTTATGAAAGAATAAGGAAGATAATTCAGCTACACACCTGCCTGCCCTGTGTGTGACTCTCTGGTAAACAGTCACATTGGTATGGCAATATTGTGTGGTCACATGTTGCTGCATGACCATGACATTCACACCTGAAGTCATCAACAGAACAAGGCAATAGGAGGCTTTTTATGTCACTGGTTTATTCAAATGCTAACTTGCTACTCTTACAGTGTAATTTACATAGCTTTCCAGTAAGTTATCTATGTCCTTATATAATAAACATATGCTGTAGTATATCAAATTATGTCTTTCAGTGAATGACTCTTGTGTTAAAGAAAAGCAGACTATGGGCATTAAGAGATCAATCTAACAATCTACCAATTCTCACCATGACTGAATTCAAGGTTAGAGTGGTTGCTGTCAGTTCAAGAAGATTGTTCTTCAGTTAACACAATTAGTTTGTTGGTCATATATCTGCTAAATACACCATCATTGTTTGTCCAAAATTGCACTTATCACCTTGCATATTACTCTTGTATCAAAAACATTTTACACAGATCCTACAATGCTTTTGTAAGATATCTGGCATAGTGTGATAATGAATTAACGACATGACTAATTTTCCCTTAATGCCTAATGTGAATCTTATTTGGATTCAAACACAACTTAGGTCAAATTTTACACTTCTTTATTACAAAAAGGTTACCTTGCAATAACGCTGTATTCATAGAGACCATAATATCTGTGCCGCTCATTTGTTATAAAGAAGTGATCTTGCAGACGTACACGGACCTGTCGTGCTCTCACAAAGTCAAACAACTCTGGCGTGTTGTAGAAGTCATTATAACCTGGCCGTGGGACAGGTTCAGGGTTTAGGATATTGAAAGTGATGTTACCTTTTGAGTACTCTGGCGGTCTGAAAAAATAATCATAATTGGTACAAATGGTAGCCCTTAGAAATTAATCAAATCTGTTAATCAAATCTGAAAAAAAGAAGATATCTGTATACTTTGAATGATTTTGCATGTATCCCTTCAGAAAAGGGAAACACGTATGACAAAATGTCAAAACAAGAGCTTTCATACAAACTTCCCATACTAACAACATTACTAACAATATCTGAGACATGCAGGTCCTGTTTCATTTAAGTGAAAGTTGATGACTTACTTCTGGTTAATCTTCAAACAGTTGATGGATGTAGGTGTCGGAAGAGGTCCATTGTCAACAACTTTAAAGTATGATGGACAATCGCTGGCAAACTGTTGCCATGTTTCCCATTGTAAACTGGTGTTATCCCGCTTGCGCTGTACCTCCACAGCCATTGGTAGGGGACTGTAGAACAGTAGCACAACATAAAACACCTGGAATATAAACAGTTTTATATTACATGACTTTATTCATACATTAAAACTGCAACCGAAGAAGGCAAGTGATCTTTAGAACAATAGCATATCCCCCACCAAACACACAGATATTGATATTGCAGTGTACCAGTTGTCAAAAAACATTTCTGCTTTTTTTTACCTCATTTTGTAAGAAGAAACTCTTATGTGTGTGATACAGGACCAATATCTGAATGCTGATTTTAAAATAAAAAATGTGTTGTCCCAAGCAACAAAATCCATACTCCACACACCTCCAGAGAGGTGTATCACATTATCCAAATAACTATTTTACACAGCATATGTATTGTTTTGTGTATTTCTAACTATCTACAAAATTATTCATAAATCTGTAAAGTCTTACACATTTAACAGAGAATAACATCTTAACAGTTCCTCGAAAGAATGAAAACTACTAAACCTGAAATTCGTCCCCAAGGTCAACGAGCAGATTGACCTCATTTCTGAAGTCAGAGATCCAGATACTGTTGGCGTCACCATCATTGACATATTCAAGTGGGTGAGCCTCCGAGTTCAGACGTAACAAATGGTCATTTGTGTTGTCTGGTTCTCCATTCTTAATACAATAGTGAACCTGCAACACGGTTTTATAGTCTTGTAAAGAACATGAAATTCATTAAAGCATTTTGTATCTTTTTGGAGCTTTTTGACAGTTTGTGTAAAAATATCTAACTTATTCCTTTTTGTACACCAAAATAAGTATGAATCTTTTGACCAGCTCAGTTCAGTTCAACTCAGTTTTCAAATTATTGCCTCCATTTCACTTATCAGCCATGCAACAACAATGGAAACCACAGAAAAAAACTATCACTATTGCCACCTAATCATCATCATCATCATCTTTATAATCACTTTATCATCATTTCTATAGCACTGTAACTACTGCATGATGAGTACTGTCACGTTTTTTTCTACCATAACAAACAATATGACAGCTGCTTTACATGAAATCTAATTTAGCACTTCAGTGCATTGCTACTGAGTTGTTTTTATGATATCATATATGTTATTCTATAAGAAGACAAAGTTACAGGGTACAAACCTGAAGTGGTTTGACTCTAGGATGTGAGGCTGGACATCTGCACTGTGACTGTATTCGTAATGTTGGCAGCTTGCCAGAGTAGTCTTGTTCAATTTCACGATTTGATAAGGTCAGAGGGTAGAATCGAAAGTCTTGTAAACGTCCTAGAAACTGGTATGTACCTACAAGTAAAATGTCTACAAATCAGTTCCCATGAGTTTTTCACGGGATAAGTGTAAAAATGGTCTAAGTGCTATAAATTAAGAAGCAGACTGAACATTTTTGCATTCATCCCTCAATTTTCTCATTTTCCTTTTTTATAAACTTACAGCAATATGGACATATATGACCACCCATAAACTGCACTGTCATTATTCACCCTCAAAAAAGATCAACCACAAAAAAATAGTTTCAGTTGTTGATAAAAAAAAATTCTGGTAAATTGTCATCAATGCTAACTTGATTCAGCATGACTGTATCTGAAACACTGTTGTATGAATTAAAAGACAAGGCAGTCAAAATCTGCTTAAATTCTCATTAAATGAGAAATACTGGTTTTTCCTGGATTTGAGTATGAGCTAAACTATCTTACATCTATACAAATGTCATCTTATCATGCTTACAACTGAAACCTTCGCCTTACCACTGAGCGTAAGCCCCACTCTGACCCAGGAGTCTCCGTCCTCTTGTACTTTGCTGACCAAGGTGACAGTATGAGCTGCTGAGAACCCAGGACCAACACCATTTATAAAGAAGCTCAAACTTGTACCATACACCTGTAACAAATGTAACATTACTGAGTTGCTTTAATTGCTTTCAATAGTTAACAGAATGATAAGATATCAAATTTTCAACCACATTTGTAGAATATACAGTTTACCACAGGAAGGGCCTCAGACTCCTAGCATTGATGGGTATAAATCCCAGCAAAATAATATGTGACAATTAGATCTGCCTCCAAAATCTCTCTTATGAATAATAACCAGAACTGTTTAGAACTCAAAGAAACACTCTCTGAGGAGAATTCATAAGTGGCCAGAAATATTTTTATTTTGAGTTAACAACTGACTGAAAAAAAGTGTACAAACTGACTGAAAACATTATCAATGGCTGTTTCAGAAGAAACAAAACATGACATTTACCTGAATAGCCACATATGTCCATGATTCCGGTGGAATTTTATCTGGAAATGTCACAGTTAGAAGTCCAATGTTGCTCTTGTACACAAAGTTCAGAAAAGATCCACGTACATTCAGTTCAAAAATTATCTCCCCAGTCTGTTTGGAGACTTTCTGTATCAATGTCCTGAAGCAGACATGAAATAATGGAGCTTACATGTTCTTATAATTATGTCAGTTATTTCTTCATACAGTTCAAATATGACACATTTTGTCATTTTTATTTTCTTCAAATGCATTAATAACTGTAAATTTAGAAAGAACTTTATATTACTACGACAAATAAATTGAATGGTACAAGTATTTTTCAGAGTATGGTTTCAGTATTGCATTCTGGGTGTGTAGTTTACGGTTTGATCCAACATATTAGATACATTTGTGTACAAGACCCAATCGTAAAATAGACTGACCATCTAGTAGTTTTTGTATAGACTCTTTTGTAAGGCACAGTAAAATTTCCAGTGGATGATTTCATTTCATTGTTTTCTAGACATTTAGGAATTAAAATTTAAAAAATTTGGTACAGCAGATTACAAGGGGTGGATGAAAAAAAAGTACTATCTGCCACTTTATTTTTGCATTCACCCGTAGAATTTGTCAAGGACATTTGAGAACATACTGATGTAGAAGGTTTCAGAAGTGAGTCATCTACTTTATTAATTATATATAGTGTCATGTGTATAAATGAAGGTCGGACAGGTTTGTGATTATCAAGCTAAAGACTTTACTAAAGATTTTACAAATATTCCTTCAAAAGACATTTCTATCATTACCAACAAAATTGATTGACAAAATTGATTTTCAATTGTAATAAATTGTTGTAACTTGTGATCTGACACAATGAACAAAATCTGAGTAACTGAAGTGGAAATATTATCAACTTTGATGAAGGCATTCACATGCAAAGCATGAAGTCTGGCTGTCTGTTGTAACAGCAAAGAACCAGATTCTTACCGCAAGAACATCTTTTAAACTGTTATCTTTTCATGAACAAATAATTATATGAAATGTAGACTTGCTTATCAAATGACTTGAAGATCCTATTACCATCAGTATGTTGGAAACTATTGCAGTTATGTTTTTTTCTACCTCTTTCTACCCTTCAAAGAAGGTAAGTAAATACGGTAACATCATTTTACAAAATAAACTGTTTCCATTTATCTATTAAATAACTTTTGATCAAACACCTGAGTCTTGCATGTATCAGAGTCATAAAATTCATTGTTTGTTTTTCTCAACATACCTTTTGCCTTGTAAATTAATGATGCCAATGTTAATTACATTTGATTATGACTTTCTTATGTTGAAACATCTTATAAAATATTCATGACTGCTAGTGTCTTCTTATTGATTTCTGCTACCCCGATTCTAACTTATTGATGAAGGGATGAAATTATGGTCCACATTCTAGAAATATCTGAGATACATCTGGTTGAATCATTTCCTAATTATCTACTTGATGGGGTTCCAACAGACCTGTTTTTTAAAGCTGTATTTTCAGCTTACCTAACAGTTGGGTGTGTTTTTTATTAGAAAATTCAAATTCAAAGGGTCAAGTGATAAAACTAGGCAGTAAAGAAAACAGCTCCAAAGAAATGAATATGTCTTTAAACTTTGAAACAAAGACTGGTGTAGTACATTGTATTATGAGAATCCTAGGTAAAAAATTGACTTTACCAGCTATGATAAAATATTTTGCTGACAAAATAGAGCTCTGCAAAGGAAGAATTCTTTTAAACACTTTTGTAGAGCTTCAAGTAAGGAAGCAGCCATTCATTTATATCAATAATTATTATGTCTGTAGCAAACAGATGACAACAGAGACATGATGATCACAAAAGCTCATCATTAGCAAGATTTGCTCAGGTGAGATAGAAGAGGTACTCTAAGCATGAAACATAACCAAAAAAGATGACAAAATATAAGATACTGAACATCTCAAACCATTGCATTTTCTGAATGTCCCAGTGCTTTGTGAAATCACTGTATTTAACTATTAAAGACAATTCTTCACATAAAGCTGAATGTTGAAAGAAATTAACAACTTAGATACAGCTTTGAACTGCTGTACATATGAGGGGAGTGAATGGGGGTGGGGGTGCTGTCTGATACATAGTTTAAGTTGTACTGTATTGAAAAATCTGAAAAATTCCCTAAGACATTATTTCTTTTACATGTAGGTGAGTGGTTCTGAAAAATTACTTTGCAAAATGTAGCTGAACTTTAATAAAAAATCACTCTATGAAATGTTGAATTCCTTTCAAACACTGCTCTCTCAAATGTAACTTTATCAAAAGTGAGTCTACTGTCTGAAAAATAACTAAAAGACATAATTACAGCTGGACTCTTCCTCACTGAAATACATGTGAATATTTTTTCTTGAATTCTGTATGACATGAAGCTGTTTTGTTTTGAAAATTTCCTCTGAAATGAGCATTTTTGTTTCTTTTAAATATCCATTTGTAATGAAGTAGCTTTTTCATGTTGCTATTTTTACCCTATGAAATATGACTCTTTTGTTAGCCATTTAAAGTCTGATTATAATGACATTAAAAAAATATATACACTTTCTTGTCAAGCATCTACTTGTGAATACTTTATAGACAAGTTCCCACCTGTAAATACCTTATAGTCAAATGTCTACATAGTCAAGTATCTATCTGTAAATACTTCATACCCAAGAATCTACCCTTATAGTCAAGTATCTACCTGTAAATACCTTATAGACAAGTATAGGCTTATAAACACCTTATAGTCAAGTATAAACCTTTAAATATCTTTAATGTAAATACCTTATAGTCAAGTATTTACATGTAAACACCTTATAGTCAAGTTATCCTTCAATCTTAAAGTCAACTATTATCCTGTATGTTCAAATATAGTAGAGTCATAGTGTTATCAAATTCCAAAATATATTTGTATACAATAAAAAAACAACCCAACTGGTAGTTAGGTTTATAACTTAATTAAATGAATTGATCAAAATATATATTCTCTTAAGGCACGAGTTCCACAAGGTGGGGCTAATAATGTCCCATAGGACATAACTTGAGCAATCTTGGTATAGGTCCACTTCACAATGCTATATACCAAATTGATTTCAGACAAGAAAAGTTTTAAAGATCATCCTTTTTTAAGACTATGTAGACCCTATGACCCACAAGGCAGCAATAATAATGACCCCCAAGGACAAACTCTGAACAATCTTGTTAGAGAATCAGAAGACAATGTTTCAAACCAAACTACAGTTGGCCTTGTAGTTTCAGGCAAAATATGTGACTTATTTGACCACCAGAGTAGAGCTAAGTGCTACAAGTGGCACCATTTGAAAAAAAGTTGATAGAGGTCACCTAGATGCTTCTTAACAAATTTCAGAGTTCTGGACCTCCTGGTGTCAGAAGTCCTTGATGTGCTTTTCCTTCTCATTGTCATAGCAACCACTGGTTCTTTATGGTATAGAGTATTCTGTTTTTCTTTCTTGTAACTGGAAGTCATTTAAGTACTTAAAAAAATTCACTTACCCATTATTGCCTTTATTCTGCCAAATCCACACAGATATGGTAAACTCAAGAGTTGATGAGAGGTCTGGGGTCACAGATGGAGTTACAAAACATGTTGGTCCACTACTGATGAATGATGTTGATGCCGACTGAAATGCACTACCTGGACGGACATTGATAGTATCAAGGAAAACGCAGTTACTGAAACCCGTTGTCTGCACAAGCAGATTTAAGTAACTTGGAATTTCTGATCTACTTGAGCAATGCTGCACACAGAAATCTTGGTTGCATACGTCAACTGAGATAGGAAATACAGAACTTTTGCAGTAAGCTGATCTTTCCTGTACGCCGCAAGTTCCTTGAGATGGTTCAGTTAAAACTGGACGGTACTGAGCTGCATTAAATAATGGTGGGAATGGTCGAATATTCTGATTCACAGACTGACATAACACAGAGGAAAAAGATAAAATCATTATGAAACAAATAATATACATCTTTATACAGACTTGTTGAATGTTTTGTTTGAGATAACAGTAACTGCATCGTTGTTCATTTTGCTGTTTTCTGTGAACTGGTACCTTTACTCTGTAATCTCTTGAATCAGTTTTATCATTGTCTAATATTAGCTCTGACATATTTAATTTACCCATTGTGAAGTTACACAATATATTCCAAATTTAACTCATTTCATCAGAATCATTTACAGAAATAACACTCCATTTAAAACCGTACCCATCCAGCAAAACACCATATAGTTATAAAACAACATTACACATAAACAACAAATCAATTGTATACGAGGAAATTGACAAAGATTTGCCCAAGGAAGAAATGTCCCAGCTTAGACTACTGGTTATTGGGAAATCTGTGCAACAGCTGTTAGGCTAGTACCTGTCCAATCAATAGCCAGAACAGGTGTGATTATCTTTCAATTATCAATTCATCAATTATCGCCTAGCCATTGTTGACAAATTACGCCAAAAAATGAAGTACAAGTTTAATAGGAAAGTGAAACTTTAAATAATTTATAGTATTGATGCAACACCATATTTCTATGGTGGATAACTACTTTGTAGAGTACAGCATCTTAAAAAGAATGCGAGTGTGTCATAAAGTTCAAATCTATTTCTTGTACTAAAAGACACCATGCATCACAAATGTTATTATGATTTAACACAAAGGTTTGAGTATTTGCTGCTCTAATGTCACTTTTTCAATTTGTAGATGAAATACTAGCTTCATGTAAATTTACATTATAACTAACAAGTGTGTAGATTGATAAAATACATCAAATTCTGCTTTTACTGTTTGCAACTGCGGATGGATGGATGACTTCAGGGAATGACTGGATGACTTTTACTACATTAGTTCGTTTTTAATTTAAAATCACAGAACAATGTAGTAACATTAAATAACTCAAATTTAAAACCATCGAATAGTCTAACATTTAAATTCTTCAGGATATCTACACTTGTATCAATTCAATCTACCCATTTTTATATGTACAACTTTTTTTTTCTTTTAATTTCAAACTGACAAATCTGTTGCTTGATTTTAAAAGGAGTCTTCATATTTTGAAAAGATAGAATAGAGAATTTACTATCAAACCCTTCTCATACAAAAGAATATTAACCCTTAATGTTACCATATTTCCAAGTCTGGGGATAAAATCTTACCAAAAGCAGTCAGTTGTATTAAGTTGCTTTGTTTTGATGTTTTCTGCTATTTATTCTTCACTCTGATGAGTTCTTACAGTGTTAAACTGCACACAATTAACACTGACAGTTTTAATAAATTTTTGTTAAGATATACAGGGAATTATTAAAAAGAAATGATGAAATAATACTGTATTTTTCTCTTTATTCATAATGTACGCATTTCTTAAGAAATCTCTCAATACAAATAGTACAAATTGAAGCCAAAATATATATTTCTTAAAATGAAATGAATTTTATCTAATACTAGAATCATTTCTACAATACTGTTGAGCAACATGCTGAAACATGTTTATTGTAAAAATTAAACAGAAAATCCTTGACATGTGGTCTTTTCATATAAACTGTTTGTTAAAAAACAATCAACCATTATACATCATTCTTTGATGTCTATTAAAAAGTATCAAGATTCAAGGTTAGATACTATAGGACACAAGTATCAAAACAGTAATACAAATATAAAATAAAAACTTAACTACAAAAACCATTAATTGAAAACTAACAATGTAATGATGCAAACAGTAACTGGAACAAGCTAACAAACTATTAAGCTGGCTTAAAAAGCTTCCCTGTAAATGAGACATGGATTTATACTTTTAAACTTAAAGTACAGTCACGTAATTCAGGGATTCAAAATAGCTGCATCATTCTTAAACAGTGTTTTAGTAGGCAAGGAATGTCTGAATCCTGTAAAATGGTAACTCGGGTAGTATTATTTATCGTCATTCATAGTACTAAATATTATCAAATATTCCTAATGTGTGTGAACATTAAATATAAAGCATATATGATACTCCTGTGTACTTATACCATTACCTAACAAATTTACATTTTACAAGACAACACACATTACTTTAACATTAATGATCCCTTGTACAGAATCAGTGATGTGACACTGAACACAAAGACCAGGTTTTCTAGTCTTTAAAACACTGTGAACAAATTATGACAGTCCGACAATTTCCTCAGTGTCAGGGTCAATGTCAATGTCATAGAAACAAGGTCGTGTAGGAAGTCCTGGCATGGTACTCATCTGAAATGTGTAAACATGCAATAAATATGCTGCATAAACTTAATACTTTGTTTCTGCAAAGCTGAAAATTCTAAATGCATACCTAGTGCTGAAAACATCTTTAGAATCATTTTTTTTACCCTCTTTCTAAAGGGAAAAGCATGAATAAAATTTAAAAGTCAAGTTAATTTACAGTTCTAATTTGAAAGTCAAAGCCATCAGTGATTTAGACAAAAATCTAACTGTATAGTATCATCTTTTGATCTAGAATTGAGCTTTGATCTGAGGAGATTTTAAAACAAATATTTTTTCCTACCTTTGTAGTAACTGACATCAATATCAGAAAGGACATTATGATTAAAATCACAAACTTATGTATAAATTTACATACAATAATACACAAGTAAACTTACTGTTCCTATTAATGGGTAGATGAAACCAGCCCCTATGCTAGCCCTTGCTTCCCTAATTGGCACCGTGAATCCTGTGGGACGCCCCTTCAGAGTAGGGTCATGGGATAGGGATAAATGGGTCTTTGCCATACAGATGGGCAGGTCATTGAACCCCTGAATCATAAATGACAAGTACTCCTTTTTTCTAATCTTATTATTGTTCCATATATTGTATAAAGTTTGTATCAATCTGATTAAAATCAGATTTTATCCTAAATAATGCTCTGCTTTTAGGATCTGAACATCATCAGAAAGTCACCTTCTCATGACCTTTCAATCAGCCAATCAGTGCCTAGCTTTCATGATTTTTAAGGTAATTCAGTTTCTATTTTTAACCATTTGAATGCATGCAGAAAATCTATATTTAACTGGGATTCCAAATAACTCAGTTGTTTCCTGTCATATGTGTCAAAGCTAATTTTAAGGAAATCTTGTAATATATTGAGATAATTGTATGTGTGGGAAAATTTCCAGTAGCTTTTGACATTTGATAGATACTGCATGTATACCAAAATAAACAGGCCCGTTTACTTGAATATTTTTGTCACAATGCTAATACTCTAATTAATATTCATTTAGAAAATACAAACCGATACTTTTATAAACTTATAATCGAAGGAGAATTCACTTATCCTAACACAAAATATTTTCAAAATATTCAAGATGATTTGAACTTGCTATAGAAGTTTACACACCCAACATTAACACACTGTGTTTACAGGTAAACCATAAAGACGTTTCATAAGATGTAGTCTCATTGGCTGGGATATAAATAACAATACTGGAAATCCAGATTATCAAGAAATAGAACTGAATGGATCGCCTTGATATCTAACCGTATTCAGAATCTGTACTTCAGTCAGACTGAGTTTGTATTTCAGCAAAATGAACTGATGAATGTCTCTGAGTAAAAAAAAACATAAACCCCATCCCATATCTTACTATAGCTTCCATGACCTTTCAACATGACTGGAAGAAATTAAGAAACTCCAATCAAAAATTTCATTTTGAGAAGATTTGAGCAGTAACATTGTCACTAATGAAACTTATCTAACAGGTTTAGTTAGATTAGTGGGACAATTTCAAATTTTGTACTCACTAAACATTTTTCCTTTTCACAAGGGTAAAATGGTTTTTTATCTAAAGTATTTAGAGTTTGTAAGTATACTGGAATATTTGTAAAAATACTGTTAGCAATGGGTGAAACATTTCTTCTCATAAAGGTAACCTTTGTGTTACAAAGCAGAAATTTTTCAGGCCAACATAAATCCTCAACATCTAGATAAACTAATTAATGATTAATGCAAATATTTAAACCTTTGATATGAAACAGACCGGTATATAACTTGTATAACTTAATACTAATATACCTGTTTCTTGTATCTGTTAATCTGTTCTTGAGCTTCTGATTTGATGTCAATGCCGTCTGCTCCATAAATCTCCCGTGCAATTATTGCTATCTTCTCCTCAATGGGCAACTAAATATTATAAACAGGTTTATGAGTAAAAAAAAAAACATGTGTATGCAAAGTACACAAAAGTAAATTAATTCATCTACACATGGAGCTATTCATAAAACTTTACCTGGTTGAAAACTTGAAATAAGTAAAGTTTACCATATAAACACTGCTTCTACTTGCTGAAGGAAAAAATCAAAAACATGTATCTGCTGACCCAGACACAGTAGATCTGAGCCAATCCTTACAGAGAATGACTGGCAATACATGAAGTAAGTTCTCAAAACTTTAATGTGTACCAACATAGTAGGGACAAACTCCAAACACTCTCTCACAGAGTATTACCAGTACATTGACTAGTTATAATTCTCATGACACAATGTGTTCAAGTTAAAAATAAATCAACAAATTTGATAGGGGCTACAAGACATTTACTAATCACACAACTTCGATACAACATATATAAAGAGTATCTATTTTTGTCAAAACAATACTTACTGACACATCATACAGGAACTTAAAGTTACTTTTCTGGTTACAAGCTTGGTCCACAGCTTTGGCAAGTTCGAGAGCTCCTTTACCACCCTCGGCCCAGTGGTTACAGAGAACCGCATCAAATGCTCCATTCTCACGAGCTAACTTTTGTATCAGCTGTTTCTCTGCAAGTGTGTCAGTGCTGAAATCAAAATCAAGCCTTCAGCACTGTGAAATACATATAACATTATAGAAAACATCACAGAAATAGAAATTTAGTAAAACATATTTTGTACATGCAAAAATGAGTGATATCAAAAGATCATCGATCTTCCTCTCAGTAACTTGTTAAACAGTGCTTAATTACATACAACTTCGATTATTTCTCATTTTGAAATATTTTGCCATTATAAGAGTAACAGTGAGAGTTTCACCATTACTAATGAGTGATTGAAAAACCTAGTAAAAGTCAATATATGTTTGATACTGAAATATAGTTAACAGAGACTTACGCAAATCCATTTATTGCCACGACAACCGGCACTCCAAATTTGTTGGCATTCTCTATCTGTTTCTGCAGGTTAGCAAAACCTTTCTCCAAAAGTTCCAAATTCTATAACAAGAAAAACAAGGCAACTCCAACAGTTGTAATTTAAATAAAAAAGTAAAAAACTATATTTTAAGAAAATCCTGATTCTTACACTAAAATTCTACCCACTTTGAAATCACTGAATGTGCATCCAGCCCCTCAACTTCAAACATGTATTTTCTACTCTTTTATTTCTTTTAAAAAAGAAGAACACTGACATTTGCATTAAAAAGGGTAATATGATAAAATATCACATAAACTGATAATTGACTTATAACTTGGTGTGCCTAGTCAGCATTTAGTATTCAGTACCCGGTATGTATAATTTTTGAAGTGCTAATTTCATCATTAGGCTTAAGAAAACAGGTATATAAATAAAATGAATGAATAACAAAGAGTGAAAGAAGAAGTATGGAAATCCTGTTTTTACACAAGACTTACCTCTTCTGTGTATTCCTTTGGCAGTGGCACTCCAGCTACAACTGTTGGACCTCCTCCATGCATCTTCAATGCTCTGATAGTGGCAACTAAGACAACGGCATTAGGTACGAGGCCTGAGTAACGGCACTTGATGTCAAAGAATTTTTCCATACCAATATCAGCACCAAAACCTGCCTCTGTCACTGTATTTAAAGGTAAGCTTTTCTTTAAATCAAAATATTTATAAGACCTAATTATCTTCTTTTTCTAATTCTATTTTAGACTAGAAACTGTCAGGGCTGCCTGTGTCTCTCATCAAGATTTTTGTGGTTTTGAATTTATGTTTTGACTTCACAGACTTAAATTCTTGTCATGCAAAATAAAACTAAAATGTTCATACTATAATAGTAGTAGTAAGAAATAGTACTAAAATATGACATATGATATTTCATGTTACTGTATGTTGACAGAAACACATGTCAGCAGATCCATGTAACATGCAAGTCTACAAACCAACTCCTTATACAATCCAAAAGCATACCAGAAACTATTTTATTTATAAATAGATTACGTTTCTAACAAAATCTAGCAAGATACATCCAAATAACAAATAAATGCATACTGAAGTTCATACCTACAAATCCTTTTTCTCCAACTAATTTCAGAGCAATCTTGTCTGCTAAGATGGAAGAGTTGCCATGGGCAATGTTGGCAAATGGTCCAGCATGCACAAACACTGGAGTACCCTGTAGGTCAAATGTCCATCATTTACACAAGTTATTTCACTATATTATATGAGTACAGAATTCACTTTTAGTTATTTCTTTATAAAAGTACAAAAACTTTAGAGCTAATTCAAATTTTTAAGTATTCAAAACCTAAAATGGTTAGCTAAGTTCTATATCAGAAACCTCTCTCCCAAACAGAATATCACCATATATAACCAGATTTTGATACATTTGTTTGGGCCTACACACCACAAAGTCTGACAGACTGAGCGGAAGGACCTTTTTTTACATTGAGATCTTCTTACCTCCAGAGTCTGCATGAGGTTAGGTCTAATGGCATCTTTCATCAACACTGTCAACGCACCACTCACTCCCTAGAGAGACATCACAAAACATTAGATTTTTATGGAATCAGCCATAGCTTAGATAGCTCTGTGAGTTTATGAGCACCTAGTGATTTCTTATTTAACTTCAAGTTATCTTTATCGACTTAACAACAGTAGATACTGGTCCTAATTCATAAGGTGAAGTTGATAATTCTGTATTATTTGTCTGTGTAACATCATTCTTGAAACTATAAAAAAATAATAATTTGTTTTAACTTGTGGCTACAAAGAAGTTAGAGGCCGAACAACACACTAGGTGACTGTCCTTCAAAAAAGAGAGTGGATTCAATCATTCAATAAAGTCTAATATAATGAACAGACCATTTTATGGTCAACAGAGAAGCAGTCACTTTTGCTATCTACTTGTATCATGCAAACAGCTGCAGTGTCATAGCCCAGAGAGTTTCTATTCTGACTGAACCAGATCAATGACTTCTACAGTTCAAATTAAGCAAAGAATGAATCCCGCTATACCAGGTCATCGGCAGTGATGGGAACACCTTCCTTGCTACTGGCGACTACCATGTTACCCAGTCTTTCCCTCATGTCTTGTAGACTGGTCGTCAGTGCCAAGATAGCCATGATTTCACTGGCCACTGTGATGTCAAACTGACACTGGAAATAAATGTCATTTGCATTTCAAGGGGTGAATATAAAAAATACTATCTTCTTTAATTAATAGTGCAAAAACATTTCTAGCATTCTTTTCTCGATTTTCTTCTCTACAGAAATTGTTCAACGAAACATGAATTGCATTTGATAACAATTCTCTATTACAGACCAGAAATCATGACAATTCCATTCATATGAAAAATAAGATGGACAGACTCTTCATGCAATTTGCAATTTTGAATTGTATAATTTTGTAGCTAGACCTAACCAGAAGTATGCTGTGCAAAATAAGATTGACCTACAAAACATCTGAACATCATGTGAAAAGTAAGGAAGGCTAACATGCTGATATATTCAAGATAAGCTATATAACATCCTGATTACCTGATATATTCAAGATAAGCTATATAACATCCTGATTACCTGATATATTCAAGATAAGCTATATGACATCCTGATTACCTGATATATTCAAGATAAGCTATATGACCTCCTGATTACCTGATATATTCAAGATAAGCTATATAACATCCTGATTACCTAATATATTCAAGATAAGCTATATAACATCCTGATTACCTGATATATTCAAGATAAGCTATATAACATCCTGATTACCTGATATATTCAAGATAAGCTATATAACATCCTGATTACCTGATATATTCAAGATAAGCTATATAACATCCTGATTACCTGATATATTCAAGATAAGCTATATGACATCCTGATTACCTGATATATTCAAGATAAGCTATATGACCTCCTGATTACCTGATAATTTTATTCAAGATAAGCTATATGACCTCCTGATTACCTGATATATTCAAGATAAGCTATATAACATCCTGATTACCTGATATATTCAAGATAAGCTATATGACATCCTGATTACCTGATAATTTTATTCAAGATAAGCTATATAACATCCTGATTACCTGATATATTCAAGATAAGCTATATGACATCCTGATTACCTGATATATTCAAGATAAGCTATATGACCTCCTGATTACCTGATAATTTTTTCAAGATAAGCTATATAACATCCTGATTACCTGATATATTCAAGATAAGCTATATAACATCCTGATTACCTGATATATTCAAGATAAGCTATATAACCTCCTGATTACCTGATATATTCAAGATAAGCTATATAACATCCTGATTACCTGATATATTCAAGATAAGCTATATGACATCCTGATTACCTGATATATTCAAGATAAGCTATATGACATCCTGATTACCTGATAATTTTATCAAGATAAGCTATATGACCTCCTGATTACCTGTCTTGTCTTGCCTTTCTCCTGGGGTCCTTGACCTATAGTTATACTTCTTAAGAATCTATCATTTGTGTCCATCACTGAAAAGACAAAAGGAATTATTGAAAGTTCAGCTTCTTGCAAACAACAAGTCTTCTTCCCTGACTTTTACCTGCAAACCTTAGGAATTAATCATGATCTGGCAAAGGTTAACAGAGTTAAACATTAAGTTTATCTTTCCAGAGCCTCAGACGAACTTACTGTTCTAGTGACTTACACTAGACATCCAGCAAACTGACTGACTTCATCATCATCTGTAAAAGCCACTTGATAAAAAAAAAGCTCTTGACATTACAGAAGAAAGAAACAAAGCTCATAAAACTACTGACTTAACGGACTACTGACTTTAAGGAATAATTTGAAAGCTGTTTGATAATAGTGCTGACACTCACCTCTCTGCCAAGTGATAGTAGCAGGATCAAAGTCAAGTCTAACAAACTTCTTCACTTCCTCGGGTGTCAGTGAGTTTGGGTGTGTCTTCTCTATTCCCAATTTCTGAAGAAAAAAAAAGTAAATGTTAAGATGTTTTCAATGCCATTGCAACTGATACATGTTATCTGACATGCCCTTGAAAATAAGTTAAGCCACTGAGACATACCACCATCACTTATTGGCCTAACAAACACTGCTATGTCATAATAGGAAGCTTTCATTATAGTATGAGGCAGTAAGCTTTTTTCCATTAAGAAACATTTCTCATTAATTTCAGTTACAAAAGGTACTAGCAACCTTTTATTAATTTAACATGTTTCAGTTTCAGTTTCTGCTTCATTCCATATGATAGTGTCATATACAGTTTGGGAAAAGAAACAAATAAAGAAACTCTACCTTCAACCTTCTTAACTGTATGTTTGAGAAAGCTCTTTTGCCTTTTGATTCTGGTACAAGTCTCTTATACAGAGCCTCATCTGTTTGTGTGGCCTCATGGAACATACGGGCATCAATCTGGGCTGCCTAGCAGGTTGTTGGCTGCTGTGATAGCATGAATATCACCAGTAAGGTGAAGGTTGAACTCTTCCATAGGGATCACCTGAGAGTAACCTCCCCCTGCAGCACCTCCTGATGTGGATAGACAAATTGATAGTAGCTTCAAATTGTGTTATATACACTGATTATAACTGAAATACTATTGTGCTTCTCTACAATGATCATGACATATGGTCATAAAAATATATGGCCATAATAATGAATAGCAAGTTGGTCTTATAATCAGGTTGTGCAAACACTGAAAATAGTGCTAAACAATCTGTTCTGTTACAAATTTGGTCACATTTGCCAGTTGGTTGTAATACTGGGATTTCTTGTAAGTAAGTTCATACCTAGTAGTAGTTTTCAAACCAGATCTTGTTAATTCATTCATATATGACTTGATATTAAGTGACACATTTCCACTGTTCTAATGTTTACCTTTTCAAAAAAACTAGATTCTAACTAAATTCACCTGAAACATACCAGTTTCCACTAAACTAACCTTTAATTCCAAAAGTAGGACCCTGGGATGGTTGCCTGACACAAGCAAACACATTCCGTCTTAAGTGTGCACCAATAGCTTGAGTAAGACCTATAGTAGTGGTACTCTTTCCTTCACCAAGGGGGGTTGGTGTTATGCTGAAAATTAAGGTATTTTTTCGAGCCTAACTTACAAAAGTCAACACTGAATATTTTGCCTGTCTACAGAAAAAAAGAAATAATGCAGAATGGTGGCAGGTGGGGGGTTAGTTTACAGAAACAAACAAATGACTATTAAAGCCTACATGTTACCTCTCTATATCTGAACCTTTTTCATTCCTTCCTTGAATACTGAATAGTAAAACAAATCTGTCTGACAACTTCCCATAACATACCCTCTCTCACTGACAATTTGTTCCCTCCTCATTATGGCAATTTCTTGTTTAATAAAAGCTCTCCAATAATAATATGTTTACATGGTTTTCTAGTAGTTTCCTTCATAATGCTTACTGGAAACAGCTGTAGTGAAGAAAACGGCACTGTTATATTGAAAACAAGCTTACCCAGTCACAACCACATATTTGCCATCTGGCTGAGCTGCTAGTCTGTCTAACACCTTCAGAGATACTTTGGCTTTCTGTTTACCATACAAATCTACCTCCTCAGGCAGAAGATTCACTTCATGTGCTAACTTGTTGATGAACTTTGGAGTCTGAGCCTGGGCAATATCAATATCACTTGGAACAGGGGTCTTCAGTCTCAGCTCAAGGTGAGTTAGGGTCCATGAGCTGGATGCCTGTAAAATAGTGATGTAACACTCCATATCATTTTAAGGGAACTGCATCAGAATTGGTCTCTATGCAAGATATTTTGAAATATTCAGCAGAAAAAAAAACTGACACATAAATTTATCTTATTTTGTTTCTTAAATAAAAATTCTACAATACAAATTTATCAAAATGTAAAAATTTACCAAAGCTGTACTAAGTGCCCTCTTGGCTTGTTCCAGAGTGTTCTGGAGTAACATGGCAACAGTCATGGGTCCAACTCCCCCAGGCACCGGTGTGATCCACGATGCCAACTCTCTGACCCCATCAAAATCTACGTCACCAACTAAACGTTTTCCAGATTTCTTGGTTTCGTCTATAATATACATGGATATGAACTATACATAATGTCAAGTAAACTTTAACGAGTGTCAAAAGAAAACAATAATCAAAACACTGACACACACTAAATTATCCAATTATGGTACTTCATGCATGTTTTGACTGACAAGAAAGATAATGACCATTAGCTATTGATTTTTCTTGTCAAAGTAATATGAAGTTGGTTAATAAGTATATAGGGCCAACATACTACCAAAACTGATCAAAAGTTATCACTACATAAAATATCAACGGCAACAAAAATCGCATGCAACTGCAAATTTATCTTGTTCAATACAGTGGATCAAGATCTACAGAATATTTCATTAACATTATCAATATCTATATGTCAAAAAGACTTTCAGCTTTAAAGAAAGGTAAAAAGAAAAAAAATGCTTTAGGAATAAGGAAACATCACAAAATTTTTAATATCTACAAATGTAAAAGCAGAAATGCTGGAGATTCTGTTTACAGTCAAAAAGTTAAATAAAGACACCAATTTACAATGTACACTGATATCTATATACACTTCTTTGCTCACTAAACCAGCAAAATTCCCTGACACAAGGATTATACTATAAGGAGACATCAGCAATGTTGTCTCATTTTCTCGGCGGACTTCATCTTGCTGGCACCGAAAAGCAAAAACGAAGTCGCCAGAAAATTGTGTGGTCATAAAAATGCCTGTATATCAAAGCAATAAATGTGTTAATTAGTTAGCAAAACCACTGCATAATCTGCATCTGTTGCTGTAAGATGACTATGCCCCTGAAGTGGTACTTTGACCTTTGAGCTGAGAACCAGTCATTCAGGGGTCAAGGTCAAATAAATATAGGTCAGTAGGAGTGTTGTGTCCAAGTATGAAGTATATCCACTTCCTAATGTGGAAGTTATGGCCAAATGTTAAAGGTTTTGGTCAATTGGACCTTCAAGGTGAAAGTCATTCAGGGGTCAAGGTCAAACAAATATAAGTCAGTGGGAAGGTCTTGTCCAAAGGGGTGTTGTGTCCAAGTATGAAGTACATCCACTTACTAATATGGAAGTTATGGCCAATGTCAAAGTTTTTGGACAATTGGATCTTCAAGGTGAAGGTCATTCAGGGGTCTAGGTCAAACAAATATAGGTCAGTGAAAAGGTCTTGTCCAAAGGGGTGTTGTGTCCAAATATGAAGTAAATCCACTTACTAAAAAGGAAGTTATGGCCAATGATAAAGTTCTCAGACTGACTGGCGGACTGACTGATGGACTGACAGACGGACGTGCGGCTGAAATTGGATAGGGGGCCTTTTCTTTTGTTATTTTCTTTTGTTTAATAGACGGCCATTGGCACCTTATTCTATTGTTACAGAATGAACTTTATTGTTCCCTTTTTTAATAATGTTTACAGTTAGATGGCCCCCTTATTACTTTCGGTAGTGCGGACTGACTGACAGACTGACTGATGAACGGACTGTTAAAAAACTATATGCCTACCTTCAGGGGCATAAAAAGAAGTCTGTTTAAAAAATTCATCCACCATTTTGCAATAAATAAATCAAGCTAGGTGTCATTAACTCTTTTTGGACAGATACTCTGGAATACATGTTTTCACACAAATGACTCTTGTTATATGTTACAGTAAATATCACATTAAGGTGAACAAACACAGCAATGCTGAAGCCAAATCTAGCATCAATTATGAATAATACACAAACCAACACAGCCGGGTTAATAAAATGATTGAAGCAAACATGACAGGACTTTGGGATGATTGCAGGAATGAATGGGTACCATAACTACTAGCAAGGAAAAGCCAGATCACATAATTATATAGGATTTATACATGTTTCTTTCTTTCCATGCATTTATACATGTATAGTCTGTTACCTTCACAATTGTCCTCACAATGCTCTCCCTCTAAAAATTACCGAATAATAAACCAGTATTCAAAAATATCTTTCAACAGTTTATACTATTTCACAGTTCATAATGATGACCAACTTGTTATTTTCTAGCATAGGAACAACAGATGGAAAGGACAGAGTAATATACAACAACTAACTATATGTTATTTTGTTGGTAAAAGGTCAATGAAAACTTAGAATATGTTATAAAGCTTGATGATGAAACAAAAATCAACAAGAAAATCTATCTGAAACTCCAGCGGGGCTGGCATTTAACTATTTCTATAGGTATTTTAAATCTTTTGATGAAAATAAGACTACAAGCCTGTAAATTATAAAAAATGAAAGCGAAGTGTAAAATGCTGACTATGTAATTAAAGGGTTATAACTTCTGTGTGAGTTTGATTATCTAACTGGTTATCATATTTTGTTTAGATATTTGCCAATATAAGCTATTCTCCTAATGATTTGTGCACTAAAACAACATTATCTGCACATGCTCAGTCTGCACTGACCTTCGTATTGAAAACTAAACCTGTAACTGTCATGAAACATAACAACAAGAGGGCCATGATGGCCATTTATTGCTCACCTGAGAACCAATTTAGATATTGTTCAATTTTTTCATGCTGTAACTTCCAAAAATAGATCAGTATGTCAACGTTAAATATGTTCTCAAAGCTATCCATGAGATCAAAATTTTTTTTAACAAACCTTACTCAAACAAATATGATAATGATCCACCAAAGGAATATTTCTGTGAAATAATTTTGAAACTTAGCCAGAGGTTCCTTAGAAGAACATTTTCGAAGTATTCCATACAGTCATATAAGAAAAACTTGCCCTACTCCTGTCAATTTTTTTTAAAAACCAAAACGGATTCAAGGAATTTAATCAAAGCCACCACAGGAACATTTCTGTGATGTTATTTTGAAATGAGACCAAGAGTTTCTGAAAAGATTTTTTAATTTTTCTATGTATTTGTATACTGAAAAGTTGTGTGAAGGAATTTGATTAAACTTTTCTATATGGTCATATAGTGGAATCAAGCCCCACCCTCTGAAAGTAGGCTAAATGGCTTGAAAGAATTTGACAAATGGCTACCAAAGGAACATTTTTGTGAAATACAGTCAAACTTGTGCTAAAAGGCACTTGTCAATAGCGGTCGCCTGTGGACAATGGTCAACATGATTTCTCCCAACCAAAAATGCTCTAAATAGGCCGGGATAATGGTCACCTGCTGACCCTGGCCAGCGGTCAGCAAAAAACCATCCCACAGCCGGTTAAGATCTGTGAACAATAAATTTTTTGATGGCAGTTGTTCATTATCTTTATTAATTAAGAAGACACATCCAAATGTGCTAAAAAAAGCACGGTTATTATTATTGATGATTTGACAACAGGTGTATAGATGTACATTTGAAAGCTTGATTGTTAAATTTGTATAACATGTTCCTAATGTGATAATTAGGCAATTAGTTTCTTTCTCGGGCCACTGATGTTTTAAATCCGAACTATTAATGTATTGAATAATTTGTTTGTTTGTTTTCATAATTATTAACAGAATCCTTTAAATAGAAACAGTCCATTAGCACTGTCCATCCTATGATTTTTATTCAAGATTGTGTGATTATCAATATTATTATTTGTCAGATAAAGTTTCACCTGTCTATGAAAATGTCGAAACAGAAATTTCTAACAACTACAAGTACGAGTAAATGTGATTAAGCTTAATGACAGTGGTAAAAGTGGTAGGGCGATGGAAGTAATTTCTTTACTGACAAATTCACGATAATGATGCTGATTATGAAGATTAAATGGTGATAATATCTCTTTTTAATTTCTAAATACATTTTCAATAATTTGTATTACTTTCAATCTAAATATGACCTTTGTCTCTCATTCAAGCCTGGCATGGTCAGTCCCTTCCACCCTCGAACAAAGGTCACCCCCAAACAAAGGCCATTTTTCTATCTTCCTTTGGCCGACCTTTGTTCACAAGGTTGACTGTAATTTTGAAAATGGGTTTGTTGTTTCTAAGAAGAAAAAGTTTTTCCTTAAGGTTGCCATGAATGAAACCGTTTTATTTACAGGAATTTGATAAAAGACCAACTGAGAAATATTCCTGTGAAGTTTTGATAAAGTTAGCCTTGTCGTTCAAGAGGAGATGTTGTTTGAAGGAAAATGCTGATGATAGACAACAACAGACAACCACCTATCCAAACAGCTCAACCTTACACACTTTGTGCTAAGGTGAGCTGAAAAAGGCAACACTGATTGACAGTCACCAAATGTGTAAACGATTCCTATCAATATGTGTCCTTTCATCGGTAGTAACTTTTCAAAGCCCTTGCAGATGTAACCTGATATTCTGTGTATTTCTTTATTTAGCAGAACCCCTCAAAACCAATCCCTTCTCCAAATTGCTTCCCCCTCTAAATTGGCCAAATTGGCTGGTTCTAATTTTTTTCTCTATAGATTTACCCCTACAAACCAGATACCCCTACATAACCAAAAAAACAGTCAATTTCAATATAAATAGACCTTCGAAAAACCAGTCATCACTACTCCATTCTAAAAAATCAGTCAAACATACAACTTCAAACCTGCCAAAAATCAAGATACATGTAATGCAATTATCAGATGACGTCACCCTTAAATATGTCAACTTTCAAGGTGTGAAAATAACGTCTTAATTACTAATGAAGATGATTAGAAAGTTATTATTTGGATGATTTACATGTTTGGTGCAGGTTTGTTGATTGGTTTGTATTTAACTGAAAATAAGCGATCAATATTGCGAATAAAGATGATTAAAGTCAACAGTAAATTAAACATTCATTGTTATGATTCAGCAGGCAGATTAGGTTAATTCCATTACATTATCAGATGTCTTAATTGTCAACTTATTTGTGTTTTTATTCTCTCTTTAAAAAAATAAATTTAGACAAACTTCACTTTGGTTTCAAAGATTCTGTCAGAAAATTCCTCTTCCAAACAGAACAAAAAACCCAGTCCCACGCTTCTCAGATCTGGAGGGGTTCTACTGTATAAGTACAGGTTTTTAAAAGATGCATTTGGTGATTATTTATTACTTCAATTGAGTAAAACATATTCCACTATCACAATATGAATTTCATGTTCACTGTTCAATTGTTGAAATTAACTTAAGGGAAGATAATGTAAATAAGAATTGGAATTTCTCTACACTATATCCGGCCTTTGAGCAATGACCTTGATGACATCTTATATCTGAAAGATGTGGTCATTTTGGTTAACTTTTGTACTTTCCATAGAAACTTGTGGAAGAAAGTTTGTATTGTAAAAGAACTAGTCCTTAAAAACCTGTCTTGAGCCCATTTTCCTTTCTGTGATGGACAGCAAGAAACTTTAGCCCTAATTTGAGTATGAATCAAACAGATCAAAATGTTTACACATATTAATAGGAAAAATTGATGTCATACTGAGCCTGTCGGTGGGCCATGGCCAGTTGTACTGACACACTGTAAACTTTGGCCAATACAACAGTCCTTTGGCCAAATAACAGGGCCAGTATGAAATCACATAATATTGAACAAGAGTAAAAAAACAAGGTCTATTTATATTGTATAAGAAGACAAGAAATACATCATATTCTAACCTGGAATGCTGTTGATTCCACAGTCAATAACAATAGCTCCTGGTTTCACCCAATCTTTCTTCACCATCTGAGTTTTTCCTATGGCTACGACTAGAATATCAGCCGTCCTTACCTGAAATGAATGTTATCAATAAGTCATTTGTCTATTATGTTATTTCTAGGTGAAGCAAATTTCATTAATCACTTTGGCAGAAAAATTTGACATCCTCGTTTCAGAAAATGAGGAGTTACCTGGTCATGGAAGATGAGTTAACAAACAGTTGTGTAAAAGAGAACATAACGATCAGTTGGTTCTTACATAAAACAGTCTTCATAGTTAAGAGGTAGGGATGTTTCAAATCAAGTCCAAGATTTGAATCCCAACAAGGGCTTAAGGTGTATTTTTTCAGAAACACTGAAGCCACACATTTCTCAGTGCACCAAGTCTCTCTAATTGGATCCACCATAAAAGGTGGATAGTAAGAAATGTACATACATTTGTATCACTTGTACTGCCATCAACAGAATATGTTTGTAGAAATACTAAAGTTTCGATACTTACAATATCTGGTAGATTGACAGTCTTGGAGTGACAGACAGTGACGGTGGCATTGTTCCATGTGAGCAAGTTTGACATTGGTGCTCCAACAATTTTACTTCTTCCAAGAACCACAGCAGTTTTCCCTTGAATATCAACCCCTGTAAGAATTTACCAATTAAAACCAGTTTTACCATGTGAATATTTATCAACACCTCTTTTGATTAACATTACAATGGACTATGATGCTATGCATTCTGTAAAACAAGTGATTACTGCCACATACTTCTCACATTGGAGAAATTTCCACTAGTTTAAGTAATACAGATTCAGTGACAGTACTCTGGTAAGCTAAAATGATCTCTATTGAATAAAAATCATAAGTGCCATTCCAGTAAAACATATATCCTACACCAGGAAAGCAGAATAAATTCTGTTGGGGTGGTCTTTTTTAGAGATCGGGGTCTTTTCTTGTTAAATTTCAGTAAAGCTGCCCTCACACATACCTCGCGACCTTACTGCATACCAAGTTTTGTGAACCTAGGTCAAAGCGTTCTCTAGTTATTGATTGGAAACCGTTTTTAGGATGAAGGTCCCTGTGAGCTTGACCTTTGACCTAATGACCTCAAAATCAATAGGGATCATCTACTGGTGATGACCAACCAGCATAATAAGTTTGGTGAACCTAGGTCAAAGCCTTCTCTAGTAATTTATCAGAAACCGTTTTTAGGATGAAAGTCGCTGTGATCTTGACCTTTGACCTAATGACCTCAAAATCAATAGGGGTCATCTACTGGTGATGACCAACCAGCATACCAAGTTTGGTGAACCTAGGTCAAAGCGTTCTCTAGTTATTGATCAGAAAATGTTTTTAGGATGAACGTCCCTGTGAGCTTGACCTTTGACCTAATGACCTCAAAATCAATAGGGGTCATCTACTGGTGATGACCAACCAGCATACCAAGTTTAGTGAATCTAGGTTAAAGCGTTCTCCAGTTATTGATTGGAAACCGTTTTTAGGATGAAGGTCACTGTGAGCTTGATCTTTGAACCTAATGACCTCAAAATCAATAGGGGTCATCTACTGGTGATGACCAACCAGCATACCAAGTCTTGTGAATCTAGGTCAAAGCGTTCTCTAGTTATTGATCAGAAACCGTTTTCAGGATGAAAGTCTCTGTGATCTTGACCTTTGACCTAATGACCTCAAAGTCAATAGGGGTCATCTACTGGTGATGGCAAACCAGCATACCAACTTTGGTGAACCTAGATCAGAGCGTTCTCTAGTTATTGATCAGAAAACGTTTTTAGGATGAAGGTCCCTGTGAGCTTGACCTTTGACCTAATGACCTCAAAATCAATAGGGGTCATCTACTGGTGATGACCAACCAGCAAACTAAGTTTGATAAACCTAGGTCAAAACGTTCTCTAGTTATTGATCGGAAACGAACTGTCTTCCAACGGACGGACCGACAGACCGACCGACATTTGCAAAACTATATGCCCCCTCATCTTCGATGGGGGGCATAAAAATGTTTAATAAAACAGATTAATGTGAACCTTGAAAATTAGTGTTAGTCAAATACATGTAAGCAAAGATTAGACCTACCTGTCCTCTTGATAAGTTCCAGACAGCCCCTTGGTGTACATGGTATGATACAATCTGCCAAGTCACCCCTAGCAAGCTTCCCAGCATTCTCCTGGTGTAAACTGAAACAATAATAAACATTAGAAAATTGAAAGGGATGTAAGCTTCTCAAAACTTGCAGGCAGCCTGAGATTTACGAACATTACGATAATGTACTTTACTTTTAACAGAATATCTGTCATTGGAAACATCTGAAATAAAATCTGAGTATGTCAATGATATTTTTCTTATATTTTCACAGCTAACAAACTTGGTACCTCTTGTCTACACAAGACTAGTAGTATACAGCTTGTATCTCACTTGAAGTTGTTCTTTGTGGTCAACAGCTAGCTTAATGAATAGCTACTGATTGTCGGCCAAATTTTCTGGCCAATTATTTCATGGAAAGGCTATAAACAAAGGCCTGGAGAAGTCAAAATGTCAACTACTCTAATCTAGCAAATGACAGAGTTTCTATGAAATGAATGATACGTAACCTTAAAACATATCCAATTATTTATGACAACAGGGATCTTAAATTCTGTTTCTAAAAATGTTACCAAGTTGTTTCTAGAGAAACGAATGCTTTCAATCCATGGTAAAAATGGGATGAGGATCATACTTTGGGAATACAGACAGATATACCATGTCCCTGTAAGGTACATAATAGTAGTGGTAGAGAGATAGATTCTTACCCATCAACATCCTTCTCGGGCCTGATGGAGTTTGTTACAAGGTGAGTATCAACTTTGCTGGTTGTATCCAAGGGTAACTGTTAATACCAACCAAATACACAATTAAAACTACAGTGTGTATACACATGTACAGATGAATTACATATGACAATGACATTTTTTAAAACGGTAAAAACCAAACCACCCTCAACATAATCCTTTCAACTCAAGAATTTCAGAATGCTTATATGTAACAACTTTATCTGAATTAAAATGAGGATTAATGATCTCCACATTATAATTCTTGGGTCAAATTCTCTAAGTATCATATATGCGGTAATAACTTTACTTGATTGTACAAAAGGCAATGGGGGACATTAGTGGATTATCTACCCTGAATACTCTGATATTACATTGGTCCTTCCATTTGGATTCCTCTGTTTTTATCGCTATTTTCTTTTTTTGTTATATAGTGAAAATTAAGCCTGATTATTTGCAGCAATGGTATTAGATTACACATTCAGTCTAGCAGCATGTTTTATTAACACTATTATGTTTGTTTTTTGATAATCCTAACTTTTTATTTAATATATAAGTGACAATTTTCACCATTAAAAGTCATGACTATCACAAAGAGAAACAAGGATAAAGTTAGAGGATTCAAAATGAAAGGACCAATGTGCAATTTGGTCTACCTTTCATTTTTTCTAAGTAAGGGAGATAATTTGTTATCAGGAATGTCCCTCATTTATTTGATATATCTTAGTCCTTTTTAGCTCACCTGAGCATGCTCATGTGAGCTTTTAGGATCCTTGATTGTCCGGCGTCCGTCCGTCCGTCGTCCACAATTCATTCAAACGACATCTCCTCTGAAACCACTGGGCAAAACTGAATGAAACTTGCCTAGAATGTTCCTTGCATGAAGTTCTACCAAGTTTGTTCAAATGGTTCCGGTTCATTGCATTTCTGGGTCACATGAGCTAAAAACAGATTTTAAAAGTTGGATCTTTAAAAATCTTCTTGTCAGAAACCACAAGGCCTGGAGCTTTGATATTTGGTATAAAGCATCATCTAGTGGACCTCTACCAAGTTTGTTCAAATCATGGCCTCTGGGTCAAAAATGGCCCCGCCCCAGGGGTAACTTGTTTTACATAGAGTTATATAGGAAAAACTTTAAAAATCTTCTTGTCAGAAACCGTAAGGCATAGAGCTAAGATATTTAGTGTGAAGCATTGTCTAGTGGACCTCTACCAAGTTTGTTCAAATCATGGCCTTTGGGTCAAAAATGGCCCCGCTCCAGGGGTAACTTGTTTTACATAGAGTTATATAGGAAAAACTTTAAAAATCTTCTTGTCAGAAACCGTAAGGCATAGAGCTAAGATATTTAGTGTGAAGCATTGTCTAGTGGACCTCTACCAAGTTTGTTCAAATCATGGCCTCTGGGTCAAAAATGGCCCTGCCCCAGGGGTAACTTGTTTTACATAGAGTTATATAGGAAAAACTTTAAAAATCTTCTTGTCAGAAACCGTAAGGCATAGAGCTTAGATATTTGGTATGTAGCATTGTCTAGTGGACTCCTACCAAGTTGGTTCAAATTATAGCTCTGGGGTCAAATTTGGCCCAACCCTGGGGTCATTGGTTTTACATAGGCTTATATAGGAAAAACTTCGAAAATCTTCTTGTCTGAAACCATAAGGCCCTGAGCCTTAAGATTTAGTATGTAGCATTGTCTAGTGGACCTCTACCAAGTTTGTTCCAATTATACCCCTGGAGTCAAATTTGGCCCCCCCCCCCCAGGGTCATTTATTTTACATTGGCTTATATAGTGAAAACTTTGAAAATCTTCTTGTAGAAGGAGAAGTAACATTTTCAGTCCAAATAATCTGGAAATTTGTCAGACAGGTTGTTTCTATGATTTCTAGCTCAAGTTCGAATATGGGTCATCTTGGTTCAGAAACTAGGTCACAGAGCCCAAAAATAGAAAAACCTTGTTAACAATCTAGAGGTTACATTTTCAGTCCAAATATCCTGGAAATTTGTCAGAAAGGTTGTTTTGATGATTTTTAGCTTAAGTTCAAAACTGGGTCATCTTGGGTCAAAAACTAGGTCACAGAGCCCAAATATGGAAAAACCTTGTTAACACTCTAGAGGTAACATTTTCAGTCCAAATAACCTGGAATCTGTCAGAAAGGTTGTTTCAATGATTTCTAGGTTAAATTTGAATATGTGTCATCTGAAATCAAAAACTAGGTCACAGAGCCAAAAAATAGAAAAAAACTTGTTAACACTCTAGAAGCTACTTTTCAGTCCAAATATTCTCGAAATTTGTCAGAAAAAATGGTTTAATGATTTCTAGCTCAGATTCGAATAAAGGTCATCTGGGGTCAAAAACTAGGTCACAGACCCCAAATATGGAAAAACCTTGTTTACATGCATTGGGGTAACATTTTCAGTTCAAATAACCTTGAAATTTGTCAGAAAGATTGTTTTAATGATTTCTAGCTCAGTTTTGAATATGGGTTATGTAGGGTCAAAAACTAGGACACAGGGCCAAAAAGTAGAAAATACTTGTTAATGCTCTAGAGGTTACATTTTCAGTCCAAATGTCCTTGAAATTTGTCAGAAAGGTTGTTTCAATGATTTCTAGCCTAGATTAGGATATCGGTCATCTGGGATCAAAAACTAGGTCACAGAGCCCTAAAATGTAAAAACCATTTTAACACTCCAGAGGTTACATTTTCAGTCCAAATATCCTGGAAATTTGTCAGACAGGTTGTTTTGATGATTTCTAGCTCAAGTACTAATATGAGTCATCTTTGGTCAAAAACTAGGTCACAGAGACCAAATATGTAAAAAACCTTGTTAACACTCTAGAGGCTACACTTTTAGTCCAAATAACCTGACAATTTGTCAGAAAGGTTGCTTCTATGATTTCCAGCTCAACTTTGAATATGGGTCATGTGGGGTCAAAAACTAAGTCACAGAGCCTAAATATCGAAAAACTTTCAGTCCAAATAACCTTGAAATTTGTCAGAAAGATTGTTTCAATAATTTCTAGGCCAAGTTTGAATATGGATCATCTGGGGTCAAAAACTAGGTCACAGAGCCCAAATATGGAAAAACCTTGTTAACACTCTAGAGGCTACACTTTCAGTACAAATAACCTTGAAATTTGTCAGAAAGATTGTTTCAATAATTTCTAGGCCAAGTTTGAATATGGGTCATCTGGGGTCAATTAACCAGGTCCATAGCAACTTTGTTAAAAGCAGTCATATTCAGGTGAGCGATATAGGGCCATCATGGCCCTCTTGTTTTATTTTTAACATTATCAGTTTTCTCTCACAATGTCTATTCTCAATCAACTGTCTCTTTGACAATGTCACGACTGCAACACATACTATGGAGATAGTGACAAAAAGTCGGCATAAGGTCTTTCCAAAGGCCATAGTTAGCTAAACTGGTAAGATACCTGAACAATAATACCATGGACAGTTGCATCATCATTCAGTTTCTGTACAGCTTGCAGAATCTAAAACAGAAAGACAGATCTGTGAAACAGCTTTTGAAAACCCTACCTGTAAAGAACCTTACTTTCTAACTTAACTTGCTATTAATCTCCTATATTACACCTTCTTGGTCATTTTTTTTTCAAACCTAAGACCTGTATTTTTATGAGCCAAACTTATGAAATAACAACTTTAAATCTGTGTATAAGGACTCCTCAAATAGGCAGGCATGTGCCTTATGCAACATAATTATAACATGCATAGTTCTGTGTTTTTTTCAAACAGACAAACCTTAGTTGATACAAGTATATATACACAAACACCAGCTGTTATAAACCACTTGATATATCTCAAGGCTGGGTGTTTAAAAAATTTCAATAAACCTGGAACTGTTCTAGGTTATGGCTATCAGACTCTGAACTCTGAGGTCATGGGTTTGAGTCCAGACTTTGACAGTAACAATCCCTCCTTTTAGTGCAATTACAAATATGAATTCCAGAAAGCAGTATTTTAGAAAGGATATGTCTGAACAACTTTCTTTTAAAATAAAAATAAAATAGATCAGTTTAAGGTGATCCTTTGACCCACCTCATCTTGTGTTGCTGTGTTAGACAGCTGTACATGTCTGGCTGCCACACCCACCAAGGAGGCATTCTTCACTTTCTGACCTATGTACACATTGGAGTCTTCTCTACCACCCACCTGTAAAAAGGAGAAATTAATTAAGGTAAATTAACAAAACAAGAGGGCCATGATGGCCCTGGATCGCTCACCTGAGTACTTTGGCTGTAGGTTTGCTGTGAAGCAGTATTTCATTTTTTAATTGGAAATATGTAAGTGCCTACAAACCAAATATGTAAAATATCAGTCAATAAATAAAGGCTCTATGACAGAAAGTAGAAATATCTTTTATAAGTTATGGTGACCTTGACCTTGACCCAGTGACCTCAAACCCTACGTATGGGTAGAGGTCCATGCAAGGAACATCTATACTGAATATCAAAGATATTGGTCTATAAATGAAGGCTCTATGAGGTACAGTAGATAAATCTACTTTTAGCATCAGTGACCTTTAACCTGATCTAATAATTTGAAAAAGCTTGGTAAAGCTTGCTTCGTGCAAAATTTTAAAATTCTAGGCTTTGTGGTTTCAGACAAAAAGATTTTTAAAGATTTTCTTTTATATTGTTATTTAAAACTTGTGACACCTCGGGCGGGGCCAATAGTGACCCCAGGGACATTTTTCTAACAAACTTGGTAGAGGTCCACTAGACAATGCTGCATACCAAATATCTTAGCTCTAGGACTTGTGGTTTCTGACAAGAAGATTTTCGAAGTTTTTCCTATATAATTCTATGTAAAACATGTGACCCCTAGGGCAGGGCCTATTTTGACCAAGGGGCCATGATTTGAACAAACTTGAGAGAGGTCCATTAGATAATGCTGCACACCAAATATCTTAACTCTGGGCCTTGTTGTTTATGACAAGAAGATTTTTAAAGCTTTTCCTATATAACTCTATGTAAAACATGTGACCCCTGGGGCGGGGCCATTTTTGACCAAGGGGCCATGACTTGAACAAACTTTATAGAGGTCCTCTAGACAATGCTTCATACAAAATATCTTAACTCTAAGCCGTATGGTTTATTCTGTGATGATTTTTAAAACCTTTTCCTATATAACTCTATGTAAACAAGTGACGCCTAGGGCTGGGCCTATTTTGACCCAGTGGCTATGATTTGAACAAACTTATTAGAGGTCCACTAGACAATGCTACACACAAAATATCTAAGCTCTATGCCTTACAGTTTCTGACAAGAAGACTTTTAAAGAGGCTGTACTCCAGTTTTGACATAAAAATTTGTTTTTCATAAAATTATATATTTAGATGCCGTGAGATTATAACAACATAATATTTTACTTCAAAACTGATTATAAAAGTCCAAATAGATTAAAAAAAAAATTTTCGCTCCAGCCTGATTTGAACTCTGGACCCTTATGTTAACAAAATATTTCCAACGCTTTTACTGTCACCACTATCGCCGAATGTGATATTACAGATATTTACTTTAAATCTTATACGATATAGTTATACCGTCGCGTTACGGTATAGCACTTTGAAAGGGAAAAAAATCAATTTATAATGTAATTATTTGACTTATTTTTTGTCAGTAAGTTATTTTTTAAGTATTAGTCATAAATATTACAAGAAATTTATAATACAAGAAAACTTTCTTTTTTTGTCATCTGGAGCACAGCCCCTTTAAAGTTTTTCCTATATAACTCTATGTAAAACAAGTGACCCCTGGGGCGGGGCCATTTTTGACCCAGAGGCCATGATTTGAACAAACTTGGTAGAGGTCCACTAGACAATGCTACACACAAAATATCTAAGCTCTATAACTTACAGTTTCTGACAAGAAGATTTTTTAAGATTTTCCTATATAACATTATGTAAAACAAGTGACCCCTGGGGCAGGGCTTTTTTTGACCCAGAGGCCATGATTTGAACAAACTTGGTAGAGGTCCATTAGACAATGCTACACACCAAATATCTAAGCTCTATGCCTTACGGTTTCTGATGAGAAGATTTTGAAAGTTTTTCCTATATAACTCTATGTAAAACAAGTGACCCCTGGGGCGGGGCTTTTTTTGACCCAGAGGCCATGATTTGAACAAACTTGGTAGAGGTCCACTAGACAATGCTACACACCAAATATCTAAGCCCTATGCCTTACAGTTTCTGACAAGAAGATTTTTTAAGATTTTCCTATATAACTCTATGTAAAACAAGTTACCCCTGGGGCGGGGCCATTTTTGACCCAGAAGCTTTGATTTGAACAAACTTGGTAGAGGTCCACTAGACAATGCTACAAACCAAATATCTAAGCTCTATGTCTTACAGTTTCTGATAAGAAGATTTTTTAAGATTTTCCTATATAACTCTATGTAAAACAAGTGACCCCCGGGGCGGGGCCATTTTTGACCCAGAGGCCATGATTTGAACAAACTTGGTAGAGGTTCACTAGACAATGCTACATACCAAATATCTTAACTCTAGGCCTTCTTGTTTCTGACAAGAAGATTTTCAAGTTTTCCCTATATAACTCTATGTAAAATCAACTGACCCCTGGGGTGGGGTCAGTTTTGACCCCAGGGACATAATTTGAACAAACTTTGTAGAGGTCCACTAGATGATGCTTCATACCAAATATCAAAGCTCAAGGCCTTGTGGTTTCGGAGAAGAAGATTTTTAAAGATCCAACATATAAAATCTATTTTTAGCTCCAGTGAACCAGAAATGCAATGGACCAGAACCATTTGAACAATCTTGGTAGAGCTTCATGCAAGGAACATCCCAGGCAAGTTTCATTAAATTTGCCCCATTGGTTTCAGAGGAGATGTCGTTTGAATGAAAAGTTGACGACGGACGGACGGACGGACGACGGACGATGGACAAAGACCGATCAGAAAAGCTCACCCTGAGCACTTTGTGCTCAGGTGAGCTAAAAAATCACAGTACAAATCTCCTAATGACATTTCTGCAATGTAAATACCTATTTAAAGACACAGATATCTTCCCCCACCAATTTCCCTAAATTCACCTCTATATGGATGCTTTTAAGCAACACTTACTAATGGTGTATTCAAGTGGCACAGTATAGTATTTGAGATGGGAGCTCAATATTACAGAAACATGAGGGCCATGATGGCCCTATATTGCTCACCTGAGTATGACTGCTTTTAACAAAGTTGTTACAGACCTGGTAATTGACCCCAGACGACCCATATTCGAATCTGACCTAGAAATTATCAAAACAACCTTTCTGACAAATTTCCAGGATATTTGGGCTGAAAATGTTACCTCTAGAGTGTTAACAAGGATTTTCCATATTTGGGCTCTGTGACCTAGTTTTTGAAACCAGATGACCCATATTCAAACCTGAGCTAGAAATCATCGAAACAACCATTCTGACATATTTCCAGGATATTTGTACTGAAAAAGTAGCTTCTAGATTGTTAACAAGATTTTTCCCATATTCAACCCATATTCGAACTCATACAAGTAATCACTGGGACAAACATCCTGACCAAGTTTCATGACAATTGAGGCAATAATCTGACCACCAGAGTGTTAACAAACTAATTGTGGACAGATGACAGACACTGATTGATCCTAATAGCTCACCATGAGCCTATGGCTCAGGTGAGCTAAAAAAAACTACTACTGGGGGTCAATGGTCAATGTCACCCCCAGTTCTGAATAACACGACCATATACCTTTAGTGAAGTAAACACAGAATTTCCCCAAAAACCCTACTTTTCATCCTGAGCTTTAAATACAAGTGGAAACAAAAGAGTTTTACAGGACCATTAAAACGTTAGTACCATTTTTTTTTGTTCTCTTGTTTAATTGTGTCTTTATTACCATACAATCAGATAATATTTGTGAACTGGCAGAGTTCTCAACAGTTTATAAAAAAACATATACAAATAACATTGAAGCAAGGGTTCAAAACATCTTTAAACCAATCACAAAATGAAGTTATCATTGTACAGTTGGTAATCATTACTTCACAAATGACTTAAAACAACCACTTTGCATTTATCTTTTGTTTTAAGAATATTAGGCTTGCTACTATTGTGTCTCAATATTTTATTGTGTCTCAATATTTTATGACAACAAATTATTTATTTTCCTAAAAAAACAATTCACAAATAACTTGTTGACAATTTTCAATGAAACACAATTCTGATTTAAAACATCTTTAAGAATGAAAAAACTTTTATAACCCCACAGAAAAAATATAAATCAACATTGTAATTGTAGGGAATACTGGTGTGTGACCATTCAGGGCATGTGTAACACTTTACTCTAAAACTGCAATTTATCATTTGTAATGGTACACTGACATTTAAACTTTGTACATGTACTTCTTCAATCTTGGACACAGTTACTTAACACAAAACAAAATACATTGTTTTACTACCTTTCTCAACTAGATAGTCTCTATATAAGCAAGATGGTAAAGTGAATTTACGAACTAAGTTAAAGTTAACATTTGACCTTCTGTTATTAACACCAACATTACTGGCTTTGTTGAAGAAAACAACTGCTTTAAAGTAAAAATAAAAAACATTGATGCATCTAGGATGTGTGTCCAGACATGAAAAAAAGCAAAATGTCGAAGTGTGACTCTGCCTTTCAAAATTACCTCAGTAAAACTAAACCAGGTTAAATGCTAGCTACATTATTCAATTTTTAAAAAAACAAGACATTTTGAGCATTCAGCTCGATGTATTACAGGAATGATAGCTATGTAAAGTCTAAATACTGAATATTACCTGTATGAAAGCTAAGTTAGGTCTGAATGCTGAATACCAGAACAATCGGATAGCTTAGCAAAGTTTGAATGCTGAATATAACCTGGATGATAGCTTAGCCAGGTTTGAAATGCTGAATATAACCTGGATGATAGCTTAGCCAAGTTTTAATGCTGAATATAACCTGCATGATATCTTAGCCAGGTTTGAGTGCTGAATATAACCTAGATGATAGCCTAGCTATGTCTGAATGCTGAATATTACCTGCCAGATTTGAATGCTGATTATAACCTGGATGATAGCTTAGCAAGGTCTGAATGCTGAATATATACTGGATGATATCTTAGCCAAGTTTGAATGCTGAATATAACCTGGCGGAAAGCTGAGACAGGTTTGAATACTGAATATAACCTGGATGCAGCTTAGCCAGGTTAGAAATGCTGAATAATACCTGGATGATAGCTTAGCCAGATTTGAATGCTGACTATAACCTAGTGATAGCTTAGCCAGGTTTGAATGCTGAATATAACATGAATGATAGCTTAGCAAGGTTTGAATACTGATTATTACCTGGATGATAGCCTAGCCAGTTTTGAATGCTGAATATTACCTGGATGATGGCTTAGCCAGATTGTTAAGCTAAATATAACCTGGATGATGGCTCAGCCAGGTTTAAATTCCCTGAATGATGGCTAAACTAGGTTTGCATGCTGAATATTATATTAACAATGGTTCGGCCAAATCTGAATGCTGAATATTACCTTAAAAATTGTTTAGCCAGGTTTGAATGCTGAATATAACCTGGATGATAGCTAGTACAGGTCTGTATGCTGAATATTACTTAAACATTAGCTAGGCCAGGTTTGAATGCTGAACATCACTTGAACAATGGCTAGGCAAGGTTTATGTACTGAATATTACCAGAACAATGACTTAACCAGGTTTGTATACAGAATATAACCTGAACAATGGCGTAGCCAGGTTTTTAGATAGAACATCACCTGAACAACTGCTAAGTCAGGTTTTTGTAGATTGAATATTACCAGAATAATGGCTTAGCCAGGTTTGTAAATAGAAAACTTGAACAATGGCTAAGCCAGGTTTGTGCACAGAATATTACCAGAACAATGGCTAAGCCAGGCTTGTAGACAGAACATTACCAGAACAATGACTAAGCCAGATTTGTGCACAGAATATTACCTGAACAATGGCTAAGCCAGGTTTGAATGCTGGATATCTTTTTTGTAAATGTTCAACTTCATCCTTAATCTTGTCTCTTATGTCTCTGCAAAATAAACAAAATCTCAAGTCTTATATAACCTGTCACAAAAAGACTTCTCATTTACTTCTGCATCAACAATTTATCTGAAAGGTCATCAAACATATATTGTAACTGTAATTTTACAGTCAAAGAAATTAAAAAGATTAAACAATATTTGGATAAAAAGCGAAAGGAAACAGGTCAGCAGAATCATCATAATGTTTAATATAATTCAGGTGAAATATCACATAATTATATCGGAGGACTACAGACTTGTTTACATATAAAGTTCAAGGTTGAAACATCTTAAATTCTTTATCATCTCACAGTTATCATAAAGGTAGATATAATTGTCACATCCTAGAAAATGAACTTTCTCAAATTCACAAAGGTTTGATGCTTATCAGTTTTACCACTTTCAGTAACATATTTTTTATACTGAACTAGCAATGCCTTAGTTCAGTTAAAAATCTTAGTAAAAAAAATCATTAGAAGTAAACCAAAACTTAAGATTCTATTCATTGTCAGTGCCATAGCCAGACTTGAATAAGCACTGAGGCAGAATGTGTCTATGGGGGTACGGGGGCATGGTCCCAGGATTTTTTTTGTTGCTAGGAGTGATTTCCTGCATTCTGAAGTAGTTTTTGGTGGAATTAAGGCAAATTAGAAAGGTTACTGGGAGTTACTTTTAAAGCCATCGAAAGTATTATGTGCCCCGAAAAACAACGAGGTAGCTGCCTCAGTGTGCCTCAACATAGCTATGGCACTGACTGTGCAAGAATCACTTGCAGTTTAGTCAGTTTAACAGATAGTAAAACAATGGTAGAATGATGATGAAGTAAACATTGAAGTTACTTCATTCTGTATAATCTACAAGCTCTTTTGTCTTTTGATACGCTAGATCATTTCATTAATGAAAAATTGTATATACTTATGAGTTAAGATTATTTATAAATATGAATGCATCAACATAGTTAATGAACTTTGCAAAAACTTAACAAGCACCTTAAGCCATTATTTACTTGGTGTAAAATTAGGTAAAACTGTTTAAATTAAAATTAAGTTTCCAGCCATTTGGATATCAGCAGCTAATCTTTTCTCTTTTTTTTTTTTTTTTTGACAACACACTTTTGACACTTTATTTATCTCGCTATGTAATTAATTTCTCGGTGATTAAAACCATTCAAGACTTGCTACATAATTTTTAAACACTGAAATGTGCACTTTACCTCAGCTTCAAAGTTTGACAATGCAAAATAAAATTAAAAGATCAGTATCTAATATCTAAGATTTTTTAAATTTTTACATATGCCAGAAATAAAGCCTATCTAAAATCTGAGATCACTGGATAATATCAATGATAGTTGTCATTGGCTAGAAAGAAAACAAGTAAAACTGACTGCACAGCAAGCATATTATAAATATCCTATCATGACTAAGGCCAAAAAAGCTGACTAGTATCATATGTACAATAAATAATCTTTTAATACTGAGCCACTGGAAATTATGTTTTGCTGAAATACAGACTGAACAATCTTGCTGTAACAAGAATACGTAACATCCTAAAGCAAGAGTCTACAAAACTGTTTTCAAGCTTCAGAAATCTATAGACATCTTAAGTCAACTCAGATATTACCATCAATACTTGCCTTTAAGATGCACTTATTTACACAAAATTCATACTTAAATTTAGGAGGCGAGACTTACAAGTAAGTCCTACAAGTGAAAAATTTTTTGTTGACCCAAAAGCAACTTTGCTGAACCCCTATCCACCACAAGCCAATGTATATATTTCATCAACTGTTCTAGAGCCATTTTTAAAATTTCAAAAGCAACCTAATAATTTTTGGTTGGAATCATTTCAGAAGCTGAATGAGAGTGAAGATGTGGCCAAAATTTGTATAAATTGCATTTATATTATCCAATAACAATGCCTCAAATCTTCTTTATTTCATACTGCGTCTTGTAAGAGGGTCAATGAAAACGGAAACAGATTTTCGGCCAGAATTTAACGAGGGCATCTTATTAACAAGTATATACAGTATATCTGCAGAGTATAACATTACAAGCACTAAGCCTTCAGCATACCAAATACGAAGCTTTTACACCAGGATCAAAATCATTTTCATTTCTGATATTTATGCATAAATGAAAACAAATACTACCCCAATCATCAATATGCCATTGGCTCTAAACATACATTACAGGCTCACAATGTGCTGTAACAGGTGGTGAAAAATTGTGGCTTAACCATATCTCAAACCCTGGGCTTTCTGCTTACAGGGCCCAAACTAAGCTACCAAGCCACATGGTTCTGCCTTACTGATTTATTACCTATATACCCTTATCTCATGTCAGAGAATATTGTGAAACATTCTCGAGGGACTGAAGCAGTAGCCATATTATTTCATAGGTTATTTACATTGGGCGCCAAATGTAACAAGTGGTGAAAAAATCGTGGCTAGACTGGGACTCCAAACCCAGGGCCTTCAGCTTAGAGAGTGGACACTCTACAAAATGAGCTTCCAAGCCATACGGTTCTGACTTATTAATTTATCCCCTATAAACCTGTACCTCAGGCTTCACTTCATTCCTAGCTGAAATGTTCAACAGTTTTGAGTCAGCACTGGAAATTGCAATGCAAACAGCATGTAAAATAGTATGTGAATTTCCACCACCTGACTAGGTTTAATCACCAGAAAAAAAATAATATTCAATACTTCATTGAGATTTTTTTTTATGTTTTGAAAGACTTCTGATTTCTCTTTCCATTAATGCATGTTTTATATAAGTAACTGTTGCATAAACACAGCTATAATAATCCTGTCGCATCAGTCTTCCATTATTTCGGTCTTTCTAATGTTTGACACAAGTGGCAATGATGCTAACAAAAAATCAGCTAAAAAATTTCAATACATGTAGCTGCATCAGGTGACAAGTCAAGTCGCGCCAAACAAGGTCGCCCCAGGTAAAAGTCGTCCCATTTTTAGTCAACTCGTCCCACATATAGAAATAAGAATAAGATCATAGTTCAACTAATTATTACCTGTATATAACCGTGAACAAGTGATAAGTGGTACGACAATTGTTGGATTAAGTAATTAATGGTGCGATTAAATGAGTGAATAGGACAGCTGATGTAAATAATAAAGCGCATTAACTCAACTCAAATCATTTTTAATCAAAACAAGTATTATTATAACAACGCAACAATGGTTATATTTTACTCACTTTTTTAACAGTTATTATAAATTATTACATTTCTCAAATGATAAAATGACGATGAAAAAAAAACTAGTAATATTTTACTAATGTACGTGCATAGTTGTTTAGAGTGATACAGTTATAACAGTTTTAATCATTCAATAATCAGGGCTGTAATCACTACAGGAGTTGTTAAAAATTCTTAATTTGATAGTAACTAACACTTTTTTCCAGTTTACCAACTTATTTCTTTCAGATTTATCAGTAAAACAAAAAAAAATGTAATACTGAGTTTTAATTAACGACATAAAACAGACACTGATATAAATGAAATGCAAAATATGAACTACATTTGTTATGCAATACTGAATTTATCAAACTGACCAATAAAAAACTTAAAAAATATATAGTATGATAAAATCTGTTATTAATAAATTATCAGGAATACAAGTTTCATACAATACAAACTGATATTTATCTCTCAGATTCTAAATTAAATACACTGCATCGAACAGAAATTCACAAATAATAATTAACATAACCAAAAGAAAAGATACACAGAAACGAAACATTTGTAACGAAACCAATATGCAAAATTATCTATAAATAAAAACATCTTGATCATTAACAGGTTACAATTAAATGTTACATCCACTTTACAAAAAATTTATCAAAACAAACTGTTAAAACATAGAAAAAAGTAAAACACGTTTTAGGAATACAATATAATAATTGAAACAAAAACAAAACAGACAAGCATAGGAAATTCCTTTTTAGTGAACTTAAGTAACTTTTATGAAAAATAATATTTTTTATAAAGTTGAAAAAATATGAAAATTATAAATAAAAACTGATAAACAAAAGACAGGTTTACAATATAAATATGGGACATTTACGTTCAATAGTATATTTTAATGAATTCCTTTTGGAAATGCACAAATATAACTAATAACAGCCGATAGAAATAGACATAACATTACATGCATAATCAAAATATTAAAATAATACGACAGCAGATTATTGAATTCATCAAAGGCATGAAGTAACAATTGATATAACAACTTAAGTAAACCAAATTAAGATTACAAAATATAGAACATAGTATAAAAATGATATAGAGACAATACAATGCATTTAAACAAACATGTATTTAATATTCACAAGTCACTTCACATTCCAGTCATTCAAAAAGCACACCACTATCAGCCACCGGCGCAAACCCCAATATGAAACTTGCGTCGCGGAGAAGGCGGCTGGTAGTAATTTTATTGTCCTCGTACGCATCCCATAAATTAAACAGTTCATTGTGAGTTTTTTATATGGCTTTCTTTGGTACCTGGTAAGTGCCATCTCTGATACCAGCTGAATCGTCAGGTCTACGGTATCCGCCTCTTCAAGTAGAAGAGGAATCAACACATATAGCCTACTGACGGTCCAACTCTTGAAACTCTGTTGTTGATTCTGTGATGCCAGCCCTCGACGTCGTTGTTTGTTTTTTTTATTTTTTTATTTGATTTGATTTATTCAGGGAAATATACATAAACACATACTATATTGTCACACATATCATATGCATACGAAACACACAAAAATGCAACAAGAATAGAATTATAATGAAGTATGTTTTATGCTACCCTAGGATTGCCCATTAAGCTAAAAGCTTATTTCCAATGGGGTCCAATTACTGTAATATAAACATAATAAATTGTACAATTGTTCGTTTTAAATCTGCTGGAACACAGATCAGTTCTCAGGTCTCCATGTACTTCCTTCAATCCACGTTGTCCTTTAATGTTAGAAACAATTATCCATGATAATTACCGATCTTTTCGTCAATCAACACCATTTGTGTTTCAAGTTTGTGAAGGAAAGGTGTTACAAACAGTATAATAATGTTTGCATATAACCTTTTACAATCAATTCAGTAAATGTATTGCATTAAACACATAAATGTAAGAAGCATACATAAGTGCATAAATAATTTCTATATGTGGGACGAGTTGACTAAAAATGGGACGACTTTTACCTGGGGCGACCTTGTTTGGCGCGACTTGACCAGCATTCGCTGCATCAAATATCTTTGATAGGGAAGATCTACAATCCATGTTCAAGGTCTACTTGCCTGTTTATAAATTTTTATGATTTTGAAATGCAACTTCATTGAGTTATGGATTAAACATTAAACGACTGAACTGCTGCAAATGTGAAATGAAGCATTGAACTTTGAAGCAGTGAACATGTGAAAGACAAGGATAACCACAAATGACACCACCTAAATCCTGAAAATTAGAGGATGTCACATAGTATGAATTTAAGAGTTAATCAAAACACATAAATATAACATAAATGCATTACTGTGATATGTCTTTTCCGCTTAAAATTTGTGCCATGCTGACTTTACTTCTCCAAAATTTCCACACTGTACTTTAATTAATGGGAGGCTACTCTAAATACTGTAGTGAATATTATAACGAGGATATTTCACACATGACACCGCAAAATGGCAGCCTCCAGGAGGTTTCTGAAATGTCATTCACATTTCCGATACAGTCTCTTTATGGTAAAGCAATGTCATGCATTACGACGTCTATGCAAAACGAGCAACACTTGTCTGTACTCTACAAAAGCTTCTCCAACTGAATATTGCGTTGACTTAGTGAAGTAAGTGTACATGTCGTGCAAAATTATGCAACGGCCAACGTTGTAAATTGTAATGCAGTGTTCACCAATAAATTTGTTAAGAAGAGCGGATCAGTGGTCCAGTGGTAACGTGTTGCACTGATAATCGAAGTGGCGAGTCGATCCCCCCGCTCCTCCACTTACATTACTAATGCAGAAGAACCAGGGGTGTCTCTGAAACAGGATGCTTTCGTATCTTGCACTATCCCTCACAGCATAACTAATCTCTGCAACTGATGCTAAATAAATGCAGATAGATAGATACATGATAAAAATCATTGTATAACAAATGGCTGCAGTTTCAGTATGCATTAATTTTCTTTTTTATTTTCAGGAAGCATGACTATGAGAATTATTTGTGCACACTGTTTTATGGTAAAGATTACAGAACATCAGCAATGGCACTTAGAGCTCTGTATGTAGAACTGGCTCTGGTGAGTATTTTAGAGCTCCAAATGTAGACATGGCTCTACTGGGTATTTTAGAGCTCTGTATGTAGAGCTGGCTCTAGTGGGTAATTTAAAGCTGTGTATGTAGAGCTGGTTCTGGTGGATATTTTAGAGCTCTGTATGTAGAGCTGGCTCTGGTGGGCATTTAAGAACTGTGTATGTAGAGCTGGCTCTAGTGGGTAATTTAAAGCTGTGTATGTAGAGCTGGTTCTGGTGGATATTTTAGAGTTCTGTATGTAGAGCTGGCCCAGGTGGGTAATTTAGAGCTCTGTATGTAGAGCTGGCTCTGGTGGGCATTTAAGAACTGTGTATGTAGAGCTGGCTCTAGTGGGTAATTTAAAGCTGTGTATGTAGAGCTGGTTCTGGTGGATATTTTAGAGTTCTGTATGTAGAGCTGGCCCAGGTGGGTAATTTAGAGCTGTGAATGTAGAGCTGGCTCTGGTGGGTATTTAAGAGCTGTGTATGTAGAGCTGGCTCTGGTGGGTAATTTAGAGCTGTGTTTGTAGAGCTGGCTCAGGTGGGTATTTTAGAGCTGTGTATGTAGACCTGGCTCAGGTGGGTAATTTAGAGCTGTTTATATAGAGCTGGCTCTGGTGGGTATTTTAGTGCTGTGTATGTAGAGCTGGCTCTGGTGGGTAATTTAGAGCTGTGTATGTAGAGCTGGCTCAGGTGGGTAATTTAGAGCTGTTTATGTAGAGCTGGCTCAGGTGGGTAATTTCAGAGCTGTTTATGTAGAGCTGGCTCTGGTGGGTATTTAAGAGCTGTGTATGTAGAGCTGGCTCTGGTGGGTAATTTAGAGCTGTGTTTGTATATCTGGCTCTGGTGGGCATTTTAGAGCTGTGAATGTAGAGCTGGCTCAGGTGGGTAATTTAGAGCTGTTTATGTAGAGCTGGCTCTGGTGGGTAATTTAGAGCTGTTTATGTAGAGCTGGCTCTGGTGGGTATAATAGAGCTGTGTATGTAGAGCTTGCTCTGGTGGGTAATTTAGAGCGCTGTATGTATAGCTGGCTCAAGTGGGTATTTTAGAGCTGTGTATGTACAGCTGGCTTTGGTGGTAATTTAATTAGAGCTGTGTATGTAGAGCTGGCTCTGGTGGGTAATTTAGAGCTGTGTATGTAGAGCTGGCTCTAGTGGGTAATTAGAGCTGTGTATGTAGAGCTGGTTCTGGTGGATATTTTAGAGCTGTGTATGTAGAGCTTGCTCTGGTGGGTATTTGAGAGTTGTGTATGTGGAGCTGGTTCTGGTGGGTATTTTAGAACTGTGTATGTATAGCTGGCTCTGGAGGTTAATTTAGAGCTGTGCATGTAGAGCTGCCTCTGGTGGGTATTTTATATCTGTGTTTGTAGAACTGGCTCTGGTGAGTATTTTTCATGCCACCTGATTCTAAGCTTGTTTAACTAGCTAGCTTCAGCATTATTGTATTTTTTTGTAAACAAAAAGTCAACATTTATTTGCAAGATGAAGACTGGTAGGAGCTTTGCATCTTGAACAAATTTTCATTCATGTCAATTTGTGCCACATCTTGAGATTTTTTTTTCTTCAGTCTCTTTTGAGCTGTGATACTTTAAATTCTGTTTTGGTGCTTTTGTATTATAATGATTTGAAGCTGCATTATTAAGTAAACTGTCTCACTGTATTTACAAACAAGCTTTGTATTTACCAGAATATCATTTTCTCAAAAAATAGCTTAACTGACACAAACTTTGCTTATATCATTCTCATATTCCTTTGTATTAAAGAGCACTATGCATGTACTTACATATAGGTCCAAGATGTGACCAGTGATAAGATGAGAGCAGTAATGAGGCTACAGTTCTGGAAGGATACAATAGATAACATGTTCAAGGTATATGCAAACTTTATTAACCATATATATTACCACATATTAATTCTGGTCTGTTTTACATAAATTTGCTGCTGGTACCTTGGTGCCCGTTGATTAGGATACTGTTATTTTAAGAAGATCCTTTGCTCTGAAAAGCCCTACCTGATTGTATAAAATTTTCAGCTGTAACAAACAAGCTGAAACAAGTTCCATAAAAGTTACCTTAGTTCTAAATTTTAATCGAACAACTGAAACAGACTCTTCCCACTGCATCCCAGATTATAACAACATTTCACATGTTTGTAAAATAAGAATCATTTTTACTGCTAATAATAGCACTTACAGCAGCAAGGTTTTCAAACTTGGAACAAGCTTAGCAGATAAGGAGTGTAGACTTGTATTACTTGTTTGAGCTCTCAGTGATCAGTATGAGATTTGCTCAGCCTTGAAGCCTTTTTTTTTTTTTTGTATTTAATCATAGTAAAATGATTTTATTTCTGCAAACATAACTATATTTATATTAATTTGTTCAAACTTTTATCTTTTATCAAAACAAATTATTTATGCTTAAGATACAAATAATTTTTAATCCTCATGTATGTGAAGCTTTTACAATTTAATGTAAGGTATGTTTATCATCATTTTCAGGGCACACCCCCAGAGACTCCAGTAGCCATTGCAGCAACTAGTGTAAGTTTTGTTTGCTGAGACACATGCAAAGAAATAGATTAAATAGAAAATAAAGCAGAAAGGATATAATAGACCAGAAGACAAATGACTGGCCTTTGTGTTGGCCATGTGTTGGGGGGTTTAAAAAAGTTACAGACTGTCAGGTTTTCGAAGCTACTCAGTTCATCTGGTACTTCCTGACATCTGGTGATAAAAAAATGCAAAAACCTAGTACCTTAAAATCCCTTGCTGCAAAAAAATGTACACATGACATCTGTTGTGTAGAAACAAGAATGTTAGTAGGATTTAAAACAGGATAAATGCAAGTAAATAAGATTATGTTTGAAAAATCTATAGCTATGATGCTGATTTAAATCCAGAGATGGTATCAGAGCCAACTGCAAGAGGAGGTAAGGTGTTCCAATGGACACCAGTTCAAGGGAAAAATATCTTTGTTATAGTCAGCTGTGGTGTAACGTATCAAAAATGCTAGATGATGCTAATGTCTGGTTGTCTTGTATATGGTGTAATACATGTATATTGTTCAGGAGTATTACTGGATTTAATGTGTTGAGGAAACATTAAAGTCCCAGATCACAATTACAAGTAGTTCTTGTTTTACCAAGAGAGATGTCTTACTGTTGAAAATGATCTGCACCAGAATTATTCCTCACTTTGATTTTGAAATCAGTGAATGTGTTACAAATATAGTTCATAATTTTTTCAATGATACTGAAAAATATGAAGGCTTTTTCATGAAAAAATTAATTGATTATGAAAGAAAGACATATGTCAACATTGTTCTAGAGTAAATAGAACATAGTTAAATCATTACCCTGTCAGTACCTTTATTTTTCTATATCAGTATAATCAGTTTGATCTTGGGACTTTAAAGCTAGATACATTCATTTAAATGTGTCTGAGGAAATTTAGCAAGTAGAGTCCTCTCTAACAATTCAGTACTCACTTTTCATGTAGATATGCTTTTAATAATTTCAGGCCATATTGAAGCACAAGCTTTCAAAAATTTGGTTCACAAGAATTCTTGAAGAGAGGGTAAGTTTTGTCAATCTTTGAGGGGGTGAAAAAGAAGAAGTGCTGAGGAAAAATCTCACATGATAAGTGACGGAGACAAAGTTTTATGATACCTTATTTGTTTATGGACTAGCTTAGACAAGTAACAAACCATCTGCCTGTATGAAAAACTGTAAGAGCAATGTTAAATAGAAGAAAATCACACCACACCAGACTTCAGGGAACACCATAGCATTATTCTTTTACTCACATTTAAAAAACTGAAAGATAAGTTCTTCTTATTATGTTGTTATCACAGGTTTCATCGGCAGGGTTTCAATATATTCTCACTTGCTATTTAAGGCTCGTCAGGTTGACCGTGACTTGAACAGGACTGTGAAAGACGTGGAGGACTCGGCAGAAAATACGGTATCAGCTCTCACTTATCTGATACTAGAAGCGGCTGGTTTGTATTTTGAATATCATCTCTTATACAAGTGCCATGAACAAATATTTGTTAGGTAATAAGGAAAATAAGAGGACCACAGGTACTTGTGTGTAATTACCATAATAATACTGATATCAGTGCCGTTATTTAAAGTGGCAACACAGATGAATAACGTTCCCTCTTGTATTTTATGAATAAATAAATCATGAGAGGAAGTGCATTTAATTTTTCACACAATGAAAGTCCGACTTCATCAGACTTTAAAGAGGGTTCATATGTATGTGGTTGTTAAGTACAATGTATGTGATCTTTTCATTTTGTATCATTCTGTAGAAGTGATAACACTACTTATAAATATTCATTAGGGCCATTCAATTAAACATTTATTCCACCACAGGCAGGTCCTTTCAAAATGGACCAGCCCTGAGACCACTCTATAAATATATGACAGTTTTAGTTTCATTTTGAATTTAATCATTCAGTGAAATAAATATAGAACATTTTCTCCTTCCTAGGTATTAAGGATGTGAATGCTGACCATGCTGCCAGCCATGTTGGAAGATGCCAGGGTTTGGTCACATTACTTCGTGCCACAGCCTTCCATGCCAGTAGGAACAAAGTGTATACACCTGTAGAACTGTTAATAAAGGTACGATAATCCACAAGTGTTTGGCTTGAAAATGTTTTGTATGAAGACCTGTATGTGAGACAAGGGATGTTACTGGTACATGTACTCCTGACATGGCTTGTTAAGAGCGGGCACAACTAAATGTCCTAGCACTTTGTTATATCTACAGAAATTTCAAAAGCTTTGGCTGATATCCTTTTACCTTTAAAAAATCACCTTTTTTTATTATAAATACTGTGGTCGAACAACAAAAGTTAATCTAAGGCACAACTGTCTAATTTTCTGGTCCATTGACACACATCTGATTTATATCACTTAATACAAAACTTTTCCAAGCTGAACCCAATTGTGATAACCCATACACGTAGAAGTAAAATGAATCTCCCCCACCCCCATCCCACCCCCAGAGGCTTGGTATTCGAAATGGTGTGTCATAATGATAAACATACATTCAACATAAGATAGGAGCAGATTTGTCATCAGAAGTACAATGAAAGACCAAAAAATCAGGAATCCCATGATTGATCCTCATAACTAATATTTCTAAGGATTTTTCTTACGGAACTTTAAATTGTGGGGATGAACCTGGCTTAGATTGGATTGTCAGAAAAAAAAATAAACAGCAGCAACATTTAAAAAAAAAATGAAAATAACAAAAAATTCAGATATTATAGCACTAGAAATAACTTTATGTTTGTCCTTTTTACAAAATGAACTTCAGCTTTGTTTTTATAAAATCTTGTCTTGCAAAAATTGTCATATCTCTGTTGTTATTCTGTTGTGACAGTTAGGCACTACAAGAATACTGGCACAGAAAAAGAGGATAAAAATCTATAGTATTTTAACTACATCAGAACAAGCTCATGATGGAGTTCATTCCTTGAGCTTAGCTTTCCATAAATCAACACCTTAACCATTAGGCCACAGAGAATAGAATACAGTCTAAAGGGATCGAATGAATTGTAACAGAACAAAATAAGAGAGTTCTATAGACATTTTTCTTTTTTTTTTGTCTTTTCAATACCTAAAGTTTGAAACAAAGGGTGCTGAAAATTAAAAAGTAAAATTCTGTGGAAAAATAATTAGGTCTAAGTCCGATTCATTGAGTCAGGTTTCTACTGTTTTGTATTTGATTTCTCAACATACTGTTTTTGTTGCAGCATAATGTATCACAGGAACAAATTTTACGCGGCAAAGATGATCAGAAGGTGAAAGATGTGATATATGATATAGCATGTATAGCCCACTCACATCTAGAAACTGTAAGTCTTGCTTTGTTTATCTAGTCGATATATGTTACCAGTTTCAGAGAATGAAGCCTTACATTTGAATTTTTTTTAACAAATTGATCCTGAAACTGTGGATAGATTTTGAATGAAATCTTATTATATGTACCATTAAAAATTCTCATATGTTTACAAAAATTCTGTATTCTGACTTGGGTAAAAGAAGAATTTGTGAAATACGCATTTCATTTAACGAGTTTGAAAATGTTTTAACCTGAAGTTTTATTTCTGTATATTTCTAGGCAAGAGCTATTAAAGATGTGCCCAAGCAAGCATACCCTATATTCTTGAATGCTGTAAGTATTGATTTATAATTTACAATCTGGGAAACATTTCTACTCCTGTTTTAAAACTTTTTAGAATAGCCAGGCTTTGACAAGCATATATTTGCTAGCTCTGAATTTTTATGTTAAGACAGAATTCTTCAATATAAAAATACATGTGTACTTGTAATGGTTTATAAAAAAGCAGAAAGAACTTTCTATGAATGTTAGAAGAAGAGTTAATTTAACCTGGAGCTTTGCTTCTTTTCTAGCGCTCATTCAGTGAAGTATATCTTGAACTCTAACAGAAGAAAGAAATATCCTCTATATTTTGAAAGGAATTTTACTTTCAGTGAGCTTTTGTTATCCCAGATTTGCTTTTAAAATAAAATACTAAAGCCTGTCAGGAATATTAATAACATTGATATGGATATGAAAAAGAAAAAGATAATTCTTCTAAACGAATAACAGACTGCCTATATTACTAGTATGTCATTGATTCCATTTTGTCTTTTTCAGTATATCTGTGATGAATACCTGAAAAATCTTCAGCTGGCCGATTTTGATGTATTTCATAGAGGTCTGCATGTTAGGAACCCCAAACTAGCATGGCATCTTTGGAAACAGAAGAATATACATAGAAAATTCTAGCAGGAAAAAAAATTACTTAAATCATAACTGTTTTCCAGGAAATGTCATGTAAGCCATTGTGATGTGTGTTGGCCCATTGCCAAAGGTTTGTGGTGTGCACTACCTCTATGGGTTCAAAGATATTACCTTAAAATACACAGAATTATGTTGAGGCCATTACAAAGCATATTTCTAGTTGTGACAAGACCAAAGGTAAAGGCAAACATCCCACTAAAGGTGCTTTACAAGTCACTTGAGTTTTCATGAAATTCGTCAGAGTATAATCGGTATTGGACTGAAGCGTAGATTAAATTAGGTCAGAAGATCAAAAGCCTTAAAGGGCAAGTAAGCTGTTACCTTAGTGATGCTTTAATTATTCAGATCGTTTAATAACACTTCTTACAACTGTTTCAGAAGACATTACTTTGTGCTTTCATTATTCAAGGAGCAGGTCTGTTTCATTTTGCAAGTGTTTTTGTCATTGTTAAGTTGCTATAGGTGTCAGACTCTTTTATTTAACTTTTACATGGCAGTTTCTTTCTATTATTCAGATTAAAATATCGCCATTCTCGACTGTCAATGACACATTCATAGAGCTTTACCTTGAAAATATTTTGTATGAAGTACTAAATATATAGGACAAGGGTTGGTACTCCTAACATGGGTTGATTGGAGACTGCACAACAAACTGCTCAAGAAATATCTTTGTAGTATCTGCAGAAATTTTCAGTCTTGGTCCTGTCTCTACACAACACCTTTTGAACTGAAAGTGCAATGATCAAACATTGACACTCTTAGTAAGGCACAATTGTCTAATTTCTGGTTCATTGACACACATTTGTGTTAATGCCATGTAGGTTTGTCATTAAATTTCGGTTATATCATGTGAGATCTGCTAAAATTCTTCTGTCCATATTGCTCAAGCATCTGTTCAGCCATTTTCATGCTGTATTGTTGTACATTAAATTATACTCAATTTGTATGCTGTTGTTTTTTTGTATTGTAAATTGTGTAACAAACATTTTAGAAGGGTTTGTCATTTGTATCACAAATAGGTAAATGAATAGAAGAGGTAACTTGCCTGTCAAGTGGTCAGCCTGGTGCTGTTCATTTGTTCATTTAAAAATTTTCTTAATAAAATCGGATGTATTTCCAGACTTAAAATGCCTTAAACAATTAAGTCTTTCTGTATTTTGCAGTATATTCTTTACATGTATTTCATAGCTGTAGAAGCTTAAGGGCTATATTCAATAAAAAGTATTCAGTATTTTAACCACTGATTTTTAGTAAATCAGCTGTCATTCTCATACAAAATAATTTCCTGTTGCCACTTTTCCCTTTAGCAGGGAACTTCATTCAAACCCTAAGGCTGATCTTATAACTTCTTGATGGTCAGCTCGTTTAAGTCTAAAGGATATCATTAATTTCTACAGTTTTCACATACCCAGAAAAATCAACCTGTCCTTAGCTTGGTTTAAACTCGGGGGTACCTTTGATTACTAAGCAGACACTAAGTTGCCATAAAAGCTAGCTGGTAGGCAAGGGAGTAGAAGTGCCGTATTATACCTCTACTACATACACCCCTCCTCAGAATTCATTCTTGAATTCTTGGAGTACAGAATATCTGTGGGACTTTTTAAAGGTGTCATTAAATCTACACTCTTGAGTTATTGACATTGGTTGCCAAATGTAATTTGGAGAAGTCCACCTGTCCTGAGCTGGGTTTGAACTCGGGGGTACCTTCGATTACTAAGCAGACACTACCATGTTGCCATAAAAGTTATCTGATATGCAAGGGAGAAGAAGTGCATTATTATACCTCTACTACAGTTACCTCATGATTAAGATACAGACACCATTTTGTCAGGTTTAAATAAAACTTGAGAAGGTATGTGGGTTGTGAATCCCCATTCATGGATTGATTACCAGAAGATGCTGATGTCAGGGCCAGGAAGTGATTACTGGTAGGTTCATCAATGCTTTATTTGATGATGCTGCAAAAATGCCTGTTCATTTTATGTGAAGTTGGTCCACATTTACACTGGTCAAAAAAAGAATCTTCTAGATCATATTCAACATTTTTTTCCTAGGTACTAACAGACAGAAGATATGGTCAAATAAAAAATCCTCTAGATTATATTTACTGCTGTCTACAATTTTTTCCTAGATACTAACACTGAAAGAAGATATTGAGAAAGCCATTGTCATTTCCGCTTATGTGACTGAGGCCCTAGACCTAAAGGTTCAACCCTTATACCATGATTGCATTTATGTTTTATTTAATGGTGGCCAAGGCTGACTCATAAGCCTTCACACCTTGTAGTACAAATACAACAAAGGAACATTTCTAAGGAAGATGGTTTATTTCAGGTGAACAACTAGCATCTACATTTATATCTGCAATTTTAACTGCTGAGATGTGCAAATTTCAACATACATGTACATTTGTTTTTATTTCAAATCTTAACTTTTTAACACATTTCTTGTATCTCAAGATTTGGAAGAAAATAAAGAAAGGAGAACAGTTCAAACATATATACAATATGACAACACTGACCTTTTGTGAAGGTCAAGGTGAAAGACCTAACAGCCACAAGACAAGTATGTTATGGATACCTACCATAAATCAAAATGTACATCTGAGGTTAAAGAACAGTGAGACTTACCTAACAAATGTCTGTGCACTATGTTTTTCAGTGTATTTCTAGGAAAAGGTGCACTTTTTTCTACATCATTTTAATATGTTTTCTTTCTAGAAATATACAGCAAATTTTTATCTCTAACATTAACATAACAAAATCAATAAATTGAACAAACAGTTGTAAACAAAAGAAATAAATTCTATATAAATTTAAGTCCATACGTACTTCAATTATTGAAATACCTGAAACTGAATAAAATTCTGGTAACAACGGAGGTTTTATTTGAAACAGTGATATCTAATATACATAGCAGGATTCAGTTTTTCATAACATCATACCAGTTAATCATATCTTCTTTGTTCAAGGACATCTGTATTTCGGATATACAATGCATATATATCCAGATAGCTATACCAGTAAGTTGAGAACTTGCCCACACTGCCCAACCTTTATGCCAGACAAAATGACATTACTGCATTCCTCTCGGGTGTAAAACACTTACAGGATGGTTTTCTTGTACATGCTAGCCTACTGCACAGTTAAATCCATGGTTCAAGAAGCAATATAAAACTTTTTACATGAAAAACTTGTTCTGTTAATCTGACTAATTATCAAAACCTTACCAAACAAAAATCCTTCCAATAACAAGGACGATCAGTGATCACATGTGTCGCCTGATGATAGCCAATTAAACAGTAGTATTGAGAGGTGATTGGACAGTTTGTAGGCTAAAACGCATTTTTTATTCAAGGGCCATTCATGACTCACCCAAAAATCATTCAACCGAAAAACCTGTTGGACATGTGCAAGTACTTGAGGTACTGATCAGTCCTGTCACATTTCATTTAAATTGCTTTAGTAGTATGAAGTAGTCCGCAAAAACTTTAAAAATAAAGCATGTCACAGCTACTGTGGAGCCCGCAACACAAAAATCATAATTTGGCCAAAACGCCTTTTTCATTCAAGGGCCATAACTCAAATCATTCAACCAAAAAACACGTTAGATAAGAGCAAGTACTTGAGGTACTGATCAATCCTGTAAAATTTCATTCAAATTGCATTAGTAGTATAAGGAAAGTAGTCCGGACAAACTTTAAAAATAAAAATCATAAAAGGGCCATAACTCTGACAAAAATTATTGGACTGGAAAATGCCAAAGATATGCAAAACTAGACTTGGTACTGATCATTCCTGTAAAGTTTGGATGAAATCGCACAAGTAGTTTCTGAGGAGTAGTCCGGACAAGTTTTGTGACGGACGGACAGATGACGGAGAAATGATCCTTTTATGTCGCAGCTACTTTGTAGCAGGCGACACAAAAATGATCAACTGTAATTTTCTCCATTACTAATTCAGAATATTCTCTTATATCAAATTCATTCCGAGGGTTTTCTAACTTTCTGCTTTGTAAGGTTGTACATGTAGACAAAATTGAGGTTTTTAGCAAAACTGTTCATATTCTATGTTAATATGAACACTGAAAATCAAAATTCCATGCTATACTCTGTAAACAAAATATAACAGCATGTTTATCTGTAGGTCTGGATCTTTCCAGCTGGTAATGTGTCAACTGATCACACAAGACCCTTTAGTGCCACGGGTAGAATACAGCAAGTGCGAAAGATCTGGATCCCCATGCAGATAAACACTATTATACTATTCATTTTAAAATATACATTTGATATCTTCCTGATGTTCAAGTAGATAACCACAAATGTCACTCTGTGTGCTATTATGACCTCATCTGTTACATGAAGAACAGAAAAGATATACACGGCATATTTGGAGCTTTGACTGCATTACATAAGGAACTTTTAAAATAAAAACAATTTTATAAAATATGGAAATTTGCAATATGGAGTGATGTATTTAGATTTTCTTTTCTGGTAGTTCAAAATTATTCATAGTTACATAATCTGAAACAAATCAAATATATAAGGATGTCATAAACAGAACAAAGATCAATGTAATAAGATTAATACAACAGTAGGTCCTATATAATTCAGTTATATTTACATCCCTAAGTTTCACATTTCAGTCCTACTGAATTATAAGTAAAAAAGAACAGTTTAAAGATATGTTTTGAAGCGGTATAGAAATCTAGCTCAAAATAATGTTCTGTCATTTTAAATAGACATGTTAATATCAAACACAGAAACACCTTTTTGCAAATGGTAAGAGATGTATAATTTTCACACCTTCTTTGAAATAATACTGGCAGTGATGTAAATGATAAAAGCATTGAAAATTTCTAGCCCTGATTGTGGGGAAAAGATATCCTGAAATTCTTTCTGAGAACTTCGGCCTCAAAGCTTGGCCAGCCCAATCAAACCAAGACAAATCCAAAACAGGAAAAATCTTGCAGCCCATACCGGTACATAAATATTGAAAATTCAAACTGTCAAATGAAATTTCAACTGTGCATGGGGTGCCCTGATATCCTTTGACATAAGATATCATCATTTGAGTGTCCACAGTTTGTGCTATAACGTTTCCTGATCAGTCATAGAGAAAAACATTCCATCAATTACTAAGTTCTACATTTCCCCAACATTACTGAAATTCTGTAAGGTTTACCTGCTCTTGTCTGTTTAAGCAAAGCATTTTGGACCATGGGCTATGTACCACATTGCTAAACCCATCCAAACATGCAAAATTTAGAAACACCTTGGTGTCAATAAAATGTCTATTTGATAGACAATGTATATAAATGGGTTTAATAACATCTAATAGAATAGTTTTTTTTCTAATATAAAGAAAGCACTTTTTGTATTGCAGCACATTTGAAATTAATATGCAAAATATTGAAAAAAGTTAAATTTCAAAATAACATAGAACCATTTTTTTCTTAGTCCAGGTAGCAAATTTTTCAAAACTATCCTTACTGTCGACATTTACAGTCAAAGTTAACAAACATAACTGATAAATGTTTTTTCTCTAAGTTAGACCATAAACCTAGCACACTGCAAATATTCACTGACATGCCTTAACTATCAGTTCCTACATGTTCCTCAAACCCCTCGCTCTCGGTGACCAAGGCACGTTCTAAAATCACTCGACCTTCCTTGTAACGCTGATTCTCTTCATTGGCAAACTCGTAAATCCATCCAAGTTTCTGATCACAGTTTTTGCACATGACATCACGTACCATGTGTCGCCCTGTCAGCATCACTCTGTCCTGAACTTCACTGTATGTCAGGTTGACAACTTTGTTAAATAGGAAAGCTCTTCCAGTTGCTCCTGAAAAAACATACTGATCTGAGTAAGTCATTTATAAGGCAGATGTATCGAACAGCCAAAGGATCTAATCTAACTTGCTCTCAGACTATAGACCTAGTATTAAACTGAAAGTAACTGTTACCTTTACAATGCACAAGTAAGAGGTTCCACATCCACTAACAATGTACTTCTGAATTTCTATGTAAGTACATTATTACAAACATTTTAAATACTAAAGAAGAAAATGACCATACAGAAATAAAGATGCAAAAACAAAGTGCTCAGGTTCAACCAATCTGGTGTAACTACAGGAAGTAAGATGTAGTTTGAATGGTTGACAGTATACACATAAGACAATAATTCAACCATTCAAAGTGGAAAGTGTTCAACAACTGATGGCAATATCTGCCTCAGTCCAACTGTTTGATGGTATCAGCTGTTAAATCTGCTAGTGTCTTTCACAACTGATTCATTTTATCAAGACAGGTGTCTCAAGAGAGAAGCATTGAGTTGGACATCTTGACATTCATGAACCTCCCCCATTCACCCAACAACAAAAAACAAGATGGCCATGATGGACCTGGATTGCTCACCTGAATACTTTGGCTTTGGATCTGATGGTAAGCAAACATCAGTCTGAGAAGGTTTTCCCTATATAAGTCTATATGAATTCAAGTTGCCACCGTGGTAGAGCCAATCAAGTGACCCTGAAGCAGAGCCATTAAAAGACCCTAGGGGCTTAATTTGAACAATCTTTGTAGAGGACCTCTAGATGCTCTGTGCAAAAAATCTTAGCCCTTAGCCTTGTGGTTTCAAACAAAAAGATCGCCAACAAACTTGGCAGAGGACCTCTAGCTGATGTTCGATAAAAAAAACATATCTAAGTTCTATGCCTTGTGGGTTCAGACAAGAAGATTTTTTAAGGTTTTCCCTATATCAGCCAATGTAAAATCAACTGACAAGAAGGGCCAATTTTGAACCCAGGGGCATAATATGAACAAATTTGGTAGATATCCACTAGACAATGCTACATACCAAATCTTAATACTAAGGGACTTGTGGTTTCAGACAAGATGTTCTAAGTTTTTCCTTTCTGTTGCCATAGCAACCACAGTTTTTGATGGAATTGAATTCTTTGAACAACTTTGGTAGATCTTCATTCAAGGAATATCCTAGGCATGTTTCGTAAAGTTGACTAAGCAGTATAGGAGGAGAAGTTGTTTAAGACAAATTGTTGATGCGGCATGATGCATGCTGATGCAGGCTGCATGGACAATCAATGATCACAAAAGCTCACCCTTGAGCACTTCATGCTCAGGTGAGCTAAAATTGTATTACCCTTGAGCACTTTATGCTTCAGCTAAAAATGTATTCAAAAAAACATGATTAAATACACTTACCTGTAAATCTTGTGGAGATCAGTTCAGCTCTGTTTGTGAGGGGTGTGTCACAATTTGAGCAAGAAAACAATCTTGTACCACCAATATGTGTCAAGAATATACGGCCCATTCTGAAAAAAAGGTTTTCAATTCCACTGTTGTTGTCACATTTTTAAAAGGGCAATCTGGTCCAGTACCTGAGAGAAACATTGCCTGACAACAGTAACAACAATTAAATGTTTTTATGTGTCAAACGTGACCTTGACCTATGTTGCACTCTCAAGTTAAAATATTTATTTTATTTCATTGTTTATTTTAAATCATAGAACATTTGAAAATGCATTTTAAAGAGAATCAATATCGTGCGTTTCGCAAATCATATAATAAAATAGTCTCTAAATAAGTTAATATTTATGAAGTTGCATACAAAGAAAAGTGATGTCACTCCACCATCAACACTGATTACGTTTCTACAGTGCTTTACACCCTAATAAACACTCATAACTTCCGCATATTTTCAAGAAAACAGTATCATCCTTAATAATGAAGCTCTGTCTTACCTTCTGCACCTTTTAAAAGCTTGTCAAAAAACAGGGAAAATCGGTTATTTCTTCAATTTACAAAGGACTGGTTGCTCAGCTGTGCCAGCCTGGAAATCAAAACATTACTTTACGTCAGTGACACGTGTCTATATTTAGAGCAGGTCAAGGGGCAAAGGTTACAGCAACTGCGCAAAGTTGCCTGTTATATTTCCGGTGATGAGTCGTGTACACTCCCAACAGCGAATTTATCTGTCAAACACATTTTTCGAGTAGTATTGTGAAAAATTATTTGAGACAAAATGCTGCGGTGGTTATCAGGAGACGACAAACGCCGCAAAGAACCGGAGGTATTCCAGACGGTGGCTGAAGGTTTGAAGAAAATATACAAACAAAAATTGCTTCCACTGGAAGAAACCTACAAATTTCATGAGTTTCATTCACCTAAACTTGATGATCCTGACTTCGATGCTAAGCCTATGATATTACTCATTGGACAGTATTCTACAGGAAAAACCACATTTATTCGGTATTTGCTTGAACAAGATTTTCCTGGTATACGCATAGGTCCAGAGCCAACAACTGACCGCTTCATTTGTGTGATGCGTGGTGAGCAGGATGGTGTGATCCCAGGAAACGCTGCTGTCGTTGATACATCTAAACAGTTCAAACCACTGACAAAATTCGGAAATGCTTTTCTTAACAGGTTTCAGTGTTCCCTCTCAGACAACCAAGTTTTGGAAAGCATCTCGATTGTGGATACTCCAGGTATATTGTCAGGCGAGAAACAACGGGTGGACAGGGGGTATGACTTTCCAGGGGTCCTAGAATGGTTTGCAGAAAGAGTTGACAGGATTATTTTGTTGTTTGATGCACACAAATTAGACATCTCAGATGAGTTTAGGCGTGCTATAGAAGCTATTAAAGGATATGATGATAAAATTAGGATAGTTCTAAACAAAGCTGATGGTGTAGACCATCAGCAGTTAATGAGGGTGTACGGTGCCTTAATGTGGTCGTTAGGCAAAGTTTTGAATACACCTGAAGTTGCAAGAGTATACATAGGGTCATTCTGGGATCGACCTCTACAACATGATATGAACAGAAAGCTGTTTGAATTAGAAGAGAAAGATTTATTTACTGACCTTCAAAGCCTTCCAAGGAATGCTGCATTGCGAAAGCTGAATGACTTGATCAAAAGAGCAAGATTAGCAAAGGTATAACTCATCTTACACATATCTAACGTTTGTATCTTTTTATCTAGATATTTTCAAGGTTTTCATTAGATTTTACAGAAAATTAATTGATAAGTTATTTGTTAAGTCTCATTTGTATTGGAATTTTAAACAAATTAAGTGCCAGGGATTGTTAGCGACCAAAGTACATTTATGTTTAAAATTCTAATATGTGAGCTTTGGCCAACTTAAAGTTCATTCTGCCTCTTTCTAGCTTATTGTTAGACATTTTTCACTTTTCAGTCTGATTTCTAACAGCTCTGAAATATTGAAATTCACTTAAAAATAGTCGAACACCTTTTTGGACAATTGTGTTTTACAAGTCAAAAACAATTTATTACGCTGAGTAGATTATTTCTGTTCATAACTTGACAGTGTAATCCTTTTTACACAAAGATGTTTTATTATAATTAAAAAGTTTTTTCAAATACTTCTGCTATAAATTATTAAATAACAGTCTTACAGTTCTTATCTTTTGTTTTGTTGTAATGATGGATACAATTAATCAAGGTATGTAACATTATTTGGAAAAAGAAAAGAAATAAATTTCCAGGACATTTACAAAGGTGAAAATAAGTCAGTATGCAGGGTTGTCATTAGGAGACCAAAATGACTTTCTCAAATGAAGACGATCTCTAAGTTAGTAATGATTAAAACTTAGTCAACTACATCTATAGTATTATCTGCCTGTGGAATTATGTACTCTACTGCCAGTCCTGGTACATAAACTAAACAGTTTCGAACCATTGAGTTGTGAGTATGGAAGGCAGACCAAAACTGACTTCACATGATAGAAATGATTTCATTTACTCAGATTTAACTATTACAAAAATACCCAGGAAAATGGGCCAGAAATTTTGAAAATCCCTGGTTTCTGAGTCAGTCAAGAACACAGGAAGTGGCGAAGTGAACTATAATTATATACTTCTAGAACACTGTAGTATTAAAATGATTGTCAGAAACATAGAAGAATACTTCAAATTTACCACTCTTACACTTAAAGTCTTCAAAACATCCATCATCACCGTTTTTTTTGTCTTTAATTAGAACAAAGGCCTAAAATACCAATGGAATTTTAGGTCTTTTATCGTAACTTTAAGCTAATTCTTTAATGTGAATTGCAGAATTATACTTCATAGTAGATGATCACCTTTGTACAAAGTACAAAATTTTTACTGTATATGCATGTACTGAATCCATGACAACCACTGTATGCTTAAAATTTTTGTCAGAAAGAAACATAACTTACATAAATTAAATATGGGTGAAATTCATACACAAACTACATATAGTATAGACATGACAGTGACTCTCCTGTTACATGTAATTTTAATAACAGTAGGGGTCTTTACATACCAGTGAGTAAAACAGAAAAAACCTATCCTACAATGAAAATATGTTTCTGGTATGCCCCTGTTTTTACTTATTGGTTCATTGGTATGAAAAATATGAACTCTTAAAAGATATTACTGAAATATTTTTTATCAAACAATAATCAGTGTTGCAGATCAGTAAACAGATGATGCATGATGTGCATCAGCTGAATATAAATAAATACATGTATATTGCAAACATGCAGTCATACAGACTAGTAGTTAAAATACAGTATCTGCAGATTCACCTAGAACTTACAATGCCCTCATGGCACCTGATAGCCAGATTTGAACTTAAGATAAAGGCCAGCTTGTTTTAGAGTTGATCTAAAGCAAGACGAGGAGAAAATGTTTCCTGATGGTATAAGGTTTTTTTTTATATAGAGAAGAAAGATTTGTTTATGCTGCCTGGCATAGTTTGATATTTGAAATTTAAAAAAAACGTCTGTAAATTTTCTAAGGCAAAGACCAAAGAATCTTCAGCATATGTCTTTGTAATGGATTGTTTAAATATATTCATGTATTATATAGTCACAATTACAGTTGTTGGATTCAAGTACACATTTAATTTCTGTCTATTCCAGTGACATGGTAACTTGATTAGAACCTTTAGGGTATAACTGTATATATATTAGGAAACTCAACCCATTCAAAACCTAAGATGCATTGAAATACAAATAAATTGAAGGATACAAAATTAATGTCAGTGAACCTTTTACTTGCAAACTTGTGAAAGAAAAGATTTTCCCAAAAATTTTGCAACCAGATAATGATTCATTGTCATAAGGTAAATAACCATATTGTTTTCCCAGTATGTGACACAGTGTTATCAGATAAGACTAAGTTGTATTCAGATAATTATGTGATTATAAACATACAAAATGGCTTTATACAAACCAATCATTAACAAGCAGTTAATTTCAAATATACTGATATTTAACATGAAATTCATTTTAGTTTACTTTAATGGAAACAGTCCATCTGTCAAGTTCAAATGCCAAGTACAATGTATGTGTCAAACAGATCCATTCAATTTTTTCCCTGAAATGTAAATTAATTAACTGCCAAGACAAGAAGAGGTTGATAGTTTTTCTGAATTGAAGGATCAGCCATATCATGATATTTTTATATTCAAATATGGAGCTATCAATTTAGTTACTGAGGAGACTGACCAGTACTTCTGTCTTTAAGAATTATTCCGTTTGAGAAAGATTACATGTAACTGGCTTCAAAAATATTGGCCTGGTTTGACTTTTGGAGATAATTTCCTGAAAGCCTGCCCTTTGGCTTAAAGCGACTCACTCACAGACAATGATAAAAAGAAAATGTTTATACATCTTGAAATTCTTGCTGTAATCGTGAAGAACATATTTAAACTAAGTTATTGATTCAGTTTTTGTGACAGAAAAACATCAAAATATAAAGTTTTACACACTTTTATCGGTAAAAAATTTACCCCGTTAGTCACGGGGTGAATACTTTAGTTATAACATTAATTTTGAGGCAATCTAATAACTAAATGCCGTGGCTCAGTGGTCTAAGTCGTTGCTCTATATTTTACTGACCCAAAGGTCCTGGGTTCGAATCCTGGTAAAGTCAAAACTTTTTTTTTCAGTTTTCATGGTGTATAGAAGCATAATATTATATTTTTTCCATAGTATATTAAATCCTCTTAAATTTGAAAGAATAAAAAATTTCAGCAAAATTTTGTGAGTCAGTCGCTTTAAAGCTGACACCATATTCGGTCTAAAAATATATGCAGTGTAGGAAGACATTAAAATGAAAATTTAAATGTATGTATCTGTTTTCATGTTATTTATTTACTTCCAGGCCTGGATTTACCAGGGGGGCTTATGGGGCCCAAGCCCCCCCCCCAGCTGGCCCGTTTGTAAAAAAAATAAAAGGGCTCTAAAAGACTCTAAAACATAACTTTATAGACATGTATATTACACAATGTACCGTATATTCGGTGGCACGGATTATCCGAGAGTTCTCCAGACTGATCATGATGTATAGTTTTCAAGCGTCTAGAAACCTTGACGTATTTGATAAAGTTGTTAAATGAGCGTCTGCTGACCATATCAGTTGCCTGATGATATTGTGCAAACTCCAATCGTAACAAGTCGGCCTTTTCCGACAACTTTGTATAAAGACTTATTGAGGTCGCCCGAAGTGTTCCGAATGGTGCAAACTCCACACAGTGGTTACTTCCCTTCCACATTTTCAGTACAGTAATCACTGCCGACAGTCATGTCACGTGATGATGGTTGAAAGTAAATAAACAAAATTTTTAACTTTTTTTCAAGTTACATTTTTTAAAATTTCATTACACCCAGGCATGTTTAATCAATGCAATTCCAATTGTAACTAAACTAAACAGAGGAAAAAATAAATCCTTAAAAAAAGTTCATACATGAATAGGCCTACATATAACTGAAATCCAGCTAAGGTTAACCCGTGTCTGCAGAGATCTTTCCAAAGAATGTAGGGGAGATCACTGCGAGGAGAATGGATATTGTGATGACGTTGTTATTTGTTATGCCAATTAATTTATTGATAAATTATTTGTTTCAGAGGACTTTATAAATATAAAATAAAAAAAGTTAAAACTTGTCATATGGTTTTTGCTTTAGTTGAACATTTCAAAGAATACCATTTTATTTCTTTTAAATTCTCGCACAAATTTCATCATATTTTTATGCCTAAAACGCACCAGAATGAGCCATTTACACCACCTTTTTAGAAAATTTTCTTAGGGGAGGCCCCCCAAATCCCCCCTACGGAAGGGGGTCATCCTCTTCTGTACCTTTCCCCCCAGTCAGAAATTTCTGGATCCGGCCCTGTACTTCAGCCAATGTATTATGTTCGTGATCTTTTTTATTGCCTAATCTTAATTTGTCTGTTTTGTACTATAAAAGGTACATTTTTACTTCAAGGGCACAGTATGTTTGTGTAAGAATTTGAACTATTTTCATATCCACTTTCAGGTCCATGCATACATTATTAGCTCCCTGAAGAAAGATATGCCTTCCATGTTTGGTAAAGACTCCAAGAAGAAAGAACTGATCAAGCAGCTGGGGGAAACATATGCGATCATTGAGCGAGAGCATGGTATTTCACATGGAGACTTCCCAGAGCTGAAGCGCATGCAGGAACAACTTCTCCAGCAGGACTTTACCAAATTTCACCAACTGCGGCCCAAACTGATCGAAACTGTGGATCACATGTTGGCTACAGACATAGCAAGGTTGATGGAGATGATACCACTTGAGGACCAAAACAGCCAGAATGAAAAACCACATGTAGAAGGTGGGGCATTTGAAGCATACAATGAGAGTCCATTTGGGTTTGGGCGAGGAGAGGGGACTGATGCAGGCAAAGGTGAACATGAATGGATTGTGGGTCAGGAGAAATACAAGTATGATGAAGTGTTTTCTAAATTGAATCCTGTAAATGGGAAAATTACTGGAGCTGCTGCCAAAGCTGAAATGGTGAAATCCAAGTTGCCAAATTCTGTCCTTGGCAAGATTTGGAAGTTAGCGGATGTAGATCGTGATGGAATGTTGGACACTGATGAATGGGCGTTAGCCAATCATCTTATCCAGATAAAAATGGAAGGACATGATTTACCAAATGAACTTCCAGACCATTTAATTCCACCATCAAAGAAAAATGGCTTTGCTGATTGATAGAATCTAAGAAGTAGAATTAGAACTAAGTGTTGTCTGCAAACGGTACTGTGATGATAGAATATTCAAACCAGAAAAAAAAAAACAGGGAAATTCATTCATTGAATCAATATTTTAGTGAAATGGTGTCATAAAAACTTACCTATGACATTGTTTTGCAGCTGTGGTATCCTGTTGGGGCAGTGTTGCAATCTCAGTATCTTAGAAAGCTTATTTAATATCAGTTAGAGATTGAATGACATTGATTATTGATATAGATGTGTGAGTTCATCTCAGTTCTGTCCAATACATAAAGCCTATAGTATGTGTCTACACTATAAAATAGTGGTGCTTTCTTTAACTTATTTTAAAATTTAAAGTTCTTTTTCCTTTTATATCTTGAAAAATAGGTGAAATAATTTTCACTTCATGTTATGAAAAGCTTAAGTGACACATTTGCAGCCACAGGATATATCGGTCAGGACAGAAGTTAAAAATTTTATTCTCTAGAATCTAAGAAAATATGGATGTTAGTTACAATTTAGGAGCAACAAGATACATTGTAAAGGGAGCCTAGAAAAAAGTAACAAGTATCTCTTGCAAGGACTAGTTGATTTTAAGATGCCAGTAAGAGACAATATTTACCAAAAAAAGAAAGAAAACAATTTAAAAAAGCCTAATGTTTTTTGAAGGGATAATTCTATATGGAACTTTTCATTTCCCAGAAGAGAGACAGATAGATGTTTGTGTACATGTTTGTGCTTTCCTTAGATAAATTAATGTCTTTGACAACCAATGTTTAGTTACACTGGTGGAAGAAACAAATTTACAGCATAAAAAATAGTTCAGAGTTGGCTTTGCATAAATATTTCACCAAAACTGAAGACATTTTGGAAGTAACTGACATTCTTATGTCCATTATACACAGATCAAAATTGCAGTTTGTTTTTCAATCCTAGGTTCTATTTTGTATATTTGTGGTCCATATATAAATATTCTATACAGCAGTATGCTTAATTCTTAGTTTATGTCTGTTGCAATTTTTATGCCCCCGAAGGGAGGCATATAGTTTTTGAACTGTCCGTCCGTCCGTCCGTCAGTCAGTCTGTCCGTCAGTCCGTCCGAAAACTTTAACATTGGCAATAACTTTCTTATTAGTAAGTGGATTTACTTCATACTTGGACACAACAACCCTTTGGACAAGACCTTTCCACTGACCTATATTTATTTGACCTTGACCCCAGAATGACCTTTACCTTGAAGATCCAATTGTCCAAAAACTTTAACATTGGCAATAACTTCTTTATTAGTAAGTGGATTCATACTTGGACACAGCACCCCTTTGGACAAAACCTTCCCACTGACCTATATTTGTTTGACCTTGACCTCTGAATGACCTTTACCTTGAATATCCAATTGTCCAAAAACTTCAACATTGCCCATAACTTCCTTATTAGTAAGTGGATTTACTTCATACTTGGACACAGCACCCCTTTGGACAAGACCTTCCCACTGACCTTTAATTATTTGACCTTGACCCCTGAATATCCAGTTGTCCAAAGACTAATATTTGGCCATAACTTCCTAATTGGTAAGTGGATACACTTCATACTTAAACACAACACCCCTTTTGACAAGGCCTTCCCACTGACCTATATTTGTTTGACCTTGACCCCTGAATGACCTTCACCTTGAAGATCCAATTGTCCAAAAACTTTAACATTGCCCATAACTTCCTTATAAGTAAATGGAATTACTTCGTACTTGGACACAATCCCCTTTGGATAAGACCTTCCCACTGACCTATATTTATTTGACCTTGACCACAGAATGACTGGTTCTCAGTTCAAAGGTCAAAGCACCACGTTCGGGGGCATTGTCATCTTACAGTGACAGTTCTTGTTTTTTTTTTTTTTTTTTTTTTTTTTTTTTTTTTTTTTTTTTTTTTTTTTTTTTTTGTTAGAATATGACCAAAGATTGCTTGTGTCCACTTCTCTATGAATACTAGAAAATCATCAAGCTTTCTTGGTAAGTGAGAAAGGTTAAAAGTAGACCTTAAAATATATGAGGATATTTTTTTTATATTTTTAACGTGTTAGAGAAAGGCCTTGTGACTAAATTACCAATCTAACATTTAAGAAAATAATGAAATAAAAAATTATCAAAGAACACTAAAATGTTTGTAAAGTAATTTTCCACATCATATGCACATGTGAACTTTATAAAGAAAATTGTACAAAAACTTTAAGACAAGGCCATATTAAGAGATAAATGTGAAACAGTGCTGTTATAGCTCTCAGAACTTTTCCCTTTACCCCTTGCGTTGTTATGTACTTGGCAAAATAAACTAAAACCAATAGATTTAGAATCTTTTTGGAATTTGATGTTCATAATGTATTGTGGTATTTTAATTGTTCTGCCTTTAAGCCATCCATTTAATTGTAACAGTGCAATGTAGAATATTGTATAGATGAGAAGCAACAGCTGTAGTAAGGCATTGTATACATGTACATTATATACATGTTGACTCACTGGTCATTACTGTTTATTATTCCGACCTGTCCTCGCATATTTATGTTTGATATTGGATACACCTAGAGGTCACATAATATACCTAGCCCTTCATGCTTAAACATTTACATACTCATTAACACATTTGAATTTTTGAGTCAACATTTTAGTTAGACTGTGCTGCATAGTGCATATATCTCTTCATTTCAGTAATAAAGGTTTTGTATTGTAAAGTTTAGAATTGTCATTTATTCAAAATTCTGAGAAATAAGATTTTATTCAATGTATTTTACCATAAAGAAAACCATTACATGTATGACATATTATGTCATATATGAACATTTCTGTGTAATGCATTTCATAATATTGTTCCCCATTGTACATCTTTAGTTCTTGTACATGTATTTTTCAAAATACAACATTCTGAAACACAAGGCTTTTGTTTGTAAGCATTATGATAAGTTTCTTAAATTTAAGCTTTGAAATAATTTTGTTTAAGTTTTTTTTATTGTATGTTAATGGTTATTTGTTCTGTGTACACCAAAGTATTTTTATTAATATATTCTACTTTTATAGACACCAAATGTTGTAAAATATCCATTGATTGGTTTAAAAAACAACCAGTCAAAAACTGAGAAACACAATAATAAAAGAAGTCAGAATTGAGTACTTATGTATGTGCATGTGTTGCTTATATGCTTCTGTTGTCTGTCATGGTTTCAATTGCAGGCTGGTGTAATTATATAACTGCTGAGTTTTTAAACTGAAATTAACATGTGTCTAATTTTTTTGTAAGATTTTTGTTCTGAGTTAAATGACTATATTAAGTCAAAAAGTTCAAAACTTGTTATTTTTCTGCTGTTTTTAGTTATTAACAGACTACAAGCACTTTAAAAGACTGGCATCATTTTTCAGTCCTCACCTTTTGAGATATTTCTGTACAATCAAGACAAACAAGAGGTCATCACATTCAAATGGAATCTTAAATATTAAAGGTTTTCTCTTAGAGGGACATGTTCACAATGATCCTAGCACTGAAAATGACATTCTGTCAATACTAGTAAGTTACCTTATGAAACCTTTATAAGTACAGGTACACCTTGAAATTTAGAGTATTCAGTTTCTGTCAAAATGATATAAAAGTGAATAATACCGAACACATCATTACCCAATGTCAAGGTCACACTGAGTGAGTCACAGTTATAGTACGACAGGTAAACTGAAAGCATAATTATTAGTCTTTATATAGATACTTGTTGTATAATTTTTGGTTGGATAGCTAGCACTTTTTTATTTCTGTATGCTTTAAGGAAAAATGTTTTGAATATACTGCATTATATTGTCAGATATTTTTTATTAATGGATAATGAGCCAATCATAAATGATAATATAACATATTTATGCAGTGTATCGATGATTAATTTTAAGGTATGCCTGATTACCCGTACTTAAATCTATGGTTACTTCAAATTTTGACACATTTGCTTATTATCAGGTTTACAATCTTCAAGCATAGAGTCAAGATCACCAGTATAATTTTCCCTGCTAACTACTTATCTATACTATTTTCGTAATTATATGTATAATTATGCAATGTGGCAGTTGACAGTCTTTTTTGTAAATATCAAGCACACTGAAAGTAGTTAGTTGGCACTATTTTCCCAGAACATACATGACAAGTTAAGGTGGTGTTTGCAGAAATACTGGTATCAAGTTTCTTGGACTAGCAATTTCTAAATTATGAAATCTGTCATTCACTGTCTACTCAGTATGTTTCAGTGTGTAACCATGTGTTTATTTTTATTAATTTTATATTTCATGTTAGCATTGAGACATGTATAATGTTGTGTGAAATTTATCATTTCATCAGGTTTTACAGTAAAGAAAATAACCAAATGTATAATGCATGCACACAAAAAAAAATCAAGGTGAAGGTTGAGTCAGTTTCTTTCCCTGGTTATCTGTTAAAGTATTGTTGCATTGCTGTTCTGTTCTGTTCTTTAAACACCACTTTCTAATTACCTTAGAGCACCATAGATAATACACATTGTGAAAGAAACTAGGAACCAGCAGATCCACTCAAATGCAATCCAAGTTTTTGCAGAACAAATACAAAATCAATGCTTTTAACAGTGAATATATATTGATACACTTAATAAGTGATTAAAAACATGTGCTTTTTCATCAAAATGGTGCATTCCATAAATGTTGCATATTGTAATACAAGATAATTTTATTATGCTCCTATGAATTTGTACCTACATGTAACATAGTCATGTAGTGTGCTTTGTAACATGATTTGATACTAATGGAAAATACAGATGGTTTACCTCCAGTTACATTGTAGTGTAGCACTGAAAAATAGATCTGTAAATGAGAGGGGTTTTCAAGATGGATTATTGTACTCATAAACAGTAGAGGTCTTTTTTTTTCAACAAAGGTTATGTGTTCCCATTAACAGACACCTATTTGTTTATCTGTAACTGACAGATTTCCCCATGCATAATATAAATAATATTGTATACCTTAATTAAAAATATATTCATCTTTGTTTATACAGACAGTTGTTCCTTTGTAAATTTATATAAAATGTTTATCTCATAAATGTATTAGCACTTGACCTCTTAGAAACAAGGAAGTTATAGAAAAAAAAATAGGTGGTTGATTTGTAGATGAATTGAAATGTATTAAAAGGGAATATCTTTGCTTCCTCATTACAAAAATACCATAGACAAGATGCACTTGGTTATACAAAAAAAAAAAATGAAATAGGAAAGCAATTCATTACATGTGAAAGTGTACAATATATTTCTGGCAGATTTTCATGAACTACATCTAATTGATTCTATCCAATTATGGTAATTAAATGAGATTTTCCTGACTGTCAAGTATTTTTGCACTCTTTTGTCTGTGTTTTTGATTGAGATTTTTCTATGTTGTAAGAGTAGAACATTAATACCATGGAAATCAGCCAAAATCGTTGACATGGGGTTGAGTTTGGTATTGAAATACTTGATCTATTTTTAGAACTTTCTTATCAAGGCTTGTCTGCAGTCAGGAAGAAATGGTGTATTGAATTGTCATATGTCTAAGATTTTTTGTTTCAAGATACATGTCAAAATAAGAAACTGTTTTTTTCTTGGACTGGTTGGGTTCAGATTACAAACGTGCATATCTTTCACTGTTAACTGTTCTAACAAGCTTATTTGTTGTAATTTCCTGATTGTATCAGTTTCTGTTAGCCTTTGTACTAACATAAATATGTATAGGTTTAATTTCTCATTCATGTTTAAGAACACATGACAAAAGGACACAGTAACATGCATTGTCAGAATTGTGCACAATCATTCTTTTAGTAACTTTTTTTTCATTCAGTCCGATTTAGTTAGTAAAGAATAAAATCTTGTCACTTAAATGAACATCAGATCTAACAGTTCAAATGGTTTAATATTTCTTAATGTTATCAGAATGGTTTCAAAAAGGATTAGTAATGGTAGTAAACATATTCTATAGCGAGATTATTTTGCTGGAAAACAAATGACATAGTCATCATTCATTTTTCTTCCTTCTGGCAGATAGAGATAAAAGAGTGAATGATGATTTTAGTTATATCTGCTGTCACTATAAAAAATCGCATATGACTCAATAAAAAAATAATACATGTATAAGTATTTTTATCCAGTATTTAAACTTCAGGTAAGTCTTGTTAGATCAAACACTGACAGTTACCTTTGAAAGGGCAGTATTTTATGCTCAGTAAAACCTTTTTAGTAACTTATGTCAGTAGGTAGAAATCCACATGGCTTGCCAATACATGTAATACATTTCTGGAATTTAGATGTTTTGTGTGTTACAATGTTACACTTTTAAACATCTTATTTTGGGACTGAAAGTATTATCTAGTGTTGAATCATAGTTTTTCTTAAGAAAAAAACTTCCATAAGGGCATTACTTTTCTCCTCATGAGAAGCACAAAGTCTCAAACAAATATAGATTTAGCAAGTTCTCAAAACAAACATTTATTAAAAGGAATTTCTTACAAAAGCTTACAGTATCTCATACCCACTTACTTGAAATAAACTTGAATTGTGTTGTTTCAAAATTGTTCATACAAATTGTTAGTGTTTGCTGTTCACAAGTTGACAATTTTTGTCACGAGTGTATTGGTGTTCGTCGTAGATTCAGTCGAGTCTTGATTTTAAATGAATTTGATAAAATGGCTCAGTTGTTTTCTACTTTCTGTATTTTTTTCTTGCATTGTTAGGGTTTTTGTTCACAAAAATGGCTTGTTATGTATAACTGTATGTCAGTACAATGTATTCTGTCAATAAAGTGTAGTCAACTATGTGAATTCCTGTCTTTTTATGTCCCCTTGTTATGCACAGCAGCAGATGCTATGAGGAGTTATACAAGTTTTCAACAGTTTAAGTCATTTTGTCTGTCCACATTCCTCCCCATCATTGTGATGTTTTTAGCAGTTCTCCAAAACATACATCTTAAAATAATGGAGTCATGTTGGAATTAATTTCAGTCCATTTATCTACATGATTTGTATTATTTAACTTTATTACCCAAATGGATACTCTCATGGAAATAGAGATGGCCTGGTTGACATGGTTGCCCTGTTTGCCATATGACTCAAGACCTGTGCACATCTTTATGTAACAAGAGCCGGTCGAACCGGGTGATGCTCCCCAAATAGGTTTTGGGCACAGAATACTGTGTCCATAAAGGCTTTGCCAAATTCAGCATGAAGATATTATGTTATTGATAGCTGCTGAAAAAGGTTAAAACTGTTTAAATATGCAATGAAGAATGTAAGACAGTCACCATTTTATTCTCTATTTTCTATCAACTCAAAAGTGGCAGTCCTATCCAGACATTGTCATGGTCACTGAAGTAGGTTGGTGACGTGTAAACCAGAGGTTTTTGATACCTCTTGTAGTTTCAGAGTTATGTCCCAGACAAAGTTCAAAGTGTAAAAATGAACAAAGGGCAATAACTCAAAAATTAGACAATGCAGAGTTATGGTTCTTATGCACTGCACTTCTACTTAATAAGATCTATCTACCTACAAAATTTCTTGTTGATACTTCTTGTAGTTTCAGAGTTATTAAGTTCCAAGTGTAAAAATGAAAAAAGGGCAATAACTAAAAAATTAGGCAAGGCAGAGTTATGGTTCTTCCGCACTGCACTTCTACTCAATGAATTCTATCTACCTACAAAGTTTCTTGTTGATACCTCTTGTAGTTTCAAAGTTATGTCCAGGACAAAGTTCAAAAAGTAAAAATGAACAAAGGGAAAGAACTAAAAAATTAGGCAATGCAGAGTTATGGTTCTTATGAACTGCACTTCTACTCAATAAGATCTATCTACCTACAAAGTTTCTTGTTGATACTTCTTGTAGTTTCAGAGTTATGTCCCGGACAAGAAAATGCTGACAGACGGACATAAGGACGGACAAAGCGGCGACTATATGCTCTCCCTTCGGGAAGCATAAAAATTGAGGTAATGCCTTCATGGGAATAACAGTCTCGAGGTTTCATTTTAACTTTGTGGATATTACTTCTCTCTTTGACTGTTCCCTGAAGTTCTGACCAGTAGTAATTGGGATTGTACTTCTGCTCAAGTTCCTCCAACATTTTTCCAGACTTGTTCTATGGGTTCTGGTCACAATAGTGCCACCAGTTGGCTCTTGTGTATAGTTTTGCTCTGTTGTATTAAAAATTGCACGTCACCCTCTGTGATTTCTATTTACTAGCCAATATACTGAAACTGTGTGTGGACTGAAATTCTCGGTATTTGATATACTATTACCTATTGCCTTTTGGATAAGTTGATAAATCCTCATATTGACCAAATCTAAAAGGCAATAATATCTTAACCATGAGTTCTTCTTGCCTTTTATCAGAAGAAGGCACATTATATGCTCAGTGGGGGTGGGGGGAATGACGTTCTGACATCATCAGATTTACATCCAGGCAATTTCATGTATGACTGAGTATACACTGGTCAATTTTTACTTGGCTTTGCCTTCGAGTCAGTATGACTATTACTCTCATGAATGTGTTTTGACAATCTTTTTTTCAGATTTCAATTTAATTGAATTTTATCTCTATGTAATTAATTGTTCCAGAAAACAAGCAAAATTACAATATGGCTCTGACCTTGGAAGCATAGCAACAAAAGTTTCTAAATTAACTTTAAAGATCCAGAATCAGCAATGCCACTTCACTGAATTCTAAGCTTTGGTGCAAAACCAGAAAAATTGGAACATGGTGAACAAGAGTACCATAAATTGTAGCAATATATAAAAGTACTATATTCTAAGGAAACAAAGCTACCTTCTGTCCCTAAACATAGTTTGCCAAAGGCAAGAGCCCATGTGTTAAAGAAGACACCCTAAATACAATGGGGTCAAAACCTGGAAACATCCAACAAAAGTTCTGATGACACTATAAATGTTATGCCTATCTGGAGTACCTAGTTACTAGCTGACAGGAAATTTACAGAAAATTTTTATTAAACTGAAAAGGGACCATAGCTATAACTACGTCCTCAAAATGAAGTCTTTCAAAAAAGAAAATGACCCTGTCTTACTTGAAGCTTGTGAATTTCACACAACATTTGGCCAGAGAGGAATATAAAACTTTTCATTACAAAAAAATCCCTTTAAAAACTAATGCATCAAGAGATTTGCAAGAAAATTCCTTACACTAAACAACACAATCGTCCTATTTCAATCCCAGTCTTTTTTATTGTTAAAGCTACAAATTTTCAGTATTTTTTACTGTAACATTGGCTCAATGATTCTTTTATCCAGTATGGTAAAATGTAAGAACAAGCTTAGTACACTGACCACAGCTATCTTTCTAGTAACCTAACTGGCTTCAGCAACTATGTCAATATACTTTGAATCAAAGGGGGACAACATGATAATAAAACACCATGTATGTGATATAGTACTCTCCCTTTTAAAAGTGAAAGGACAACAGTAGTCTAAAGACTCCAGCTGTTGCCTTTAAATTATCAGGGCAAATATTTCTATCAATATATCATGGTAAGCCAATCATCGACTCAACTGCAGTCAAATATCATAATAATAGTTTCACTGAAAGATACAGAAAGGGCTGGGTTAGCTGAGAGAAAGATCTGATTTTGTTCTTTTTTGAGACAGAATCTGCAGCTAAAGTATAGCTGCAGTTGACATCTTATCTAGAGACTACCCAATGGATCGTCATAATGAGGTCTCTTTACAGATTTTGGTGTTTTAAAAAAAACAAGTAATATATTAACTGTTGATTACATTATCATACATGTATTGTTTGTTATGCATGTATACCTACATAAATAGCTATTAAATGCCCTGTGATTTGTTACCAACAATTCTGCTTTTTAGCTCACCTGAGCACAAAGTGCTCAAGGGTGAGCTATTTGGATCATTGATTGTCCGGTGTCCGTCTGGCGTCATCAACAATTTGACTTGAATGACTTCTCCTCCTATGCCGCTAGGCCAACTTTGACTAAACGTGCCTTGGATATTCCTTGCATGAAGCTCTACCAAAGTTGTTCAAAGAATTGAATTCCATCAGGAACTCTGGTTGCAATGGTACCAGAAAGGAAAAACTTTGAAAATCTTGTCTGAAACCACAAGGCCCTGAGTAGCTATTAACAATATAAAATAGCTATTAAATGCCCTGTGATTTGTTACCAACAATTCTGCTTTTTAGCTTACCTGAGCACAAAGTGCTCAAGGGTGAGCTATTGGGATCATTGATTGTCCAGTGTCTGTCGGGCGTCGTCAACAATTTGACTTGAATGACTTTGAAAATTTGAAAATCTTGTCTGAAACCACAAGGCCCTGAGCATTCAGATTTGGTATGAAGCATTGTCTTTTGGACCTCTACTAAGTTGGTTCAAATTATGCCCCTTGGGTAAAATTTGGCTCCACCCAATGGTCAATTGATTTTACATAGGCTTGTATAGGGAAAACTTTGAAAATCTTCGTCTGAAACTACAAGGCCCTGAGCCTTAAGACTTGGTGTGTAGCAATGTCTAGTGGACCTCTACCAAGTTTGTTCAAATTATGCCCTTCCCCGGGGGTCAATTGATTTTACATAGGCCTATATAGGCAAACTTTAAAAAAACTTCTTGTCTGAAACCACAAAGCCTAGAACTTAGATATTTTTAATGGAGCATCAGCTAGAGGTCATCTTCCAAGTTTGTTCAAATTATGCCCCTTGAGTGAAAATTGCCTCTACCCTGGTGGTCACTTGAATTCATAGAGATTTATATTGGGAGAATCTTAAACAAGAGGGCCATGATGGCCCTGTATCGCTCACCTGAGTATGACTGCTTTTAACAAAGTTGCTATGGACCTGGTTAATTGACCCCAGATGACCCATATTCAAACTTGACCTAGAAATTATTGAAACAATCTCTTTGACAAATTTCCAGGATATTTGGACTGAAAAAGTAGCATCTAGAGTGTTAACAAGGTTTCTCGATATTTAGGCTTTGTGACCTAGTTTTTGACCCCAGATAACCAATATCCAAACTTGCGCTACAAATCATCAAAACAACCTATCTGACAAATTTCCAGGACATTTGGACTTAAAATGTAGCCTCTAGAGTGTTTACAAAGTTTTTCCATATTTGGGCTCTGTGACCTAGTTTTTGACCCCAGATGACCTATATTTGAACTTGAGCTAGAAATCACCAAAAAAACCTGTCTGAGAAATTTCCAGGATATTTGGACTGAAAATGTAACCTCTGGAGTGTTAAAAAGTTTTTTACATATTTGTACCATGTGACCTAGTTTTTGATCCCAGATGACCCATATCCAAATCTGAGCTAGAAATCATTGAAACAACCTTTCTGACAAATTTCAAGGACATTTGGACTAAAAATGTAACCTCTAGAGCTTTTACAAGGTTTTTCTACTTTCGGGCTCTGTGACCTAGTTTTTGACCCCAGAGAACCTATATTCAAAACTGAGCTAGAAATCATCCATAGAATCTTTCTGACAAATTTCCAGGTTATTTGGACTGAAAATGCTACCTTTAGAATATTAACAAGGTTTTTCCATATTTGGACTCTGTGACCTAGTTTGTGACCCCAGATGACCCATACTCGAACTTGATCTAGAAATCCTCAAGACAATTTTTCTGACAAATTTCCAGATTATTTGGGCTGAAAATGTAACCTCTAGAATGATAACAAGATTTTTCTATTTTTGGGCTCTGTGACCTAGTTTTTGAACCCAGATGATCCATATTTGAACTTGTGCTAGAAATCTTTGAAGCAACCTTTCTGACAAATTTCCAAATTATTTGGGCTGAAAATGTAATCTCTAGAGTGTTAACAAGATGTTTCTATTTTTGGGCTCTGTGACCTAGTTTTTGAACCAAGATGACCCATATTTGAACTTGAGCTAGAAATCATCAAAGCAACCTTCCTGACAGATTTCCAGGTTATTTGGTCTAAAAATGTAACCTCTAGAGTGTTATCAAGGTTTTTTTTAATATTTGGGCTCTGTGACCTAGTTTTCGACCCCAGATGACCTATATTTGAACTTGACCTAGAAATCATCAAAGCAACCTTTCTGACAAATTTCAAGATTATATGGGCTGAAAATGTAACTTCTAGAGTGTTAACAAGATCTTTCTATTTTTGGGCTCCGTGACCTAGTTTTTAAACCCAGATGACCCATATTTGAACTTGAGCTAGAAATCATCATTAGAACATTCCTGACAAATTTCCAGGATATTTGGACTGAAAAAGTAGCCTCTAGAGTGTTAACAAGGTTTTTCTATATTTGGGCTCTGTGACCTAGTTTTCCAACCCTGATAACCCATGTTCGAACTCGTCTGAGATATTAATGAGACAAACATCCTGACCAAGTTTCATGACAATTGAGGCAAAAATGTGACCACTAGAGTGTTAACAAACCAATTGTTAAAGGACGGACGGACGGACGACGGACAAAAGGTGATCAGAAAAGCTCACTCTGTCACTACGTGACAGGTGAGCTAAAAAGCATCTGATGTTTTCTTAACAGCAGATCCAAAAGCAAAGTATTCAGGTGAGCGATCTAGGGCCATCATGGCCCTCTTGTTTCTTTCTGTAGGCACAGAATTTATATGCTTGCTAATCAACTAAAGAAACAGGCATTTATTGGGCTGTAATTATACAGTAAAAGCTTTGGCCAGGATTTCAAGTGGTCATTTAATAAAACAAAAGGGCCATAACGGCCCTATATCGCTCACCTGAGTATGACTGCCTTCAACAAAGTTGTTACGGATGCGGTTAATTGACTCCAGCTGACCCATATTCGAACCTGACCTATGAATTATCGAAATAACCTTTCTGACAAATTTCCAGGATATTTGGGCTAGAAATGTTACCTCTAGAGTGTTAACAAGGTTTTTCTATATTTAGGCTCTGTGACCTAGCTTTTGAACCCAGATGACCCATATTTGAACCTGACCTAGAAATTATCAAAACAACCTTTCTGACAAATTTCCAGGATATTTGGACTGAAAATGTTACCCCTAGAGTGTTAACAAGCCATGTGTCCTAATTTTTCATCCCAGATGACCCATATTCGAACTTGTCCGAGTAATTACTGGGACAAACATCCTTACCAAGTTTCTTGACAATTGAGGCAAAAATGTGACCACTACAGTGTTAACAAACTGTGCACGGATGACAGATGACGGACATTGATCAATCCTAATAGCTCTACGGCTTGGGTGAGTTAAAAAAGTCGCTTAAAACAGGTGGTCACCTGTATTATGTCTACTGTTATTGTATCTAAGAAAATAACTACCAAGACCAAATTTTCTATCAGTTTATGTTTAATCATTAAAATACAAAAAGAAAATCAACATTAGTTACTGTCGAGTCATATACAATATATTCAGCACAAAATAATTTTTAAGACATAACACAAAATTCAAAACACTGACTTTTGTCCTTCCAACTAACCATGCTTATAACCTAATACAAAAACTGCAAGGCAGAAAATTTTCCTCACTCTGATTACAAAATGGTCAGAGTTTTTTTTGCAAAACCATTCTGAATTAAGGTCCAACAGCACTGTTAGCCACTCTTTTGCTGTCCAAAGTTCATTTCAAACTGTCAAAATTAAAGTCCCACTGACTAATGACCAGTTCTGGTATTGACTTGATTCCTTCAAGCATCAATATGATCTCATTAAACAAGAGAAAATATTCTGAATGATACTGCAGCAAATATGTCAAGTCAAACTTACATACAATGTACTTTTTGAAAATTACATTGGAAATCATTGTACTGCTACTAATAAATACAGTTTAATATAATTAAAATTGAAATGAATATTTATTAAACTTATGGAGATATTTTCTACTTAAGCGTGTTAAGCTAAGAATACATACATACTTCTGTTTAAGATCTATGTTTCAATCTAACAGTCTGTATTACAAGAGTTAGTTAAACCATTTATCAGTCTCAATTATCCAGTCAGCACCCTTGATATTAATACCTCTCCAATTATGTTAACAATGAAGTATCGCTCTAAATCTTTTTCACCACAGCAATATGGTAAGTCACTATTCTTTTCTCTCTTTTTTTTCTCAAAAACTGAAAAGATACAAAGCACAAGAACATTTTGAATAGGCCATTCTGAAACTGGTAACAAAATTCATAAATCAAATAAAACAAGACACCACTAAAAATGAATGGATGCTCCTTGAACAACATGCTTGTCTATGTCATAACCATTTCAGAAAATAAAGAACAGAAGGATTGTGTGTGCCCTTTAAAGGTTCTTTGTCATTGAATCTTAATCCAAATTCAATGGAAATCCCCTTGCAACATGATCCTGACCTCGACTCATACTATCACAAGCACTATATACCAGGACTAATTTAATTCCAGCCAGTGGATACTGAAAAACCATACACAGACTGTGCTGCAGGAGAATGAGCTTGTCCAAGGATGTGAAAATTAATATGGATATTGCCAATAATGTGTGCATTTCCTCGTGGTGCTGAGGCTTTCTATAAAGTTTCATTTAGTTCCAAATAAGTGGCTGCATAGAGATAGCTAGGACAACAAAGTGTGACAGATAGACTGACACTAACAAATAAGTACCTACCTATGTGCCTACCCTATTATCTCCACTGTTCTTTTAGCTACGAAAGAGCTTTTAGAGCATATGGCCACTTACTGACTGAAGAGCTTCAAAAATGATTTACTGTTACTTATTTTTCCTATAGCCATCTAAATATCTATCAGTAGGCATGGTCAACCAAATAGACAAAGTGGTGATAATATAGTTCATAGTGATAAAAACTGCAGACCAACAAATATTATTAAATTCATGATACATACACACTTAAAGGATCACTTTTTTATTTCCTTCTCAATTTCATCTATCTGCTTGTTTGGATTTTCAGCATCTGGTCTGTATACACGAATGTGAACTGCTGAATTATTTCTTGACAATGTATCAGCATCCCTGTCATCTGTAAGTGGTTCAATATCATCCATTAACTCTACAGTGGATGTGTGGGTAGCTAATTCTACAGTCCCCAGCCCAGTTTCTTTCAGCTGAAGTGCTAAATTGATCGCTCTGTTTATGGCCATACCTAGACCATGAATGCAAACTAAATTTCCTCTGTCAAGAATTTTCTGACATCTTTTCAACTGTTGACTGAAATCTGTCTTCCTTGTAACATAAACGTCACAGTCTCTCTTTGGAAGTTTTCTAGGTAAACGCTTCCTTAGAACACATTCTTCATTGTCAATCAAGTCCTGTATGACATCTTTTTTCGATCTGCTTTCTTCTTTCGAGATCTTTTCCTCTTTATTTGTTGCCATGGTCAGTTTATCTAAAACTCAAGTTTAAAATTGAAGTCATTTCAGGTAGCACACCACACTAATTGTAGCCACAGTTTCGAAAGGTCAGGGAGGATTTCTTTGAAAGTGTAAATATTCTGGAGTCAAATGACCGAGTTCAGCATCAGATTTGGTTTTGTAACATCTAAATTGAACTCTGGCAAATTCGAAAATAGGGCTAGTAATAAATTGGCAGATGGTGTCAAGAACACCGTTTTTCTGTAATCAGTGCATTTCAACTGCAGGCTCGGAAGAATCAAGACATTTTTCAACTGTTCAAGGGGGTACATACTCTCATCAGTAGCAAAAAATCTGCAAGGCGAAGCACCCGTTTCTTTGTGATATTTTGCATGTATAGGGATTTGCCAAGACAAAACAGTGTTTCTATAGCTGCTACGTTTGCAGGTATTTTTTGGCAGAGAGACAGGAACTTCGGACATATTGTTTGTGTACAGGGACGGCAGGAATAGTGTGGAGTGCTACCTCTAACTCATTTTCTTCAGGCTCTTTTTAGTATCTTGGACAAGACTATTCTTCACGATAAAATCCAAGGAAAATGTCAACGGTGTTTCGTTTTGGTAAGACTTTTATGATAAAAGCTCCAGGCCATAAACCACTAATGAGCCGTCTGCACTGTTAGCTCATTTTGTTTGCTTGTTACAATAATATATATTGAATGTTAAACATGCGGGGCTAAACTTTTATTCTTTTGACACAACTTAATACTATGTTATCTAACAATAGCGTGCTATTTCGGAAAATGTCACGGCAATCTCTTAAAAATCGACTGGCTCTATAAGGGCGCTAATTGAGAAAAAGGCCCTGGCTCTACCGGACCACATTTTTTTTGGGGGGGGGGGGGGGGGGGGGGGAAGACCGGAATAGGCCGGAGATGGTCTACAGAGACAGTCGATTAGCAAAAGAAAAGCCTTTCTAAAAGTAAATAAAGATATGTTGAAGTAGTTTTATTGAAATGATAGCATTTTTCTACACAACTTTTAACTGTTTCCAATTTGGTATTGATCAAATGAACTCAGTAAATACCTGGGAATAATTTCCTCACTGGTACTGAAATTAAATCGATGAGGAAAGATAGAATAATATTTGAAATCGAAATATCTTAACATATCGAAAGAAAATTGATAAGAAACAAAATATTTTCTGTCATAAAAATTGAATATCAAATATAAGGAATTCCTATCCAAATTGCAAATAGAAAACACGTATCAATGTTACTTTTGGACCATTTACGCCCACTTGTTCAGAGACATATTCTAAAATGGGACAAATCGCATAAGACTTTTAATGTAGGGGCTGCGTTACTGTAGCATTGATTATTTCACAATATTATTTTTAAAGGTTTGTATGGATACGGTTTATACGATTCCAAACAATCAACATACCACGTGCGTTACCTAAATTTCCCCCTCACAATCCATGGGTATATGGTACATTAAAAAATAATCATGTCTTTGAATATGTTTTAAACTGTCATATTCACTTTTCCGTAAACATTTATTATGAACAGCCATGGTCAAGAAGATTCCTGTGTAACATTATTGCCAATGACAATATGGTGGTCTCACACCTTGAAGTAGCAAATGATGAACAATACATCAATACAAAAATATGTACAAAAGGTTTTGAATATATTCATACATTCGTGCATAATAAAATGTGTAATTACCATTATGCTATTAAATATGTTTTAGAACTGCTCAAACGAATCTTCAAGCAATGATAACATCGTATCCTAAAATCTCCGAACTCAAACCAGAGCTCGTGCTAAAAAGGCTGGTATTAAAGGCCGGAACTAATTTGTTGAAATGCTATTATAAAGGCAGATGTAACAAGACATTTGATGACTGATATAATTATGTACCACAATTCATGTTTTAAAAGTCTTCATTTATCTAATTAATGAGATTTTAATCAACTCCATTTTAAAATCGATCGCAACTGAAAAATTCAACAGATCAGCATTTTAGTAAAAAAAAAATGCATCTTTGCCTGTTTATACCACATCATCTATATATTACTTTTTAGTTAACATATAATCAAACCACATCATCTCTATATACCTTGTCTAATTAACATATATCATAGTCATACCACATCATCTATATATACCTTGTCTAACTAACATAAAATCATACCACATAATAGATATACCTTGTCTAGTTAGCATATAATCATACCACATCATCGGTATACACCTGGTCGTGTTTACATATAATCATACCACATCATCTATATATACCTTGTCTAGTAAACATATCATCATGCCACATCATCGGTATACACCTGGTCGTGTTAACATATAATCATACCACATCATCTATATATACCTTGTCTAGTAAACATATCATCATACCACATCATCGGTATACACCTGGTCGTGTTAACATATAATCATACCACATCATCTATATATACCTTGTCTAATTAACATATAATCATACCACATAATAGATATACCTTGTCTAGTTAGCATATAATCATACCACATCATCGGTATACACCTGGTCGTGTTAACATATAATCATACCACATAATCTTTATATAGCTTGTCTAGTTATCATATAATCATACCGCATCATCGGTATATACGTGGTCGTGTTAACATATAATCATACCGCATCATCGGTATATACGTGGTCGTGTTAACATATAATCATACCGCATCATCGGTATATACGTGGTCGTGTTAACATATAATCATACCACATCATTTATATATACATTGTCGTGTTAACATATAATCATACCGCATCATCGGTATATTATACGTGGTCGTGATAACATATAATCATACCGCATCATCGGTATATATATACGTGGTCGTGTAAACATATAATCATACCGCATCATCGGTATATACGTGGTCGTGTTAACAAATAATCATACCACATCATTTATATATACATTGTCGTGTTAACATATAATCATACCACATCATCGGTATATACCTAGTCGTGTTAACATATAATCAAACCACATCATTTATATATACATTGTCGTGTTAACATATAATCATACCGCATCATCGGTATATTATACGTGGTCGTGATAACATATAATCATACCGCATCATCGGTATATATATACGTGGTCGTGTAAACATATAATCATACCGCATCATCGGTATATACGTGGTCGTGTTAACAAATAATCATACCACATCATTTATATATACATTGTCGTGTTAACATATAATCATACCACATCATCGGTATATACCTAGTCGTGTTAACATATAATCAAACCACATCATTTATATATACATTGTCGTGTTAACATATAATCAAACCACATCATTTATATATACATTGTCGTGTTAACATATAACCAAACCACATCATTTATATATACATTGTCGTGTTAACATATAATCATACCACATCATCGGTATATTCGTGGTCGTGTTAACATATAATCAAACCACATCATTTATATATACATTGTCGTGTTAACATATTATTATACCACGTCATCTGTATATACATTGTCGTGTTAACATATAATCTACCACGTCATCTGTATATAAATTGTCGTGTTAACATAATTTTTATAATCATACCATGTCATCGGTATATACATTTTCTAGTTAACATATAATCATACCACATCATCGGTATATACCTGGTCGTGTTAACATATAATCATACCACAAAATTTATATATACCTTGTCTAGCTAACATATATCATACCACATCATCGGTATATACCTGGACTTGCTAACATACAATCATATCACAAAGTCTATATATACGTTGTCTAGTTAACAAATAATCATACCACAAAACAATATATACCTTGTCTAGTTTACATATAATCATACTACATCATCTTTATAAACCTTGTCTAGTTAACACATATTCATGCCACATCATCTTTATATACCTTGTTTAGTTAACATATATCATACCACATCATCGGTACATACATTGTCGCGTTAACATTTAGCATACCTCATCATTGGTATTAACCTGTTTGTGTTAACATATAATCATACCACAAACTTTATAGATACCTTGTCTAGTTAACATATATCATACCTCATCATCGGTATATACATTGTCGTATTAACATATAATTATACCACATCATCGTTAAATACCATGTCGTGTTAACATATATACTACAAAGTCTATATATACCTTGTACATTGTCGGGTTAACATATAACCATACCTTATATAGTGAACATATAATTATACTACATCATCTATATAAACCTTGTCTAGTTAACATATAATCATACCACATCATCCATATATACCTGGTCGTGTTAACATATAGTTATACAACAAAATCCATATATGCCTTGTCTAGTTAAGATATAATCATACCACATCATCTATATATACCTTGTCTAATTAACATATAATCATACTACATTACTATATATAGCTTGTCTAGTTAACATATATCATACCTCATCATCGGTGTATACATTGTCGTGCTAACATATAATCATACCACAAAATCTATAGATACCTTGTCTAATTAACATAAAATGATACCACATTATCTATATACACCTTGTCAAGTTAACATATATAATACCTCATCATCGGTATATACATTGTCGTATTAACATATAATCATACCCCATCATCGGTAGATAACTGGTCGTGTTAACATATATACTACAAAATCTATATATACCTTGTCTAGTTAACATATAATCATACCACATCATCTATGTATACCTTGTCTAGTTAACATATAATCATACCACATCATCTATATATACTTTGTCGTGTTAACTTATAATCATACCACATCATCTGTCTATACCTTGTCGTGTTAACTTATAATCATACCACATCATCTTTATATACGTACCTTGTCGTGTTAACTTATAATCATACCACATCATCTATATATACCTTGTCGTGTTAACATATAATCATACCACATCATCTATATATACCTTGTCTAGTAAACATATCATCATACCACATCATCGGTATACACCTGGTCGTGTTAACATATAATCATACCACATCATCTATATATACCTTGTCTAGTAAACATATCATCATACCACATCATCGGTATACACCTGGTCGTGTTAACATATAATCATACCACATCATCTATATATACCTTGTCTAATTAACATATAATCATACCACATAATAGATATACCTTGTCTAGTTAGCATATAATCATACCACATCATCGGTATACACCTGGTCGTGTTAACATATAATCATACCACATAATCTTTATATAGCTTGTCTAGTTATCATATAATCATACCGCATCATCGGTATATACGTGGTCGTGTTAACATATAATCATACCGCATCATCGGTATATACGTGGTCGTGTTAACATATAATCATACCGCATCATCGGTATATACGTGGTCGTGTTAACATATAATCATACCACATCATTTATATATACATTGTCGTGTTAACATATAATCATACCGCATCATCGGTATATTATACGTGGTCGTGATAACATATAATCATACCGCATCATCGGTATATATATACGTGGTCGTGTAAACATATAATCATACCGCATCATCGGTATATACGTGGTCGTGTTAACAAATAATCATACCACATCATTTATATATACATTGTCGTGTTAACATATAATCATACCACATCATCGGTATATACCTAGTCGTGTTAACATATAATCAAACCACATCATTTATATATACATTGTCGTGTTAACATATAATCAAACCACATCATTTATATATACATTGTCGTGTTAACATATAACCAAACCACATCATTTATATATACATTGTCGTGTTAACATATAATCATACCACATCATCGGTATATTCGTGGTCGTGTTAACATATAATCAAACCACATCATTTATATATACATTGTCGTGTTAACATATTATTATACCACGTCATCTGTATATACATTGTCGTGTTAACATATAATCTACCACGTCATCTGTATATAAATTGTCGTGTTAACATAATTTTTATAATCATACCATGTCATCGGTATAGACATTTTCTAGTTAACATATAATCATACCACATCATCGGTATATACCTGGTCGTGTTAACATATAATCATACCACAAAATCTATATATACCTTGTCTAGCTAACATATATCATACCACATCATCGGTATATACCTGGACTTGCTAACATACAATCATATCACAAAGTCTATATATACGTTGTCTAGTTAACAAATAATCATACCACAAAACAATATATACCTTGTCTAGTTTACATATAATCATACTACATCATCTTTATAAACCTTGTCTAGTTAACACATATTCATGCCACATCATCTTTATATACCTTGTTTAGTTAACATATATCATACCACATCATTGGTATATACATTGTCGCGTTAACATTTAGCATACCTCATCATTGGTATTAACCTGTTTGTGTTAACATATAATCATACCACAAACTTTATAGATACCTTGTCTAGTTAACATATATCATACCTCATCATCGGTATATACATTGTCGTATTAACATATAATTATACCACATCATCGTTAAATACCATGTCGTGTTAACATATATACTACAAAGTCTATATATACCTTGTACATTGTCGGGTTAACATATAACCATACCTTATATAGTGAACATATAATTATACTACATCATCTATATAAACCTTGTCTAGTTAACATATAATCATACCACATCATCCATATATACCTGGTCGTGTTAACATATAGTTATACAACAAAATCCATATATGCCTTGTCTAGTTAAGATATAATCATACCACATCATCTATATATACCTTGTCTAATTAACATATAATCATACTACATTACTATATATAGCTTGTCTAGTTAACATATATCATACCTCATCATCGGTGTATATATTGTCGTGCTAACATATAATCATACCACAAAATCTATAGATACCTTGTCTAATTAACATAAAATGATACCACATTATCTATATACACCTTGTCAAGTTAACATATATAATACCTCATCATCGGTATATACATTGTCGTATTAACATATAATCATACCCCATCATCGGTAGATAACTGGTCGTGTTAACATATATACTACAAAATCTATATATACCTTGTCTAGTTAACATATAATCATACCACATCATCTATGTATACCTTGTCTAGTTAACATATAATCATACCACATCATCTATATATACTTTGTCGTGTTAACTTATAATCATACCACATCATCTATCTATACCTTGTCGTGTTAACTTATAATCATACCACATCATCTTTATATACGTACCTTGTCGTGTTAACTTATAATCATACCACATCATCTATATATACCTTGTCGTGTTAACATATAATCATACCACATCATCTATATATACCTTGTCGTGTTAACATATAATCATACCACATCATCTATATATACCTTGTCGTGTTAACTTATAATCATACCACATCATCTATATATACCTTGTCGTGTTAACATATAATCATACCACATCATCTATATATACCTTGTCGTGTTAACATATAATCATACCACATCATCTATATATACCTTGTCGTGTTAACTTATAATCATACCACATCATCTATATATACCTTGTCGTGTTAACATATAATCATACCACATCATCTATATATACCTTGTCGTGTTAACATATAATCATACCACATCATCTATATATACCTTGTCGTGTTAACATACAGTCATACCACATCATCTACATATACGTTGTCTAGTTAACATATAATCATACCACATCATCAATATATACCTTGTCGTGTTAACATATAATCATACAACATCATCGGTATATACCTTGTCCTGTTAACATATAATCATACCACATCATGTATTCATACCTTGCAGGCCCGTAGCTACGTTGAGGCAAGTGAGGCAGTTACCTCAAATTTGGCATGCAATGAAAAATAAAAATAATAAGTACAAAACTACATTTAAAACACCAAATTTAAAGTAGTAAAACACTGTCGCAGAAATCTTCAGAATGCACTTTAAACGACCAAGGGAAAAAAATCCCGGGTGAGCATGCCCCCGGACCCCCCTAGACTGCCTCGATTACAATTTGCCTCTGGCTACGGGCCTGCCTTCTCGTGTTAACATTAATCATACCACATCATCTATATATACCTTGTCGTGTTAACATACAGTCATACCACATCATCGGTATACACATTGTCTACTTAACATATAATCATACCACGTCATCGGTATATACCTGGTCGGGTTAACATTTAATCTTACCACAAAATCTATAGATGCCTTGTCTAGTTAACATATAATCATACCACGTCATCTATATATACCTTGTCGTGTTAACATATAATCATACCACATCATCAATATATACAATGTCGTGTTAACATACAATCATATCATATCTTCTATATATACCTTGTATTAACTTATAATCATATCACATCATCTATATATACATTGTCTTGTTAACATATAATCATACCACATCATCTATATATACCTTGTCGTGTTAACATACAGTCATACCACATCATCGGTATACACATTGTCTACTTAACATATAATCATACCACGTCATCGGTATATACCTGGTCGGGTTAACATTTAATCATACCACAAAATCTATAGATGCCTTGTCTAGTTAACATATAATCATACCACATCATCTATATATACCTTGTCGTGTTAACTTATAATCACACCACATCATCTATATATACACTGTCGTGTTAACATATACAACTAGTAATGAAAAATACACACCCCACTTCAAGAAACAAGAATTGGTGTTGTTCATATCTATGAACGGGTATGGCCTTCACCTGACACATTCTATAGACAGTTTTCTTTTGGAGAAATTTCGTTGTCGACTGGAGATGTTGCCAGTGCATAATTGAACTCACTATGTCTAGAGACCATCTCATATACAAATGTAACTGCCATTAACTCATTGTCTAGTTACATCAAAACAGAGGGTAGAAAACTATAGCTATCTCTCCGCGAGCTTTCAGATATAGTTCAGTTGCATATTGTGAGAATATACTGTAACATTATTTATGAATTATTATTTTCTTACAAAAATACACGTTACTTGCTGAAAATATTATAGCGTGTTTTTTTACTTCGAAATGTACAGATCAGCATAGTGTGAGCATTATTTTCCTCACGTGTCGAGTCTTGTAAAACAAGCTTTGAACGTATCGTCAAACAGACAATGAAAGTGATGATACTAATCAAACCTTTGTTTATTTACATGTCCAAACAATAAAATTTGTATGGGACTTTTTTTGTTAGTCAGATTTCACCTTTCAATATTATCTCTATATCTGTATATTTAGAGACACTTTTAGGTCACTCAATAGTTTATGGGCGTCAACTCAGATTGTTTTATTCAATTTGCTTAAACAATTAACTTTTTTTTATCAAACTGGTCATGTATGCTTCTTTAATTCGGACAAGGTCTATTACATCAATTCTTTTTCTAAATCGATTTTCACACCAAGTAAAATTGACGTCTGTTAGAATGAATAGGTCTTACAGAGAAGCGGTATCTCTGTGAACAAAAACAATGGAAATCCAGAGAAAAAAATCTTAGTCAGTGTGACGTAATGCTAGTCATTATTCATACGAAACAATTGTGACTGAAAGGTAGCGCAGTGATATACACTTGCATACCTGAATTACGTTAGAATTATATATATATACCACCAATTGCACTCTTGCGATCACACATCAAAGGCCAACGGTTTAAGATAGACAAGACGCGTTTACTTTAAACATTTGTTCATTTATTTGAATGGATAAGATGATAGCTTAACGGACACGGATAATGTATGTAGAAGTAGAAATTGTATCAATGTCATTTAAGTAAATATTTAATGAGCGATAGATTGGAGAAATCTCCCTTGTAATTGCTTTGGTTTTAATGACGGGGTTATTCTAGTGTCACTCAATCTGGATCTTGTACAATAGGAATGTCAAATTCTAACGTAAATGTGTTTAAGTGTAAAGTGTATGTTTTTATATGGTTTATACCGGTAAATTGGCTACGGTTATGACTATGTTTTCATTTTAAATATAGCAAATCCTTAAATAAGATTATATGTGCATATTTTGTAACGTTTTACGAACATAAAACCGAGGTCTTGTTTGAAAGGGAAATAAATCAGTGACAGGACGGAATATAATAGTGACATTTTGTAAAATAAATGAATGGAATATCTACCTGTGAAATGCCTGACTCTGCATATTTTACTTATCTGAGGTGTGGTGAGATACGGAAAAGACGTTATATTGTGTGACAGTTAATCATCAGATTGGAGTAATGATTTAGGATGTATTTTGCTCTGGTTTCTTCCGGTTCAGCTACTAACGATGACTCTATTCAGTCGCAAGATGCTCCATCGGTCGAGTCCAAGACTGAGCCAACCGGAACGGAACAGGGAAGTGTGAACAGCGCTGCACTTCGTGACTTAACAAAGCTTTCAACACAGGTATGTCAAAACACATCATCGTTAATCTCAGGTATTTTCGACTGTATATAAAACTTTGTCTGAAACCAAGTTTCAAAAATATTTTAGGGATTATGATGTCACACCTATCCTTCAAATTGTTACATAGTGTGCTTGAAACTAAGACAACTTTCATTTTCATATTACAACTGATGGCTGCTATTATGATGGCTTAACTTTACAAACCTTTTTGTACTCGTATACATTTATTGTCAGACAGACTCAATACCATTATCTTTTCATAGCTGATGAGCCTTTTTGGCTGACAATGGATAAACTTCCCAAATCATAATGAATCAAAAATGACATCGGAAAGTACATGTACATTTTTTTATAGAACGTAGTGTTTCTAAACCTGCCATACTTGTGCATGACTTATTTGTTTCTCATGAACATAGTGTTGTATGATCCGTCCCTCGTCTGCAAATCGACGTATGTAATGAAATTTAACTTCTACAGTAAAATGCTCCCAGAATGGGCGTTCAGAACGTTACCACAATTAAATCAAATGTAAAAAAACATACATCTTGAATATTACTTAGGTGTATACCGGCTTTTTTTCTTTCTATTTAAAGTTGTAAATCATCCTTTAGACCGTCCGACAAATCAACTCGCAACAATCCACTACGCTAAGCATCATTTACGAAAGTTGGTAATATAAAGAATCCTCACAATATATAAGTTTTATGATTTTGTCAGTTTTTTTCCTCAACAGCTATGCTACCCTTGCCTTTACGTCTTCCGATCAGTCTGTAGTCCTGGCAAAGCTTGGCACTTTCGTGGAATGCCATACATATTTCATTATTATGTAAGGAGAATTAATTTCTTCGTTTACTGTGCTTATTAAATCACTGGTGAATGTAATGCTTGCAGTAGTGATGGAAATAGCAGAACTAATATTCGAGCAACCATTTCTTCAGAAAAGTTCATTAACATATCAGCGCATGCCTGTAAGGCGAACTTTGTGGTTGTTTTATTACGTGCGGACCATAACTACAAAATATTTTTTTCCCAATGTACGAATAATCACAAAGCCACGTGCATATTGTTGTGTTTGTCGGTTTAATTTGAAATACCAATATTAGCGTGTGTAATTCAGTTTATTCACAAAGTTTAGTTATTATGAATGAATACTTTCAGGTCTGACATGGTACACTATTTTTCATATCACGCCCATAAGAAGGAATTAGCTATTAAAATTGGTGTATTTTTTGCTTTCGTTGAACAAAAAGTTAATGTTTGCCGAGATGTACACATTAAATAAAGGAAAAAAATGTCAAACTAAATTACATTTGATTTTTTTATAGTTTGTGTGGGGAAAATGCGGGTTTGAATACATAGTCCGCCTTTTACATTCTAGTTTAATCGGGAATTAAGTATATCACCTTTCAATTGAAACCCTCTACTATGGGCCTTATAAAGAAAGATAAGCGCAAACTATTTTAAATGCTGCACGAGGACACGAGAGCGAAGGTCTCACTTCAAACATTTGTGTTTGTATACATTTATTGATGAAATATTGTGAGACAAAGGTCCTCGATAACTTAGGTAGTAAAGGTTCGAATCTCTAGCGTGGTCATCAAACTACACTGTTAGTTTGTAACTTACATTCTGAAACAGATGTGCGTCCGTGGCAAAGTTTTGTGTCAGAATTGATGACTTTGAATTGAATTGAATTGAATTGCCAGTTAAAGCCGGTACGTTACGCCCATTTTTAGGATTTCTGTCTTCGTTTGCTACCGTTTTTTATTCTCTTTGAAAACATTCTGAACTTCCTCAATATTAAAAGATGTATACAAGGGAATAACACGTTTGCGCGGAATATATACAGACTCATACCTCCTTGTGGTATAAACACTTAAAATACACTACTGTCTGTGTCAAGAGACATTACAATTTACGTCCATTTTGAGTAAAACCTGTTTGCATTTTGACAAATTAAAAAGGATATTATACTGACACTTTACATTATTGTCACATTAATAGCTTTCTTTTGGACATTAAATTGTAATAATGCAACGTATGCTTCCGCTGAATCAGCACAATGGTTATAATAAGTACTTAAGTAAGTACAATGGGAAAACGCAAATATCGACAATGCACTAAATCTCCGTGGCCTAGTGCTTCACAGTAATTATACAGAGCTTGTTCTGATGCGGCCATTCGGAGAGTCGCTAACTGGTTGCCTGCCACATCGTTACTAAGAACAGAATCAGGTTTAAGGAATTCTCATGAAAAGGGTGTCTCATAAGCCTGGGAGGCTTGCTCTTTCAACGCAAGTGGAAATTTCATGACACTTTAAAAGATTGTGTTTCTACTTTCAACTTAATATACATATGCATAAGTCCCACAAGATGCGGGCAACGTCAGCACTACATATATGATAAATAGTAGCTTAATATATATTAAAACAAAATAATAATATCGGAAAACGGATAAAATATTCTTTAACAGAAAGAAAGAAAACGTAATAATATTTTTTAAAAAATACAGTTACAACCTTTGACACTTTTTATTACAGACAAAAGTAGTGTTAGTGTAAGACGTATTGCTTAAATGAGCACTTAAAAGAAATGCAAATAATTCATTTATGAATACCTTGAAAATGAGAAGGTAAATTGTGTAAGAATATTTCATTCATATGGTCAGGAAATATATCAGCAAAAAAAGAAAACGTTTGTTTATTTCTCAAGCATTTCAGTCAATTATTAAAACAAAGGGAAAATCGTTGATGTATAACAATAGATGGCTGTTTATTTATGTGATATATGGGTAGCTGACAAAGTAATGGTCTAGTGATTCAGCTGTATGTTTTCTCATTTTTTTTCTGACTCTGTTGAAAAGGTGTTAGTTGTGAATAGAATAAAACTTGACGTTAACCATCATATCTCATGATCAAACCCCAGTAATGTCTAAATTCCGGTTAATTTGCGTAATTTATGTTTTACTTCCGTAATTTATGCTTTACTTCCGTAATTTATGCGAAAGAAAGAATATCCTGTTGAATTTCAGTCCATTGTGTTGTGAATTTCAATAAGCCGGGTATGTACAATCTGTGGTCCGTATGATACACTGGTAACAATAGCAGATATTTGCCCACTTATTACGTTTATTCTGTATTTTCTCGTGCTATCGATGAACTAGATGTAAATGTATAATTGCAATTGTTCTTCCCTCTGTGTGTGCGCACGACTACACGGATCACAAAACCTAAACTCCTGGGGCCACTTTCACGAAACAACTTAAGTTCATTTTTGAACTTAAGTTGTCGCTTAAGTCCAGTTTTGTCTTATCTCTGTTTCATAAAAAATCTTAAGTCAATTTTTAAGCATAAACTTAAGTGAAAACTTAAGTCACCTAGGGAGGTGACTTAAGTCTAAAATAGGTGACTTAAGTCAGAAATTTCAATATGGCTGCGCGCTATGTTTTAATTCGAAGACGTCATCTGAGAAGGCCGCGTATATTTAGGGACAGAAGTAACCCATTAGAAGTGTTGGACGACCAAGACCTAATAACTATGTACCGGTTATCCAGACCAGCAATTTTACAGGTGTGCCAGTTACTACGAGGCCATTTAGTGCGACCTACTAACAGGTCACATAGTTTGCCAGTGTATATGCAAGTTCTTGTTGCATTAAAGTTCTATGCTACTGGCAGTTTCCAGCAAACAGTAGGATATTGTCACAACCTTAGTCGATCAAGTATTTCTCGGTGTGTTAGAGATGTTAGTCAATCATTGACAGACAACTGTAGAATGTTTATTTCATTCCCGACTGGACGTCAGCTTCTTCAAACCATGCAGCAGTTTGCGGAAAAAACTAACTTTCCTAACGTGATAGGAGCGATCGACGGCACACACATTCTCATGAAGGCCCCAAGAGAAGATGAACATTTGTATGTTAAAAGAAAGGGTAGCCATTCCATAAACACGCAGGTTGTTTGCGATTCCAACATGAAAATAACAGATATTGTAGCCAAGTGGCCAGGCTCCAGCCATGATTCCTTCATATGGTCTAACTCTGCCCTTAGCACCAAGGGCCACTTTCACGAAACAACTTAAGTTCATTTTTGACTCTTAAAAAGCAACGAAATGAAGAATTCAAATAAAAAAATATTGATTTATCTTTTCAGTGATTGCCTCCCAAATTCTGTCTTTCGTCTGCTTAGTTATTACTTGCGACAGCTTTGCCTGCAAGGTGCTTTTGTTTTTTTCAAACTCAAAAAAAATTACATCAAGTTCTTTCTTACTAAAATTTCGTTGTCTCATGATGAATGGTGCGAGTCCAACTGTTAATATTCCAATAAGGAGTGGTTTGATTGTACAGGGATAGCACGAGGACATCGTGCAATGATATTAAATTGTGCTCGTGTGATGTGTAATTTATTCCTAAAAGATTGTATTACATCATTCTATGGATGATTGACACATTACCGGTTTAAAATTTACAGATTTAACAGCGTAACAATGATGAAACATTGGTATATTAAATACTTAAGACCAGAATTAAGTCAGGAACAGATAAGATTGTCTTAAGTTTTTTCGAGAAACTGACTAAGTAAGAACTTAAGTTCATCATAACTTTTAACTTAAGTCCAAACTTAAGTCTTAACTTACGAAAAAACTTAAGACTTTTTGTGAAAGTGGCCCCTGGGCTCTGCATTAACGTTTTAACAGTCATTCTTATCTAAAATCTCCTTTTTTTCATTTCTGTCCTATTTTTGAATATCTGATCGCATAGGTCGTCTACATCCAAAGTAGTTAAGACCAAAAGGTCATACATATTTCTTTCATTTGAATTAATTTGTCGCCGGTACTGGTTTCTTGTATGATCGACGCCTCTTGAAGTATTTAGTTATTACATGTCGTGGGAGATAGTGTAAGATAAGACAGGATCCCGTTCCAGACACTTCTGGTTCTTTAACATGTTCATAATACTTGGGACCTCGGTTTAACTACAAATCCGAAAGACCGTCGTGTGTGTTAGTGAAAAAACGTCGGATCTAACTCATAACCTCCGAATTACATGTCCCGCGCAATACCACAGGATCCACCACTAAGCCATACACAAGTACGTCTTGCAGGCTGAACGACCTTATTGCCTAGAACTAGCCTTTTGTTTTATATCCGGGCCGAACGACTTTGACTGAATGCCGTAGAACCTATTTCCTAGAATTTGCCATTTTATGTCCGGGCTGAACGACTTTGACTGAATGCTGTGGAACTTATTGCCTAAAACATGCCTTTTTATTTCGGGGCCCAACGACTTTGACTGAATGCTTTAGAATCTTTTGCCTAGAATTTGTCATTTTGTATCTACGCCGAACGACTTTGACCAAAAAACCGTAGAACTTATTGCCTAAAATTTGACATTTTATATCCGGACCCAACAACTTTGACTGAATGCTTTAGAATGTATTGCCTAAAATTTGTCATTTTGTATCCAGGCCGAACGACTTTGACTAAAAACCGTAAAACTTATTGCCTAGAACTTGTCATTTTATATCCGGGCCTAACGACTTTGATTGAATGCCGTAGAAATTATTTCCTAGAACTTGTCATTTTATATCCGGGCCCAACGACTTTGATTGAATGCCGTAGGATTTATTTCCTAGAACTTGTCATTTTATATCCGGGCCCAACGACTTTGATTGAATGCCGTAGGATTTATTTCCTAGAACTTGTCATTTTATATCCGGGCCCAACGACTTTGATTGAATGCCGTAGGATTTATTTCCTAGAACTTGTCATTTTATATCCGGGCCCAACGACTTCGATTGAATGCCGTAGGATTTATTTCCTAGAACTTGTCATTTTATATCTGAACCCAACGACTTTGACTGAATGCCGTAGGATTTATTTACTAGAACTTGCCATTTTATATCAGCGCCCAACAACTTTGACTGAATGCCATAGAAGTGATTTTCTAGAATTTGCCTTTTTATTTCAGCGCCCAACTTCTTTTAAATTGACTGAATGACGTAGAAGTTATTTCTTAGAATTTGCCATTTCATATCCGGGCCCAACGACTTTGACTGAATGCCGTAGAACTTATTGCCTAGAACTCGCCATTTTATATCAAGGCCAACAACTTTGACTGAATGCCGTAGAACTTAATTCCTAGAACTTGTCATTTTATATCTGGGCCCAACGACTTTGACTGAATGCCGTAGAACTTATTTCCTAGAATTTGTCATTTTATATCCGGGCTCAACGATGTTAATTGAATGCCGTAGACCTTATTTCCTAGAATTTGTCATTTTATATCCGGGCCGAGCGACTTTGACTGAATGACGTAGACCTTACTGCCTAGAACTCGCATTTTTATATCTGGGCCCAACGACTTTGATTGAATGCAGTAGAACTTATTTCCTAGAACTTGTCATTTCATATCCGGGCCCAATGACTTTGACGGAATGACGTAGAACCTATTGCAAGCAACGTTGTTTTCAAAGATCACAGTGGGACATAAACATGTGAAAGGTAATATGCAGAGTTTTGAGAAAGTTAATTCGCTCTATTCTTTCAGGTAGACTTAGAAAACAAAAATGTGTCTGGAAAACCACCGGCAAGAGCACAACTCACAAACTCAGACAAGAAGGAACCGAATGAAGGTAAAGTAAAACTATTTGACTAGTTTCCGACTTTTTTGTTGTTGTTTAGTCTTACTTTATTAAGCGTGCAGTGGTATTTCAGAAAAAAACATTGTGACCTGTATGAAACTTCTCTCGATCACTGGTTTTGACAAGTGCTGGCAACGAAAAAGAACACAATATGGAAGTAACAGTCAATTCTCTTTCCTCACTGTCTCTGCTTCAAACAATTATTTCCATTAAAATTCACGTTTTATAAAATACTGCAGTTAAATATAAAAATCACGAAAATGCTGGCCTCATTTGATCCATATTTTTGTAACGCGTGAATCTTGTGTCTCTGCAGGTCTGCTCTTGTTTAGCTCTTGTACACTTTGAAACATAATGAATACATTTACACGTGATAAGATGAACCCACCCAGCTGATTCAAAATATAACCACAAGGTTTTCTTAATTACAACACTAAGATTCATTCAGTTGAAAATTTTATCTTACATTTATTTTAAGATTATCAGAAACATTTATTTAGTTTAGTTAAAACTTATTTATTTTACATCGATAACTTAAATTAATCCCTTGCAACTTATATAAAATTCCAGGACAAGACATTGAGAGGAAGCTACCGCAGTTGGACAGCGAAGACGGTAAGAAAACGTTTTTGCGTCACGCGCGAGTCAGGCTGCTAAGTTATCATAAGACTGCTCAAAATCACGTGACCAGAAACACCGAATTTGTCAAAACCTTAAACCGTTTTCCTTACGCATTGCATAGAAATAAATTAAATATATCTTATATTTACAACTCTTTCTCGCATTGAAAAACTGACTGGTTAGTGATTGATATACATATTTTTTTTCGTAAAGATATGTACATTAATGTTGAACATACTGACAACAAACTAATGCAGGAGTATGTCTCCGAGTGTATAGAAATACAGGAATTCCCGATTTAGAGTGTGGCGTTTTCAATCTTTTGTAGATTCTATCATCCTGTTACAAATGCATTTTACCTAATCATTATCAAACATCACGATATCAGTTCTCCAGACGATTTCATATTTGTAATGAGGCTGACATTGGACACTCGAACTTTCGTTTTGCTGCATGTCATTAAGTAAGTTTCAGGAGTTTGTGATGCTGGAATCTGAGACAAGAATTTGAAATTATTCAAGACAAAAAAGTTAAACTGATGTAATAACATCTGTTTGCATTGTCACAGGAATAAGAAACTGACATGAATTTAAACAGAAATTTGATCCTTGGACTATGAGATAATACATGCAACCGGGATTTTTATTAAGAATTGTAGTAACTTGAAACTATTTCTTAGCGCAAGACATGAAATTTGAATGTCAGAAATTTATATAATTTAACATCTAAGCATTGACTTCAGAGAAATATGTAAATTGAATAAGAATTTAAGCATGAAAGTTAGAAACAGTTTTTTGCTTAACAAGATGATTAATTATTTCTTATGTGATAAAGTATCGAGTGCTAGACTTCACTATACATGCACACAGCTGATATTTTCAGTTACATGTTGATCTGTTTCAATCTGTTAGCACACACTTTGCTCGAGGTAACATGGGGTAGACAAGTTGTTCCATGTTGTTTTATTTATCTTTACCATTCAGAAATGAGTTGTTTTTATGTCATGAACACTAGCAGACTTTAATTATAAGTTATTTTTTCCTGGATATGTATATGTTGTATCTGGTGTATTATTTGCATCCCGGACTGCTTTGACTTATTGATCCTAGAGCAGGCACTGTGTCAATTCAAAATCAGTGGAGAATATATAATATTTTTTCCCATTTGCAATGCCTACCGCATGCTTTAAATGTATATTGAAAGCAACTAAACTTATGTGCTGTTAGGAAAGAGAACTCGGCTAACAACCAGTGTGTAGAATATGATTTGCCTCCCTTTAGCTATAAGATTTTCTGTATGGATTTTATGAAGTTTCTGTGGACAAAACCTAATGACTGAGGAACATAAATAAACTAGAATACATAGTTATTGTCTAGGACCACTTGCCTGTGTCTTTGATGGTGCAGCTTTAATAGAAGAAACAAATTTATATTGACTCTGATTATTAAAGTTGACAAGAAAAATCGCGGCAGACAGAACGCAATCTGACTACTTAGCACGTGCGGTTTCTTATTGTACGCCAAAGCTATATCCTCCGTATACTTCCAAAATTGTTATGAAGTCATGTTTTGTTTGTGAATTTATCTTTGTACATGTCTTAAGGCCGATTTCTTATTTTGTTTAGTAGTCAAGTCAGTAATTAAAAAACAATTCACGTGTGACTGCTACCACGACAGTAGAAATCCACACCACGATATCGGAAAGATCACATCCTTTTAGTCTGTAATGGCCTAGCTCATAAGTCACGTGCGCTTTTTAGATCAAAGAAATTTTGGAGACGATGAAAATGATATTGCTTCAGTCCTTGAAGGTCTGAGAAACTACGTCAGAGCAAACCGATTCGTCTTCTACCGAAAATGCATTTAAATAAAGAAGAGAAAAGGCAGAAATTAATTTATGAAAGAAAGCACCATATTCCCGAGGCATACCTATTAACAAGTACTTGTGGACATGATTTCGTAAATTTGGTCTCTATTGTGAACATAATTGTGTTGCGGTCACTCCGGTTAAGGATGGGACACGCTAAACGCCCACAGTTTGACTAAATGATTTAATAGTCAAAATTTTGAAAATAAAGGGGATAAACAATTTGTTTTATTTTTGAACTTCGAGGCGCACATGTATTGTTAATATCATGTATGTTTACGAATAAATTCACCAAATATTTCTGTCAGTCATTATTCATTTATAGGTTAGTTATCTGAAATCTTCGATAATGTAACCAATGGACGAAATAATGGCATGTAGATTTTACGTTCAAATAACGATTTGGGTCCGATAAGATCCGTTGTTTATTGTGACATTAAGGCACAAGTCGTGATTTTAAATTTCTCGCGCAATAAAAAGTTACGATCAAATGGGATGCTCCGTTTGAATAGTTTTCGATTGTAACTGACCAGTGTTTGATAAATACCGTTGGAGCTAAGTTGATTCAATAAAATAAGCTTGGATATTACTTTCGAGGGAATTGTTTTGACCAGTATGAGACCAGGTAATTTTGCACAATTATTGACTTGTAGAACGCACAATATAACTAACAACTTCTTATACACATTACAAAATAAATGCATGATCTGCAACAGTGTAAAATAGCGCTTTCCTAATTTGCTCTTGAGTTTTTTTTTTTTTTTTTTTTTTTTTTTTTTTTTAAAGTTTTGCCGCTCTTGTAATAAATCTTTTGAAAAATTAATTACAGTTGGCAGTTAAAAAACCGTGAAAAATACTACACCTGAAAATTGATGACTACGTATGGTTGTATGTGAAGGTCTAAATATTTTCACCTAAAGTAATTTAGAATTTGTTGCATCTTAAAAAACCTTTGTCAGTTTTTGGAGAATGTTTACCTATAGATTGAACTTGAAAACTGTCAGTACAGCACCACGATGAAGGTAAATTACTGAGATAGATCCTGTTTGTGTTTTCATTTCATTTTATTCTAGCAAAATGAAAAATAGGGTAAACTTAATTTTGAATTTCCCCTAATTATACTAGTGTATTAATAATGTAAAAAATCAACCTGGAAAAGCATGCTTTAGGCAAAAACGCCTGCAGACAGGTTTTCACTTGGCACCGTTTCTGCCATTCTCTTGGGTGCACAAAATATTTCATTTTTCATAATTGAAACAAGCAAGGTTGAACAAAAAAGACAATGCCATGATAATGTTAGATGTACTCTTACAAATGTATTCCCTATTACAGGACGAAGGCATCATGTTGGTTCAGGGAGTTCCGAGGGAAGCTAGGAAGTCTTCAACAAGCCCCTCTGTAAGTATATTTTCCCTGTTATTTCTTTGCCTGGGCAGACCAGTAACTATTCATGTCTGTAGTTTTAAATTTTGTAATGATTTTCTTTTTTTTCTTCAACAAAAGAGCTCGTCAGATTTTAACAATGCTTGAGTCAATTGTAATGCATTGTACTTCACAAATGTTTATTATATTTTGTGATTAAAACTAACAACTCAATTATTGATAGCATTATTTACACCACAAAATACTTGAAACATTTCCAAAAGTTTTGTAGAAGTTACCAAATACTTTGGTAAACTGACGGGTTTAACAATGATGTTGTGGTTTAAATTTAACATTTGACTGATATTTGTGTCTGACATTACAAATTGAGTGTATTAATTCAACTGGTCAAGATTATATTGTTAATTCTTGTCTAATTCAGGCTTTATTTGGATTTAAGTAAATAAGAGCGCTAAGATCAGCATTGAAACTTAACAATTTACTTTAAAGAATGTTTTTAGGTTTGAAATAACCCTGTTTGATTCATTGAAAGATGAAATACAGATATGATCTTAACACTGGCTCCATTTCCTTACAACATTGTGTATCTTTAAGATGAATTAAGTGATTTATGAGATTTAAATATGTCGGTTAAATCTTTCAGCCGCATTTTCCCATAAATGGCTTTTTCCCCCATGAATATTGATGATTATCAATTAGTAATTTATACTATGTATAATAACTTTACAGCTGAGGGATTATGATGTAGCTTAAAATTTATCTACAAACTTTCAACCTTTGAACTTTAGGGAAGTTGTATGTGAACACTTTCTGACCAGGCACGTGGATTAAGACTGTTATATGAATATTTGGTTTTAACTTAAACATTTTAAATCCATTTTAATCTTGATAATGGTGTTTGACATGATACCAGAGTAAAGTAGTGTGTTATTTAGCATACTGTTTTAGTTTCATATTATGCATTTAGGTAGCTTACTGCTGTTTTCTGGATACAGTAAATGGATATTGCCTGTTTGTGAACTATTGTATATCTGTTTCAGTCATAACCCTTTCCCTCAGTTTTACACCACTTAGGTTTCAGTTTAAAGAAGTTTTAAGGAAAGATCTGCCAAACTCATTGGCCCCAGAACCAAGTCTTAACATTTGATGAAACCTCCTGATTAGCAGTCCCTATGCAAAACACATAGTTCTCACTTCTACTGACCACACAGATTTAATGATTTTGTTACACTTCATCAATTTCAAAGCAAGTTTTTTTTCTGCATCTTATCCTTGATGCATATTCACAGTAAATAAATATGATACTTTATGTGATCAGCCGTTGCAAGCTCAAAATTAAGTATGCCTTGGCCTTGTTAGTTGGGGAGGGGTGGGGGAATTTTGACAGATATATTTTTTTAAAGAATTTTTAAAATAGAAAGTGTGACGCCTTATTGTAGTTAAGGGATTTTAGAAAATAGGTAACAAATAATACTTGATAGCTATCAAAGTGCTGTGATTTTAATTGCTACACGTGCACAGGTGCATTTCATGTTTAAAGCCAGTAATTTGAATAAAGCTCATGTAAAAGAAATGTGACAGGTTGATTGAATGGTCATTTTAATGATTTAGTTACAGCTCATGCATGATTTATACTTGCTGATGTGACTTTCATTAAACATAGATTTTCTGATAGGTCATTATCTCTAACTTATCTTTGTTTGATCGGCAAAATATTTTGCGTACTTTGTAATCAAGGTTTTTGATAGACGCTTTTTTGCTGTACAACCAAATACCAGTGTTTCAAAGTTATCTTGAATTTTGATCTGTTTGCCTCTGAAAAACCTAAGGTGAGTCATTATATAGCGTCAAACTGGTTTTATTCGCTTCTTTGGATTTTATGAAAATGTAGATTGCTGGCATGATTTTGTAATCAGAAGTACAATACGAATAATGACATTTGCAGAAAAACTAATAATTCTGTCCTGATTGACAATTATGGTATATGAAAAGAATCCGAAGGTTCAGGCAAGCGTCACACTGTAGTTTCTTTATTCTCGCAGTTATGTAAATATTTGACGTTACTCTGATTGAAAAAACAGTTTATATACCTGGAGAACTTTATGGATAGTGAAAAAAAACAAACAACTAAAATAGTTCTGGAAATATTGACAAATGGAACTTATTACAGGAAAATGCAAGTATTTGTATTAATCTTGTATAGTTATAGAAATATTCATGTATCTTGTAATGTAAAAACTTAACTTTTTGTTTGTTTGTTGCCTTTTCCTGGTTGCTAGATACTTTCTAATATATTCAGTTGTTACTATATGAAAAATAACACCACACTTTCCATCAAAAGTTGTATCAAATAGAAGAAATCTTTGACTGACATAGGATTAGCAATCCTGTTTCATTTGACAGCAACCAAAGTGTAATACTGATCTACCATGACAGGACATTATTGTAAACAAGGTCTTTTTTCATTCTGTGAAATGTCACTTTGTAATGATAAATTGCCAGATTATCTGGCCAAGGCTTGTCTCTTAGATCCTTGCCCTAACTTCCTTTTAAAATAGAAAGAAAGATCCAAGTGTTAAAAGTACATTCGCTGCAGTCAATAAGTAGCATCGGCTTTATTTAATGTCTTCACAAGTTTCCTAGTCAAGTCAAATTAAAGTAATATCAGAACTGTGCATAAGTTTTCTTCTTACATAAGAAGCCAAATTATGTATTACTGTGATTTTTGTGTTGCCTGATACACAGTAGCTGCGAAGACAATTAGGGATCACTTCTCCGTCGTCTGTTTGTCTATCCATCCATCACAAAACTTTCTGGACTACTACTCAAAAACTAATGGTTCAATTTCATCCAAACTTTACAGGAATGATCAGTACCAAGTCTAGTTGTGCAAATCTTCGGCATTTTCAAGTTCATAGATATTTGTCAGAGTTATGGATCTTTAATGATTTTTATTTTTAAAGTTTGTCCGGACTACTTTGACAGTCAAGTTGAAATAGCGTACATCCACATAACACAACCACTGTGCGTCCATGTCTTCTCTGTTTATGCAAAGCCTGATACAAAGCTGAAAACCATTACAAAAGACATTAGTTCTGCACTGGAAGGTATTTCTGGGTAGATTTCAGCTGTGAAGGACAGAGGAAACAGCAGTTAGAAACACACATGGAAACATATGGGCTGCAGCAAAAAATTCACATGTCTACAACTAACAATAACACCACCTTTGATCTGGTCTTCACTAATATAAAAGAAACCAATTTCGGTACACTTGAAACATACTTCAGCTACAACAAAACTGTGCCCACTGTGGAACATAATGGTATCCTTCAAAAGTACAATGTTAGCATCATCAGTTGGGTAATTCTTAATTCCTCTACATTACAGAAAACACTCAAACATCTATACAGTCAATTTACATTTCCAACAAATTGTCCAATCACCCCTCAATACAACTGCTTAATCGGCTATCATCAGGCAAATGTGATCACTGATCGCTCTTGTTGTATGGATATGTTGAAGCAAAGTTCATGTAGTGAGTGAACCAGTTGAGTTCTAAGGATCTCTAGTCTCTGCTAGGTTATACATGAATATTCTTTTAGACTTTTTCATTGGTTTTAAATGTCACTTTGTCATTTACCAATCATACTGGTGCAATGTTTCGGCAGGGAACAAACAATGGAAGAAAAACAGTTGTTGTGTTTTAGCATTGGCCCCTTTCAGAAAAGGCCACATGTCTCTGTAGAGGTGTTTGCTATGCAGATCTGTCATTACAAGGACTTGAACTTAAATTTGTTCAGTACACACCAATGGCTTTGTGTATTGTCAAAATACTTGAATATACAGCAAACACTACGTTTCAAGACTGGAGGGAAAATGACCAACAGATGAAAATCTGTGAAGGAGTTGAAAATCCGGGTGTTAATGCTTGTTTTGAGGTGAAAAAAATCTTAGAAAAATAAAGATCAGTTATTTTAAATATGTCTTTTTTTCATTTGAAGTTACATAAAGGTCTAATTGATTCTTATCTATTTATAATTGCTTGTTGGTAGGTTGGAACTGATACGTCTTTTAATTTCCTCCATTTAGAGGATAAAATGTTTACAATGCATTCAACATATTTAAGCAATATATAGATTATACTAAAATTAATATCTTTTTTCTTATTATTTAATGAATAATAAATAATTTGGTTAGATTTGCAACAGTGTTGCAATACAGCCTATGGATTTTTGCTGATGGTAGTTGGTGAAACACAATAGAAATATTATGGTTGGCCTTTTTATCAGGTTGGTCCTTAATTCAAGTTGGCATGTTGTTGACCACAGATGAACTTTCTGGCGGCTGGTTGATAAAGACAATAGGTTTATCCAGTAATTACTTTCATAAAGCAGTCTGGTATCATGTCTGCTTGTATTAACTAATGAAACATTTATGGGAAAGTCTCACCTTTCCCATCGTGCCTAGGATAATATTTCAGTTAATAAAGATAATATTTATGAGATTTAATGGAATTCACCAAACCAGACAAACCTTTACAAAACACACAATTTTATTGCATTAAAAAATGTGAAAAAAGTGCAGTCTGTTCATAACTGGTAAATCCTTTTGATTGTCGGGGCAACTGTTCATGTCTACTAACTATTTCAGAAATGCTTTCTTCAAACTGAAAATAATCACTTGGAGGAGATAAATGTGTCAAACCACCATGTATTTTCAGATAGGCAATTTAGATTAGTGAAAAAATACATCAGTGTTAAATGGGGCTTAAACAGAAACAACTTTGGTATAAAAGGTCTTTCATGTTTACTTATGAACAAGCTGTTTGTTGGGGAGGAGACATTAATTTTGTTTGTTCAGAGTCCCCCTTTTTTTTTTAATACAATGTTTTGAAATGTGAAACAGCGTGTATGTTTTAATTTCTGTAAAGCTAATGTAAGGTTGAAATAGAATTTATACTTTTCTGGTCCCTTAATTCACATAATTTAATCCCTTTCTTCCTTAGTATACTCTAGTTCATCCCCCTTGTACACCTGTTTTGTCCACTAGCAAACCCCATTACTTCATTCTACAGAGTTTTTCATTTCATTCCTTATCACCTTGGCATGTGTTTTCCCCAGTTATTGAACTAAGCTTTCCTAACCTCTCTCCATAGCAAACTCAATGGCATGAGCTACTTTGCCCTTTTAACATACCAAAGTTCATCCCAAAACACTTACCCAGTAATATCATCTCCTTGCAAACAATGGCTACTTAAATTTTTAAAATTATTTGTAAAAAGATGTCTTTTTTTTCAGTTTTCTAGTAAAATTAATTGAAAATGTTATGAAGATTTGAATAATGGCAACTTATCCCAGAATTCAGTTCATTAATATATGTTAGTTAAAAGTTTAAATATTCACTGTCACTTAGCAACATGACTGCTTTGATCCTTCATTCTTAAAATTTGAAACCAGACGATACATTAGGTATGCATGGCTTGATCATTACAGGAAACAAATAAATTAACTAGTCAGGCCTGTAAATGTGCATTATTTGTTCAAACTTCTGGCTGGAAGCCAGGAACATAGTTTGATATGATAGTGAAAACTATAGGTATTGTAAATAACAGATAGATGCCAGCATTTTCAGCAAGTGTTCAGGCAGATTCCACAGCTGCAGAACTACACCTCCTTGCCGTGTATATATTATAAATAAACAAAATACTAAAGCATAAATTGTTTTAACATTCTGTTAGAAATAAAACAAACTGTTAAATTAAAAGGATTTGATTCATACTGATGTCTTCTCATTCTAATGTGTTCGAATACATACCGTAGATGCGAAAAGAATTACCTGGACTTATTTTTTGTACATGGATATTTATAGTGGAATTTTTATGGTTTTGAATAATCTAGAACATCTGTCAGAAATAAAAGGCCTGGACTTTTTTATGATGAGAAGATAGTAGCCGAAAAGACAAACAAAAAACATTATGGTTTGTAAAAAATTTGAAGACTCTAGAAGTCTGTGAGAAAAAAAAGGAGTCAAGTAATGTTTCGGTGAACATTTCTTTTAAGCATTGTACAGTGTATGTACACTATATTCCAAAAGATTGGGAAGTTGCCATCTGGTGTTTGAGATTTGAAATAATTATAGAACTTTAAGTGTTTAATTATTGAATTTGTATTAATAATGTGCTTGATTGAACTCCGATCAATAGTTTAATGTGCTGTTTTGGGTGGACTTAAACTGTTTGACAGAGTCAAACTTTTTTCATAACAGAGGAATTAATTAATTATAGCTGGAATGGTGAGTTACTTTTTTCTCATGAACTGCATGTTTTCTTTCCTTGATACATTACATGAAATACAAATGTATCTATGGCTAAAATGTAAGTCTTTTTTTAACAATAATTGATGGTTCTTTTATCATTGAAATTGACAAGTAGGGTGGCCGTAAACTGGAGAAGAAAAGATAAAGTGACAGAAATACTGTAATTAAGCTTCTTATCAACTCAGATGGTAAGAAATTTATCATTGGATTGTCAGAAATGTAAAGAATTGAAGTAAATAGCTTTCCTTTCAGAGATTTTTGAGATCTTAGCTTTAGGACTACTTATCAGATGTGTGAAAATGTTAATAATGCTGTTTAGTGTGGACTTGTTAGATTTACAGAAAATTAACTTTCTTGTTGTCTGTTTATGGGAGAATTTACCAACTGATTTAAGTCATGCCAAAAAGGGTGGATCTGTCTAGGTATTAGTTTCCTTGGCTATTCCTTGGCTTGAAATTTTTTTTAAATTGGCATACTGTATTTGAATCACCTAATCAAAACTCTCAAAATAACTTTTAATACGGAAGTGTTTTCTGATAAATGTTAAAAATTGACCTCAAATGGCCAAAATATACTTTGTGGAGGCATACAATTTTTACTTATTTCAATCAAGTAAAAGCATGATTTGTTTGTCTATTAGTGATCACTAGGACATGTTAAGAGTGCAACACCAACTGAAGCTCAGTTCTAGATTACTCAGCAGCTTGTCCAGCTAATTGTCACGAGTGGAGATATTTAAGTAATTTTTTACATTGGTCAATGTCTCTCCTCGGTTATAGTCAAAATAATGCAAATGATGTCTTGAGCATATTCTGAGATACTTTTGTTTTGGGTCAGAATATTGACCTATACAAAAAATATACACAGTATCTCGACATGCGTACAATTAGTTGGACTATCCTCCATTATAATGAGATTCTGACCCAAAGCAAAAGTATCTTAGAAAATGCTCAAAACATCACATTACTTATTTTGACTAAGGTGCTACTTTTTGAGCCATGCAGATGTTTGCTTGCTAAATCTGATTTTAGTTAAATGTTGTTCATCTAAACTGATGTAATACCATTGTTCTAATGTTTTCCATGTTTTACTTGTTTAAATACAGTAACACGGTATGTAATTGTTCCGGGTTGATTTGGACTAATTTCCCGTTCTCAACTGATTCGGATTTCAAGCACCGGATTGATTCATCTAAAATGGATTGAAGCTGTAGTATCCTGGCCTATGAGGTCAATTTGGGACACCCATCCAAGCACTAACCATGGATAACGTTGCTTAACTTAGCAATCGTTCCAGACACTCCAACCATGTCGCTAAAGAGCTAGCCCAACAGCGAGGCTGTTGGAAATGCCTTATATACACGGTGTCCACTACACTCCTCCCCTCATTAACCTTTAGGAGCTGGGCATCTACTGTACAGTTCCCTACAGAGACCCCATTCAGCTCCAACTGTGCAAGGGACTCAATTCCCACTGCACTCCCAGTGTACACAGGCACTAACCAAGGTAAAGAGCCGGCGAAGATTCGTGGAATTACCGCTGCCACCAATGTAGTATCCTGGCCTATGAGGTCAATTTGGGACACCCATCCAAGCACTAACCATGGATAACGTTGCTTAACTTAGCAATTGTTCCAGACACTCCAACCATGTCGCTAAAGAGCTAGCCAAACAGTGAGGCTGTTGGAAATGTCTTATATACACGGTGTCCACTACATAGCTTTGGGAAGGCAGAGAAAAAAACAAAACATAATCGTATATAGCTGTACGTCTTTCAATATCTTAGTTGCATGGAACATGATATAACTAAAGAAATATATATATACAACTTAAGATGAATATATATACAACTTTATAAGGTTGATATGCGGTCTTTTAATTGTTAAAATTAAAAAACAAATTACACATGTTGATTAAAATTTCTTAAACATGTGCAAAAATGTAAATTAATCGTCCTAATAATATTTTTTTCATTATATTTTGAATTAAGAAATAAATAAATACATTTCGCTGCACATTGTTTTTGTTATAATATTCTATCCAGTAATGAATTTGTAGTTCGTCTTTTTATTACTTCCATGTGAAAATCTGGAGCACCGGATCCAAAGGCAGCTCGTTTCCACCCAGACAATTGCATTTTGACAATTTCTTTTATAACAGAATGGTTTTAAGCATTAATTTATTATTTAACTTTCCTAGTCAAAATGGGTTTTTTCTGACCTCAGTTACACATTTCCTTCTATCTTTTTCTGCTTTAAAAAGGAGTAAAAACTAATAAAATTTAGTTTACATGTTGTTTTTCTTAAAAAAATCACTTAAATCTTTTAAATCAAGCAGGAAAATATAAGGACGTTTGTGCTTACATATCCGTTGTACCAGTTATATTACGAATAATAAAGTGAAAATAAATTAAAAGCTATTTCTTTAGAGAGCATCAGAAAATCGACTCACCTGTTTGGATCGCTGTCATTGAATCAATCCGATGCTTGAAATCCGAATCAGTTCGGGAACGGGAAATTAGTCCAAATAAACCCGGAACGATTACATACCATGAGTAACTTAAATTCAGTTATGATCAGTAAGAACTTGTTCTAGAATCTTTTCAGTCTGTGACAAGCAGTTGGACCTGTGTTATGTAATGTTACTGGTATGTTACATGTATCAAAGGAAGAAATTTTTTAAGATGGTGTCCTTAAATGGTATTTTCTAGTTTATTCAATGCCATATACTGGATGCAGAACTTTAATTCTGGTTTGATAGGAATGGAGTACGGTGGCACAGAGGTGACATGCACAACTTTTTTTTTAATTGCACTTCTCTTTGTTTTATCTTGTTCCCACGAGATACTTACTCCAGGGAACGACTTAGTATCTCGTTCCCACGAGTTACTAAGTCGTGGGAACGAGATAATAAAAAGAGAAGTGCAAATCTGAAAAAAGAATCGCATTTGAAAAAAAAGAGTTGTGCAGTAAAAAAAGGAATCTTGTTGTAAAAAAAAGAACAGCGAATGTAAGCTATGTCGAGGGAACGACTTACTAACTCGTGGGAACAAGTTAGCTATGTCGTGGGAACGAGAAAGCAATTTATTGTGCAACACTTTTTTTTCATGTTGCAAAACATTTTTTTTTAAATTGCACTTTTCTTTTTTTTATCTCGTACCCACGAAATACTAACTCGTGGGAACGACTTAATATCTCGTGGGAACGAGATATTAAGTCGTTCCCACGACATAGCTAACTCGTTCCCACGAGTTAGTAAGTCGTTCCCTCGACATAGCTTACATTCGCTGTTCTTTTTTTTACAACACGATTCTTTTTTTTACTGCGCAACTCTTTTTTCAAATGCGATTCTTTTTTCAGATTTGCACTTCTCTTTTTTTTATCTCGTTCCCACGACTTAGTAACTCGTGGGAACGAGATACTAAGTCGTTCCCTCGAGTTAGTATCTCATGGGAACGAGATAAAAAAAGAGAAGTGCAATTAAAAAAAAAAGTTGTGCATGTCACCTCTGTGCCACCGTAATGGAGTCATTCTGAGAAGGAATATTTTATCTTAAAAATGTTTAAAAATGAAAGGAATCAGATATCTGTAGTATCTTCTTACTAAGTACTAGATATATAAATAAATAATGAATCAATTAAATGAATTAAAATATTATTAGGCAGACAGTTGGGGGTTATCAGTTGATTGCTGTCTAATTTGTAATGCAGGCAGTTTCATAAAATAAGATAGGAAATCTAGAGAATGTAAGTGACCTTTTAATTTAGTGCATTTATGACATAAACGTCCAGGAAATTGTGTCCTGCAGGGTTTTGTCCCATAATAAACCTGTCATAGTTACATACATTCTGTACTTAATTAATATAATATATGTTACTATTTTGGGGTAGGTGAATTACTATGTAATCTGTATATCACATACCATTATCTGATTTTGTAATGCATTAATTAGAACATTTCTTAACTGTAGTTTGAACACTGGCTCTGTATTTAAGTACAGAAAGAAATTGCTTACATTTTTGCATGCTTTCATCTTTTATTCATGCATTCACTCAGTAACCATCAAGTAGCTTTCAGCTAAGAAATAAAGATCTTTTGGGTTTAATTTGATACAAATTGCCAATTAGTTGTACAAGCCAGGTTTTTGACAGTGTCTAGCCAAGTACAATGGTAGTGAAATTTCACTAAGTCTGCAGATGTATACTGAAGATTTAAGATTTATGTATTTTATATTTTGTTTAACAATTAAGTTTTAACTTTATAAACTTTAAAAAAATTTATTGAAAGCAACATATTCTTTTTAGTTGACTTTGATAACTGATTCCACATTTTTCTTATTATTGTTAAATAAGTCTAAAAGAGTTCAAGGTTACAGAATAGCTTCATTTTTATATCAATAATAACTCTTTCATTTCAAGATCAACCTTTGATCTTGGTCAATAAAGTGTAAATTTTGTACTAAATAACCTTCAGTTTATTTATATTTGGTGGATCAACATTGTTATAATGTCTATAAATTGCTTAATATTTTGGCAGTAAACAGTTTAATATGATCAACATATTGAAACAAATTCTGCTCATGTCAACAGCTTCAAGGGGCATAAGCCATTCAGGGAGAATTTTGTTGATAAACTGATATTTTCCCTCCAGGTGTGCTCTGATTACTCATCCATGCAGGTATTTCAATTATGACAGACTGGTTTACTGGTTTTTGTAGTAAGAGCATGACAGTTTTCAATAGTTGACAGTAGAGAATGTGTGACAGTCTACAGGTAGATTAAAAATAGGTCAGGTGGTGATTGGCTCAGGTGTGGGAAATCGGATTTTTATCAAAAGATCAAAACTGTTTTGTAATTGGAGTAAACACTGACATAGTTTGGATTTAAGTAAAAACTTCTGTTGAAGTAAACTGGATTTTAATTTGTGTGAATTAACAATTGATTTCGAGAGTGTTATTTTGGATGAATAAAAGTATTGCACCAATCTTACCTGTGAAGTTGAGAGAGAACATGAATCATGTTTAGTAAAGGGAAGAAATATGGCCACTACCTTTTCTTTTGATAGTGCTGAAGAAGATTGGGACCTGAATACACTATACTTTCTGAATTCACAACTAGAATCTTACCTGAAAATGGTTAGTTTCCATTTCAATTCTTAAGTTATTTTCTACAGTGATCTCAGAAAAATATTACCTTCATACATGTATTGTGTTAAGATGCTTTGAAGCATAAATGATGTAGCTGGGTTAATGGTTTCATACAACTATCATTTAAAGTTTTTGTATGATGAAATATAATGCACAACAAGCCATTACAATGGTAAAGGAAGCAAGTATTTTTAATAAATATTTTAGTATATGACATGAAAAAAATCATTATGAGAATGTGGGACTTAATGTACGAGGCCCTTTATGTACCACTTTTGACCCTTTATGTACCACATATAGGTTATATAGCGATGGATATTTCAGCTATTTTGAAATATATTTCTTGATTTTATTTGTCCAAAAATTTATAATTTGAATAAGTATTTATAAATTTATATTAATTGAATTGTATTAGAAAATTCATTTTAAGCTGGAAAGTACTCACTGTCTTAATTGTTTTATACTATGAAACCAAATTCAAACACAAAAAAATCCTATCTTATGGCTGTCAGTCAGTCCTAAGGCCTATATGTTTAAATCAAGGATTTTTTGTACACTTTTCAATTATTATTGTTCTGCTTTGATTCGATTTCAGAAATTTTGTCTGATATATTTTCTTCCCTTGTACAGACTTGGGCAAAACATGAATTAAACAACAAAATCTAAAATATAAGCATGAGGTAATCCCTGCAAACTTACACCAAAATAATTGGGGGAACATTTTCAAAATATGGAGCATCTTCTATTTTGTCTCACAGAAAATAACTCACTGTAACCAGACATGGAGAGTGAAGTATAGAGTAGAGCACTTACATAGATATCCATCAGTCTTAGAGAGTAAAGCCTTTCACTTCCTGTGAGAGAGTAAAACACTCTCATGGCTTTCAGTCAGTCAAAGAGAGTAAAGCTTTCAATTGGCTGTCAGTTAGTCTTAAAGAAAGAACCTTTCATTTCACTGTCAGTCAGTCATAGTTACATACTGATGTGAGTCAGTCTTGGAGAGTAAACTCAGTAAAGTCTTCACATCACTGTCAGAGAGTAAAGCATTCACATTTAGCAATCAGTCAGCCTAAGAGAGTAAAACTTTCATTTGACTTTTAGTCAGTCTTAGAGAGTGTCTTAGAGAGTAAAGCAGTCACATGGCTTTCAGTCAGTCTTAAAAGTAAAGCATTCACATGGCTTTCAGTCAGTCTTAAAGAGTAAATTCTTCACATCATTGTCAGAGAGTAAAGCATTCAAATCTGGCTGTCAGTGAGTTTAAGAGAGTAAAGCTTCCATTTGAATTTCAGTCAGTCATAAAGAGTAAAGCATTCACATTTGACTGTCAGTCATCTTTAGAGAGTAAAGCATTCACATGGCTTTCAGTCAGTCAGTCTTAGAGAGTACATCTGTCACTATGCTGTCAGTCAGTCAAAGAGAATATAAAGCTTTGGCTGTCAGTGCACATTCAAGGAATGAAAGCTTTAAGATTGTCTTAATTTATTGAAACATTTAAAATGCAGATTTAGTTTTCATTTATAGCCATTTGTCACATTTGTAAAATAAAGCTTTTATATTCCTATTAATCAGTTTAACAGATGTAGAATTATTGTATGATTTAAAAATTTGTATGAAAGAATTTCAGACAAGTGAGTACTTTAAGATCTCAAGTACAGTATTTTGTTCAAAACGACAGGCTTATAATTCTTCTTAGTTGAGTTCTGAAACCAGACATCAGAAAAGTTGTTGATGAACAAACAGGTCTACAATAGCTAAGGAACATCAGGTTGCTGTGACAAGTTCATTACATTAATTAATTAGAGTTGATCAATTCTTTCTGCCATCTATTCTGCCATACTTGTAACATTAGTTTATATATTGATAGGACTCCTGTGTTCACTGACTGTAATGATTAATTCTGAAATTACTCACTTATTGGCAGTGTATGAAATATTAATTGAGGTACATTAATCATTAAGTTATGAATTTATAGATCTCGCTGTTGTCAGTAAATTTTCCCACAGTGATTGGCATGTGTTTGCATTTTGTCAAATTTCATTGATTTGCATAGGAAGTTAACTTTTTACCTGGTTTATTACATTTAATTGCAGAAAGGCTCTAAATAGATGGTAAATAGAATTTAGATAGTGCATTGTTGAAGTTCTTAAAAGCACTTGAGATGTGTTGAAATACCTGAAGTGGTTTTTGATGTCAAAGTTCCTAGGCTTGAACAAGTTTCTATTCAGTGTACTACATACCATAAGTTTCAAGTACTGCTTTTGAAAATGACTGGTTTTGAAAATGACAATTTAGTGAAGATTTTTATCCAACATTTTAAGCTTTTGTTACAAATGAACTTCTAGAGGTTTTTATGTTGAGGATATTATTTTTTATCATTTGCTTACATAATATTAGCAGTTTCATATCTCTGACAGACAAAAGAAATTACTGTATAGAGCATCCAAATTTTAGTCTGATTATTTTCCCTGATATTGCTGCCATTTACTGGTATGTCAGAGAACAAATCAGTAGTTGAATCAGAGAAGAAAGATTTGTAACATAATTGATATGAAAGCTTCAAGGCCAGGGTTCACAAGTGAAAGAAGGGACCACTGACACCATTCCCTGTGGTATTTCAGACCAGGATGAACTAAAAAGGGCCGGCCAGAATTCTCACATTTTTTAGCTTGACTATATATAGTATATTGAAAGCTGTCCTACTCACCCTGGTGTCCACATCCAGCTTTCTGATTAAAGTTTTCATGCAGTAAAATATTTTTTATGCCTCCCTCCACCCCACCCAGATGGAGGGCATATTGTTTTTGGTCTGTCTGTCTGTCTGTCACAAAACTTTAACCTTGACCATAACACAGAAGTCCTTCCACCGACAGCCTCCCAACTTCACAGGTGCATTGCCTTGATGTGCTCTATCTGCCAGACCCCCTGATAGGGTCACGGGGTCAAAGGTTAACTATCCAATACTTAAATAGTCTAGTGTGCTGTCTCCACTGACAGCTCTTGTTATCAAATTCGCTTGTCTGTTATATTGCACCATATCATATTTGCTTTCAGAACTTCTGCTGTGTGAAGATGGTGCACAATAGTATTGTTGAAACTAGAAAGTAAACTGATTAAAGTAGGTTAATAGGTTAAGGGTTGAAATTTTTTATCAGTTGAAACATATTGTTACTTTAATTTCATAGATATACACTGTTTCAGTTCATCAAGTGTGTCAGTTTTTATAGTATCTGCATCTTAATTATTGTTTACTAACCAAAACCTATTCCCAGGTTGTGTTCATCAATTGAATTTCAGTAAGCTTTAAATTTGTGATAGAAAAACAACAAATATATAAGAGTAACATTTATTTTCAGTTACCAGGAGGAGGGGTTGACATGACCTTGAGTGAGCTTCAGGAGATGGCAGCAAGACAACAACAACAAATAGAATCACAACAACAAATACTCGTTGCCAAGGAGCAAAGGCTGAAATACCTCAAGGTAATTTAATCTTCTGTTTGTCATGCATTTAAAACCAATAAGCTGAAATAAGCAGTGGCTATTAAAATGTCTGAAATTATAAAAAAATGGCATCTTTTTTCAAAATTTTTGGAGAAATTATTTTAAACTGACAGGAATTTCTAGAAAAATTTTAAAAAATGGCTACTATTTAATTTTTATTTCTTAATGCTAACTTAGTGCTGTGGGACTCATTGCCTAAACTTCAAAAACAGAGTCTTCTCTAGTTGTAAAAGATGAAATCTGATAATAAGGAGAGCATGAAATACTAAGTTTGGGCTACTATTATCCCCTGACTGAAGGGGCAGAAATAATTTTTAGGGCTTAATAAGCTGGACATGGATCATATTAAGCCTTGGTTTTGGTTCATCATAGGGACAGTGTGTGAAGTAAGGCTTTAAAATCAGTTCTAATGAAAAATTATTGTTAAAATATTGAAGTTGATAAGACCTTTAAAAACGATGATTTCCAGTTGGTTAAAAAAATAATCCAGATAAGAGCATTGATAGAATTTCTTGATTCTGTTTAAAGGTGAATGTTCCTGTAAGTTATCTTATAACAGACGTACTGTACTGTAGAAATTTGAATTGGATTAACAAGAAGTTTTATATTTCAGCAACAAGAGCAGAAGCAGCAACAGTTGGCTAGTGAGAATGACCGGTTACGGAAACTGAGGGACAAAGTTGAGGCTCAGGAGATGAAGTTGAAGAAGCTGAGGGCATTGCGAGGGCAAGTGGAGCAACAGAAGGCCAGTAATGGAAACCTTAGTAAGTGACTGAAATTTGAGTCAGTTCATTGTTGTTACTGACAAACTTCTGATATGCCGCAAAAAGTAGTCAAAAGACACACTTAAAACCTCGTACATTTTTTCAAATAACTTTACTCAGTCGATACTGTTCCTGATTTCAGGATCTTGTATTTTAATCGCCCAAGTTCATACAAAAATAGAATGCAGTAGAATTTGTTTTCTTGGATGGTTCTTTTAATCTTTTTGTTAAAAAGATAAATAAAAATGAAAATTGAAATAGGATTTTTAAGAAGACCACACATGTAGGTCATATATCATTAAAATTATATTCGTAGTCACAATAGGTGATTTAATACAACTTCCTGTAGACTGGTTTCCAGTATAGATTATAGTTTTGACAAATGAAGTGAGTGATAAAGTAATACGATGCCATTTATTTCAAATTGTGGGTAGTGTGTATTTTTCTTTGGTTTTTAAGTCTTTTCCCACTTCAATTTCTCAGCCATTAAGTACATGTAAAATGTAAAAAAAAAAATTTAATGTTACCTAGTTCAGTTGTATAGGGATTGCTTATTGAAAAACAGACAGTGTTTAGTCTGATAAGATCTGAAGATTGACAACTGTGTGATCAAACAAGAAAGGTTTAGTATCATATATCCTCAGGTGAAATAGAACACTATACAAGTCAACAAGTCTTTCCTTGTTTTTGTCTATATTTGTTGTTAATGGCTGTCATTTCTTTAGAAACAAAAAATGTTATTGTTTCAAAACGCACATAATTGCTTCCTAAAATGACTAATTTTCAAGTGAATGCTTGTTAACTGAAAAGAACATGTATAAACTCTGTTTGTTAGTTACCGAAATAAAACTTGTACATTCAAATGAAAATGCATTGTGACAGGAAGCATGAACATAAATGTAATTAAAACTAATACGATAACATAAGACATGGGAAAAACATGTTCTGGCTTTAAAAATCCATGGAGAGAAAGAAAAGTTATACATGTATCACTAACACCAGGTTTCACAATTACAAGTTAACAACTTGTCACATTATGTAAGAAACATGCACAAAACGTGTAGTAGTGCAAAAACTTAGAAAAGGATCATCTAAGACAAGTATTAAACTGGGGGAACAAAATGAAAGTACACAAATGACTAAATCAGCTTACATTTTTAAATACTCTGTTAACGAATGGAGTATATAATTATTGGAATAGGCTTGTACATTAGTTATACGTTGAATTATTATATATAGAAGTCATTATGGTTAGCTTACTGACTCTGTTTTTACAGTAAACATAACCTGTTTTATGACAAACCTGTGCACTGATTGACTGAACATAAAATCAGTTGACCACTGTTTGACCTTCCCCCACCCATCTTCATTACAGTGATAGTATCTTTTTTTGCCTGAAAGTGTTATGTTTCTTTACACTGCATTTTTGATTGGTGAATCAAAATAAATGATCTGTATGACTCAGGGAAGGGCAATGATGAAATATTAGATAAAATTATTCTCATTAACATTTTATTAGAGATAGCTCAAGTAGTTATAGAAATTGTATGCAGAAGATCTCTTCCAGTACACAGAAAAGAGAGATCTTGATTTGTCTTAAAACGTTTATGTTATTGAGACTTAGGCCCAGGGGTATTTTAGAAAATTTAGTTAAAACTTACTGAGAAATAGAAATGTATAAAACAACACTGGTTGAATAACTCTTCAGGACTTCATCTTGGAGTACTTACTGGTACTTGCATTGAAAGTAATTTAGAAGTAAAGGTAGAATGGAAGCAACCTAGGTACCCTCCTGTGCATTGGTTGAATGTTTCACTACTGTAATCATGGTCCATGTATTCACGTAGCTGCTAAGGGAACGTATCTTAAATTCAAGGATATATTTCCTACAGTTGGAAAATCAAAGCACTTACATATGTACCTGAAAAGATTTTTTGTATGTTTAATTCATGCCCAAGCAACAATCTGAAATAAATAATTTCTCTTCTCAGAGGTTTTATTGCTTACAAAGACCACTGGAATGGAAATAAAAAAAATCCTTGATTGATTTCCTGTGAAAATAAAGAGGATTAATTAGTATAGGACAGATTAGAACACTGATTTTATCGCTTTTCTGCCATCTTTGATCTTTTGTTAGCCTGATTGATACAACTATAGTTATTTCCAACCCTACTGCTTTTCTGCAATCTTTGATCTTTTGTAAACCTGATTGAGACAACTATAAGTTCTCAAATGTACATGTACCCATTCCTAGCAATGTTATTCTAACCAACAGACAATGTTTGTAACAATATTTTTTCTGAACTGTAGTATATTTTTTGTTTTCAGTATAGTCTAAACCTGTGATTTCATTTATTCAAAGTCATTTTAGAATTTACTACTTGATTGTTTGAGCAAGGCTTAGAACGGAAAGGCTGTATCTCTTCTGAATAACAAATCATTAAGCTGAAAATCCATAATAGATTAAATATATATACATTTTGGAACTCTTCACCTTAAAATTGTATAGCCAAGTAGAATTTTTCACTGGGAATATAACCTTGGACATAACCAGTGTAGATGGTATTGTTTTATTTGTCTCTAGAAAAAGACTTCAACTTCTTTCACTACAAAATCAGGCAGGGCTACTAATAGATGTATACAAGATTTAATGTTCAAATAGTACACAGTTTAGGGATTATTGAGTTACTACTTATGGAGATATTGTGGGTAGAGTGTCAAAACGGAGACCAGAAAGTCTCTGAGGTTTGAATACTGTCAGTATAAGTGTAATGATTATTTCTTCCATATGCATAATGCCTTACTCCTTAAATCAGATAATACATGTTTTGATAGTTTATTTGCGTTAAATCTAATTTAATGAATGGTTTAAACTACCAGGGAATAATAGTGCAAGTGAATGTGCTATTACGAGTGATTAAATGAAACACAAAAGAGTTTGTTTGTTTTTTGTTAAACATTGTTTAGAGTGTTGGACTGAAGCACAACAATATCGGTTTGTTTTCAGATTATGAGCTCGAATCAATTAAAGCACTGTTTAATGAGAAGGAGAAAGAGTTGGCGATGGCGGTGGTCAAAGTGGAAGAAATGACACGGCAACTGGAAGAGATCCGCAGCGGCAGGGTCAAGACTAACACAAATACACAAAGCCCTGCAGCACTGGCAGAACTAGAAAAACTGAAAAAGGAATTATTGGTAGGCATCAGGAATATTTTGCATGATAACTGCCATTATTATTTTATATTTTTCTTGGTCCTGTTCTTAATGAAGGAAATAATGGGTGAGACAGTAATTTCATTTGGAAGTTAAAGGTACCTTAAAATCATCTCTGATACAGTATTTCAGATTAAGGAAATTAAGGCTTTATTGACAGTGACAGTCTGTTTAAACTTTGATCATGTGTATTTGCAGAGTTCCTTAATTAAAAAAAAAATTGCTAGCTGTAGCATGAAATTATTCTGAACATGGAAACATTGATAGTAATGAAGTGTAGCAGAGGGGATGCAATATAAGCAGAAGATTCTGAATTGTCATGCAATATTAATATAAACATGTTGTTTGATAAATGACTCCTGATGTATATGTCATGTGATGCATTATGACTTCAAAACTGTAATTTGTCAGTCATTTTCTAGTGAACAATAAATACAGACATTATTTAAGACATTGCCCTAGACCATCTTACATCATGTCTGCTTTGACTGTAATAACTAACCTCAGCTTCTATGATCTATTGACTTTAGACACATATAGGCTTAAGATGATATATATTTTTTTGCAGATAAGAAACAAGTTAAATGAAACACAAAATAATAAAATGTCTGCAAATCGGGAATTGCTAGCTAAACGAAAAGATGAGTTAGCACGTATGGACAACAGGATTCATGAACTACAGATGAGACTGAAGAAAAAGCGTGCCATGAGTGCTGAAATGTCAGAACAGAACAAAAACCAAATGAACAAATCAAATCAGAACAATTTAATCAGTCGTCCAGTACCTAATATAGCTGCTGTCGAACCATTTGTACAAGAGCCTCAGAAAAACTCTGCTGGCTTTGGTAAAAAGGACCCAAAGTACCAATCCTTACCCCCAAGTTCAAAGTTCATGTACCCTGAGAAGGGAACCAGGCAGAAGGAAACAAATAATAACAATGTAAACTACAATTCCAAACAGTATGATCCAGACAAGGCAGAAGAATATACCATTCCACTTGTGGTGTCTGTTGACAGTAACAATAAACCTATGCAGAATGGCTTCCCTTCACCAAAACAAAGTCCAGTAGGTGAGCCTCAAGGTCAGTCAGGGATATCCACCTTACTCTACGCCAAATTCACTTCAGATTCCTCCAGCTGTTTCAAGCAGCATGGCACAGAATAATGCACGTTATGGTACCTCTGTTCCAGCTAGGATCAGGAGTTTCTCATTTCACGCCTAAACCATATGGAAGTACTTACAGTTCATCCATTTTACCAAATAGGGGTGTTGGAGGAGTTCAGAATGAGCCCAATTTGTATGATCTACAAGATGAAATAAGGCAGTCAGGGTAGTGGTCAGAGCTCAGCCAGGTTCAGTGGAGGGCACAAATGGTAGTAGTTCAAAACCTTTACCACCTTATCCTCAAAGAGACATACCACCCCCACCACCAGGCAAACCTCAGTTACAAAAAGAAGGATCAACTGTCAATAAAGGGCAAGATGGTGGAAAATCAGCAGCCAATGAGGGGACAGCAGAAAGAAAATATTTCACAAAATAAAGCCCCTCCTCCTGTTCCAAACAGGTCTGGCAATCGACAAGATGGTTCACAAGCAAGTTCAGGTCAAGGAACAAATGTTACAAGATCACAGCATAGTTCAAGTAATTCTCCTGAGAATTTAAGTGACTCTGAACAAACTAATATATCTGTGTCTAAGGGTATACAAAAGTTTACTGGCCTAATAGCTCAGAACCAGCAAGATGGGTCAAAATCACAAGGTGCTAATGTGAGCTCAGGGGGATTTTCGAATCTTAATCATGCCTCAGCATTCGGAGCAGTAAAGTCTGTTCCTACGTACAGATATGCATCTAAAAGTGTTATAGCAAACACCGTACCTTGGTAGGTTAGACAATGAAGCTTTACAAAAATACCAGAAAAATGTGTTAAGTTTACACAGAGACCTAAGTGCAAATAGCAAATCTGGAGAAGGTAACGCTACCGAAAAATCTGTTTCCAACAATCTCAATGAAAAATTAAAGGACGAAGAAAAAGATTCTTTATCACCATTATCAAGTGTTAGCTCCCCTACTGGGTCAACTCCCTCACCTTCAAGTCCTTTACGACCTCCAGATTATCCTTTCGACTTCCCTGCAACCCCTCCTCATGCAGATGTTGCTTCAGATAAAGTTAGTTACAAACCAAACACACCTAAAAACATTCGTAGAAGGCATTCGGACAGTGATAATGAAGAAGTCGGCAAAGCTTTACATAAGTATGGTATCAATACAAGTACAAATAAAAATCCACCATCACAAGAAAATCAGCTGATGACACTGGAGAATAAACAAGCACCTGTTGAAATACAGGCAACAACATTCAGTGATCACATTCCGGAAACGGTGCTTTTAGATAATAAAGGAAATATTGTTGAAGTAGTTGATAATGTAAAAGAAACTAATGAAATGAAAACAGAAGATGCAGCCGACACAGTCAAAGCTTCACCTGTGACAATAGAAATTAAATCTAGTGAACCAAAGGTGAAGAAAAAAACAAATTTGAAAACTAGTAACTCAAGGAAGAATGGTAACCGAGTCAGTTTCGACCCACTAGCTCTTTTGTTAGATGCATCTCTGGAGGGAGAACTGGAGCTAGTCAGGAAATGTGCTGTTCAGGTGAGTCTTGTCATAGAGTGATGGGTTTCAGCTTCACATGTTTACCAAATCACATCTTCTAGTTTTCGAGCATTAACAGAATTAGCTGATATGCGATCACAAGATCCTGATCAGTAAAGAGATTTTAAAAACACTTTCTATCCTATTGATCAGAATTGCTGTAAAAATGGCCCAGTTTAGTTTTTCTCAACATTGATAAGATAAGTTCTTTGGAGTACTTTGTCAGTGATAATTCACAAGTTAAACTCTTCTTCACACCTTCAAGATGTAGATGTCGAAACCAAACTCAGACTTGCAACTGATAAATGATAAAGATTTAAGCATTTTTTCCACAGTATTTTGGTACTTTATGAATGGTTCTGTGTTATAAATATTTCAGGTTGATAATGTAAGTGCCTCCAATGATGAAGGAATAACAGCACTTCACAATGCCATATGTGCTGGTCACTATGATATTGTAACATTCCTTGTGGAGTTTGGTTGTGATGTGAATTCACCAGATAGTGATGGATGGTAAGTAGGATTTGAATTTGCAAAAATTTGCTTACTTCATGCTTGGAGTTATTAACTTCCATCTTAACAAGTTTTAAGATAACGTTTGTAGCATTATCTCAAGGTAAACAAAAGTTTTGAAAACAGGACTGTAATATGTTTTGTGTTAAATATTTTATCAGACAAGCTTACTCAATTCTTTTCTAAATTTGGTGGTGATCTTCAAATAGGTGTGTTTCAGATTTCCTGTTACTAGAATATTAGAAGATATATATGAAATCTTCTTTCTGTAGCCTTTAAACATTTATACCTTAAGATCAGGGTTAAGGAAAATTTCTCTAGTTCATCTTAGGTGTAAACATATCAAATTTTCTAATTGACCACCATACAAAATCACTATTGTGAAATTTGTTTTACCAAAATGTTAAAGAATTTAGCTTTTTTTCGTTCTACAGAATTACATTTAGACAACTTGTGCAAAAGATAAAATTTACTCCTTTTGTTGTTCTAAAAATATATATAAAAAGCTAGGTGAGAAATTAGAAAAATTGCACAGAGTATAGTGTTACCCGTTAAACATGTTGTTTAAAACGATTACCATATTTTGCCCAATGTCTTTACTGACAATGAGTAAATGTTGTCCTCTACACTTACAGGACACCCCTTCATTGTGCTGCCTCATGTAACAATCTCCCCATGGTCAAGTTCCTGGTAGAGCATGGGGCTTGTATATTTGCTACAACAATAAGTGATCATGAAACGGCTGCCGAGAAATGTGAGGAAGATGAAGATGGCTATGACGGATGCTCTGAATATTTGTATAGTAAGTAATGGATCCTTTGTTAGTGTCCAGTTTTGTACTCTTTTCTGTCTGTATCATGGAAACAAAGTTGCCAAATCTTTCAACAATGAAAGTTGAAAATTGCAAATTTGACTTGCATTTCTGTAACTCTAAAGATTATGAGACCTAATGCTGTGGATTTGGAATGTTAACTTTGTATGTTCTTCCCTTTGCCCTCCTTTCTATAACTTACATTCTTAATATTGGGAAGAAAAGACTTTAGAAGTCTTTTGAAACGGAACTTACATTAATGACTTCTGTTTCTAGGTATTCAAGAGAAACTTGGCATAATGAACAGTGGTGCTGTCTATGCAGTATTTGACTATGCAAAGGAAAACACTGATGAACTGGACCTAAATATTGGAGATAAATTTACCATCATAAAGAAAGGGGATGAGCATGAGAAGGAGTGGTGGTGGGCCAAGAAGGGGGACCAGGAAGGGTATATACCCAGAAATCTGTTAGGGGTAAGTGTGGTAATCCTGTTTGCTCTTGCTGTAAAATTTCAGTAATAAAAATGTATTTTATTCAATTATAATGGTATCATTACAGGTAGCATAAAAGTAATTTGAAGAATCAGGGTTTTTATGCTTGATAAGTAAAAAAATGTTACCTTTGTTGCTTTTTTTTCTAAAAGTTTGAAATGTAACTTTTTCTTGTAGCAGTAACATTTTAAGAAAGAATCTGTGAAATAAAAGAGCGTATTGGTTGTCCTTTCATCTAAATGAAGTGTTTTGTACATTTCAGCTAACTCCAAGAGTCATTCCAAAGGTGCAGCCTATTGGTGATGTTTGACCAGCCTGCACAGCAGAGTAATTGTCTGGTTCAGCTAAAACATCCTGGAACATGGTACAGATGGTTCAGTGTATTTGTGCAACAATGATACAAACTGCAGTGGTTATGCAAATTTATATAGAAAAACACTGTACTGGTGTAACTGAACAGTTAGAGATAAGATGGAAGTGAAGATGAACAATGTACGACACTTAACTTGTGTAACTGAACCCCCAATAATGATGCTCGAAAACATTTGTTCATGTATTTTCTTTTTAAAAATTTGTGTCTTGGGAAATGGAAAGGAGATTTGTTTTATGTGTTGTTTTTTTTTACTCAAATTTTTATCACTAATTTTATGTCTGTCATGTGATCTTTTTATTGAAATTACCTTCCTGAACAATAATCTATGAAGCTAAGGTATATTACTAATATTTTGCATGACTAAATAATTATGTTTTAGCATACCTCATAAAGTAAATGTGTGTACAGAGAAAACCTGTATTTCCTTTACTGTATATTTTGAGAGGAAAGAGTCACGTTCATGACTTCTAAACTATGGTCATTTTACATTTCCTGCCCTTTTCAATATAGTTGTTTTTTGTTGCATACCAGTAACGAAGCTTTATACCAATTGTCTTTGATAGTCATGAATAGCTAAGAAACGACAGGATATAGATATTTACCTGTGCAAAGAGAATCATTCCAAGTAAACCTTTTTAACTGATGATATATATACAGTATTATGTGCTACATCTTGACCTGAATCCATTTTATGACATGTATGTATGTGAAAGAAGGTTGATTTTTATACTAAATACCAGTTTTACATGTAGCATTTACTTAAATGTTTGTATTTTGTTCTTTTTGTTTGCTTTATCATTGACCATATCACATCTGTGAATAAAATATAGATGATCTTATTGATCACAAAAAATCTGAGTACACTTCTCTGAATGTTTCAACAGTTGTAAGGCATAAAGATGCAGTATCATTATTACCTGGAAAATAGAATATTTGAACTATTTGGTAATTACTAAACGCAGGCTCAATATTTTGTCAGTTGACTAATCCCTGAAATTTTCAGGTTATAGTTTGAGCTGACTTTTCAGAGTTCTGTGATGTCTATGAAAATATGCTTTACAACTTGTACTGTTCTTTTTACCATTAAACTATATATATAATTTTTTAATATCATTTAAAGTTATCTCTACAGTTGGCCTAGAGAACTTTAATAGTGTTGTATTTGCTACTGAATTCAATTTAGAAAGGTATATATTTTGTGCTACATGCCAACTGTGCAATACAGAAAACTGTAAATATAATTATTTTTGTGTATATTTAAATGAATAAGTAAATTGCAAAATGTGATACTGTCTTATGTTTTATTTATCACTAAAGTTACCCTGGGCAGCCACAAAACTAGTAAGTTAAGCTGCTTCACAGTGAAATGTTTCCATGTTTGAAAATGTTTGCTTGAAACACAGTCCAGTTATATATCATGTAACACATTGCCTGCCTGACATGGGATTACATCAGCATATTTCTTAAATGAGATGATACAAGTTAACATCTATAGCTGTGGCTGAAACTTCAAACCAGCTCCCTTCCCTGGTCAGAGCAAACATCACCAAGCAAGAAGCAAAGCATTGGGCCAAAGTGCTACTCATTTTTTCAGAATATACCTTTACACATAAGAGTAAATATGATTGACCAAAATCTACATTTGGAAATTGTCTTCTTATACTGACTTGCAGTTCCTCAAAATAATGTTATTTAGTACATCCTGGTAAATTATAACATGAGCACTGCCTGCAGGTGCCAATGCTCAGCTGTGGCAGATATTTGACCAACTGACTACAAAAATGATAGTGGTCATCTACTTAATAAGGTGAACCAGTGTTTAAAGTTTGAAAGATGTAAGTCAAATGAAACAAGTTATTGAGTGGAAACAGATTTAAAATTTATGGTCACTGTGACCTTGACCTTTCACCTACTGACCCTAAGAACAAAAGGGGTCTTCTACTCAGTAAGAACAACCGCCCTATGAAGGCTGTGGGCCAAAATGTACTCGAGTAATTGACAGGACAAAGTCTGGTTAATGAAAAGACTGACTGACCGACCTGTGCAAAGCAATATACCTCACTTCTTCGAAGGGGTGCATAATAAAATTGAACAATGAAATATATCACTGTTATGTAGCGCAATGTTGTTGCTGAGTTACTCATCTCGATTTATCAGTTGCCCTGTATATTGAAGATGTGACTGTATTGAACATTCAAAACTTAACTGTCCAAGGGTATTCATTGTGTATTAAATATAGCCTGTGTATTGAAGATGCAAAGAACTCTTTAACTCTGTGTGGTAAAATCGGGAAACATTATCTGTCGGAAAATTGACCATCAACAATAAAATAAATAAGTTTCAAACTTTATTGTACTGATTTTTTCACTACAGTTATCTGGTTACAGTTGTGCATTTATTAAAGTTGTATTTATTAAAAACCATGAAACCCCAATACATAGGTGAAATAAACATTAAAGAATAAGAAGAACCATTCCAATAGATAAAAAAATTCCAGAAGAAAAAAAAAGAGAAAATGAAACATTATATCTGAAAACATCAAAGGAATTCACATGAGTTTGATCACACTTCACTCCTTTTCTCAAAAAGTTTGCAAAACCTTCCACCTTGTTGGAGAGAGAAACATTGTAAAGTCATTTAACAAAGCAACTTGAAAGTTTTAAAACACTTTCTGAATATAAGTTAGAATTATAAAAAAGCAAGTAACAAATGTAAAGCAACATATAAAATAAAATATATATCTTTTATGTTTTACAAATCAAAAAGCAGACAGATACAGGTATACAAAAAGTAAGCACAGCAATATTAAAAAAATCCCATTTTCTATATCTGATTAGATTTTAGCAATCTGTAAAAGCAGCTTTTGGCAAACTTAAAATACTTTCCTGATTGTTGCCCTAGTGACTTCATTATAATTGAACACATTTTATGGTAAATTAACTTAACAGAGTGCACTTGAAATGCATTCAGAATGCTCAACTGTCAAATGAAAGATTGCATCAAAATTTAAGATTTTATTCCTGGTTGCACTTTAACACTCGCGTAAATCTTATCTGTGACTCATTCATGAAAACATTTTAATTTTACTGGCATAACAATCCACTCTATTTCTGGATTAATACAATCATGCAAGCTTTGATTAAGTCAAGTAAAAATAGCACAATCTCGAGAAAGATAAAACAAGAACTAACAGGCAAAATAAATTTTCTAAAACCTCTCCATGTAAGGTGAATGTACATGTAATGTCACAGAAAAATTCAAGGATGACCATGATCTTAAACAGAGAAACCATGGTTGATCATGATATTGACCAGAAAAACCAAGGTTGAGTGCATGATGCTCATTGCTGGTTATTGTAAAATTCCTTCACAAACAACAGATGTTTAAACATGACCTTGACCCTTAAATGAACAACCGGACATAGGCTAATATAACCATTTCTGTCAAATAATCTCTCCATGCATGAAAAAAGATCTGGTCAAGTAAAATAACTGTATGACAGTGATCTTAACCAAAATCATACTGTAGTCATGTTATGTTTAATATCTCTGCTAAATTTTTCATAACACAGCAAAGGCCTTGACAAACACACACATATGTAGAAGTGTATCTTTGATCTTGACCTGAGAGTCCTGGGTTATGTTTGGGACAAACGGAAGGAACTTACAAGGTTAATTCTTGAGTGTTTTTGAAGAAGTTATGGCACAAACATGACAAGTTAAATTAAACCCGTCCAAGAATGACCTCGACTTTGACCCAAGAGCCCAGAGTCATACATCAAACTGTGACTGACATTTTTCTTGGCCAACAAAGTGTGACCAGACACAGACAATGGAGGACACCTGACAATGCTGATGGACAAAGTAATACCTATCCAAACTTTGTAGTATGCCATAAAAATATGACACAAAGGTAGCATATTTTGATACAAAAAGAAAAACTGTTTGTTAAAATATGAATCACAAGTTTAAACAAAAATAAAATCTACAAAAGACATGCGCAATAACAAGCAACAAATTAAAGGATGAGGCGACTTTCTTGTAAGCAGATTATTAAATACATGTACATCAAATGTTTATTGATTTTTTGTCATACAAACATGACAATACTTGGTACTTGTTCAATAATGAGTTATACTGAAAATAAGTAATAAATCAATACAAGCAAGAATTCTCGGACACCCATTTTTCATTCTATGATACCTTTTACCAATAAACAATAGGAAAGATGAGTTATGGGCCTTGACTCTTACTAATGTAAATTTTCTAGAATTAAAAATACATGAGACAACAAAGCCATTAACAATGCGGATCACTATTCCACTCATTAAGGTGTACACTTGTGAGCATTAATGAATTTTAAGACTGTGAAAAAATTATCTATCCGATATACAGTAAAGTCAATTTCCATAAACACAAAAAATATTCTACAAAAATATATTCTTGTAAATCTAGTCTTCTTAATTAAGCAAATCACCAATACAATCTACCAGTAAGGTTCTGCAATTTAACATGAGCAAAACAAACTCTGAATAGATTGTAAGGTTGTGAATCAACCCTATGATATGTTTATTGAAATTTCACTGCCAGCAGGTAAAAGAAATGATTTTAGAGACAACAAAAATGTTTTGAATTTGAGAAAGGGAATATAGATTCAAAAGAAACTGACCCCTAAGCTCTGCTCAGACTGGGGCTCAATTATACAGTCATGTTTCTGGGACTTGTTAGAAGCCATGTAATGTCCGCTGCCTAGTGGACAGAACACCTGACTTGTAAGAGGAATCACAAGTTCAAGTGTTGCCTTGGGTATATAACTCTTCCAACCTTATTACAGTAGCACCCTAACTTGATTAGTGGTAAGTCCTTCAATTTTTTATGCACATGGTTCGATCTAATTCATGTCTCTTGATTCCAAAATTGAGAAACAATTTTACAACAGCAGTGGAGTATATCATAGGACCAATACTTTGGTGAAACATTGGATAAGGCTGGTTCAGCACCAGACTATCAGGCAAAAGTTGCATGTTCAAGCTTAATCCCAGGTTCATGAATTCCTTCAAGGACATTTAAAAAATTGTTAAAATTATACTAAGGAGAAGTACTCACCCTAGCAATTATGACAGTTTTTTTAAAAAATCCACTAAAATAATAAATATAATTTTTCTATGCTATTTTTCTCCCTTATAAAGGACCATTGTGTTAGAATAATGTACTGTTACTACACAAAAATAAAATATACTCATTCATTCAATACAAAAACAATGGCATTAATTTATAAAATAAAACTTTAATATTGTAATGAGATAGATGAACATAAATAATGTGAGATTTCAAACTTAGTCAAACAGGTACTTTTGTTATAAATAAACTACATATTGCACTAGTACAAAAATACTAACATTAATAGACTAAGAATATATGGAATGTTATGACAACAAAACATGAAATAAACTCTAGCTGACCACCAGTAGTTATATACAACCGACAGATTGTATTTGCAGTAAATCACAAACAAATATACAATATTGGTCCACCATAATTAAGAACAACATAACTTTAAGAAACGGACAGACTATTAGTTATTGGCAAGAAAATTGGAGAACACACAGACAGATTACTGGAGATGCAAACAATTTATTATGACTCTTGTGGCTCAAGAAAAGTTTAAGATATACAAATATGTCCCAGCATTCAAACACATTTTATCATGATGAAGGATTTCTAAAGCTCTTACTGACTTAACATGGTATTAATTTACCCGTGACTTCACCTACAACAAAAGTTACTATTCTCAATATAATCTTTAAAAGATCTAAATTCTCATAATACCTTTTGTTTTTAATCGCATGACAACTGTCGTTTCTAATGTAAAATAATCATGCATCACATGTCTAAAGTAACATCAAACATGATAATGCAAATTTACTTCTAGCTACAAATTAATTATTCATTTTTACTGTCAATTTTTAGATTTGTTTTCATACAGATGTTTTGTTTTACATGCATACATTCCATTTCAACTTTATTTCAAAAACTGTAAAATTTTATTAGAACTGTTTTCTTGCCAGACATTTTGTTATAGAAACAGACATTTTGTAAGTACTTAAAACAAGCATATTATTACCATTACAGCTGGGGTAAACCCCACATTCTGATCATGCAATTCATTAATGTTTAATATAAAATCTTCTTTTTTTCTAATGTCAAATTGTCTATGAAAAATACCATTAAGCTTGCCAGAGGCTCCCTTTTTAACATTTTCTTCTTTCTCGTTGAATAAAAGTTTATATGAAATGAAAGTTTATGTCCGATCCTATTTACAAAGTTGGGATAATATTATCAAATCTCACAGTGTACTAATATCCCTTTTCCTGATTTTCACACCAGGGAAATTATGCAGCCAACTAGGATTTCTCTATTAGGATTAAATAAATTGACTTAAGTGTATTATCAGAGTATAAAACACCAACTAAATTAGTTAAACAGTACTGATAAGGTTAAAGTTCAGACGGGTCATGGTGTTTTTGTTTCATTTCTGACTCTTTTTCCACCTGACCAACTGATACTTCATCTGCCATCTCTTCATCACTACTATAACCTTCATCTACAGAGTTACTTCCCCTGTCCTTGTCTCCATGGTGATGAACCCGGCCTGGTGACTGGTGGTACAATCTTGAGTCTTTCAGTTCTAACAGATCTTGTCTGGTTCCCGTCTCTTCCCCATCATCCACAGTTACTACTCCCTCATTGTCTTCACTGTATGGCTGAGTTGTTTCATCAGACATTTGTCTATTCCCTAGGTGAAAAATTGTTAAACATAATTAGATAAAATAACCCATCAATTGTGACTGCTTGACTTCTTTCACTTTATAATGATATAACTTTACTACCGTACTTGTTTCTTTTATTTTAACTAATTATTTTCAAATAAACTGTAGACTGGAAACTCCTTTAAAACAGATTTACTGCTGAAATTATGACTAGTACTGGCACAAGAGCTATCATGAAAGATGTTCATCTTCAACTCGCAGGCTTCAAATCTGCCACTTAAAACTGAAAGTCTGATGCTCTTTCAGTCCCGCAGAGTGCTTTTTGTTTTCACTACTGATGATTTTTAGCCAGCTGTTTTTTTCCCACTAAAGTTTTGATGAAAAAATGTCTTTCCCTATGTTACAGATGTCAAATCCAATAAAGCCAAGACTCTGTAACAGCCGACTGCACTCTTGCTTCAATTAGTGCAAATTAGTACAACTAGTACAACTATAGATGAGCTGTTAACTAAGGTTCCATGTATAAATGCTATATTTGTAGCATGTAACAGAACCAGCAATGTTTGGAATGGAATATTTTCTGTAATTTGCACTATCCCACACAACCTAAAATAAGTATTCTCTCTGTAGGACAATCTTAGATAAGTATTCTCTATGAATGCAGCCTGTACTGATGATAGATAAACTAGAAAAGATAGAGTGAAAGAGTGAATCATCTCTTTTGCTCAGTAATCTTGAGCATTAACTTTTACCAAGTCCGACTGCCTGAACAGGCAGCATGTTTGTAACATTTTGATGATGATATGGCCACAAACTACTACAGAAGACAACTGCATTTACACATTACCTTTTGGATTCTCTGGTACCTCATCTGGGGCACCTCTACCCTTCTCTTCCTTCCTTTTTTTAGCTTCCCAGTCTATTATCTTCAAAAACTCATAACCTTTACTTTTAGGTTTCCATTCCCCATCTTTGAGTACAGCTGAAACCATGGCATAGTAATCAATACAAACTTGAACAATTAGTAAGTTTATCAGCTGAAACCATAACATAGTTATCAATATAAACCTGAACAATTGAAACGTTTATCTGACGAAACCATAGCATCGTAAATTTATTAATCAATACAAACTCAAACAATCAATATGCTTATCAATTAAAGATAAATCAAACTTTTTGCTGAATCAGTAACAAAAACAGAAATCTGAAAAAAGACAAGATTCAAAAATTAAAAACTGTAGGGTAATCATGTGATTTTTTTTTTCTACCTGCATTTTCTAGGAAACCTTTACTTACTGGAAGGTTCTATGGTCCCCTGTACAACATTAAGGAGCCAGTTTGTAACACTCCCTGGGTCCACATCTACAGCAGCAAAATTAAACACTTCTCCCTGGAACAGAATAAATAGCTGTTGGACTTCAAAAAGTTAATGCTCAAGATCACTGTGCAAAGGAAATGATTCACTCTTTCAGTGAAACAAGACACTGTAAAAGAAAAGCAGCACATTGTGTCCACGTGAAACAGTGTCTTATACAAAGCAATTAGAAATTTCTTCAATGGAAAGTGTAATGGTTCTATAAAGAGTATTTTATACACTGACAGACTTGTTAAGTCTCAGTAATTCAATACCAAAGACAGATCCACTTAAAGAGGCTGTACTCCAGATTTGTAATAAAAAAATTTTTTTCATAAATTATATATTTAGATGCAATGAGATTATAACAACATAATATTTTACTTCAAAACTGATTATAAAAGTAAGAATAGAATAAAAAAAATATTTTCGCTCCAGCCTGATTTGAACTCTGGACCCTCATGTTAATATTTCTAACGCTTTTACTGTCACCACCATAGCCGCATGTGATATTACAACTACTTACTTTAAATCTTATACGATATAGTTATACCGTCGCGTTACGGTATAGCACTTTGAAAGGAAAAAAATCAATTTATAATGTAATTATAGGACTTATTTTTTGTCAGTAAGTTATTTTTTAAGCATTAGTCATAAATATTACAAGAAATTTATAATACAAGAAAACTTTCTTTTTTTGTCATCTGGAGCACAGCCCCTTTAATAGACCAAACATAAATAGTATCTGCCTTTACAGTCTGCCATGTGAACTTGTGTTTAAAAGACTAGTGTAATTTTTACTGTACCTTCTGGAATCTGACCAGAGACAAATGTGGAAGTTCAGGTTCTGCTGTATACTGCTGTAACACTCTGTATCCCACACCAGAGTGGTCAGTACTGAAACATGGGAAACAAGACATTCAATGACATGGGAGAAATAGATGGTTCTATGTTTCTTCACCATTTTAAACTCTGTGGTCTTATGGTTAATGAAGTCATATTCCTTTTCAATGTCCATTCTAAAACACTGTCCATTTCTCTTGAAACTTAAAGTTACCTATGTAAAGTCCTTCTAGGTTATCAGGGTAAATACACTCTAATATCTTCTTAACACTCGAACTCTGCCTTTAATAAATTTTTGATTTTTTTTTGGTCCATGAAACTTCAGAGAACAGAGTGTTATATCTGTCCAAGTGGTTAAAATAAAAGAGGAAACAAGAGGGCAATGATCCTGGAATGTTGCCCATTAACAGATACTGGTTTTATCTATTTCTAGTACTGAATCTTACACTGCCATCATATTGAACGAGATATTGTTGAACTGCTGAGCTTTCACAATGTCTCTGACAGTATTTTCCGACTGCTGACAGAGCTCTGAACCATCTGTAAACAGGATCAACATTTCACTGAACTTCCTACGTAACTCAGGAAACACCAGCGGTGTCAACACAGTCTGCAAATAGGAAAAACACTAGTGTTATATTTCAGTATTTTCGACCTGTAACCTTGGTAACACTTATAAAAGTGCTATAAGTAAAATATCTTTGATGCTTCATCACTGTCTGACCATCAAGGTTACCAAGAAGTTCCTATTTAATTAAAAGAAATTTTATCAAAGGACAAAGCTACACTAATGTATGAAGGTTATTCAAGCAAGATATAACATCTCTAAGAAGTTACAGTACAGCAGTATACAGACAGCTAATGAATATACTTTCATCCTTACCAACTTTGGAAGTTTGTTGTCGTCCACAAACTTTTGGAGATTCTCTAGTGTGTATTTACCCGCAAAGGTGACATAAGGCTGTACAGGGTCATCATATCTAGCCAATATAACTGCAGGAACTGATGTACTAAACTTTTCTGCTCTGTAACATGAATTTTTTATATGCTTACAATGCAGATATGACACCAAAGCAAAAATAATTCAGTGATATTCTATGATAATATGATTACTTTTTTTTCTGGGTTTCTCCTGTGCTGGAAAATAAAAGTAATTGATTGTATTATTATCAACTAACATATTATCATCATATTATACTTCTACCACAACTGATGCTAAATTATCACAAGAATAGTCTAGAGAAAATTTATTCACATGACAGACACAGGGTGAACACAAAGGCTAACCTAAGGCACATTGTGCCGAGATATTGACTTTTTGGTATCAAAAATCTTGACAACCATTTTTTTTGCGAGACAGTTCATTCATCTCTAATGGAGACATTTACACTAATTAAAGGTCACAGCTGAATGCCAACAGTAATACATTCAGTAAAAGAATATGTTGAAAAAGTATAGAATTTTACAATGGATTACATAAATTTAAATACTGAAAACCTGTAATATAAAATTAGTGTTAGCATGACATGAGATATATTCTAACATCAAATAAAGGTATATGAGGTCATTTTCTTTTATGATTTTCAGTTGAGTGCATCATGTTCCCCTTTAAGTAAATGTTATTTTGTATCTGCTTTAGACAGGGAGCTGAACTTTTACACATAACTCCTGAATGGTTTGTTCTTTTTCAAATATATAAAAACGTCAATTACCCAAAATTATGCCAAAGTGCTCTTTTTTCATGGGACTCTGGTCATAAAAAAACGTTTTTTGTGGCTCTAGTTCTTGTTAGAGGTTAAGTAATATCATAATATATTTCACTGCCTAGTACACATAAATGTCAGTCTCCATTCTAAAGCTTGAAAATGTAGTCCTAAGATATGCCAACAAAGTTCATGTTATATTCCACTAAACTGAACTGAACAAAGAGAAATGTGCTTACATGATACTGGCATCTTTACCATCAGAGTATACAAACATAATCCTGTCCCTGGAACTTGTGGCCAACTTTTGAAATAAGTCCTTTTCTGCAATTAAGCACAATAACATAAAGAAAGCAAGAAAATTAATCCACAGAAACAGACTGTAGAAACCAGAAATACTTCAGTTACACCAAATCTAACCATATCTACACAACAGCTGGGTAAGGTCTAAGTGGACCTTTACCTGAAGTTATTAGGAAGCTTTTGAACAGACATTCTCTGTAACAGTCTCCTCTGTAGATCAACCACATGTCTATAGGACAGATGTTTTATTTCACTGTAGAAGGAATATCTCAATAAGTCACACCCCAAACAACAACTACCTTTCAGCAACCTAGGTTTTCCAGATGGTGTTTACTACAGATAGGTTTCACTGCATACATGAATGTCAACTAATCATCTCAGATAAAAACAAACAAATACTCTTATTTAGAGGCTATCAGTAGCCAGTTTAATGTTCAAAGGTAATGCTAAACAAAAGCTACACTTGGCAGACTGTCAAATTCACGAAGAATTCCTTTCAACTCAAATCTACACTTTATTCTTGAAAACTTTGGTGCTTTTATAAACAGTATCATATAATTATCCTTATGATCCCTTAAATCCCTTATCATCAAGCACTGTGAAATGATACCTTGTTTATCTCCTTTCCTGAACAGCCCTACTACTGTTGTATTGGTGATTTCAGTAAGGGTACTGTCCCCTTTACCAACAAGGTACTCCATCAATTTTTCTCTGTCTGTCTCATAGACCGGTGGTGACATTTCTAACCTACAGCAAATAACATTTGATATAGCAGTACAGTATGACAATCATGAAATGATTTTCAATGATTGCGACTTTGTTCATTCTAAAAATTCTGTGTTCATTCTAAAAGTGTAAAGCATTACATGTTTCCAAGTAAGAAAAAAAATATACCCTCCAGTTTAGAAATAAGCAACTTCATATTTAAGAAGCAAATAATTTTATGTGTTGTAAGAGTTTTCAGATATAAAAGAACAAGAAAATTTTCTAGAGTAAAAACAGTTAAACACTGTTTCTATCCGTATCTAAATAATGAAACCTCAACTTACAGTCTTAGCATAGAGAACATGGCCCTTGTATCCTGAGGCCCCTTGTAGTCCCAGGCCTTTTCTCCTTTCTTATAGACTCTTAATGTTGGATATATAACAATGTCTTCCTTCTGACAAACATCTGTCCAATCATAACAGTTTACACGAGCAATTTTCAGTGTCGTCTGCTTTCCTAACATGTCTGCTGCTTCACCAAACATTCTCAGATTGCCCATGCTGACTGCATCAACTATATTGAAATAAATAAGTTTTGTCACTTTTTGACATAATTTCAGACCAGATATGCTACTGCTATACCTCTTCTCTTACAGATTTTAGAGTTTATTCTTCTGACAACATAATAAATATTCACCTCATGAGTGCTTTCTTTTCACCGTTCCTGTTATGATTATGTTAACATCATTAGTTCTTAGTTACATGCACCTTACTGTGATGTCAGATTTATTGCTTGTCTCTTGGTGGAACATTAGAATCTAGCAAATATTCATGATCTTAGTATTAGGTATTCTTTTACTATCTAGTTTACTATACTATACCAGCGAACCTTTTAACAGATGAACAGTTCACCACCGAGACAGCAGACAATCTGAATCAATATTTTAAAGGCTATTTAGCTTACTGAATGGTTTTGAAATATTTCAAAGCATTTTTACCAACAGATATTTTAGACAAGAAATCGGTAAAACCGATGGATGCTCCCCAAATAAATGCCAATTCCAAAAGGGCTATTGTTCAATATGTACTTTTTTAAAGTATGAAAAATAAAAAAGGGCAATAACTCCTAAATTATGCAAAATAGAGTTACGGTTCTTGCACGCTGCACTTCTCCTCATAGAGATCTATCTACCAATAACGTTTCATGTTAATATCTCTTATACTTTGTGAGATATGCCCTGGACAAAAAATAAGTTTTGAGAAATTTTAAAGGACAATAACTCAAAATTAATAAAGCAAGAGTCATGGTTCTTGTGCACTGCACTGCTCATCAATGAGATCTATCTACTTATAAAGTTTCAAGCTGATAACTCTTATACTTTGTGAGATATGGCTCGGACAAAAAATAAGTATGAGAAATTTCAAAGGGCAATAACTCAAAAATTAATATAGCAAAAGTTACAGTTCTTGTGCATTGCACTGCTCCTTAATGAGATCTATCTACCTATGAAGTTTGGTCTTGATATCTCTCATAGTTTTTGTGTTATGTTCCAGACAAAATTATGACGGACGAACAAACAGACGGACAGGACGGATGGATGGACAAAGCGGCAACTATATGCTCGCCCTACAGGGAGCATAATTATCTCCAAGGATGTTTAGGTTATGCTCCGGACAAGATTTTTCTAAAAAGGGAGATAATTCAAAAACGGGGCAAATAGAGTTATGGTTCTTTGGCACTGCACTCTGCCTCAACGCCCTCTACCACTGTGTGCAGTTTAAACAAATAATGTCCAAGGGTTTTCAGGTTATGCTCTGGACAAGATTTTTCTAAAAGGGGAGATAATTCAAAAACGGGGCAAAATAGAGTTATGGTTCTTTGGCACTGCACTCCGCGTCAAAGCCCTCTACCACTGTGTGCAGTTTAAACAAATTATATCCAGGGGTTTTCAAGTTATGCTCCAGGCAAAATTATGATGGATAGACAGATGGACGGACAGACAAAGTGGCAACTATATGCTCGCCCTTTGGGGAGCATAAAAAGAAATAATAACATACATGGGAAGTAAAGAAGAATCACAGCTGTATCAGCATCTTTCACTGTTATTGGAAAGGTTTTATCAGTGAGAGCTGGAACCAACTCTAATGGCATCTTGATTTTCTTTGTCTTCTCAACTATTTCAGCAACATGATCATCCTGCTTCTCAACTGTAATAAATAATGCATACTCTCAAATAAAACAGCAATAATTCTATTAGCATTAATATTTCTCTATCAATGTTCATACACCACATTAACAAGGACTATGAAAGACTCATAACACAGGTTAAAAAAAAATCCACCATAATTAAAGAATTGTGCAATGATGCTGCAGAATGGCTGACCTCAGAAAAACATCTCACTTACCATCCTCATAGCTGAAAGGTGAGTTTTCATATTCTTCAACTGGTTCTTGCACTGTAGGTCGATCCTCATCAATATCTTCATCCCTTGGTTCCTTTGCAACCATCTGCTCTAAGCCACTCACGAGGTGAATTTTAATAAATCTTGCAATACTGTTCGATGACCACTTCAGACTATCTGGCATAAACTGTTCCTCAGACTGTAAGCATAAACCATGCCAACAGATACTGACTGCTGTGAAGACTTTACTTATCATAAAATAGGCAAGCTTCTTGGACTTATCAGACACATTTTCACAGGTACGTAATTTCTATGCAAAATAAAGGACACCGAGCCTAACACTTCTGAAAATTAATTCTTATAAATTTATCTTTAATATTAATATAAAGCATTTCTATGTTCCTCTCATGTCTGAAATCCTATTTTGGTGCACATTTTCAGGCTAATTCAGTAATAAAGTATGAAGCATGTCAGGAACACCTCTTAACTGATGATAAATCAACTTCCTACAATCCTTTAAGACTAATTAGTATCTATCATCTGTAAAGTTTAATGCATGTATATACATAAATTCTTCTGAAAACTGACATCTTTGTGTATTATGGATTCTAAACATAAGCAGTACGTAGGCTAGATATTCTGATATTGTCATTTGTCACAAAGAGTACCACCTGAATGAGCATATCACTTGGTAGTTTCATGTATCAAAAGGCAATTGAGTTGGCAATTATTCAGTGCAGGATTAATTATCTATCTCAAGAACCCTCAAATCACCACTGCCTATGGAAAGCCAGTAGAGTAACTAACCTCAGCATCACGCTGGAAGCTCATTGTAGGTATCTTTCCTTGGTAGGAGGTTACTTTTCCCACATCTTCATGATCCCTGACAGTGGAAATGTACATTGTAAAGACTATCACACGACACTCCCAGAAACTTCACATATAAAGTCAGATTAACCATCAACTATAATTCAGAGCTTAAGAATTCCTGACTCAAATATTCATATACATGTATTATGATAAATTGCAATTAAAGGTAACAACCATAAAATTTAAAGCGACTGACTCACAGATGGGCCGACGATGAAAAAAAGAAAATGTTTATACATCTTGAAATTCTTGCTGTAATTGTGAAAAATCTATCTAAACTAAGTTACTGACTCATTTTTTGACCTGTATCGGTAAAAAAATTACCCCGTTAGTCACGGGGTAGATACTTTAGTTATAACATTAATTTTGATGAAATTTCATATAGAGACGCTGTGGCTCAGTGGTGTAGATCGTTGCTCAATATTTTACTAACCGAAAGGTCATGGGTTCGAATCGTGGTAAAGTCAAAACTTTTTTTTTCAGTTTTCATGGTGTATAGAAGCATAATATTATGTTTTTTCCATAGTATATTAACTTCTCTTAAATTTTAAAGAAAAAAAATTTTCAGCAACATTTTGTGAGTCAGTCGCTTTAAACCTTAAAAGTAAAATAGGAACAGAAATAAAACAAATCACTCTCAACATTTTTTGAAAAACACCACTTACATGTCAATGAGTACAACCCCTACATGACCACCATAGTACTTTGATAACATATCAGCCTTCTGATATGTGTCTACTTCACTGGCTTTGTTGTAGTAAAGCTTGACTACCGGGACTTCAAATGTGGAGAAAGGATGGTCTAAACCCTCAACTGGCACGCTGAACTGAAAGTAGGAGCAAGAGATAAGTCACAGACTGCAATATTGTTGTGATCTGTAACAAAACTGGCTAAGTGTCATATTACATGTAGTTCATAAGTGCTACACTGCACATAAGTATTGCAGGCATTGATATGTATGGATGAACAAATTAAACCTCTGTATTGTATCACCATGCCAATTTTATTTGTTCTGACTGTGTTTATTTCCTGTACACCATGAAGGTATATCCAGGTATAACTGCAAGAAACATCAGCTATTTCATGGTATGCACTTCCTGACTTTAAGTCAGGAAAACTGACATCATTACTTTACAATTTGATATAAAATATCTACAACAATTTTTCTTGTATACGCGATTATATTCGCACTCGGGTCTACCATGCTTGTACCTGTATAAATCGCGTAACTCGAAAAAAAATGATACTGTAAATATAATTTTAGCACTCTCTGGAAGTCATTCCAAACTGACGGCCAGCAAGATAGAAACAAATCTCATATAGATCACATCGCATGGCATATGTCACATGCTACACTGTGATCAGTTCAGAACAAAGTAGGAAATCCTGCTCATCTTACCATTTTAGGCTTGGTAACCATCTTAACAAAGTTTGCCAGTTCCTTGAGGTTCAGTTCACCATGGTATCTTATGTTATGGTAACTACTGTCTGTAGGTGACATTGACTTCGTCCACACCCACCAAACTGTAGATACATCTTTTCCTGTCTTTTTTGGTTGGCTGTAACCAGTAAATTAACAAATTTACTGCAAAAATGCATACTGTACAAAGACAAACAATGTAGATAAATAAAACAAACAAAAAAGAAGTATGAGAAAAGATATGTTCCTAGAATCATTTCAGTTTAACTACATTTTCAAACATCAACTGCATTAATTATTTTACTTACAAAGTTCAGGAAAGTGTATGAAAAACAAACAAAAGTTAGTCCTGAATCAAATAACAATAATGATACAGACATTTTGATTCTCTATTTACATAGCATGAAAAACAAACAAAATGTAAATGTTATAATACAAAATGTATGTAATACTTATTACAACTGCATATAGCTGCTTACTCAAATAATTGGGTTGCCTTTTTGTCAGTGCAAATTACAAACTGTAACTTGTTCAAATATGCATATGCCACCTCCATAAACACTCGATGATCTGAAATGTTGTTAAAAGATGCAGAAATGAAGATTCAAAACTGTAAATTCAAGTTCAAATGGGCAAATAGTTTTCTGTGTATGCTAACCTTTGTAGCAAAACCACTTTAAATGAAAACTTAAAGGGACATACCCTACAACCATGATCATATACTGCATATCTTTTTCAATGGCTCATTTTCTATAAAATCGAAAACAACTGTTAATTTAAAGAAGAAAATATATTAACAAAAATTCTGCTTTAGGCATTAAGACTCTCAGAAGTGTTCATTTGGAATAAATGGCAATCTACCACTTAAAGGTAAAACATATATCTATATAAAGACTTTTATTAATGCATACAGTTTATCTGTTGAACTCAGATTTTTTTATAGACACCCTGACATTGGATAACAGTTCATTCCACTTCACATTTAAAGAAATCAGTACATTCTAAATTTCTGGGTATACCACTTTAAACATTTTTTATGTTTTGACAAGTGCTAACAACAATGATCAGCAGCCACTATATCTACTCAAGTGCTCCCACCAGTAATGTTTGAGTTTTTTTCTGGCTATTCAGCAACCTTTCTTGAAAGATACACAATATAATTATCAAAACTTTTTTTTTTTAAAAAGGTGTAATAACTGTTATGTGTTTTAATAAGCCTACACAGGGAGAAGAGTGCCTACCAAATGTTCCAATAGCTTTCATATGTCCAAATACAACATCTTTATTTCCCCTCATTGTTCCAAGAAACCTCTCAACTTCTTGCAAAGTCTGAAGAATGGGTACCTCTCGTAACATAACAAGTCTGAAACAAAAATGTACTGTAACATATCCAGTCTGAAAACACAAACGTTATGCAACATAACCATTCTGAAACTGAAATGTATCATAACATAATCATTCTGAAACAGAAATGTAGTGAAATATAACCATTCTGAAACAGAAATTTATTGAAACATAACCATTCTGAAACAGAAATTTATTGAAACATAACCATTCTGAAACAGAAATGTACTATAACATAGGCATTCTAAATGTTCAGTAACATAACCAGTCTGAGACAGAAATGTGCTGTAACATAACCAGTCTGAAACTGAAATGTACTGAAACATAACCATTCTGAAACAGAAATGTACTGTAACATAGCCATTCTAAATGTTCTGTAACATAACCAGTCTGAGACAGAAATGTGCTGTAACATAACCAGTCTGAAACTGAAACGTACTGAAACATAACCAGTCTGAAACTGAAATGTACTGAAACATAACCAGTCTGAAACTGAAATGTACTGTAACATAACCATCCTAAACAGAATGTACTGTAACATAGCAATTTTGAATGTTCTGTAACATAACCAGTTTGAGACAGAAATGTACTATAACATAACCAGTCTGAAACAGAAATGTATTATAACATAACCAGTCTGAAACAGAAATGTACATGTACTGACTGAAATAACCTTCTCAGTAGCAAGACCACACTGATTCTTTAATTTTCACTAAGTTACAGTATTTGAAAATGTCATATTTGTTGTTGGGCTAGTGAGAACATTAATGACTGTGGCTACACTAGTTAACCTAATGCAAGATTCACTTCACTAGGCTGATAATACATCAATATTCCTGTACAATCTTTGCTCCCTGATCTGGTATCCCAATCAAAATAGCAGACAAGAAATTGGTAAATCACACTTTCAGCAACTGTCTGCTGGCCACATCAGAACAAGACAGCTTACCACTAGTTCACAGAGATCATCTACAAAATGGCATGGACATTACATGTACTGTAAGGAAAGCAAAGACTTACTGAAGGATGTTGGAAAGAATAGAGTTGACATCAAACATTGTTTCAAGTTCCAGTGACAGCAAATGGGAGCCAGACCTGAAACCAGTATTAAAAACCGTTTACTGTTATAAAGTGAGAAATACATATTAAGTTTGTGAGTCATGAAAACTTGACAGGCACAGTCATGTCGATGAAAAACATAAATTAATAATATTATAAACATGAGTTGGGAAAATTTTATGTACTGAAACTATCAAACAGCATTACACTTTATTACACAGAGTAGATAAAAGTTTCAAATACAATCTAATATGCATATGTGTGACGGTGCTATATTTGGGTACACTGAAAACTTACCTATATGTATGCACACTATTTTCAACATCTTTTTTTTTACACTCCTGTACATCCTTCCCAAGGTCATCAGTACAGTTACACTGCAAAAGAACAGCTCTAAATACTCTCTGAACAAAAATCTTCCATGATTCATTATGCCATACATATGTAAATGTTATGCAAAAACAAATGTAAATTCCATGCAAATATAAATCCTATCCAAGTATTAACATATGACAATACAATGTAATATATAAATATAAATAAATACATCTTTATTAACTATTTTCCAAACAGCTGCTTATCAAACTTTCAAAATAGATTTCAAGCAGTCACTACTATATACAAGTTCATACAGATATATACATGTACATGTATCATTATTGAAAAGCTTTACAGACAAAACATAGCATTAAAACTTGCAGTAAACAGAACTTTGCAGGAACAATTCAAACAATTGCATAATCTTATCTGGATACATCCCTTACAAATGCACCAGAAAATCAGGGTGAACTAGAACAGAGGTTTCTGTGAAAATCTCAGGATAAATCACAGCATACGTCCTAAATATAATTTAAAATGAACCAAGTTGTTTTTCTTTTTTTGTTTGTTTGCTGTTACTGAGGTTTAATGACAGTTTAAACCTCTTTCTGGTCATATCCCGACAATCAGTCCACCTAACAAGTGTTCATGCATATCCAACCAGAATACTTACAATCTCTCTTCAAGCGACTGACTGCTTCCTTACCTGAATCAGCGGAAAAGGACAAATTACCTTTAGATGCATTGTCTGAGATCAATTATCACAGAGAAATTCAGCAAACCCTGCTGGCCCCGCTAGCTCAATCGGCAGAGCACTGCATTGTCAATCTTGATGAATCCAGTTCAATCGGATTATCCCCATCATGGCCCACAAAATTTCTCCATGATAACTGACTGGATACACAGGAACACTGGTTAGGTGGACTGACAGTTGGGATATGATCTTAGGTGTTAAACTGACATTAAACCCCAATAAAACCAAAAAACAAGCCCTAGTGGTGCTTGAACCAAAACCCCTGTACCAATTTGCAGTGGATACATATTTTTAGTCAAATACCAATATATTTGTTCTTATGTGAAGAGAAAAAAATCAAAAGAAATCTTGTACTTACAAACCCAGTTTTGACACCATACATTTCTAGAAACTCCGCTGACTTTTCAAATTCTTTGAAGAAAAATTTTAGGAATTTCACCTCTGGAAGAATGAAGATATTAATTTTTTTTTCAAGATATGTCCACCAACATTATAAGTTAATGTACCACAGCAAAGCACATATAATTTAGATAAAACTCGTAACTGATTAAAATTTTAAAATAAGAAACTGGTGATTCTCATTCTTTGTAAATGTGTAATTACAATTTTCTCATCAATTCACAAAAGACTAAAACCTGCCTCACCTCTCTTGTAGAAATAGACAACTCGTACTTGATTTCCTTGGATAAAAGTGCTCACAGCTTTCTGACCTTGTAGGTGATTTAATTTACTATTCTGAAAATCCACCTTCAGTTTGCTGCTTCCTGCACTGAGGACACTCAGTAGAAAGATTAGCTTGATCATTGTCTGCAAAACAGAAAAAAAAATCAGCCTGGAAAATACCTTCTCAAGTGTATGTTACTGCATTAGAACAAAGAGCTGGTAAGGCATAACAAGACATGCCCATGGGCAGAATGTCGAGCCTGCTCGTCTTAATTCAAACCTGACCCTATAAGCTTCAGATCAAGGAGAAAGATGTATACATAGGTGAGATGTGCTCAGCACATCCTCTTTATACCCAAGGCAAAATCTTGACATTGCATCATCTTAGGTGACCTTGACCTCTGACCTAGTGACCTGGTTCATGTGCATGACACGAAGTCTCATGATGATGATTATTTGTGCCTAAAAAACTCAATTCATGTTATTTGAACATTTTGATATTTTTATTTGATCTTTGACCTCTTGTGACCTTGACCTTCATTTTGCACAAGACAACTCAACTCACTATGGAGAACATTTGTTATAACTTATATAAAAATCCATCTATGTATAACAGACACCTGAATTTTTCGTGCGACACTCCGTCTCACTATGGAGAACATTTCCCGCAATGCATGTAGAAAATACACTCAGGACATGGGTATTGAGCTGACCCTCCAAGTGTAACCTTGACTTTTGAGCAGCGGACCTGGGTTTTGCGTGTGACACACCACCCCATCATGGTGAACATTTGTATCAAACTATTTTGTAACCCTTCAAAGAATGAGCAAGATATAGACCGGACAAATCTAGACAGCCACACGGACTGACGGACACACATACAGTACGCTCAGCGCGGATTCTGCCTTTTCCGCGATAACACCGTGGACGATTTTTTTAATGCAGACAAATGCGGCGGACGTCCGCGATGAGAGGGCTAATTTCCGCCGCGATCCACGGTGTACAGTTGTCTCCACCACGTACAAAATACCGAAGACTGCATTTAAGTTATCAATAAAATCAGTTACCTGTTTCTCGCGGGGAAAGCGGCAGAAATTATAACTACATGTATAGCTCCAAAAATAAATGTTTTTCAACATGCTCTAATTTTACACAATGACTTTAAATCATTGTTTTGACACCTACCTTCAAAGAACAACCTGTCAATCACACTTCCCATGACCTATGATCTTTACACGTGATATAAAACCATCTTTTTTATTGGTTGTTATTCTAAGAGCTAAATTTTTACAGCAAGCCTGAGTAATTTTCCATAAAAAAATTCCTACTATTTTACCGCCTTTTCCACATGATCAAATGCTGCATGCTTTTCTAAAAATAGCGATGCTTACACTCTACGTTTAGTTCTCATTTTCGGAAAATCTTTACCCAGTTTTTTCTTAGAAGAAATTGACAAGGATTAAGTTTTCATAGTATATTAAATAAGAAACAAAAGTTGACGTCTTCATTGTTATCTCTTGTTACTTTTTTGTAAATGTCGTAGATTATTCAGTATTTGACTTAAAGTGGTTTTCACTACCATGAACTTGAGTATCTACTGTATTTTCCAATTTAATACGACGACAACAATTTGCTGTGATGTCGAATATTTTTTGTACATTACCCATAAAAATAACAAAAGAACAACAAGAGTTACTAACAAACAACAAATACATTGTATCTACATGTATTTTTATTACAAAATCAAATTTTACATAGTGTAAGTTGTAAAGTTTTAATAATTAATCATAAAAATTCAACAGTTTTCACCGCAATCCACGGTGATTGACCACCGCGTTCCCCTGCGATGTACCGCAGCGTCCACAGGGGAAATGCTTACAGCTGTAGATTTATGTCCAGGGTGGTGAAAATTTTCAGTCTGCAGGGTCTCGCGGAAAATTTTTATGCAAATTTTTGTCCGCCATAAGTCTCATCCGCGGGGTCTCGCAGGTTTTGAAAAATCCGCGCTGAGCGTACTGTACACCAAACCACAAAAAGTGAAAAGCAGCGACTAAGTTGACCTCACCACAAAGGGGCTCAACAATTTCAAAATCCTCTGACCACTAAGCATAATACTTTAAATCATAAGCAAGGTACAGCGCCAACAAACAAATTTTAATATTTTTATTTGACCTTTGACCTCTTGTGACTTTGACCTTTATTTTGCGCGAGACAACTCAACTCAACATGGAGAACATTTGTGCTAAGTTATATTAAAATCCATCCATGTATATAGAAGTTATACTCTCAAATGAATGTTTTATTTTATTATTTGATCTTTGACCCCTAAATGTGACCTTGACCTTTGCCACAGACACTTCAATTTTTCAAATCCTCTGACCACTAAGCATAAAACTTCAAAGCATAAGCAAGATACAGTGCCAACAAACAAATTTAAATATTTTTACTTGACCTTTGACCTCTTGTGACCTTGACCTTCATTTTGCGCGAGACAACTCAATTCAACATGGAGAACATTTGTGCTGAGTTATATTAAAATTCATCCATGTATATAGAAGTTAAACTCACAAATGAATGTTTTATTTTGTTATTTGACTTTTGACCCCTAAGTGTGACCTTGACCTTTACCACAGACACCTGAATTTTCCGCCCGACACTCCGCCTCACTATGGAGATGATATGCACAACTAGGCTTGGTGACAAACACTCCTGTTAAGTTTCAATGAAATCCCTCAAGCGGTTTTGGAGATGAAGCGAGGACAAGATTTTACCAGACAGACAGGCAGTGCGATTACTATATGCCTCCCTTCGGGGGCATAAAGAGAAGCAAACATAATTTAAAAAAAAAGTGCTTTAGCCAAATTTTAGTCAAATGGATTTTTTTATAAGCCAAATGATGAATATTTTCGCATGGAGAATTTGGCGAGCAGCAGTGCAAGCCCTGCACATATGAATTATATAGTAAATTATTTGAAAATTCTGGCTATTGAGATACAATCTCCCATGCAGTGATCTCCCCTTACACGATTAGATCTCTGCCGTCACAACATTTTCGTCAAGATTTTTAACGATATGATTTTTTTCAATTTTGATTTTTTTAAAAAAGTAAACATGGTTTTGCTAATGTTTCAAGACTGTAAGGTGTTAGATGCGAACTCAAATAAAAAATAATTTCGGAAACATAAATATTATGAGAATAATTTTTAATATCACACCATTTATTTCAAAACAATACAACTGCTTTTGAAAAAGAAATCATTCAAGTCATCTGCATATTCCAAGTAGCTTGTTTGCCTCCACCACTGTACTAAAGTTTTTTTCTAACAGAAATGAAATTTTGTCAATCATATCGGCAGACTTGACACCAGAGCTCAATTTATATGATAGTGTCACTGTTTATCACAGATGAAACAATTTTTCAACAGTTTCTTTGGCGTATCCGCCATCTTGACACAATCATGTGATAAGACCATCATCACGTGATTCGTGTGAAGGCAGTGGTTACTGAGCGTAGCGAAACCAGTGCGCAGAGTTTGATTGAGATAGTGTCAATAACACTGACACAATGACATAGTCTGCAATTATATCAATCAAATTACACTTTCCTGACAAACGCAAAAATAGTAATTTAGTTAAAAGAGCCAATTAAAACAAAATGACAACTTTTAATCTTATTCATTCAAATACAAGAATGTTTTGATAGTAATATTTAATATTAATACAGTCAATAATAGAAAAAATTGAACAAGAACTGTCACTGTAAGATGACAATGCCCCAAAAGTGGTGCTTTGACTTTGGGCTGAGGACCAGTCATTCAAGGGTCAAGGTCAAATAAATATAGGTCAGTGGGAAGGTCTTGTCAACAGGGGTGTTGTGTGCAAGTATGAACTTAATCAACTTTCTAATAAGGAGGTTATGGCTAATGTTAAAGTTTTTGGACAATTGGATTTTCAAGGTAAAGGTCATACAGGGGTCAAGGTCAAATAAATATAGGTCAGTGAGAAAGTCTTGCCCAAAAGGGTGTTGTGTCCAAGTAGGGAGTAAATCCACTTACTAATAAAAAAGTTATGGTCAATGTTGAAGTTTTAGGACAATTGAACCTTAAAAGTGAAGGTCATTCAGGGGTCAAGGTCAAATAAATATAGGTCAGTGGGAAGGTCTTGTCCAAAGGGATGTTGTGTCCAAGTATGAAGAAAATCCACTTACTAATAAGAAAGTTATCGTTAATAATAAAGTTTTTGGACAATTGGATCTTTAAGGTGAAGGTCATTCAGGGGTCAAGGTCAAATAAATATAGGTCAGTGGGAAGGTCTTGTCCAAAGGGGTGTTGTGTCCAAGTATGAAGTAAATCCACTTACTAAAAAGGAAGTTATAACCAATGTTTAAGTTTTTGGATGGACTGACGGACGGTCAGTTAAAAAACTTAATGCCTCCCTTCCGGGGCAAAAAAAGAACATCTTTATGATATAAACTTTTTAAAAATGCTAAATCTATTCTATCCAATTATTATTGTGTTTTCATTAGTTTATATTTTCATTGACAATAAATGATATTCAGTACTATAAAATTCATATGTGGTACGCTTCATCCAAGAAAGTGTGTACGCTTGTCACAAGTTGTGCAGTGGTACGTTTCGTCCGACATTCAACAAATTTACTGCATCCGAAACAGTGCATATCCGATATAAACACTAATTTCTGACGCTTTTTTGTATTTCCTGATGTTTAATTAAAGAACATTACCTTAAAACCAAATACAGGATTGTTTCAGACTTCTTTATATATGAACGTTCGTTAAAACATCCAAAACGCTTGATCTTTCAAGAAAACCTTTATCAACTGTTAGATCTTTGCATCCTGGTAGCGTGTAATCTACAACACTGTGAAATATTGAAAGGTTAACTTACTATAAATGTGACAAGAGGTTCCATGCTCCTAATTTACAATCCCCTCGATGGTTATATTAATAGTTCACTCCGCCGCTTTCTTTATTCTTTATTCTTGAACGAAGCAGCAGCAGGTATTTGTTTTAATTTCTCGGCGATTTACAATATTTTTCTATCTTTTGGTATATAAAATCAAAAAGTGAATAGGTTACAGCAGCAGGAGCAAACTTGGTTAAAAAAATTCAACATGTGAGGTTATGAGGCTTTCCAGAAGTAGACAGGCCAGTCTAATTACTCGTAATTACTTGCTCCAGGGTAAAGTCCCGACCTCTCTATTTGAGTTTATTAATAGCCGGTGTCAGTTGCCCATATGACTGGGTTATCAGTCCAGCGCGTTACCACTGGACCGCTGAGCCAACTTGCTCTTTGTAAAGTGAAATATGTTGACTCCATTAAGTATCTGGGTGTAACCCTGTCTAGCACTTTCGATTGGTCCAAACATATAGACAGTATGTCAAGCAGGGCCACTAAAACATGTGGTTTCGTATGTCATAACCTTTAATTTGCCCCACTGGGGACAAGACTTATGGCATACAATCTTTAGACCCCATGTAGAGTATCCATCCCTAATGGAACCATAGCTTATACCAAGCAAAGTATAGAAAGGAATGAAAAGGTACAGTGCACAACCACAAGGTGGGCATGTAGAAGGTGGCCTAGATCAAGTTGTGTGGGTGATATGTTGACTGAATTAGACCTAGATAACCTTGAGCATAGATGAAAAGTTTCAAGTCTAAAATTCTTTAACAAGATATGTAATAACCTAGTTTGTTTTGATAAGGAGAGGTACTTGACCCCAGTTACTAGTAGGTCACTGCAAACCAGGCTTAGATATCCTTCCAAGTATCACATACCTTCTCCACACACAGACTGTTTCAAGGATACTTACTACCCTAGGTTAATACCGACTTAGATATCCTTCCAAGTATCACATACTTTCTCCTCACACAGACTGTTTCAAGGATACTTACTACAATAGGTTAATACCAGTATGGAATGGCCTGTCTGTGCCAGCACAGTAGGCTTCTTTAAGCAAGCTATCATGTCAATGTAATGTAGAAGACTTTGTACATATTACAAACTTTGTGAACTAAAGCCAAAAAACTGAAATGCCAAACACTGGCAAATCTCATAAGATCTCACATCTAATTAATAAGGTCTTGCAAAGTCTCTTCTGCTTTTGACCTCAGATAGCTCCATAACTGTTAATACATGTACATGTATTTAACCCTGAACATGCTGAAACTTTGTAATGGATTTGCCCAGCTTTGAATTTGGAACAGTCCATTCAAAGTTTAAGGGATTCAATATCAAAATACAAAAATGGAGCTACCAGCAGTATAGAGCCTGGTCAGACTGCACAGATGTGCAGTCTGGCCTGGCTCTATACTGGTGGCAAAGGCTAATCATTTTCGGTTCCAGCAGGTTCAGGGTTAAAAAATACATCATGCAGATAAGCACACACTTTACTTACTTTACCAAATCTGTATCACAATAAAAGTTTAATGCAAAGAAGAAAAGCCCCATGTTTAAAGGAATGTTTGAAATTTGTCAGTATATCTGCATCCTTTTATACTTAATCAGTATTTCTACAACACATTTAAAATTGTCCAAGTATTTTTTTCTTTTAATGCAGAAAATAACTGCAAAAATCTTGTAACAACTTTTCTTTTTGAGTAACATGTTGCAAAGATCATTCAGAAACAGTGGTTTAGTTTTCTGCTAAAAACATTAAATTGCTTTCAACAAGATGAAAGTATAGTCAGTTTGTGTCAGCTTTTGTTTGTGATATAAGTTCACTTATCATTAGTGGGAACAGAATTCTGATTTTTTAGTTTGACCACTCAGACATGGTTATTTCACTAGCCCCAGTGCAACAATATGACTTCAGTTTTCAGAAACTAAGTAAGACTCACTTTGCATTTAGAGGATAAAATTCCACTGGAAGATATCTGCTAACACTATTCAGTTCATTCAAACACTTCATTTATTTGCTTAAAAAATAGCACCTAGCTCCAATGATGCCCATAATTATGTAATTATATACTTTCTTTACTAAGAATATTTAATTTGTTACTATCATCCACTAAAGTCATTACAAGATGTTGTTTATTAAAGAATTGCTCTGTGTAGTGAAGAAACATTTGTGGAGGACAGTGTTTGAGAGGTAGAACAGCAGAGCCCTGATCTGGAGGCATCTGGTTTGAATCCCACTCTTAGCTTCTACATTCAATGCTTAATTGCAAGCATAGGCTTGACAAAAAAATGTGTTTTTTTTCACAAGGGTGACTTTCTCCTCAATATCTCATTGGTGTAATAACATAAGTGGTCTTTAGTCCCTGTTGGTATCTGTTCCTTTAATATTGACTTTATCTCAATTTCCACTGTAAACATAATATAGTCAAATCTTCTGTCATCTTGTGTGCCTAAACTTAGTGTTTTATTCTGCAAAATAATCTTCAGTCACACTTATTTCCTTTTCTACTCATTTAAACTTTATTTTTAATTTCTTGTTATTAATGATAATTCGGCCAGAATTTGCAAGAAGGGAATTCTTCTAGCAGTCTTCATAGAGTTTTATGAAAAGAACATCTCTAATAAGATTAATCAGTATTCTATCCAAAGCAACTGGAGATGTTGTTTATAGCCTCAATGCTGAAAAATCAAGATGTTGCATGGTGGACGACAGTCATATCCCAATTACAAACAAGAGATGTTTGTAAAACATATATGCCCCCTAGCGCCTTATCCCTAGACGCAGCCATGAAGTTTTCAGGAGCTGGGACCAAGCGTTCTATAGTTATTGATCAGAAACCATTTTGCTATTCAAGGACACTATGACCTTGACCTGGTGACCTGAAAATCTACAGTGTCATCTACTAGTCATGACCAACCTACAAACCAGGTCTGAGGAAAGTGGGTCCAAGGGTTCTCTAGATATTGATCGGAAACCAAAGTGTCTACCGACCGACCAACCAACATTTGCAAAACTATATTCCCCCATCATCTTTGATGGGTGGTGGGGGGAGCATAAAAAGCAGAGGAATTCATTTAGGAATATAAAAAGAGAAAACAAATACTTTCTCATTTTTAATTGGTAAAATTAAATGCTTCATTTAACATCAGAGCAAGTTATATTACAACCTTTTTCAGTGATATAGTGGTTATGCATTTGTGTAGTCTACTCAAATGGTTATATATCACATATAATTTTAGTGTATTGCATGAATATACTTCATCAGTTTATACACACAAACACATATATATGTTTCAACACATAAAAAAAATGCAAGTGTCTTACAACCATTGTTAGAATTGCAATTTGTATCTCAATTTGATGTAGTTACGAAAGAGTCAACATCTTGTAAATTGTTCAATGAGTTATGAAAATAAAACAGATAAAAAACAGGTGTTGGAATGTTTAAAAAAAACAGTAATGTTATAAAAACTGTTGAAATGTTTAATCCTTTCTAGGTAACCATAATCACAGAGCATTATATGTTGCTTATGATAAAAAAAGAAAAAAAAATCATATGGAAAAAATGAACGTCATTCAAATCTATATAAAGTAACCACTAAAATAAAAACCTGTCAAAGTTGAAAACCATGTTTTGAATTCTAATGACTGACAAGGACAATACACTTAAACAAGAATACAACCTGTTTACAAGGCAGGAGATATATGTCCATTATAAACAATTGTGCAATCTACCTGTACTGACAATTCACTTAAATTTACCTGTAAAATGGACAAAATAATATCATACAGTCTTTTTCTCAATAAATATATACATAGACTTTATAATAAAATGTGTTAATTTGTGGAATATGTATAAATATAACCAGTCAACTGTTTCATTTTTTTTAAGTACTCGAATTCTAAATTTGTTATTCATTGACATCTCTACAGTGGACTGGTTATATTTATACATGCTGAAAATATCATTATTTGACAACATGGTGTATTGTGTAAATTGCGTATTTTTAAAGGGAGATAATTCAAATTAGTAATAAGGCACAGCTTTATCTTGTTTTATTTAAAATATTTATGAAATGGTGAATTTATATATCATACTTGATTGTATTCCAAAACAATGGAGTATTACCAAGACATATTTCCTTTTTATGATATCACCTGTAACTAAATTTATGTTATGCGGACCATACTGCAGAATTCAGTCAGTCTATATGTTCTAGTTACATGTTAGCACACAGGAATTACTACATGATATAGACTGTAAAATAGAACTTAATTTGAGAATCGATTAACTAATTATTCATTGACATCCTTAGCTATTAAGGAATTACAATGTGTATATACAATGTTATTTCAACCCATTCCAAGCACAAACCAGAGATTCAAAAGAAAACATGACAATATAGCAAATATATGTGAATATAAAGAAGTCAGGCAAACAAATGCAAAGGCAAATGTCTAAAGAAAACTGGCACAACATTTTTTAAGCACAATTCATAATTACATAGCCAGCATAGATATAATATATAGATGTACTACAAATATCCACTAACATCAAACATGTCAAAAATCAATAACTGTATGTATTCAAATAAAATGATGACTAGTAAAATGGCAGTGAATAAAAGGAAAAAAAATATACATATCTGCTCTTAAATTAATAAAACACACTTTGTAAAAAAAGGACTAGAAATGACACAAGACACTTATTATAACACATAAATATGAATATTTATGTGAATGACCAATTTACCAACTGTATGACTTCCCATATAAGGGGGCTGTCAGACAATCTGTAGAATTCAACTATCTATCCAGACCACAAAAACAAGAAACACTTAGCAATCTTACACCATCATTTATACACTTTGTTTGATAGATGAAAATACACGTAAAATCTTAAAGCCATAAAACAGTAGAAATGTATTAAAAAAGAAGGCAGCTATAAATAACTTTATTGACTCTATCAGACTTTGACAAAGATTTGAAATTATAGCTCTGAGTGTTCATGTGTTGTTTTTTCTTCATCTACTTCCTCCTCAGTTTGTTTTGTTGTAACTTTCCCCTCATCTTTCTTGTTACTAGGGTGAGGGGTTTTTCCTTTCACTACATGATGGGGTTCTAGTCTTGAGTGTTCTGGCCTGTCATTATTTGTGTCATCACTTTCTTCTAGTTCTTCTTTAAAATGAAAAAAGAAAGAGATGTCAAGGAAATATTACCTTAACAGATCAGTGGTTAGGGCATTCACTCAAGGTTTAGAATGACCGAGGCTCAAACTCAGCTTCAGAAAAAAAATGTTTCCTTCGGTATCAGTAATAAAAAGTTAGTTGCTCTATCTCATAAACAAGTAGGTTCATTTTTAGTGGTGTCTCCAGAGTCAACTGAATTAAAGGTTTCTTCTTTTGCTCTTTTCAAGTGCTAAAACTAAAGTCTCATTAAAACTTTGCTTTGAACTCATTTACTCAAGATTACAAAAATTCTTCTTATCAGTTTAACACAGGAAAAGCAGAATTTAATAAAACAACAGTTCTCTAAATTCTTCACAAACATTAGGTAAAAGATTCTTTTCTAATTAGGTAGGACGGTTATTTTGACTACCAACTATACAGTGCAGTGTAGTGTAGTGTAACTAGTGTAGTGGTTACCCTTAATCACTCTTCTGGCTGGAAGAACTGCCTCAGTGGTAACAGACTTTAACTTCAACTACCTTTCTATAATTTTTAGCACTGGTCAGATTTGTTGCAAGAAATCTTAAAGCAGAAAATGGAAGTTCAAGATCCTGAGTCTATAAATGGATATCAAATCGGTATGTGTAAATTAAGCTTACTGTCAGGATATTCAGTTCGTGGGTCAAGTCGATTCAAACCAGACTCTCCAATATGTTTCTTCTCCCATTCTATTATGTCCAAGAATGGAAACCCTTTGCTCAATGGAGTCCATTCCTTCTCCATCAGCTTGGCTATAAAACAGATTATCATAATAATCCTGTACTAAACATTCTTAAAACACAACTGCCTATTTAATTTACTTCAGTCTCACCAGGCACGCAGGTATAACCTGTAACCACACTGGCATGAATATTTTATTGTCTGTCATAACCAAGACATAAACTTTTTCAATGGTGAAAGTTTTCTTGTTGGTGAAGCAAACAATCCATTTTTTTGAAGCAGTCAAATATGTTCTGTAATAAACTGAACCATTGGAACCTGGACTGTTCTGATTTATGCTTTGATTAAGCACAATCACCCCAGGCCTATTTAACCTACATCTATTTTCACAATGTCAGGTACAATTCTGCAAATCAAAGCAATGACAGCTTTAAGCAAGTTTTAGAAAAGTGTTGACAGAAAATTCACTCAGTTATAAGATACTTACTTGAAGGCTCTATAGTTCCTTTAACCACACTGGACAGCCAGTTTGTTACGGATGTTATGTCCATATCTGCTGTATCAAAGTTATACACCTCAGCCTGAAATAACAATACTTAAATTTTGTTTGTGTCCACATACTGAATCCCTAAGGGGTAACTGACATGAGTAATATATAAGGGATATACCATAGCTCATGCTTAAAAATAATGCCTCAAGTTCTTATAAATGTAACTTACCACTGCAGCATAAACTCTTTATGTTAAATCTCCATGCCTGTATTAACCCTTCTTCTGCTGGCGGCAACTATATTTGCCTTTGCGCCGGTGCAGACCAAGACCAGCCTGCACATCTGTGCAGTGTGATCATGGTCTGCACTATTCACCATTCAGTCAGTAAATTTTCAATAAAAAACTGTTTAATTTGAAAGATGGACAAGTCTATTTAAGATATTTAGCATGGTCAGGGTTAAACAGAGCATTATGACAATATGACCCTTCATTTGTTTACAACCCCCCCATCTCAATTAGGGTTTTACAAATTCAATTAAGTAAAAATTTGTAATGGTTGATCTGGTTCGATTTCAGCTAATGTTATAAATAAAAACACTGTTAGTGTCTAAATCTTTTTCTATAGTAATTTAACAAAGTGCTGCATGACTGAGAAATGGATATGAATGAATGGATATGAAACCATTATCAAAACAGAAACAATATTAAGTTGATGAAAGGTAAAGCTGTACGTGTTACCTTTTCAAATTTGACAAAGGATATGTGTGGGATTTCTTTATTAGGTGCATATAATTGCAAAATTCTGTAGCCAACACTAGACTTATCTGGACTGAAAGAAAATAATGAAAAAAAAACATAAATACCGTTGAGAACACAAGATCATTTCATATTTCTAGTATGTATACTGCTTTGACATGTAAGAATATGAAACCTAATTTAATAGAATATTGCTGAAAATTAGTTACCCTAATCAAACAAGGGGGAAAACAATGTCTGTACAATCCAACAGTTTATTCTGTCCTAAAGCCCACCAGCCACTTCTGCAAAACTTACCTAGGTAAGTAGGTGAAAAAGTTCTATGTGATAAAAGATAATTTTTCATATTCACCTTTTGATTTGTTCTTTGTGCCACCTAAATATACATGTCGATCAACTACTTTACATGGGATATTATTTTATATAGGAAGACAAAGATACGTACACTTGCATCATGCTGAAGGCGATGTTGTCGAACTTTTGAGTTTTCACGATGTCTCTGACGGTGTCTTCAGACTGTCTACAGCTCTCTGAACCATCCGTAAACAGTATCAACATTTCATTGAACTTCATGCGTAGCTCTGCAAACATCAGTGGTGTCAACACAGTCTGTAAAAGTGTTATACATTGTATTTGCCTTTTCTAGTTGTGAGGTCATCCAAGCTCATCTTAGTTTCACAAAAATGACTGTTTAACTTGAAACGCATTAAATAGAAATGCAACAAATTTATCAAGCTTGTCTTCATAACAACGATTTGTAAGGATAAAATGTTAAATAGATCGAAGACTAGAAAATGCTGGAGGTCTGTGGATGGGGATACAGTGATGAAAAGAATAAGAACATGAAGAGTGATATTTAGTGTGTGAAAAGACATGACTTGTGATTCCATAATTATCATAAAACTGCAAGGCCTGTCTGGAATTCAAGAGTATTACCATTTTACAAGAAATATTATGTGGCTTTCATTATTTTTTTTTACTGGTATAGGTTAAAAATTAAAATTTGGATATTTCTGAAGGTAGTTGTATTAACAACTTTATTGCAATAACCAAATCCTCCATTAGGAGACAGTTCAGTCTGATATGTCAAACAATCAAGGCCTTTAAAATATCCTACCAGTCTAGGCAACTTGTTGTTCTCAATAAATTTCTCGAGATTTTCCAATGTAAATTTGCTGTCAAATACAACTTGTGTCTGTACTTGGTCATGGTACTTTGCCAGGATCACTGCAGGTACTTTTGTGTTAAATTCTTTTGTTCTGAAACAACGAGTTAACTTTTTCATGAAAAAATGAAAACAATTTGTAAAATCATTTGAAGGGGTAATTTTCTATTTCTTTGTGAGATCTTTCTGGGTCACACTGTCCTAACTAGCAGTGAGTATCTTTGAGTAGAATTTGACAGAAAAAGTTATTCTTTATCCAGAGGAATTAAAACAGAAATGTTTGCCAAAGGGCACTTGTTACCAAGAAACATGAGAAAAAGTCTAAATAAACAAAAGATGTGAATGCATTATGCTTGCCATACACCATGCAGTTTCTTCACATTACAATTTTGTTTACAACGTCTTAAAGTACAAGTATTTTGTGATGGAATATTGTTTTGCAAGGAATGTAAGTCATAAGCAGTATAAGTACACCAGAGGGCGATAGTGGCATTATATTGCATACCTAGCATTATATTGCATACCTAGCATTATATTGCATACCTGAGTACCACTGATCTGAACAAGAGACCTAAGTTTATAACCAATCTGACTCAGTTTCAAACTTGGCCTTGAAATCATCAAAACAAGCATTTGGAATAAGTTTTATGAAGATTAGGGAAAAAAAGAGTACACAATATTTTCAGATGATATGAGATAGTGACCTAGTTTTTTTTAACCAAATATGACCCAGTCTTCTACACATCCAATCAATCATCATAACAAACATTTTGAAGTTTCATGAAGATCAGGCCTAAACATGACCTCTAAAGTGTTCATAGCACTTTTCACTGATTTGTGTTGGTGACCCAGTTTTTGACCTTAACAGACCTAGTTTCAAACATTATGAATATGTTTTGTAAAAATAGGGCCATAAAAAGTGGTTTCCGTGTTCACAATGTTTTTCTTTGAAAAGGGCTAGTGACATAGTTCTGGATCCAAAATGACCCAATAATTAGGACAAACATTCTGAACAAGTTTGATAAAGATTGGGTAAGAAAGGTGACCTCTTTATCGAGTGTTCACAAGGTTTTCCACTGATCTGAGTGACCAAGTTTTTAACTCAAAGTGACCTTGTTTAAATGTTTTCTAAGGGATAATAAAAACAAACATTCTGGGTAAGTTTCATGAAGACTGAGTAAAAGATATGGCCTCTAGAGGGTTCATAAGGTTTTCTTTTGAATTGGAGCTGCTGACCCAGTTGTTTTTACCTACCTGACCCAGTTTCAAACATACCATAGATATTATCAGGACAAACATTCTGACAAAGTTGGATAAAAAACAGGACCTCTAGTATGGTAACAAGGTTTTCCATTGATTTAAACTAGTGGCTTAGTCTTTGACCCAATGTTTTTTTTTGAGTTTACCATGAAAATATCTAGACTAACATTCTAAACAATTTGTTTTAAAAACCTCTAGTTAGTTCACAAGGGGTGGTGGCCTTGACTAGTTTTTAAACCCATGTAACCAAGTATCGAATGACCATCTAAGCAAACAATTTTAGCAAGTTCCTTTAGGATGGATTTAAAAATAAGGCATATTGCATTATTAACAAGCTAAAAATGTTGATGACAGGTGCAATAAAATTTTGATGAAATGTATTCATGGTTTATCCTACTTAAAAGTAAAACAGTTTGCAATATACAATTCATACAAGATGGACCAAGCCAAGTCTAAATAAACATTAAGGTACAAGTATATCTCAATTAAAAGATAAAATCTATCACACAGTTTTCTATGCAATACTAAAGCAGTATAGGTATTAGGTTGATATATATATACATCTTGCTGGCATCCTTGCTATCAGTATAAACAAACATAATCCTGTCTCTGGAATTGTCAACCAACTGTTGGAAGATTTCTTTTTCTGAAAGTAATGAAATTAATTAGCATCAAAATTATTCTGTTGTTTGTACAAGTATTCAAATTTAGGTGAAAATATTATGGTCAAATGTTTATGATCAGTATTACTAAACATCTGCACTAAATTCGGACCAATTCAATCTATTTCTTTTATCTGCCATCACCGACCTTTGTTTTGCTTGCATTAGGTAAAAGGTCATTGTCGGTTACCCCCGGTACATATTCCACACAACTTTATTATGTACCATGGGACATTTGACTGCAGATTATTTGTTTTCACAAATATTAATTAGCAAAGGGTAGTAACTCTTCATCCAATGAGATTCCACATTACAAATAGATATATACTCTTCAATGTGGACAGCAGACATAATGACATGTTAATTAAAATAGATGTATTTCCCTGGATTTGAACACAGCCCCAAAAGGCAAATTGTAACAAGTATTTTCACTGGCTGAGATTGCGCAATGGATACCTTTCGTAAAACAATGAAAGTAGGTGATGAATTATTCATGAGTACGAAATTTTATCAACCAATCGTCCCACGGTCAATAAATAGAGTGAAACAGAATGGACTGAACATGGGTTTCCGACGATGGTAAAAGGTTCTCTAACTCAGCTTATACAAAAAATGGTACAAAAACTAATGCATGGTGAACTGCCCAAGTCAAACATGCTGTCTTTGGGAAACTGATCATTTTCACAGTAATTTTTTCTATGTTTAATTTCAGATATTTTTTTGGATCAAGTCTTAATATAATGTCAACAACATCTGTCTTACCTTGTTTATCTCCCTTTTTAAACAGCCCAACTACTGTAGTATTTGTGATTTCTTTAAGAGTACTGTCCCCTGTTCCCATAAGGTACTGTAGAAGCTTTTCTCTGTCTGTCTCATACACAGGCAAGTTCATCTCTAATCTGATGATCAAAGCATGATTGACAAATGTGACCCAAATCATGTATATGGCAATAGGGCAATTTGACAAAATACTTAGAAATGTGTACATTTTCTAATGAAATTTGTACACTATAGGACACCAAATGTCTTTTCTAAACAATTTGAAGGAAAGAATAATACAGGAATGCTATCGATCTATAAAAGGAACACAAAGAGAGGTTGTCCTACTTTAAAGTTATTCATCTTCTGTATTTTCAGTTAAGGATATTTTAGGAAAGGTCAGTTGTGGTACAACTATGCTTTAGATCACTTTAAAATGGCACAAAACCACTGGTAGTAATCATCATAAGCAGTGAATATTAGTTGCAAATAAAATGACTGCCATCGAAGAAAAACTTAATCATAAACTGCAACTTAATTGCTCAATCTATACGTTTGTAACCTAACGAAAATTCAGACAACAACCTTGATGATAAATCTGACTGAACAGTAAAATGTTAAGTCTGACCTTCACAATATACAGACCCTAAATTTGTACATTTCTTTATTGAGCAAGTTTCAATTTTGTAAATTCTGTAAACAAATTTATTTATAGAATGTAAGAAAATGCCTCAATGTTTTCAAATTCATGCCTTAAAAGTATTCAAATTTAATATTTTTTGCACAACAAGTTTTATTAAAGGTAGCATTTAATTGTCTATAAAACTGTTAAGACAGAAGTGATGTGCTGTAAATTTTAACTGGTCTGATTCATTCATAAAAAGTCACATAATATCAAATCAGAGCTTTTTGCTTCATAAAAGGCAACACAAATTACCAAGTTATTTGCTTAGTAAACAAGTTTGTTTATAGAAGAAACTGTTTGTCTCAAGGTCTTACAGTTTAAGTGTAGAGAACATGGCCCTTGTGTCTTGTGGTCCCTTGTAGTCCCAGGCCTTTTCTCCTTTCCTATAGACTCTCAATGTTGGATATATAACAATGTCTTCCTTCTGACAAACATCTGTCCAATCGTAACAGTTTACACGAGCAATTTTCAATGTTGTCTGCTTTCCCAGCATTTCTACTGCTTCACCAAACATTCTCAGATTGCCCATGCTGACTGCATCAACTGAAAAACAACAACAAGTTTCAGGAAATAAATATGATTATATAAAAAATTGTTTTTAATCATTGCTGAATTATGTAGAAGTATGTCTAGAGTCAGGCACAGAAAATTAATTCTGTAATCACTCAACCTGATTGAATAATGTACATGACTTACTGAAAGATGCATTGACAGACATATATATATATAAATATATATAGTTATTTTACAATGTTTCATGACACTAGTTACAAAGTAAGTAGAAAGAGATGACAACACACTTACAAGGGAAGTACAATATAATTACAGCTGTTTCCTGTTCTTCAACAACCTTTTTGAATGTTTTATCTGTGAGTGCAGGAACCAGACTAAGCTGCATCTCTATTTTTTGCAATCTCATTTCTGCATCTGCTACAGCATCATCCTGCCTTAATGCTGAAAGTTGGATATTCGATTTTATTCCTGTCAGTACAAGTTGCCCATTTAACAGGTGGCCCAGTAAGAGTCTTTAATGCCAATACAAGACACACATGAGGTGACCTGTTTCTTTTCTATTAAAAGGAAGATCACATCTGAAAGACTAACAGCAGTGGTTGAGTTGGTTAGAACCTGTGAGCTCTGGGTTATCAGTCTAGAACATTATCTTAAGATCAGTCAAGCTTCTTAACCAATATCATCCAACAATGAAGACTACCTTTTCCACTACTTTCTTCTGAGTGTTCTCAATACTTTGGAAAACTGTTTAATCTATCTACCCAAAATTCAAGTTGTTCTGGTTGGTATTCATTCAAGAGGAGAGTGACCCAGAAAATTCTTAAACAACAAACTTTAATGTAACTGATGGAAAAATAATCATCACAGAAATTGGATTCAGTCAAATTATATGTAAACATTAGGCAATGTACCTCACTCTGCAACTCATGGACTTATTCTGTAAGTCATTACCTTTTAGCAACTCTTCTTCACTACCCCTCGGCACATCTGGTTCTTCTTCATGGCCCACTTGTTCAGCTGGTTCTTCTTCCTGGTCTGTCTGCTTAGCTGGTTCCTCTTCCTTACTCTTTTCATCCTCTGGCTCTTCTATTTTAAGACCCAGGGTCTCAGACAAGAAAACGAGTATATGTGGAGCTGATACATCTTCTTCCATAAACTTTTCTTTGCTCTAAAAAAAAACAACAAATAAAATGCACACATTATCTTTAAAATGAAAAATAATAATTTCAAGAAACACATCTGTTGATAAATGTTCCCTTAAGGTATAAACCAAGTGTGCATTTGTGCTAAATGGCTATCCACCCAAAAATGGTACAACAACAACTCTGTATATAATTTAGTATTAATTCATTTGGTTTACTTAGAATTTTTTACTAAGACCTTGACATTATATATTGATTCATTCAATACCATTCATCTTTACATGACTTTGAGGAAAAGCGAATACTCAATATTGTGAAACTAGATGATACCATGGACCTGAATAGTCTTAACTTTCTGGGTCACCTTCACCTGTATAAGTTCAAGGTCACAGAGATTTAATTAAAGCACTCAAGGACAATGGCCTTAAAGACGATCATTCTCCTAAATGGAATTGTCAGCAAAATGTCATTTCTATGTCTCATTCTATAACTAAGACCTATTATTAGTAATACTGAGACTGAAATGAGCTTGAACCCTAAATATCTCTGAAGAGCTTTTGAAATCTTATTTATTAACATTTCATTCATAACCAAACAGAAAAATCATATATCTATAAATGTGAGCTAAACTAGTTTACACTTATGTAACTAAGATTTTTAAATCAACTGTAGACAAACACTTTTTCAGATTTTATTTACAACATCTTTAAATGATGTCAACTAAGAGTCAAGACAAAGTGAGATGCGATGGGGGTCCATAACACATACACTGTACACACAATAATCCCTACAAACCTTCTTTCGTTTCTGGACACTAAATGCTGGAAGTTTTCCACTGTATGAGTATATAGCTTTTGCTTCATTCTGATCCCTTGAAACAGGAAACAAAACATGCAAACATTTGAATAACTACAAAGCTTAACAAAAAAGCCTGCAAAATGAGCAGTCAGTGACTTTATACTGTAGTGTTGAAAGACTGCCAGAGTTTATTGTGTATTTACTTATCATAGGAGAGATGGAGCATGATCAGCAAAGGACACAAACAATGAATATGATCTAGATTCCTTTTTCATGAGATGCTTTGGTTATTTACCCATATTTTCCAGTCTTTTTTTTATTCAAGCAGATATACAATAACATCAATTTCTGTAGCTAAAATAGGAACAGTATTATAAGCTGTATGCTACTGCATATGACATCACACTTTTGATATCTGGACAGACAAATTACCAGACAGAATTGACAATCTAGAGAGCTTTATTCTAATTACAGAATAAAAGATTGAACTTGTGTTCAGCTTTTTCCCAATTTTACACTGAATTTATTTAGTCAAAATATTTATGAAGGTTTAGAAAATGACAGACAGTATGATTATTACAAGCATACTCTGGTATAAAATATCTTATCACACCTACATGTTTACTAACAAAATCCACACAGAACCAGCATGATACTGTAAAAGGACAGTGGCTTCCTGGTACATCTGGTCTTTTGAAGCAGCATCATAGTAGAATCTCACAACTGGCAAGTCATACGATGAGAACGGATTGTCTAGACCATCACCAGGTATGTCATACTGAAAACAAACAAGAGGGCCATGATGGCCTAAAAATGCTCACCTGAGTATAACTGCTAAGGACAAGTGCCATGTAATGGATTTATCATCAAAATAAAAAAGAATGAACTAAACAAGGGGAACTAGGCAATACATTTTTTTCCAAGAAGTATTCGTCTGAAGAATGGTCTACCTGTATCCTTACAAGCTAGTCCCACCGAGTTGTGGAGGTTACGTACCATGGAGTTTAAGTATCAGGAGTTTACGAACCATTTCTGGAGGTTATGTACAACATATATGTTTTGAAAGTTATGTACTGTTCAATATTAATATAATATACATATGGCAAAATTTTCCTTTATCTATGTATAATTAAGTTTTATTTACATATAATTATCACATATGAATTCGACAATGAGTTGTCAAACAAATCAAAAACAAATTACAAACTTGTGACATATGACTGAATTTAATAATAATTGTGCAACAAACATCTATACCTGACATTTTTCACACCTTTAAGGCAACACCTTACCTGTATGGTACATAACCTCTTATTTATATAAGTGGTACGTAACCTCAAATAATGGTACATTTATGTAGTGGTACATAAACTCCATGGTACATAACCTCCAGTTTCTGTCCCAGCTTGGACCTTTTTACTGGGCAGCTGCATCCTTTCTACCAATTCTAAGCCAGTATTGTTTTAATCTTTTTATCTCTGTCTTGAAGTTTTCTTATAACTTGCTTTTATCTATTAAATTGCACCTAATATATATGTTGTAACAGCTATTCCCAGACAAAGCGCCTGCTTAGTGTGATCGTTGAACGATCCTGAAGCAGTAAAATGTAGATGTAGATGAATGCTCCCCACCAAATGTCTGAAGTCTCAGCCTTATGGCTTCTGACAATGACATTTTTGTCTATATGTTTATGTAAAACACTGTGTCCCCTGTGTATAGCCAAAAGTGACCCCTAGGGCAGTTTAAATATTCTTTATACAGGTCTATTAGGATGTGCTTCATGCAAAATTACAGATATCTGTGCTTTATTGTTACGAAGAAATAGCTGCATAAATACCTATACATTTCTATGCTACACAAGTGACCCTTGAGGTGAAGCCAATAATTACTACTGAAACATAACTTTAAGAAACTAGTAAGAGCACCTTTAGATAATCCTTCTCACCTAATCCCAACTCTTACATTGTAGCTTTATGATTTCTGATAAGAAGATTTTTATATTGGTAGCAGTCCACTAGGCATGCTTCAAATGAAATTTCAGAAGTCTCAGGCTTATGACTTCTGACAACGAAATTTTTTTAAAAGTTTGTCTATATAAGTCTATGTAAAAACATCTGACTCCTGCAGCTGAATCAAGAATGACCTCAGGGGCAAAGTTTGAAAACTGCTAAGATTCCCTACACAATCTCATGTGCAAAATTGTAGATATGTGGGCTTTAAAGTTTCTTACAAGAAGAATTTCATAAGAATTTCAAAGACTTTTCCTGTATATTTCTTAGTAAAAAAACCCATTGGACAGGGCAAAAAGTGACCCCTGGGATATTACATTGTATTTCAATTAACTTGGTAAGGGTATATTACACAATGCTGCTTACCAAATAACAGAAAACTGAGCCTAATGCTTTCTGACAAGAAGATTTTCTGACAAAAAGAGTTTACCTATATGTTACAACTTCTGACCTTGTAAGGCAGAGCCAAAAAATAAACACAAAAGACAGAGTTTGGACAATCTTGGTAAAGGTCTTCTTGATGTTTTGTGCAAACTCTTGGTCTTGTGGTTTCATACATGTAAAATATTCTTTTTAACACAAGAATTTTACATAATTTTCTATACATTTCTATGTAAAACATGATTCCTTGTTTGGGACCAACAGATATCTTACTTGCTCTCTTGGTATTATTGTATATACTAAGGACCACTAGGCAATGGTACATGTCAAATGTCAGAGGTCTGGGCCTAGTGGTTTCAGACCAGAAGATTTTTAAAGTATTTCATTCTTGTTGCCATAGCAAGTAGATTTCTTCTAGAATGGAATACTGTGAATAATTTTGCAAGAACATCCCTGCTAAGTTTCATCAACAATGACCAAGTGGTGAAGGAGAATATATTGTTAAAAGTGAAAAGTTGACAATGGACAAAAGGCCATACAGTGATCAGAAAAGCTCACACTGAGTCCATTGTGCTCAGGTGAGATAACAATGGCATGTTGCAAAAAGTAAATTCTGCACAAATTTCAACACTTTCATTTATCAATAAACAAAAACACTGTATTTTAACTTGACACCTCATCTTGTAAATGTATCTTTTCACAGGTATAGGATAATTTGTCTAGAAGTTTTTTAATTCTTAAATTGACTCACCATCTTTGGTTTTAGAAGACTCTCAACAAATTTGGCAAGATGACAGTTACTGAACTCTCCTTTGTGTTTTATGCTCATGAAACTCTTATCTTTTGCCCACATCCACCAGACAGTAGACACTTTTTTCATTTTAGCACCCAGTTTACTGCAAAGAAAATGGTGACACAAAGATTTTTAAAGTTCCATATTAAAGTACTTTAAAACAAAGAAGGTTTTATTTATAGCTGCAGCTATTTCTTAAAGGGACATACCTTAAAGGGACATACATTAAAGAGATATACCGGTACCTTAGGACATGTCTTAAAGGGACATACATTAAAGCGACATACCTTAAAAGGACATACATTAAAGCGACATAACTTAAAGGGACATACCTTAGGACATACCTTAAAGGGACATACCTTATGAGATACCTTAAAGGGACATACATTAAATGGACATACCTTAAAGGGACATACCTTATGACATACCTTAAAGGGACATACCTTATGACATACCTTAAATGGCATACCTTTTGATACCTTAAAGGGACATACCTTATGACATACCTTAAATGGACATAACTTAAAGGGACATACCTTAGGACATACCTTATGACATACCTTAAATGGACATAACTTAAAGGGACATACCTTAGGACATACCTTAAAGGGACATACTTAAAGGGACATAACTTAAAGGGACATACCTTAAAAGGACATACCTTGTGAGATACCTTAAAGGGACATACATTAAATGGACATACATTAAAGGGACATACCTTAAAATCAACTTTACTGGTTCATTCTCTATAAAGAGAATATAAATGATAAAGTGAAGAAGAACTTGATAATGTTTAAAACATTTTTCTTTCGGGCATGCAGATACCAAGAAACTGCTCATATTATTTTGTAAAAAATACTATCTGCATAAAAATTGTAGAACAAAAACTGTCAGTAAAAAAAGAACAAATAGAATTAATATGTTCACTTTATCTGCTGTACTTAGAATTTTCAACTGAATAATGATACATTCAATATCATTCTAATTTATATGATTGTAGGGTATGTCTCTTTAAATCATTACTGCTATTTTTAACCCTGTGCAGTCTGATCATGGTCTGCACTATTCGCCATTCAGTCAGTAAATTTTCAGTAAGCACCCCTGTTAAGAATTAATGGATCCTTCCAACTTGAAAGATGGACAGTTAAGATATTTAGCAGGCTAATGGTTAAGTAAAATAAATGCATGAATTTTCATAGCAATTCACCTTCCACATTTGTATTTTTTATTAATTTATATTATAATTTTCTCCTTGCTTTGCTTCAAGATAAAAAAAAATAAACAGGACAACTTGTACATACATGTATTATTCATATCTTTTCAGTTTTAACTTCTAAACATGAAGTTCTAGTAAAGTTTGTTACAATTTCAAAATTGATCTCTATTTACTAAAATGAAAATGAATCATTTCTTATTTAACAGAACACTGTTATTCATTATGCCATTGTAATTACCATAATTGAGAGAATTTTTAAAAAATTACTGGTTAGGCACTCTGGAAAAAATAAGAATGTATATATACCCAAAAACTCTGAGTGCTTTCCAGTCAGTAGAAATTGCAAACTGTAGCTTGTCCTTGTATTCATACGCCATTTCAAGAAAGACAAGATGGTCTGAAAATATAACCCTGAGCATACAATGTGACGATCGACAAAAACAGAACTGAACTTGATATAATATGAAACTTTTATAAAGTTTCAAATATTTTTTTGTGCCTGTGATGTTTGATTTGTTTGAAATAGCAAAGCCAGGCCACTGCCTACATTTATTACACAAACCACTAGTTAATAACTTCTTGCCCCAACAAAGTTGCTGCTAACAAACTGTTCTGACCCTGAATATCATCTATAGACTGGGTAGACTACAATAAAACTTCATTAACTCAAGCATCAGTAACTCAAGAACCCAAGGTAACTCCATATCTCTCCTTCTTCTCTTGTTTTTAGCACATTTCAATTCAGGCATATGTTTTCAAATTACATGACTAAGTCCCCAAATATTTATTTATACAGGCTAGAAACCCCTTTAGCAGTCAGTACCACTGTCAGAAAACTACAAAACAATGCTTTCATCTTGTCCTCTAATTTACCTTTTAATTTCTCTGTTTGCTATCTTCCCTTATCATTCATTTTGGCTACTGGTTTCTTGATACAGGAAATTAAAAAGTATGAAGTTTAAGCAACTGACTCATAGATGGGTTGACAATGCATAAAAAAGAAAATGTTTATACATATAAAAATTCTGGTTGTAGTTGTGAAGAACATATCTAAACTAAGAGACTGTCTTATTTTCGCTACAGAAACAATTCATAATATAAAGATTCTCACACTTACTTGGTAAAAAATTTACCCCATCAGTCATGGGGTAGATACCTTTGTTTATATTGTTAATTTTTGAAAACTGTAAAGAACATTCTATAGTGGCTCAGTGATGTAGGTTGCTAGTCCTTATTTAACTGACCTGAAGGGCATGGGTTCAAATCCTGTTGAAATCAAATTCTTTTTTCTTCAGTTTTCGTAATGTATAGAAGCATAACATTATGTTTTTTTTTCATAGTATATTAACTTCTCTTTAATTTGAAAGAAAAACTATTATAAGCTAAATTCTGTGAGTCAGTCGCTTTAACTTGAACAATTACAAATATGGTATCTATTCTTTCTGGTAATCACTGCTACAATAACAATATCTTATTTCCCTGTTACCTAAGGTACCAATAGCTGTCAAATACGCAAACACCAAGTCCTTCTTTCCAGCAATGTTTCCAAGAAATCTACCTACTTCATTTTCATTTCGCAATAAGGGAACATCTTGCAGCAGAGCCAGTCTGCAAAAAGTTCAAACTAACTCTGTAATGTTTTTTCTTAACAAGCTCTTCAATCAATTATAAGATTTTCAAGAGGGATGGTGCTCTTAGAATTACAATTCAAGCAAAATTTGCAGATTTAGAGTTTAAGATATGTGACAATTACCATCTGCATTTCATCAAAACAGGTCTTCAAAGCTCCTTGCAAGCACATACTACAGTTAGTCCAGTTTTGAAATCTTTCTTGGAAATTATGTAAATGAGCTATGAATAAAATATTCAATCCACTATCTATTTCTGATCTAACAATTATTTGTTTTTCATAAGTTCCATAAGTAAACTTACTGTAAAATGTATGCTACAATGGAGTTGACATCAAACAAATCGGAAAGTTTTAAAAACTCTATTTCATTGCCAGCCCTGAAAATAAGATATTTTTTTTAAAACAGAAAATGTATTTTTGAACAGGATTTGCACATCAACAATCAACTTAGAACATTTCAAACTTTTACTGGCTTGTATCAAAGTTCAACCCTGATCTCTTTGTCTTACATGTATATGAAGTAAAAAAGATGCAATAACTTACACCCCATTTAATGAGCATTTTAAATTAATGGTTCGTGCATTAAAGTAAGACAATGTACATGGTTTGCTGGAATAAGAAAATGTGTTATACAGGGGTTTCATTAAGAGGCGGGAGGTGGTGAATGCCCCCTGCTATCTTGAGATCTTCCCCACCCCCACCCTGGCTACTTTTCTTGAAATCAGGCTTCTTTTATAACAAACTGGCAGCAAATCCCCGCCTACATTTCATGTATTCCCACCAACTCAAAAACTGAATGAAACCCCTAGTTATATATTTATAGTTTTGCCAAACTGTGGTTTACTAGTTGTTGTGCCATTCTAGACTGAAACTTAGGGAATTAAAGGTTTGCTCCCTGGTACTTCAAACAATGTATCCATCACACAGGATCTTTCTGATCTGACCATAAACAAAGGTCCCATGTAATTATTTGTACTGGTGACAAACACTTAGCATGTAACATTATCTTGCATTATTCTATTAGCATCAAACTCCTAAAGTTACTAAACTTTTCAGTTTTTAATGTTACAAATTTACCCAGAACTGGTTACTGGTGTACCTGAAAGCATGAATTCCATTTTCCACACCAACCAGCTTACATAAGTGAACATCTTTGCTAGACTCCTCTGAACAGTTACACTGAAATATAACAAAAAAATATGTAAATGTATTTCACCTAACCTTATAATTCCACCCTTTTTGTCATATGCCAAAAGGCATAACAACACCAAAAGCATTTAAAATCTTCATATATTTTTCTAGCCTTTCATGTTAACAACTTATTTTAGCAAATGTTACTTTGCAATTTAGCTGGTCCATTCAAAACTTGTCTGAAAGGCATTGACAAGCTTACTTTGCAATTTAGCTGATCCATTCAAAACTTGTCTGAAAGGCATTGACAAGCTTACTCTGCAATTTAGCTGATCCATTCAAAACTTGTCTGAAAAGCATTGACAAGCTTACTTAGCAATTTAGCTGATCCATTCAAAACTTGTCTGAAAAGCATTGACAAGCTTATACTTTGCAATTTAGCTGATCCATTCAAAGCTTGTCTGAAAGGCACTGACAAGCTTACTTCGCAATTTAGCTAATCCATTCAAAACTTGTTTAAAAGGCATTGACAAGCTTACTTTGCAATTTAGCTGATCCATTCAAAACTTGTCTGAAAAGCATGACAAGCTTATACTTCGCAATTTAGCTGATCCATTCAGAACTTGTCTGAAAGGCATTGAAAGAGCTTTGGACTGGGTCATAATATAGATCACGGAGTATATTTTATCTGTATTTGAACACTTACATATCCAAGTGTGACTCCATAATTATCTAAACTCTCAGCTGCATCATCATAATCTTGGAAGAAAAACTTCAGGTTTTTCAAATCTGAAATATTAAAAAAACAGAAGTTTATCTCTCTCATACATTTTTGTAGTTTTAATTTTCGAAATATCTCTTTCTGTTAGTACTTTTTTATACATCTTTTAAGCATAATAATCAAAAGCCCAGGATGGTCTGGCAAAATAACAAGAGCCATGTTACACATGGTTAATCCCCCCACCGGGAAGAAGCTACCTGAAGGTTGTACTTTCAAACACTCAATGTAATAATGTTTGAACAAAATCCCACAAAAAATAGGCAAGGTAGAGTTATTGTTCTTGCAAACTGCACTTCCTACCAATGTGCTATGTCAGTGTATTAAGTTTGAAGAAAATCACTCAAGCACTTTTGGAGTTATGCTTTGGACAAAGTTTTTCAATTAAATCTGATAAAGGGGAATAATTCTAAAAGTAGGCAAGGTAGAGTTATTATTCTTACACACTGCACCTCCTCCAAATGTGCTCGTTCAGTATGTGAAGTTTGAAGAAAATCACTCAAGTACTTTTGGAGTTATGCCCCAGACAAAACTGGAATGGAAGCACGCACAGACGGACAGAGACCATTTCTAATATCCCCTCCGCCTTTGGCCGGGGGATAATAAGTTCAAGAATTCAAGAATTAGATATACATGTATATGCTGGGATTTTTAAAATGTAAACAAGTAATTCTGATAAAGGGGAATAACTCTAAAAAATAGGCAAGGTAGAGTTATTGGACTTGCACACTGCACTACCTACCAATGTGCTCTGTCAGTATACGAAATTTGAATAAAATCCCTCAAGTAGTTTTGGAGTTATGCTCCGGACAAAATTTATCAAGTAATTCTGATAAAGGGGAATAACTCTAAAAATAGGCAAGGTAGAGTTATTGTTCTTGCACACTGCACTACCTACCAATGTGCTCTGTCAGTGTATGAAGTTTGAATAAAATCCCTCAAGTAGTTTTAGAGTTATGCTCTGGACAAAATTTATCAAGTAATTCTGATAAAGGGGAATAACTCTAAAAATAGGCAAGGTAGAGTTATTGGACTTGCACACTGCACTACCTACCAATGTGCTCTATCAGTGTATGAAGTTTGAATAAAATCCCTCAAGTAGTTTTGGAGTTATGCTCCGGACAAAATTTATCAAGTAATTCTGATAAAGGGGAATAACTCTAAAAATAGGCAAGGTAGAGTTATTGGACTTGCACACTACACTACCTACCAATGTGCTCTGTCAGTGTATGAAGTTTGAATAAAATCCCTCTAGCATTTTTGGAGTTATGCTCCGGACAAAATTTATCAAGCAAATTTGATAAAGCGGAATAACTCTAAAAAACGGCAAGGTAGAGTTATTGCATTTGCACATTGCGCTACCTACCAATGTGTTCTGTCAGTGTATGAAGTTTGAATAAAATCCCTCTAGCAGTTTTGGAGTTATGCTCCGGACAAAATTGTTTCGGACGGACACACAGACGCACGAAGGGCATTTCATATATCCCCTCCGCCTTTGGCGGGGGGATAAATAAAAAAAGTTTGTTAACACTATAGCATCTATCTTGATCATCGCCTGAGCAACACAACAGTTTCATTTTTCAGACTGAACTATCTCTTTCATTAGGCTAAATACTCTGAAAACTGATTTAAAATAGGCTGTTTTTACAACTGGACTGTTAAAGAATTGAGTGAAACTGGGAGATAAGCTTACTTAAGATAAATAAAGTGAAACAGTCAAAGCATGTAACATTGTCGGACACACATAGTACATATATACCAGTACCCACAAATCACTACATGGACTGATAAGTGGAGGGTAGCAGAATGGTTATGAAGTGGGTATCCAATAATAACCACGTAAAGACTATTGACTACAACTAATTTTGATTCTGTAAGAAAGTTCACATGTGTCTGAATTACCTGTCTTGTAGAAATATATGGCTCGTACATTACTACTTTGTATAAAGCTGCTGACTGCCTTCTCACTTTGCAACTCTATTACTTTGTCAGTTTTAAAAGATGCCTTCAAGCCATGGCAAACTGCTGTCATTGCTAAAATGAGCAAACCTACCCTCATCATTACCTGAGAAATAAATAAAGGAAAGACTTTAACATATTACTGTCTATTAAATTACTGTTGAGAAATTTCTAAAATAGGAAGAAATGTGTCCAGAGGACATGGGTGCCCCCACTTTGGTGTTTTTTCAAGAGCATGTGGCATAAGAAAGAAAGGGCAATAATTGTAATACAAAAAATACCCAGAAAAATTACTGAATTACCATCTGCAGCTCATATGCTCATAAAAGTTGTTTCATCAGGAAATCCACCAATACTGAAAAAGAAGTTGCACGCATAATACCATATACTGGTAAAAACAAACCCATCAATTCATCTGCAGCTTAAACCTTTTCCAAATGGAAATTCCCTCCTGTATGTCCATCTATATGTGAAGATGGTTACCATTTCCGTAAGTCTAAAGAATTTCCTCTGAAAGATGCATGAAGACTAGGACAAAAGTTTTTTTTAATACCTTACAAACGTGTATAATTCTGGTAAAGATATGTCTAAAAAAAATTCCTTCCTTAACCAACATCTACAGTCACACAAAGGTTGTTTGTCTGTGAAATTTTAAAGGAAATTCTCTTAAAGATGAATGAGTAGTTTGACACACAAGTTTTTTTTCTACACCCCATATACATGTAGAGAAAAATATAAAGTCCCATAACTCTGATAAACTAGACACAACAAAAATTTCTTCCTTTACAACCATCTACACACTATAGCTGTTACACTTTGAAAGTCTTAATGAAATCCTCAAATAGGTGATTAAGAAGTTCAACAATCAACACATAAGATTTTCTCTATAGTCCATATAGTAAAATATACAAAGGTCCGTAACTCTGGTAAAGCTAGTCGCAACAAAAATCCCTTCCTTTAAGACCATCTACACACCTGGGCTATCAATCTGTGAAAGATTAATGAGGAGTTAGAAATTCAAGATTTTGGGATGTACTGATTGATGTATGTATGGACATATGGACAAGAGAAAGGCTACAAAGCAGGGCATTTAATGTGGATGCAGTCAGACACCTCTGTGAAGTACATGGTCCTGTAATAAAGGCAGCATCTTTTTTTCTCTGACTTTTTCGTTATAAGAAAATGATTAAGATTAATTCACTAGGCCAGGACTATTTTTCAAAAGAAAAACTCAGTGATCACTTAAAAAAAAAATGAAGAAAAAAATACTATGCACTGCAGTCCTGCATGAAATAAAAAGTATTGGGTATCTATCAGCAGCATCTCATATAAGTCCAACTAATTTTTTTTCGTATTTCTGACCCAAAACGAAAGTATTTCAGAATTTGCTCAAGACATCATTTAAATCATCTTGTCTAAAACTCACTGTATGTATCCTGATCTATACTGCATTGATTCATGTGATAAACCCCAGACTACTAGGCTACCAGACACATATGGGGGAATATCTCAGCAAAGAAAGATGCTCACTTGGCCTCACTCTACAAATTTTGGCATCTTTAAAATCTTACATGTCTATTCTTGATGTTCTTTATTTTTTTTTTTTTTTTTTTTTTTTTTTTTTTTAAACAAGTACAGTACATCTTGTTTTCAAAGATGAAATCAAGAACCTATATTTACAGAGTTATTGCTCTTGATTATGACCGTGATTTTTATAACCCTAAAAACTTTAAAAGTAAATAAATTAAAAATAATAACCTCCAAACTGATTATCATATTTTATAGATATCCACTGCAATAAAGTATTAATACTTCTCGACATCCTGGTTGTGTGAAATTTACAATGCTGTGATAAAGTTGTGTGATCTACGCGACATTCCGTTTTGTTCCGAAAATGAACGGAATTTAGTTTTGGTTTTACGGTATTCTCCGGCGACGTTCGTTAGTTGATAGAAACCAAAATGGCTGACAGTGACAAATGCTTGGCGTAAAAGAATGAAGACTTTGAGATAGTGTTTTGTAAATACTATGGGAGTGTGCGGTGAGCAACTGTCGTTTTATGATTGATATAGGCTTCAACCTGCATATGGCGAAAACCTTTTTGTTAAACTTGATATTGTAGGACATTATGCGGCTTCGAATGCTTTCACAAGTCCCAGCTTGTTGATATTTTCAATACCAGTATTTGACTATTATGTGCTGTCTGTTATCTTCAAAAGGTTGTCTCTCGAAAGTTACAGTTAATTGTTGTGTTTTAATTTCAAAATGTTCTGATATTGTCTTTCCGAAGTCTCACTGGAAACAATAGTGTGAACAAGCGCTGAGGTGAACAAGGACAAAGACGATGTTAACCACATTAAGAGACAGTGTGAACCACTTAATTTCACTATGATGCTGACACAGAGTGCTGGTTAAAAAATAGCTTTAGTATAGTCAGTACCAGTTGCCCATATGACTGTCACCCCCTGCAAAGATTATTTATTTTAGGTTGTGGATGATAGGTGCCCACCCGCTTAGCTCAATAGGTAGAGCACTGGATTAGTAATCCATGGGTTGATGGTTCGACCCCTGGGCAGGGCAAAATTTCTCCTTGACAATTGATCTCAGCCATTGTGTCTAATGTTCATTGTCTCTCACCGCTGATTCAAAGTAGATCATGTGGGAACAGTAGTTAGTCATTTGCAGAGAAATTGGTAATTACTGGTTAGTTGTCCAGGAAAAACGGTTACGTGGACTGACCGCCGAGATATAACCTAGATGTTGAAATCGGCGTTAAACCCCAAAAAAACAACATAGTGCATGATATCATACAGAAAGCATCCCATACCAGAGACACCCCTGGTTCAATGTATATTATTGATACATGGGTCCTTGGTTTAATGTCTCATCTGAAAGACAATCAGTAATGTAAGTGGAGGAGCAGGAAATCTAACTTGCGACACCCAGATTACCAGTCCAGGGCGTTACCAGTGGACTACTCTTCACAGTGTATGCTTTGCTACAAAGAATGGCCCCTTGTTTATATTGCATGTCCCTTGCTATTTGCAACACTGCCATTGTGTGTGTCCAGCTGATAATTATCTTATACATTAAATTACAAATGAACACTAATGAAAGTTTATTAAAAGTGTATAATAGATTCATACATCTTTTACAGCTATGATGTAATTTTATTTAAATCATTTATATATTCAAAAAATGCATTAATATGAGAAATATATTTTAATTTTTAAGAGTTTTAGATGTGGTTTACATCAGTTCAGAATGGTTCACATTGTTTGAAGTGGTTTACATCTTCCATAGTTCACATCATGTTTTAACTGTCAAATTCAATGCTATTGAATACAGTAGTCAGAATTTAATATCTTGTTCAACATTATTAATCAATTATTATGATTATGATCTAACATCAGGTTGTTACAAACACAATGCATGCTTTGCTCCCTTAATTTCCAGTGACTCAGTCTCAGGCATATAGATGCTATGTCATCTCTCTTCTCTAAGATTTATTATGGGCTGGTGCTTTCCCAGTAGATTACTACTTGACCCCTCTGTCGCAGCATAACATGTAAGCCATTCATTGACTTACTGAGCTATAGGTAGGTTACTAGAAAAACCAGATTAAGAATTCAGTATTGCTTAAAACATGTAATTGGGAGGACTTTATCACATCCATACACTTAGTTCATGCATCAATGATAGGTAGTAAGAATACAAAAAAGATAAGATATGATATTTTATCTTACATAGAAAAGTATTTCTATCTCATATACCAAAATAAAATTGCCAAACTCTACATAATTTTGTACATTAGACATTGTTTATTATGAACCAGATTCAGTCAGACAGAAATGTTAAGAAACATACAAAATGAAGAACAACTGATTGGCCCCTAAAAGTAAAGTTTTTAAAATAAAATAGTGTTACAAAACATGTTTAAGAACACTTTTTAATCTTGAGTAAACTGGAAATCATTTGGTGTCATCATTGCCTTAATTTTCTAAGTTAAACACATTTATTTGATAATTATTGCATATTTCACTTGAAACAAGATGGAAATCCAAGTGCACACAGGAAAAGACACATGAAACAGTTGCAATTTTGTTAAGGCCTTATTTAGTAGATATATTTAGGTTGACCCGTGAAAATTATTGTTAGACCCTGAGAAATATAAGTTTGAATATTTTGACTGAAGAGTACATCATTGACTAAAGAGTTTCAGTCTGTTGAACCCCCTGGGTGTGATTTATTTATTTTTCTATGAAATAAACTGTTAGATAAAAATATTGCACGAAAAAGTACCACAGCATTGTCAGATTCTGTTTTTAGAGCCATTTTAGCATAGTGATTTGTTTCTGTTCAAAGTCATTAGTCAAGGGAAGTATCTTATTGTTTAACTATTAACCTGATTTTCTTCTAATGATTTGCCTTAAACTCTTCTTTTGAATTCCCGAGATAGATTTGGGATTTATTGGCACCTGGCTGTATACCCTGCTTCATACATATATAGTTTTGCTAGGTAATTATTGTATTCACGATCTGTGATGGAGATGATAAATGGTGATTAAATTTTGTGTTAACAGGTGATGACAAAGCCATGAAGTCTTCAAATTCATTGAGAGGACAGATGGGGCTCAGAAGTGGGCGTAAGTAATATCTTAGATTGACATTATTGTATTTACAATTTGTATTTGCATTGTAACATATGCTTACACTGGCAGCTGTAATTCAAAAAAAAAAACTTCACTTAAACATTAAGATACATGTCGCAGCTATTACTACAGTCCGGAAGAGGCTATTAAATAGGGCTTCATTGGGGCCCAGATTTGTTTATATTTATAATACATGATATTTAGTATATCAAAATAGTTTTTCAGTACATTATTCTTCTAAGCTTTCACAGTAAAATTGCTTTCTGAATCTAAATCACTAAACATGTATATTGTACTGCTTTGTTTTATACATGATGGAGGGGTAAGGACTTAATAATACAGCATGTTCCATAAATTACATTTACATCTATTACATATTTAATAGTACCACATTTTATCTAAACTGGTGAATATCTTATCATCTAAACCCTTTCTGTCTGCTGCTGTTATAGAGAACAATGATAAAAGCTAAATGACAGGTATCAAATTGTAGACTTATAAACACTATGCCTTTACTCATTAATATAAGACAGAAAGGTAAAGGAGTTGCTTGTCTGTTTGCTTACAAGTTAAAATAATAAGAAAACCTTTCTATTTCAGCACTAGCCCCAACATCGGCCAAGCTGACTACACAATACCTTGTGTTGGACCACATGAACAACCACTACAGTAAAATAACAAAAGCAAAGCGTAAGCACCAAAAAATTTCGCTATTAGATTGATCTGTTAAAATTTCCATATATTCATTAAAACTTTTGATATGCAGAGAGGCAGTTGTTATTTGGAAAGGATAGTGAGTATAAGATTATAAATAATCTTTTGCAAATTCTTTTAAGGAAATTATAGAAAATATATTATAAGACCTTGTGAGTCAAAAGTTTGTACCTTTGCATTGTGTTCTGAGAATGGTAAATGCTGACAGAAAATAGATTATTGAATTAAGAATAATTTTTCCATTGCTTGTACTGATGTGTAAGTTTTGATTGCCTTTCTTTTACCTAAATCTTAAGCAGTCAGTATAATTTACAACATTTTCCTAATCTTTCAGCCGCTATTGACAACAAACCTCCAAAGTCGATGTCCACAAGTCAAAAAGGTATCAGATTTATGAAAAGGTTTTTTTCTCTGTTTAAGCTTTTTGAACAACAGCTAAGCATTTTCTGTGTAAGGGAGTTGTAATAACACTATTAAGTAAAGGGACACAAGTTTTATAATGCTTTGAGGAATTATAGTTTAACAGTTATGCTGAATAATGTTCAAGTATTCATGTTATTTATGTAAATATTGTGATCTGACAGTGAAAAGTGGTTTGAATTGTTCTTAAACATGAGCTTACATTTAGTGAGACCAAGGCATTCATTGTCTACATACAATTGGTGTTCAACTGGTATAATGTTTACACTTCAGCACGGGACCGTAAGACAAGAGAATTTGTTAAGAAGTCAGGTACAAGACCTATGTCAGCTGCAAAATCTTTCCAGCGACCACACACCACAACTGGATACTATGAGGATAATGACATATATAATGAAAACTTGTGGGTGAGTAAAGTGTCAGATAGGTGAAGGGGCCAATCAGTGGTCAAGTGGTAATACATCAGATTTGTTATGCAGGGGTTCAGGTTCAATCCCTTGCTCCTCCACTAACTTTACTAATTTTTTGATGAGACATTAAACTGAGATTCCATGCATCAGTGCTTTACACTATGCATTGACAAGAACCAGGGGTGTCTGTGGAATGGGATTGTTTCTGTATCTTGCACTATACCCTTCAACTTAAAATAACTAAACTCAATAGGGGCATTGGTAATATGGGCAACAAATACAGATGATAAATAGATAAAAAGATCATACAGATAGAAAGATACTGTTAAGTGTTATTATTCTTCTATGAGAAGCAGGGAAATTCTTGGGTAGGGTGAGCCTCCAAGCATATTTGGTAAAAAATCAACATACTTAAGAACTTAAACAACAAAGCAGAGCTTTTATTTTGTTTGAAGACTTGGACTGTGCCTACCTCATTTCTTTTAAACAAGAGAATCATCAGAACTTCAGAAAAAGAATTTATGAAAGCCACTGCCATTTCCAGTGTTTGCATGTTATAAGCTATTTGCAGTAACAATACAATTAGAATCAGATAAGATAAGTCTGAACTGTTTTAATAGCTTTGGATAGACAAAAAATAAATTACAAGTTTTGCATTTTAACAGGGAGAAATAGATCCAGAGGATGAGGAGGAGATGTTGATTCATAACATCATGCGTACGACCTTGAGAGGTAATAACGACCCCAGCAGTACTCATGCTACACATGGCTCAGACCCCAACCAGAATCCTGATGCTTTCAATCCCTATGCCAGGGCTACAAGACAGAGACCTGGTTCTGCTAGATCTCACAGGTCCATGGGAAGCGCTGTATCCCGAACCATGGTTCAGGTGGCTTCAAAGAAGGGGACTTATGATGGGGATATTCTAGAAAAAAGATCTCAAGTATTTACAGAGCAAAAGCCATTCACTCCAAGAACACTGAAGACTGACAGAAAATCTAGGCTAAGTCAGTATAAATACTACAACAAACTCCCACCAAAGGAAGCCAAAAGTAAAAGACAAGAAGAAGTCCAAGAACCAGCTGAAGCTAAAAAGGAAGAAAATGTAGCCGAGTCGAGACCTAAGCCGAAACCAAGAAATATTCGTTTAGATCAGACTAGGGAAGGACCGGTCACGATGAATTCTTTGATGTTCGAGACACTCCATAGTCGTGATTTCAGTAAATATGAGGACACGGAAAGAGAGAATGCCGGCATTCCAAAACTTGATATCTCAATGGATACTGATCATTTAAAGTGGATCAAAGAACAGGCTACAAAGGCTAAAATTAGATCTAATAATGACACAATGAAATCTACACTGAGAGAGGAAGACCCTTATGATACGAGTGTTGACTTTGGGAAAACAGGAGAAATGTCTCTTACATATGGAACACTTGGTAGTACAAAAACAAGGTAATAGCCTTACTGTACTAGCTCACCTCAAGACAGTAAGCTCAGTTAAAAATGACTTCCAAGACTTCAGCATTCTCAGAAATTTTTCTATGCATGCTGAAATGCTCCAGGGGAACTGTAAACTGTGATATTTTGACAAACTTTTATTCACTGATTAATGTGTTACTGTAGTTTCCTATAAAGTCCAGGAATGACCTGAGGGTCTGATTCATTATTTGCAGGCTATGTAATTATTTAGACAATATGATGAGATGGTTCTTTGTTTGTGTGTTGATTGTTTAATTTGATCTGTTTTTGTAAAAAAACATCTCTTTCAGTTCTGTATGATCAAAAAAATACATAGAATATTTTTTCCGTTTTGCTTAAGATACAGATTTTGAGATTTGGGTACATGTATATGATAACAAAGATAGGAATATTTTGCTTAGTTTAAGATAAAAGATTGGAATAGAAAATATTAAACACTGTACCCACAATGATGCATACTTTTATCAATATAAATTTTCATAAACTTTCAAAACAGAAATAAGATGTTTAAAAATGGAAACAACACCATTGACACTGATAATATTTTTGACAGGTCTTGAACACTATTTCCAGAAAATATTAAACTCCTAATCAGCATGTTTCCCTTCTCTGACAGACTTCAGCATGCAAAATTTATTTACTTAACAACAAATTTAAATATATAACATTTATATCCTTTTCTTTTTTGTATTTTTTCATATTGCATGTGTGTACTTATTAATGTACTACTTTTTACCATTGTAACCAACCCAGATATAATTATTTCTCCCCTTCAGACCACATCTAGGGACCAGTCAGAAGATGACCCCTGAGTAAGTAACCATTCTATGTTGTAACCCTAGTTCCTTTTTAGTTTATCTTGTTCCGCTGTTAATTCAATTCTCTTTCTACTTGTAAATGCTCAATTTCTTTCAGCATAAATCATTTATATTGTTTCACAGAGACTCATGACTCAAATGTATTTTCAAGAATTATTCTAAATATTCTGTACCATAGTGTAACAGAGTGATGTTGTTACCTGGTCCTATAACTCAGGTAGTTTGCAAGACCTTCCTTTTGGGGGCGGGGGGTTTAACGTTAGTTTCAACCTCTTTTGGTCATATCCTGGTGAGTCCATTAAACAAATGTTCCTGCGTATTCAGCCCGTTTACTAACAAATTTCTTCAGAAGCGACAGACTGGTTCCTCATTCAAATCAGAAGTGAGATACAAATGACCTTTAGACATATTCCCTGAAATCAATTGTCAAGGAGATATTTTACAGGTCCTGGTTGGGTTACCCGTGAATTGACAATCTAATATTTTACCAACTGAGCTAGCTGGGTCAGTCATGTCCTTTTTAACTTTGAAATTCTACTTTTATAGCACGAATGAGTATACGGTGGAGTTATTGTTCAATTTTAATTTTAGTTATTATCTAATACCACCAACTTGAGCACAGAAAAGGGATTTACACTATGGTACAGTTGATTTAGTGTTCTTTTACCACATTAATCTTTGCATGATACTCCTCTTCCTGGTATATTATTTTTCTGCATGCCATGCAAAGCAAATACAGCTTTGCTCAACTTTCACTTCTCTCTAGTTATAGTATTGAATTGTATAAGGGTATAATAGACTAATTTTATATTATTTTTTTTTATATAGAAAATGACTTTCTCTGTTAGATAAAATTAAAAATGAAAAAAGATGGTTAGAAAATTAAAAAAAAAAATGTGCTTATTAAGTGAATTCAAACACATTTTCTCCCTTCAAAATAGGTTTACAAATAAACCTGTGCTATCCAAAGAGCCAAAAGTTGAAAAATTGCCCTTAAGGGCCACAGAAACCAAAGGGTAAGACTCTTTGCAAGGATATGGGATGACTGTGTGAAAAAAGTGTTGGTGCCATATTTTTACCTTCTAAGCAAATATTTGTTAAGCTATGAAATAATTGTTTGCTGTAATTATTTAACCTGTTTCTTCTTTGCATTCCAATTTGGCTTATTAACTGGCTCTAAACTGGCAAAATTCCTACTTTACTATCAACTTTTATAACCATAACAGTTACTGAACTTAATTATTATAAAACAATCAACATTCTAACTAAAACACACTTTAAAGCTCTGGTATCTTCTGTTTATTTTTGAGAGAAAGACTTTAATTCTATAATGTGTTATTTACATGTATACATGTATTGTAAAATACAGCTGGTATAATTATCCTTGAATGAGATGTGAAAAGACAAAAAAAGACTTGTTAATAGTATTGAAATGATAATTTGTTTCTATTTTATTGATTGAGAAGAGAAATGATACAGTGTTACGTGTCTGTTTAGAAATTCTACTCTTCATGTTTGACAAGTGCCATTCCAGTGAACATGTGAAATTGGTCTCCATAAGCATTTTAACTATTAAACCTGTAAATATTGCTTTTAAAATCACTTTGACGTGTTGCAGTTAAAACCAAAAACAGTTAAGTGATTAAAATGAAAGAAAAAGGATAGGATAGCTGTCCATTTAGGAATGATAATTCTCATTGTCACCTGTGCTTCAACTTGTATAGATTAAACCTCTGAAAACTGCATCAGAAAATCAATTCAGAGGTGGAGTGTTTTGGTTTTTCATACAACTCATGGTTCAGTGGGTATGAGTTTGAATCCCCACCCAGCCCTGACTTATCTCAAAATCTTTCATATCTCAATTTGGTATACTTTCTTTAACTTTTATAATAAAATTAACTAATTCATTCCTTGTTTTTCTTATTTCCTCCATTGGCGATGGTGGTGGTGTCATTTAGAATGCATGGTTGGCTTTTATTTTAAACTTATTACCAAAATGTGTGATTTACAGTTTTTAGCTTGAATACTCCTTAAGTTTGAAGTTCATTCCATAAACATTTTGATTATTTTTTACAAATTTGTTCAGACAACAAAACTATTTTCCCTCCCATACTCAGGGTTGTTTTCCTTTTGTGAATTCGCATTGTAATGACATAATTATATGTACTGATTTCAACTAGTAAAAGATAATGATGATATATCATAAGCAAATTTCTATGTGACAGCTAACTGTTTAATGTATTATTATTGTTTGTCAATGTATACTCGTTAAAATGTTTACAATTACATTTTTTTCTATAACAAAAACAACAGTTATTTTTTGGCTGGCTAGAATGGAAACTCTGGAAATTGAATTGGTACTTGACAAATGGTTACAGCAAGGAACTTGTAGAGTTTTTCTTTTGTTTTGCTTGTCTAAGTATTGTTTTTACCCTGAATTTCCTTTACAATTACAACAATAAAAAAAATTGTGTTTAAAAATTAGACTTTTGCTGTGTAGATTTTACCTTGCTGGAGGCAAATGACTCTGCAATCAGTGCAGACCAATATCAGCTTGCACATCTATGCAGTCTGATCATGGTCTGCACTATCTGCCATTCAGTCAGTAAATTTGCAATAAGCATCCCCAGTAAACAATAAATGGTTATGTCCACATTGAAAGATGGAAAAGTCCATTTTAGATATTAGCTTGGTAAAATAATTCATGTGATACTGTTAAAAGCAAAGTCACTGATGTTGTTACTGTAACTGCATTTGAAAGTTACTTCAGTATTACAGCTGTTATGCAAATGATGTATAACTTCCTCTCTTCAAAAGTAAAGTACTTAATGTAATTTAAAGTATTCAGCTGATTGTTTTTATATATATGTATTGCCATAACTTGTATGTAGGCCTAGTGCTCAAGGATTGTACTAATAAATCTTATTTTATTTATCACTTGTTTTTTCTCTTGCACAGTAATACCGTTTTACGGAAGCTGCTTATTTTTCATACACCCTGTACCTGACTTTTTACGCTTTGACTTGCTACTTGCAGACAATTGTTTACACAAACTGAAAGTTGGTTTAGGGTCTTTGAGTCTAGCCAAGCAATTGATCAGCATAACTGCTAAACTGCACAAAATCACATATGTCCTGATATTTCATGTCATATAGCAGTTTATACTTTTTTGTATATATTCATGGAGAGTTCAAGTTACTTAACAAATAAGTAATATACTGCTATGCATTTCCTTATCAAATTCTGCTTCTGCTTTTATTTTTCACCTCTAGATGTAAATATACAGTATCTGGATTAAATGTCAGATGTAAATTCCATGGTTCCCTTAATAACTGAGTTTACTGTTATTCAAAAGATTTTTCCTGAAACTAAAAAAAAAGACTTATCTCCCTTTTGATTAGATCACCGTCCTCAAGAAAATCTTAGTCTTATAGTTTCTTATTGCATATGTAATTACTACCAAGACTTTTTGTGATTTCTACTAAATATAAGCAATGGAATTTATTTTTTCCATTGAAATATTTTACAGGTAAGTATTTTCAACGCATTGATATCCTGTAAAGAAATAAAAAATAGAAAAAATACAAATATTTTGCCTTTTTTTCTAGCCACGAGTCAGTGTAGATTTCTTTAAAAGTGTAAAGTAAATTCAGAGCTACTACCACTACTACCATTAGATAAACTGTAACCCACCTTATAGAGCCACCTTATAGTGCACTACTACACTGTGTTCCTTGTAGATCACTGAGCAGAAACAGACTACGATAAAACAGTATACAGTTAGTGGTTACGTGTAAAACCCAGAAAATGTTATACATTGTAGTAGTAATTATTTCAACAAAACCTCAAAAATGATTGATATACTCAGATGCAAATCATTCGACAAAAAAAAAATCAGCATGTTATTGTATGCATTGAAACATTTGTAATCTCTCTAAGTAGCAGTATTTCAGAAGTGTTTAACATTTATGGTTGATGTTGTTTTCATGATTATTGCAAAATCTTGCTTGTTGTTCCTTGTAAAAACCTTTCATTTGGTTTGCAGTCTGTCAGTAACCAGTAAAAAAGAAAAAAAATACTACTGTAATACATGTATTGTAATACAGTCTAAATGTCCAAAGATATCTCTTAAAGTTTGGTTTGAAGATATTTGCTTTGAAGGCTTTGGGTTTTGTTTTGTTTTTTGTTCGAGTTATGCAAAGACGATTTCATTTTGTCAGTGATCGAAAGTGAAATACAGCTTTAAAATGCCTTTTGCAGATCTGCATGAATTTATAGCTCAGTGGCATGATGGCATTAAATGTGAAACTGTTTTAAGGTTTGAATCTGAGCCACAACTGAGGTATGCCCTTGGGCAGAGATTCTGTGTGCCATGCATGGTTCACTTCACCCAATGGTAAAAGTAACTAGTGATTTGAAATATTACTGGTGGCATGGAAATGCTTTATGAATTTGTTTAAAATAAACAGCTTTCATTGCACGCCAAAACAAATCATTGTCAGCTAGAGTTAATTAACATGGTAAGTGATGTATAACCCTGTATAACAATTTAAAGGTGAGCCTTCTTGTTTGATGAAAATTTAAGATTTAGTTTATAAAATTCTGGAATTTGTAAAAGCAAGCGTTTAAGTTTTATTTGCTGAAGATTTTCATTTTTTTGCCACATAGTGATGGATTGTATTTTATAGTTTTATTTGTCATGTTCAGCAATTTAAACGTGACCAGACTGCTGAACTGTTGCTTTAAAGATGGTTTACTCCATTATGTAAATGAAACATTGATTTCATCTGACATTTCAATAGTTGTCTCTCTAATTACAGATGATGTAATATGACAGTTGTTCATATTATCAATATAGAATTAAAAAAAAAAACAGTTAAAGATGGGCCAATGTGTACACCGGTCGATTTGAAAGAGAGACCGGTGTATATACATTGAAAGATGGGCAGAAATGTTTGAATGAAATAATGCACCTTGACTTCAGAAACCTAAGTTGACCTGTGTGACAGAACCAGTAGCTGGGTGATATAATTACTGTGGACTGCCATGAGTATGGCTTTGAATCGACATTTTTGGTGTTTCAGTTCTAATGAACTGTTGGGTACCTGAGTGAGTGGCTCATTTAGTAGAGCACCTGATTTGCAAGCCAGGGGTCCAAGGTGCAAGTCCTGCCCTTTGCTGTGACTAAAACATTTGACGCTTTCATTATGAAATGTGCATATTATTATTATTATTATTATTATTATTATTATTATAATGTGGTTGAAAAAATTGAAGCTTTCAATTTTAGTGATTCGTTGTTTGCCTTTTACACAAAAAGCAGCAAAAAAATGTTGAAAAGTTATAAAAAAAGAACAGCTGTAATCATTAAGATTTGTATCTTAATCTTACAAAATGTATTGCTTGCTCTTAGTAGACCTTACTTGCAGTCAGGTTACATTTAGATATGATAACTTTTTAAAACAATGGATAGATCTAGCAGAAAAATCAAATAGGATTCAAATTGACTTCTAATTTGCTTTTCTGACTAACTTGCAAACTGCCTTCCTTTGTCCACTAACTTAACAAAATAATCCTTTCCTATCATTGCTAGCAGTCCTGTTGGCTAACATACCATACCCATACTGGTCTTTCTTGCAGGCTTTAGTGTCTGCAATATTCTGTTCTAGCCACTTAATGCTGACGTTATGTTGTATGGTTTCAGAGATGAGGAGGCCATGTATGTAAGGTTTATGAGGGATGTGACAAATGAAGTTCTTGACAGGGGAATCTACACTGACAGGTATCACTTATGTAACATTTCACTCCATATGAACACAAACCTGAGGTTCTATAAACAGTTGAAATGCAGTTTTTGTATCACCAGCTGTTTGAAGAATCACATTTTGTGATATAACAACTTTTGCTCCTGGCAAAAAAGGGGAACCAAAGTTTGTGTTCATAGTATACTGTTTTTTCATTCTATAGCAATTTTTTGATCACATTGCAAACTGTATTAAACCTGAATTCAGCATAACAAGAATAACCTATACTTTTATGTCACTAATTTGAAATAACTTTTTTAGCTTTGTTGTTATAAAAATCTAAATGCAAAACTGATCCGTTACCATATTACTGGTAGGATACTCACACTGTCTGCTAGATACATGTGCCAGTTGTAAGATATTAGCAGAAATGTTAAATAAGGTTTCAGCAAGAGGCTGTTGAGAAAGAAACACTCTTTGTACCCTTGAAGTATGTAAGAAAGACATCAGATTACTAACAAGATGTATAAAAGTTAAAGTTGTATTGATGTTAAGGGTTGTTGTGAATTTAACTCTTTGATATGCAGATCTAGCATGGTTTTGTTTGTTTGCTTGCATCTTGGCTGAAGTAATCAATCAAAAATTTTGTTATCTTTAAAGCCCACAAAAGCTTCAATACATACCACTTTGGAACATGTCAGTAATTGATACTGATTTTAAAAGTAGAAAAATTAAAATTAGATAAACAAGATGAACCAGAGAATAAAATGATTCAGGAGCAGATCAGTGGTCCAGTGGTTATGCACAGGACTTGTAATCCAGAGGTTGTGAGTTTGATCACCTGTTGGCCCACTTGCACAAATGTCTTTCAAATGAGCTATTAATCCAGGATCTTATATAAAGGTGCTAAACACTGAGCAAGGAAAAGGACTAGTAGTGTCTCTTTAACAGGATGCTTTCTGTATTTTTCACTATCCATCACAACCTAAAACCACTAATCTCTTTTGCAGGCATCAGTCATATTACTATCAATAAAATCAACAGATAGATAAATATTATTTTAAGTATGTGATTGACTTAATTAAACATGTTTCTTTTGCATTTTAGATCACTGAGACAGGTGTTCAAGGCACACATAGCTAGAAACAAAGGCCATTTGGATGAGGTAATCATTAATTTATGTCTGATGTAAGCAGTGCTGAAACAATGCTTAAATTATATGGGTTGATGTTAATTTCTCACTTTTCAGTAATAATTTTAAGTAGCTTAAGAATCACCCTTAATGAAATCCAGGCATTTTTATATTGATATATGTTGATGTTGGTGTGCAGTCACTTTACACACTCAGTCATTGTGAACCATGTTGGTGCTATTTTGATTTCTAAATAGGTTGCAAAGTGTTTAAAGAAAAGCTTTTATTTCTACTGCAGAAAGTGTTTATACTGAATTTGTATCTCTTCAATAATTTGTGTTATGTTTAATTAAATATCGGATGTGATGAAGAACTAACTTGTGAATGTTTGATCAGGTCCCCAAGTGAGTGTCATATTACAAGAAAAGAAAAACCATTTATTTTGTTAATTGCAAAAGACAGTTAAATTTTAAGAAGTTATCTTAGCTGGCAATACTCATTTTTTCAGCTTCGCATGCATGAGATACTAGACAATATAAGGAAGGAGTTGAACATTCCACGTTACGACATTGATGATGATACCAGCCTCAGCATGACCAAAGATACAGATACATTCCAGCTAAACTGGCATGGACCAAACCCTCGAAAAATATATGTCCCCAGACTTTAAACCTTCAAAGGTCAGGGGTTAATGACACCTTAGAGAACTGATACAGGTATGAATGGCACATTGGAAACCAGTATGAAATCAAGGGCTTCAAAAGTTAGTACAGAACAGTCGACAGATTCGTACCCATTCAAAAGTACAGAGGATGACGAGTTATGTAGTACGATAAGGTCTGACATGAATAATACAAAAAATCTGACTGATACGCAAGCCCTGAAAACATATCAGATGAGTATAAATGAGCAAGAGGAACTAGACGATGGTGAGGTAGAGGAACATACAGGGGAGGTAAATGTAAGAGAGGAAGGAGAGATAGATAGAAGAGAAGAAGGGGAGGTAAATGTAAGAGCAGTAAGCACTGCAGACAATAGCACAAGAGTTACAGAAGATGAAGAAGAGGAGGAGGATATATATGATGATGATTATGAAGATGATGGTGATGATGAAGAAGATGATGACCATCATACAACTGAACCCACAGCTACATACAGGACTGATGATGATGACTTTTAAAAGATGTTGTTATCTTCTGTATTTATCATTTAATGTCTTGTGTAATTGGTTTTGAACCATTTTATATCTCCTTTTTGACTTATCTGGGTAACATTTAAGATTTCATGAAATGTTTGGAAACATTTTAAACTTAACTTTGAAACATTTAATTTTCATATAATACGTACTGAAAACTCTACCAATAATTTATCATTTTTAAGGTGACTCTAAATATTTTCATCATTGCATGTAAATTGAGCTTTGAAAATGCAGAACTTAGCAGCTGCAAACATGTTAAGGTTATCATTATGTTTCTAATAGATTCATTGGCAGTCTTTCTGAAAGAAAATTTCATTAGTTTTGCAAGCTGGACTAGTAAATTCATGACAAAGTGTTATAGTCAGATGCAATGAATAAATACATTATCATTTTTTATATTAAACCACTTTCAGATTGTATTTTTTACAGATATTTAAATGCTCACAGGCTTACCATAGAAGTATGTAAGGTATCACAGGCGAGGCTCATTTTCAAATTCAATGTATGTAAAGTATCACAGGCTAGCCTCACTTTCAGACATATAAAGTATCACAGGCTAGCCTCACTTTCAGACATATAAAGTATCACAGGCTAGCCTCACTTTCAGACATATAAAGTATCACAGGCTAGCCTCACTTTCAAATAGTATATACAGGCAAGCAACACTTTCAGATATGCTGTAACAGACTAGCCTCACATTTTGAAGTATGTTAACTATCACAGGGTAACTATATATCTGCTTGTATTTGTGCTCATCTTTCATGTATTACTTGAACTGTGATAAGTATTGTTGAGCATCTGTCATTGTTGAGCATCTGTCATTGTTGAGCATCTGTCTCTAACTTTTGAATCCATCCATTGTTTTAAAGCATAGATAAGTATTGTTGAGCATCTGTCTCTAACTTTTGAATCCATCCATTGTTTTAAAGAATAGATAAGTATTGTTGAGCATCTGTCTCTAACTTTTGAATCCATCCATTGTTTTAAAGCATAGATAAGTATTGTTGAGCTTCTGTCTCTAACTTTTGAATCCATCCATTGTTTTAAAGCATAGATAAGTTGTTGAGCATTTGTCTCTAACTTTTGAATCAATCCATTGTTTTAAAGCATAGATATATTTTCTTATGATTTACAAGCAGATATCACTGTAGTGCAATCTTTCCATTCTAGTGTTTTTTGTATTCTCCTTTCATTGTTATTTTATAATGTTCATGTATATAGATTTCATCATTGTCATTAAAATGGTTGTTACTTGGGATGTCAATGAGTAACCAGAAAACCAGTTACTTGATCAATGCACTGATCGATCAGTACACAGTCACAGTCACAAAGATTAGTATTCGATTACCGGAAAAATAATATAAAAAAGCATCCAAAAACATTTAGATTTGTAAAAATTGTATTGAAATTTCAGCTGTATTTAACTTCGTTTAAAGTAGCAAATGGAAGAACAGCAGACATGTTCTCCCCAATTATCTTTAACACCTACCTACAGGTGTGAAAAGGCTTGCATGATTAGAAGGTCAACTTCCTGTCAACCTTAACGGTTAGAAACATGTTTTTTAATGAATTATTTCTGTTAAACCACTTACATTGACAAGTAATATATACTATTAATATGACACAGGTATAACCTCATTTTTTCAATAATTCATAGGCAGTAACTGCATGTTTTTGTGAAAAGAAAAATGTGTGCATATGCTTTTTGCAAGATGTTTGACAAAACAGGGAGTAGAAGTTTTTTGAAGTAAATTTTTAGTTCTATGAAACATCTCTTTTAACTGAAATATATATATAAAATGTGTTATTTATTCAGATAACAGGTACCAAATTTTATGAATATTTCACTTTAGAACTGTTCAGTTATAGAACATTTTACAATTTGATTTGTTCTCTTTAAAATATATGTTACAACATGGGATATAAAAGAATTGCAGCGATTAACCAGTTAACCATTCAGATTTTTTTCAAGTCTCGAGTGCTTAGTTTGGTATTTGTTGACATCCCTAGTTATTACTAAAAATGCTCATGCATATGCACTGTTAAAAGATAAATGTATGTTATTACATATGTTATTACATGTCATTTATCTAAATATATGGATTGGGTAAAAAAATGTAAAATATAAGAAATCATCAATGGCTAAGTCATCGTCGGATACCCACAGTACCTTAGTATGTTTTCACTGCCTAAGTGGAGAGAAACATAATGGGTCAGATTTGGGTATCCGATAATGTGGCTACGTCAGTTGGAAGAAATAAATTGACAACACAGAATATATAGATATTGTGACCAGTACGTCTCAGAAATGTATAGAATGCTGGCAGTTGTGCAGTGTTGTTGACATGCTCAGTTTTTATTGTTTAAGTACAGTTACATATTCAATAATGTGATATTATTTGTGATAATCCATGTACAATAAGATTTTTATCCATTTCGGGTTTCAACATTCCATCCAAGGGAGTACAGGGTTAAGTAGTTGTTACAAACTGCTGAAATTTGAATTTCCAAATGTTTCAGCTGTGAATTTCCATTGTCCAAAACTTTTCGTACATGAAAGAATTTTTTGTTGAAGCAAGAGCTGTAACATACATAGTCCTTTTCATGTGCAAGTGGTAATGTTTACACAAGTAAGCTCAAGATCCTATTCAAGACATCCAGCTTTTTGGGTGATACATCTGTAGTTTTAGGTTAGAGATTATTTTATACAAGAGATTTTCAGTCATGCAATAGGTGTGAGTTTTAACACTGCTGAACTTGTCACTCAGTATTGCTACAGTGGTGTGGGAAAAATTTATGCATTCTCTGAATTTGTGCATGCTGATTTTCATTCTTTTCCTTCCACAATTACATCATTTGATGTCTTGTTTTATGCCTACCATAGAGAGAAATATATAGAATACGCCCACACAGTATTTCCATATCACTGCTGAAAAGATAGCGTTTCATATAGTTTATCACTAAGTTGTTGAATTCAGTTATAGTCTATTGAAGATTTTTATAACATATAAATATATCTTATTTATATACATTTATCATTATATATTAAATAGCAGATGCAATGATACTTTTTGTGATATTAAGGTGGGACCTGCAATAGTCACTTCCCATGAACAAATTAAGTTACAAAAATTTGTACAAAAATTGGAATGGGTGTTGATCATACCAACCCAGAATGTGATGCAAATTTTTTATTCTTGATATGTCATTCCATAGCTCCCTCTAGTGGAAGTATCTCCAGCACCTTTACTTTAGTAATTGTTTTAATTACTTTGTCAATTGTAAACCTATTTTATTTATGCTAATTTTGCAGTATTGCTTTAATACAATTGTTATTCTCTTGACTCATTTAACTACATACAGTTACATGTGTTATATTGTGATTTTGTCCAAAACATAGAAAAACAGGTTTAAAACTTCACTTGCTTGAGTTTATTTAACTGAATATCTAAAAAAACTGAATGGTGGAAGATTTCTGTGGTTTATAGACAACTCAAGTTATTATCCAGTTGAGATAACTGTTAAATCAAGAATGGTTAAAGTTTGGTAAAAGTTAACTGTTATCTTGTTTAAAATTATCTCTGATATATTGTGAAATGTATGCAGCAGTTCAAGTAAGTATATAAATGAAATTCGATATTTCAAGACTCCAGGACTTTTGGTTTCAGATCAAGAGGAGTTTTGATGATTTAACCTTTATACGCCTGCAAAACAAGTGACCCTTGGGGCATGGCTAATAATAGTCTAAGGAGGACATTTTAGCAATGTGGTCTTCAGTGTGAAATCTTGTGGTTTCAGACAAAAATGTGTTTAAAGATTTTCATTCTTGTTGCCACAGGAGAGTTCTGCATTAAATAGAAGTTCTTTTAGTAATCTTGATAGATTCATGAAAGGAACATCCCATCCAATTTTCATGAACTTGAATGAAAGGGTTTAGGAGATGTTGTCTGGCAAAAAGGTTGGTGACAAATGATGGACAACAATGGACAAACACAAAACCTCACCATGAGCACAGTCATTAGATCACATGTTTTACAAAGATATTCACGAAAACACTTGAAAAATCTACTTGTCTGAAAACATAAGGCCTAAGGCTTTTTATATTTAGCAAGTTCTATTTTCTATAAGACCTTTTTCAAAGATTGCTCGAAACATATCCCTTGGGGTTTACACTTACCTCACCCAAGAGTGACTCGTTTAAGAGATACATTGTGTACAGGAGGAAAATGCAATAAAAATCTTTTTCTCTGAGCTTAAATGGCCCCACCTAAGGGTCCACTTGCTTTACATAAAATTTAAGTAGTTGCTCTCAGGAGAGCCATTCAGGACCACCATGGCCCTCCTGTTGTAGCATTCATTCATGATTATCTTTGCTGTATCTCACTCTGAGATTCCCACTACTTTTAAGAATAGATTTTCCTCTTTAAATTCATTGTAACATTTGTTTGCTCCAATACAGCAGTAATTCATTACATGTATTTTGCTTTGATCCTTTAATTGTTGAAGTATTCAACAGTTTTCAATTTTATTTAAAGAATGTACAATGTTAAACATAATATTATGTAGAGACAGTCTTTTGATAGCTTGAAATAAGATATTGTCTATTGCCTTTAGCTAATCAAATTTGAGTATTTCAGCTGTCCCCAACTTACATTTTACTTTACTAAAATAGTTGTAGGGGATAAAACCTATGTATATGAGAAGAGTTTTATTCATGTTCTTTACATCATATATTATAAACTGACTGGAAATAAATATTATTATTGTTATTGCTGTTACCTTTTTTTTCTCATTTTTTGCAGTTCATAAAGTACGAAACAGTAAATCAAGGTGTCATTATGCTGGATTTTTCAGTAGAATCAATTAGCTTGTCTGTGAAGCATGTAAAGATCATTGTTAAGGAACAGAACAGAACAGAACATAGTTTATCACATAATTCAACCTCAAAGGAAACACTGAAAGATTATATTGTGAACGCAACTCCTCTTAAACCGGATGGCAGATTTTGCTTAAACTTTCAGCGATGAACAACCTTAATGTGTAGATGATAGTAAAGGAAGGAATTTTTGCTTCGACCAAATTTAACGGAATTATGGCCTTTTGTCGATTTTTTCACTATATACCATATAGCCAAATAAATTTGTGAACGCAACTCCTCATAAACCGGATGGCAGATTTTGCTTAAACTTTCAGGAATGAACAACCTTAATGTGTAGATGATAGTGAAAGAAGGAATTTTTGCTGCGACCAAATTTAACGGAATTATGGCCCTTTGTTGATTTTTTCACTATATACCATAAAGTGAAATAATTTGTGAACACAACTCCTCATAAACCGGATGGCAGATTTTGCTTAAACTTTCAGGGATGAACAACCTTAATGTGTAGATGATTGTAAAGGAAGGGTAATGTTTTTTACGGGACCTGACACACCTGGGGTTTCTATACTTTAATCTGTAGTTAACTTTCATGTGTAACATTTTTTAAATTTTACCTGCTTACTTTAATATCAGCAACATGTATTTACATGTACTTGTGTGTCTCTTTCTTCGCTAATGTGATTCCTCATAGTACAAAAGTATTTACAACATTTTTATGTCGACTATTCAAATAATAAGGAGGTCTATTGTACTTGCGGCATGGCTGTCGGGTTAAAGTTTTAGGGCAAGCTTCTCATTTTCACTATTTCTTCCCTTTCTACTGCAGATATTTGGTTCAAACTTGGCCGTAGACTGTGTCATTCCATCAAGGCCCATAACTCTGTTAAGCATTTTTATTAGTTATTCCCCTTTTAAGACTTTGAAAAATCTTTACTTTCAGGCTTTTATTATACCTTCAAGCACTAAGAATAGTCAAGCATGCTGTCCATCCGACAGCCCTTGTTTCAGTATAAAATATCTAATTTTGAAATAAAAGGACAGCATTAATAATATACAAAACACCTCGATTCATTTGCAACTACAGAAAAAAATTGTTCCCCACCTAAATCTTACATACAGAATATACATGCTCTTGTTTATGAGCACTTATGCATAGTGGGAGCATCTGTGTCCTATGGACACAGTTCTAGTTGATTATACAATTTTATCAAAATAGTGTAAACACATGCATATTTCATACAGTATTCTGTTTCTCATGAAACTAAATCTGAAAAAAAAAGTTTTTCTTTTGTATGTGTATTAATTAATACAATGGGAGTGATACTAGTACTAGTAAGGTTTTGTATGTAAAGTAGCAAAATTGTAATTTAAAGGGTGACTGCAGAAAGTGTTATCTGCTTCTTTATTTTATAGAACATAGAAATTTACTGCAGTCACCACTTGCATTTTATATTAAGATGACTATCGAATACAATGTTCCTTAACTGTGTACAAGAAAACAGTACTGAACAGGAGTTTTGTTTGCGAAAAGAGTCAGAATTACAGTATACAGTGTTGATGTTGAAATTTGGCATGAAATATTGAGTACTGAACCTGTACAAAGATTGTTCGTTGTCCCTTGGGTCATTTTCGCTCTACCCAGAGTTAAAAAAATTTCATGAAGCATTGTCTAGTGAACCAATACCAAGTTTGTTCCAAGTTTGACCCTGGGGTCATTATTAGCTCAGTTTTTTGCCCCCACCTCCATGCCTCTGTCCAATAAGGTTGTATCATGTGTAACTCCTAAAGTATTTGAAATGAAATCACAAAACCTTCCATGAATGTTAGCCATGATGAGTTGTTGGCACCTGGGGTTTTTTTCTGCAGCTCATCCCAGTACGACAACAGTTATGGTACTGTAAATAGTAAAAATGGGCATTCTTAAAAACATTACCGGTAAATTTAAGTTCAGTGGTTATACACCCACTTATACAGCATGCAGCAGATAAGAATCTCTTTTGTCTGTTCAGCTGTAACTCTGCCCGTCCGTATGTCCATCAAGCAAGTATGTGTTATGTGTACCCTCAGCAGGATTATAAATTTACAGATAAGATCTTAGTTTTTGACTTGCAAAAAATATATGTGAACTTGTGTACCTGATTTGCACATTAATTTGTAATACTGTCTCTTTTGATAGCTTGACCCAGAATTGGACAGTGTATATTTAGCTTGATCTGTCACAACTTTGCTTGAATCACACATTTGCACATCCTAGATGCAACATTGGACTTCCTCTCTTTAATACCTTACACAGCTGTTTCTTGCAAGATGATGATTTGTAAGCTGTTTCAGATACTTGCCATTTCTTTCTGACAAAGGTTACATATACGAAAATCTTCTAGTAAGAAACTTCCAGGCTGGGACTTCTGAAATTTGGTGTGTACCATTTGTCTTAAGAACCTCTACCAAAATTGTTTAAATTTAGCTCCTTTCATTATTAGCTCTAGAAATATATAGGAAATATACCTGAAAACTTAAAATCATTTCTTGTTTGAAACCAGCAACACTTGGCTCAGAATTCTGAACTACAATAATCCAAATTATCCAGATATTACTGTTTACCAATTCTGCCAAATAATTTGAGGTAATAGTTATTAATAAAGAGCTTTTAATTGTGTGGATACATTATATTTTAAGTATTGGTTTGTGATTGGTGGAATCTTAAAATCCAACCTTAAATTTTATATTGAGAGGCAAAGCATAGGAGTAACCCTAGGAAAAACTCAATCACTTTTCATTAATAGGCTAATAGCAAAACAACACATTCTTTTTAACACATTTAATCATAAAGAGAAGTCAAAAAATAAGAAAGTAACATATAAGACATCAACGAATAACTAATAATCCAGTAACAGGAAATTTAACAACATAATGGCATAGAAAATAGTGCTAATTGTCTAGTGTTATAACGTCTACCTAGTGATCAAGAGGAAATGTCTAGTGATTGTAGAAGAAAAGTCTAGTGTGTCACACTGACTGGTGACAATCAGAGATAGTAGAAGAAATATCTAGGGCGTCAAAATGACTGGTCACCATTAGTGATAGCAGATGAAATGTCTAGTGTGTCAAACTGACTGGTTTCCATTAATGATAGTAGATGAAATGTCTAGTGTGTCAAACTGACTGGTTTCCATTAATGATAGCTGAAGAAAGGTCTGGTGTGTAAAACTGACTGGTCACCATTAGCGATAGCAGAGGAAATGTCTTGTAAGTACAAGCTATTGGTTACCATTAGTGATAGCAGAAGAAATGTCTAGTATATTCAAAATGACTGGTTATCATTAGAGATAGCAGAAGGAAATGTCTAGTGTGTCAAACTGACTGATTACAATTAGAGATTGTAAAAATAATGTCTACAGTGTCAAAATACTTATTACCAGACACAGCAAAAGAAAAGATGTCTATTTAGTGATACTTCAAGAAAGTGACCTGGTCTAAGAAAATGTACTGTATTCATTTTTAGTAAGGTGAAGATATACTAATGAACAGTATGATAAATATGGATTGACAGATGAAGAAGGTGGTAATAAAGGCATTGACTGCTGGTATAAGAATACACAGCAAAACTCAGGCCTTCTCTCTACTAACATACTTGAATTTCAGACTTTGTGACCAATACAATACATGTAACATAGAGAAGGGGAAACAAGTTAAGAAATTAAGTGCAGTGAAGGTTATACATACTAAATGTTTAAGTTACTAATGAAACATCGAAAGAGGTTAATGAAAATGTTGAGATTAAAAAGAAAACTGAAAAGTAGATGCCATATATAGTTAGTGCCTTTTGACTTGGTACAGTTTAAAATCCTAGATGAGTTAGAAAAGGAAATTATTACCTACACTAGGTATACTAGAGTACGAGTCTGCTGAATGAAAATCAAACTAGATTTGAGTGGCTGCAAACATTACCCCCTTATTGCTTGATCATAAAGACCATTTTTGACCAAACACACTATTACTAGATATATATACCATTATACTCACATGAAACCAAACTATACATTACAAAACTTGGAAAATAAGTAAGAAAATGTTTAAATGTATCATACTGATAAAAAGTCTCAAACATGAGAATTAAGATAAGGCCGTATTGCTCATCTGACTTCAACATATATACTATAAAAACTAGACTGATTTTAAGATTAAAAGAAATGTAATGTCAATATTATTCACAGTAATCTCCCCTTCATTCTTCAGCAAAGGTCTCTGCCACCACAGAATAACATGACAGCTGTATAAAATGTCTGAACTTTTTTTTATAGAAAAGAACTTTAACCTTAGTCAATATTATTTTCACAAGTCCATAAAACACCAACTGACCTCAACATAAGTCTATAACTGTATAATAAATCATACTGAGTTAAAATGTCTGAAAATTTCTAATATCGAAAAAAAAAAATTTTAAGTTAAAACCTCTTGTTTCAGTTCGACCATTATAATGAAACAAATTTCGTGGCAGAGATATCTGATCTGCAAGAGAGGTAACTGCTGTATGGAGTTTATGTCCTGTATGCCAACAAACTTTATAATATTTATATGTATGCCATAACAATTTCAATAAATAATATAAATCTACATCTGTATAAACTACATATAAGTCAATTAAATCTTAACAATGTCAACACATAATTATGTCATTCACTGTCAGTACACTAACATTGCTCAAACAAAACCACAAACACTTTATTGCACAACAAGAAGAAATTACACTGTAAAATTGCTATTAAAAGCTTTCACCAAAAGCAAGTAGTTGTACTGCTTTTTCTAGTTGCTTTCTTTCTGCTATGTAACTAAATATATATATTAAACATATATTTTAAACATTTTACAAACATAATTATGATTTTCATGAATTTTTTTCTACAAATAGATCAGCAAAAAAGACAAAAAAATATTAAGATAATCAAAGAAAATTTACTTCTTTCACATGCTGATTTAGGTCAGCTTGGTTAAGTCCTTTATCTACACACAGCTTCTTAGAAGACATGATTTACTGTCTACCAGTTCTACGTTAACACCTTATCACTGCTGGTACTGTGAATTCCCATCTCCCTGTACACCTGAATCTGCCATATTTTCCCTTGAAGTGTCCATTGTGCCATACGACTGGGGTTCCTTGGTGGTACCCATAGTACCGTACGACTGTGCTAGGGTGTCAGATGCTGACAGGCCTGACCCTGAAGGCCCTGTCTGTGACCCACTCAAAACACTGGCAACAAATTGCTTAAAACAGAAATATGCAGATGTAAGTATTGATTTGTGATATATAAGATTACAGCTAAAGTTTTTACCTTATATTTTGGATATATTCTATCAAGAGCCTTCCATTAAACAACCTATCAGGCTAAACAATGACCGACTGACTATGATAGTAATAAAGGTGTCAAACTAAATCCTATCAAGTGATAGATAGTGTAAATCTTAACTGATTTATATATGGTTAGTTCTAAAAGTTATCAAATATAAGAATGTTGAATAAATTTCTCTTATCCGACCCCTTTCTCCATATTAAATGTTTAAATACAAATGTACCTAAACTGATACTGAGTTAGAATTTCAGAACCATATGGGTTGATATTTTGGATACTTTAGGTTTCATCTGTGGAAAACCTGAGACTCACAAATAGATGTGTATGTGTACAGATTTGGCAGTCACTTTTGTAACTAGTCAAATAAGTTTCATACATTTCTTAACTCTTTATCATGTAAAAGGGTACCATTTAAATGCAAAGTGTCTGAATATTCTTTCAACAAATCTTGAGTTACAGTTTGGTCAAGATCTGGATTGGTATTTTGCAGGCTGCTGAAAAATCAAGCAAGGGAAAACTTTCTGGAAAAAAGCAGGTATAATAATCCAGAATGCATATTAGGATATCGTTAAGGTAGAAAATTTATAACAAGGGAGATTACCTGGTTGGAATCACTTCTACTTGGAGACTGCTCACCAAATGGCTGCAATAAGATAAATAGTACATGCATATCAAGTACACCAGAACATGCAAAGATTCTGTTTTAACAAGAACTGATGATTGCCAATATCTTACAGGGTTTAAAAGAAAAAGGTATGTTATGCTGAGAAATCCTTCAACCAGACAGATTTTTGAAATCCACATCTGAAAACTGCTTTAGACTCAAACATGGAACAATGTCTAATTCCCACCACCCTCTTAAGCATAAAAGTAGAACAGGAAGTTCAGTGGCATTTTTTAAAAGAACCATGCAACAGATTTTTAAAACTTCTCAATAATACTTATTCCATTTCAAACTGTCTCTGTGAAATAACACTATTAAAATGCTTATATGCTACAAATCAGAAACATATCAAATATAGATACACATCAATTTAAGAGACATCTGAATAACACTTAGCTTTGCCAGACAAAAACCAATAATTCATTCTCTGACATGCTTTTCAACAGCTGATTCATTACAGTGCTAAACTAAAGATGTTCTTAGGCCACATGTGTCCACTGTACATAACACAGCACACAAATTTGATAGAATTTCTGGCTGACTGATGGAAGAGTAGATGGTCAGAAATAACTAGTATATAATGTGTAAACCTCCTCTACCGGATCCTGTAGATATTAACCTGGATACATTATCTCTCTAGGAAAACAGCTGAAGTCTCAGACTGAACTTACTAAAGACAGTATTACAGGTTTTCATGCAGCATGGCTCAGTTATACTTATGACTGAAAAGTCAGTAGTGAAATAAAGTATGGCTTGACAGTGTTCAACCCTCAAATCAATAAAACTTGAGGGAAGATGATAAAACCATCTCCAAAAATGATCTCGACAAAAGATTGAAAGATAAATTGATACATCATACATTCCATTACTCACCTTATATTTACCAGCTTTGAAGGGACTAAAGGACTTGAAGCAACCAAAACATACACGGCCAAAGAACAACAGGAGTGTGAAAAACAAAACAACAATGGAGAAAATGGATATAGGCTGATCCGAACCTGAAATAGAAGCAAAATAATATTTCTTTCTTTGTATAAACTATACTGTTATGTATATTATTATATAAACAGAAATCAAACTTACTGTATCTTTAATGATATCTTTTTGTTCTGTTTATGATTTCAAAGAACTAGACACTTGAAAGAAAATGGTTGATATTAAATCTATTTCAAAAATTTCAGTTATGTTCAACATACAGAAAAACACCTGGGTAAAGAAATTCACTACTTTGGACCAATTTTTCATGTACACTGAGATCTTAAAAAATACAACTACAAATCTATTTTTCAACAGTAAAATGGTGCGAATATATAGCATTTGTATTTTACAGGGTATCTGGAGTTCATCAAAACATGAAAAGTGTCTTTAGAATATTAAAAAAAATCTATTAATCTGCAAGACCTCTACATTTATAACAACTCGAACAGTCATTGAAGATGACAAATACCCCCACAGCTGCATACTGACTCAACAGCAGAAGCAAATCTGGAGTTACTATAGTAGGAGCTTTAGTGACTATGCCTGGAAAGTTTCAGTTCAATCTGTTGAAAACTGATGGAGGAGTTTGTGCCACAAGGTATGTCAAACATCACAAAAAGTCTAAGTTCAAGGGCAATAATTGTGTCTGGCTAAGCATGCATCAGAAATATGTCTTTCACATCTTCATTGCCTAATTACTATCTCTGCCAAGTGTCATTTCCATTGGTTGAAAAAAGGAGGAGTAGTTTGTGCAGCAAGGTATATATTTTTCAAAAATGGGGAAGAATATAAGTTCAAGGGGTAATTACTCTGCATTGCTTGCATGGATTTGCATAAAAAAAAATGTCATGCACATCTACATTGACAGGTGACCATTTCTGCCAAGTTTTTAAATGGTTGAAAACTGAAGGAGGAGTTTGCAACCCAAGTTATATAATTTACAAACATGGGAAAAAGTATAAGTTCAAGGGGCAATAACTCTGCAATGCCTGCATTGATATGCATCAAAAATATGTCTTGCACATCTACACTGCCTAGTGACCATTCCTGCCAAATTTTATTTCAATCAGTTGAAAACTGAAGGAGGAGTTTGCGACACAAGGTAAAGATGTCAAATGTGACAGACAGACTGACCAACAGGGTGATTCTAGTAAACCCCACTGCAAACTTCGTTTGTAGGGGGTATAAAAAGTTGCATTTTAAAATAGCAATTTCCCAAACCAGTTACCCTATTGGGCCTAAACAAAAATCTTGATATTTCTATGGTTTTATCATTCAGCTTGAATTAACACTTGTTGATAAATACTCTTGCAGCCTTTGTAAAAACGTCTTAAGCTAGAAAGATGAACTTAAAGAGCTTTTAAAATTATTTTCACTTCATTTAATACAGTAAAAGCGTAAGTTATCAACAAGTAAAGGTAATGTAACAAAAACTATCTTTTTCAAAACAGCCATTTTTAAGTACAATTTTAAATTTTGGAAAACTAAATGGTTTTGTTAAGTGTATATTTACACTGAAAGAGATTGGTTCAGAGGCTAAAGATAATACTCTGAAACTGGAAAGGTACTCACTTCCTCTTAAAACAGAGAAGAAGACAAAGTTGAACTGCAGAAATATCACGGAAACGATGACAAAGTTGATAGCAGTCCAGTGGATGTGTGGACTGATGCGGGATGGCTTGTAGGCAAAGTAAATGTTGTACCTGTCCACTATATGCTTCAGTATCATGTACACTAAACCTAAAAATGAACCGGTTCTACAATTGAACATCACTGAAATGTCATGCTAATCTTAGAAATGCAACAATGATTTCGCTAGTTGGGAAACAATAATGTCAATGTCTATCAGCCAAGAAATAAATCTATAAAACAAATGTCATGAGCAGGATGTATTACTGGATATAACTGATAAACATTTGTGCCAATCTATTTTATAATCCTCTGGCCGAGTTACAGGTATTTGATAATAGAAATTTTAGGTAAGAATTTATATTTACTGGTATGCAAAGCCTAGAAAAAACTGTAGAAAACACAAAAGTAATGGAACTTCAATGTCAAAACTGAATGTTAAAGACAGTATGACTCTTCAAATATAAGTGAAAAGCTTTCAATTTCAAATTACTTGCAAAACAAGAAATTCTTAAAGCCTAAACTCATCGTTTTTCAAAATTAAATCATTATGTAAGTCTTAAAAGTATTATTTACAAGGAATCACAAACAAAACTTTTCATATTAGAAATAAAGTACAAAGCAGACTTACCAAATGGCATAATTAGAGGACAGGAAAGACTGTATGACATCAGTATGGCAAACACACACAGGAACCATGCATACTGCATACCATACTGAAACTCCCAGAGCACATGCTGGAAACAGAGGATCCACCAGTTATATCAGAATACACTTATCTAAACCAATATACAGACTGATCAATGAATAAACTCCCAATCGAGAGGTTGCTGTTTTGAATCCCAGCAGGTGTGGGAGTCTCCAAGTTTACACTAAACTGTTGTATGGTTCAATCAAGGGTAGGATCCTCATCCAGCCCATCTTCAAGTAAGTTCACTTGAAGAAGGCAGTCCTTATTATTATTAAATGTACTTTTTAAAGATGTTTCAACAATGAACTTTTATTAGCTATTTAACTCAAAGTTGAAGCTATTATATTCAAATATTTACCTTTCTTACAGAAGTTCTCTCTGCTGATGACTTAGCCATCAACAGTTTTAATCCATAGGTGAACAGTTCAGAAAATCGCAGCAACTCTAGTGCGGTGCCAATGAAAGCCGAAGTGATGACATAATTCACAAAAAAAGCACCATTGCCCGCCAAAAATATACAACTGAAAAATGATTTAAATCAACTGTATTTAAATATATGAATTCAGAAAAATCTCTTCAACATTTATCCAATACAGATAATCAAACTTACAATCACCTTTTATCAGTAGGTTTGTATGACTTAATAATGTAAACCATTTCATTGTTTTACAGACCAGGAATTTGAAATCTACGAGGGGTGATTCAAAAGTTCGCGGAATTGCTTTATTACTAGAACGGAAAAGACAATACAAACACAAAAATTACATCACTCGATACGTTTACTCAATACTAAAGCAGAGCCGTAATCTCATTGAAATACATTTACTAATAAATCGTTTGTACATATTTGAATTGTATACATGACCGGCACTTGACGCACGCCATCACGACGTCGACGTCACTAACGGTCAAATTAGTACAGATCCAGAAATTGCTGAGAACATTCTAACCTCCGCTGCTTGTTTTCATCAGTCAGAAGTCTGGGCACCCAACGCGCAGATACTTTGGACATATTTAGCTCTTCTGTAAGAATTCGTTGCACAGTAGAATACGATAGGGAGAGTTCCTCTGCAATACCCCTAACCGTTAAGCGCCGGTCGTTGTCCAAAAGCTCTCTCACTAACGTTGCGTTGCTCGTCGTCATAGCGGATGCTGGTCTACCTGCTCTATCGTCATCAAGTACCGATTTTCTGCCGTTCCGAAATCGCTCATGCCATTTGTAGACAAACGATTTACCACAAGGTTGTAATGTATGCGAGTTTTTAATTTGATTCAACGTCTCAACTGGTGTAAGTTTGAGTCCAACACAAAATTTCACAACTGCGCGTAGCTCCAATTCACTTGTTGACGTCGCGGAAGAAGTTGAAGACATGGCGACAACTCGCTGCTGTGGAGTAACGGTTCAACGTAATGTAATCAAAATTATAGGAAATGACGTCAACACGTCATTCTAACGTCAGTTACGTTCGCGCCAAAATTGAGCAACATTTGAAAACATACTATCGTCTGAAGTGAATTAGTAAAACGAAATATTTTGGCCTGCTTCAAGTCACCTAACCGTGGTTGCTATGGAGACCATTTATATTCTTCCGGTTACACATATTCCATAAACTAAATGAAAATGTTAGTTAAAATACGTTGAATTATATTTATGCGAAATTTAATGTGATTCGGTGAAAAAATAAATGATTTAGAGATAAATTCCGCGAACTTTTGAATCACCCCTCGTATAATGGTTTTGTAGCTAATGTTTGCTTAACAATAAATTTGCACTAGCATAAGTGTAGAGATGTTTTGTAATTCCTAAATATTTAGATGTATGAGAGTAAAACCTGTAGTCTGAAGTTCAGATCCATGAAATAGCAATTCTAAAATAAACATGTAGTGAAATTTTACTTACTTCCAATGGACACTCTGGCTTTTGTCTATTACAAAAATATCAAACAGGGCTTTGGCGCTGAAATGTACAATCATCAATATTATAGTAACAAATATAAAACAAGTTTTCTTGTATTTTCAACCAAGCAAGAAATATCTAGCCAACTTGATAAGCAGTGTTTTTAAATAAAAACAGGTAGCTGAACAGTAAAGCAGTGAAGGTATATATGTGTAATAACAATATTCTAAATACACCATGTATATCTGTTTCAATTTGTCTGATATTTAAAAAAAACAAGAGGGCCATGATGGCCCTGGATCGCTCACCTGAGTACTTTGGCTGTAGGTTTGCTGTTAAGCAGTATTTCATTTTTTAATTGAAAATATGTAAGTGCCTACAAACCAAATATGTAAAATATCAGTCAATAAATAAAGGCTCTATGACAGAAAGTAGAAATATCTATTATAAGCTATGGTGACCTTGACCTTGACCTAGTGACCTCAAACCCTACCCATGGGTAGACGTCCATGAAAGGAACCTATATACTGAATATCAAAGATATTGGTAAATAAATGAAGGCTCTATGAGGTACAGTAAATCTATTTTTAGCCTCCGTGACCTTTAACCTAATCTAATAATTTCAAAAAGCTTGATAAAGCTTGTTTAATGCCAAATTTTAAAATTCTAGGCCTTGTGGTTTCAGACAAGAAGATTTTTAAAGATTTTCTTCTATACTGCTATTTAAAACTTGTGACCCCTTCGGGCGGGGCCAACAGTGACCCAAGGGACATTTTTCAAACAAACTAGGTAGAGGTCCACTAGACAATGTTGCATACCAAATATCTAAGCTGTAGGCATTAAGGTTTCCAGTAAGAAGATTTTTAAAGATTGTCTTTTTTACATATTAAGGGCCCAAGGGGCGGGGCCAATTTTGACACAGGGGCCAACATATATACAATACTGGTAATGGTTCTCTACACAATACTCCACACCAAATATCTAAGGTCTAGTCCTATTAGTTTGGAAGAAAAATGATTTTTCATGTTTTTCCTATATAACTGTATGTAAACCAAGAGAACCCTGGGGCGTGGCCAATTTTGACCCAGGGGATATAATTTGAACAAACTTGGTAGACATCCACTAGACAATGCTGCATACCAAATATCTAAGCTGTAGGCATTGAGGTTTCCAGTAAGAAGATTTTTAAAGATTGCCTTTTTAACATATTAAGGGCCCCCAGTGCGGGGCCAATTTTGAAACAGGGGCCAACATATAAACAATACTGGTAAAGGTTCTCAACACAATACTCCACACCAAATATCTAAGGTCTAGTCCTATTAGTTTCGGAGAAAAATGATTTTTCATGTTTTTCCTATATAACTATATGTAAACCAAGAGAACCCTGGGGCGTGGCCAATTTTGACCCAGGGGACATAATTTGAACAAACTTGATAGAGGTCTACTAGACAATGCTACATACCAAATATCTAAGCTGTAGGCACTGTGGTTTCTGAGAAGAAGATTTTTAAAGATTTCCTATATAAGCCTATGTAAAATCAATTGACCCCCAGGGTGGTGCCAAATTTGACCCCAGGGGCATAATTTGAATAAACTTGATAGAGGTCCACTAGACAATGCTACATACCAAATCTTAAGGCTCAGGGCCTTGTGGTTTCAGACAAGAAGATTTTCAAAGTTTTTCCTTTAAGTTGCCATAGCAACCAGAGTTCTTGATGGAAATGAATTCTTTGAACAACTTTGGTAGTGCTTCATGCAAGAAACATTCCAGGCAAGTTTCACAAAATTTGGCCCATTGGTTTCAGAGGAAATGTTGTTTGAATGAAAAGTTGATGATGGACGGACTGACGGAAGGACGGACGACCGACGGACAAAGACCGATCAGAAAAGCTCACCCTGAGCACTTTGTGCTCAGGTGAGCTTAAAAAAAGAAGATTTCAGATTTTAACAATATTTTATAAATTCTACAAATCTCATTTGAGAAATGGTAGCAAACCTGGTAAGACCCAGGGATGGCAGGATGAGAACCATCAGTAACAAAAATACAAATGTCTTCTGCATTACAGCATGGTGCTCAGAGCTCCTGAAATAAAACAGAACACATACGATTAACATGTATCTATCCGATCCGAGTTCATTTATCAATCATACCAGCTGCCCATATAACCGAAATCCCCTGCTGAGTTTAATTTTAAACTATGGTGGATAGTTCAGTCCATGCTCTGTGTATCATAGCATCTATAGGTAGGGACCTTGGTTGAACATCTCAACCAAAAGACAATTAGTAATGTGAGTGGAGTTGCGAATCAAACACGCAACCATTGGTTTACCAGTTCAGAGCATTACCACATGACAACTGATCTGCTCCAACACATTTTATAATAAACTTAAGATCTTGCATCATGTTAATAGTGCATATGTTTTCATTTATAGTTTGAAAGCTCAGCATACTAGAAATGGGTTTTTGATTGAACACTAGAACTGTGTCCATAGGACACGGATGCCCCCACTATGCATAAGTGCTCATAAACAAGAGCATGTATATCCTGTATGTAAGATTTTTTCTGTACATATACCTAAAATGATCTACAGGTAACCTTATGTACATGTTAAATTAAATTACAAATGTAAAATTTATATGTTCAATTATTTATATGGTATAAAGTGAAAAAATCAACAAAGGGCCATAATTCTGTTAAATATGGTCACAGCAAAAATTCCTTCCTTTACTACCATCTACACATTAAAGCTGTTCATCCCTGGAAGTTTAAGCAAAATCTGCCATCCGGTTTAAGAGGAGTTGCATTCACAAAATTTCTATATGGTATATAGTGAAAAAATCAACAAAGGGCCATAATTCTGTTAAATTTGGTCGCAGCAAAAATTCCTTCCTTTACTTCCATCTACACATTAAAGCTGTTCATCCCTGGAAGTTTAAGCAAAATCTGCCATCCGGTTTAAGATGAGTTGCGTTCACAAAATTTCTATATGGTATATAGTGAAAAAATCAACAAAGGGCCATAATTCTGTTAAATTTGGTCGCAGCAAAAATTCCTTCCTTTACTACCATTTACACATTAAGGTTGTTCATCCCTGGAAGTTTAAGCAAAATCTGCCATCCGGTTTAAGAGGAGTTGCATTCACAAGATTTCGGGACGTACGGACAGACGTACGAACGGACGGACAAGTGCAACGCTATATGCTCCCCACTTCGTGGGGGCATAAAAAACATATGTCTCCCCACAGCCAGTTGCTGCAGGCAGTATTGAGTCAGACGATTGTAAAATATGGGGGATATTTTTGTCAAATGTACATGATGAACAAGAAACTCATACTCTGTCAAGAAAGGATTGAGCAGAAACCTTGTTTCATATTGTACAAATAAGTTGTATTCATTCAGTCTAGTACTTGTAGCATGTTGGAATCATGTCGATGGCTGTTACATAGATATGGGCAAAAAACATGAAGCCAGTTACAAGGTGTCTTCTTCAAGCACTCAAATTTAATCTATTTCCATTGATAAGGAGAAAAGTTACATCATGATAGCTGTAGTATGTTGGAACTACTCCTACTATGTTGGAATTTGACATTTAACCTCCAAGTGTGACCTTGACCTTGAGACACCACACCCTCAAATTGGGTTCTGCAAGTCGCCTTGATGAGGTGAACATCTGACCCAAGTTTCATAAAAATCCTTTAAGGGCTTTGGAAGATACAGAGCGGACACGATTTTGTGGCATTTGACATTTAAACCTCCAAGTGTGACCTTGACCTTAAGACACCACTACCGCAAAGTGGGTTCTGCATGTCGCCTTAGTGAGGTGAACATCTGACCCAAGTTTCATAAAAATCCTTCAAGGACTTTGGAAGATACACAGCGGACACGATTTTGTGACGGACAGACAGACGGACGGACGGACGGACAGACAACCGGGGGGAAATCAATATGTCTCCCCCATTTTTGGGCCTAGAAATTTCAGTGTTTGTCCTACATTTTCATTAAATGTCAAGGCTCAAACATTTTTGATTATCACAATTCTATTTCCTATAAACAGGCAAGTTTGAAGTTTTATTTAGACACCATATCATCTAGAACACTCTTTACCAATATGACTTCATAAAATAACAGAAACTGAGATGACATGGCAGAGAAGTATCTGCAAAATAACTTGAAGGCTTCCAACAAACAGTAAATCAGACTGAATAAATATAAATGGAATGCCATAATAAGGCAAGATTGTGAAACAAGCAAACTAGAGTTGTTCCTTGATGGCTCGATCTTGCTTCACTTGAACTATCTGATCACTCAAAGTTGAAGCCAAGTCTGATTCCCCCCCACCCAATATTTTTCTACTAAATTATATGGATGGCTCAAATGTTGGTGGTTCGAATTTCTTCACGGCTTGAATTTGCTAATTTACACCTTTTATGTTTGTGTGGGTCGAGGTTTAACTTAAGTGTGAAATTGCAGTCGGATATCATAATTTTGACAAAGCATTTGCATCCTGATACTAGAGTATTTGTAAGTGTTGATTATTTCTAATGAAATACTGACTTGACAGTTTGTTATTTCACTACAGATCAGGCTACTTTTCATGTTGTAATTGATTGCACTATAAACACACTTTAAAAGATACTAAGAAAGTCTGATAGATGCCACCTTTGACAACCAAGTTTCCTTCATATGGCTAGAATTCAATGCCACTCAAAGTTTGCGTCATGGTCCCAACGACTTTGAGCCATCGAGGAAATGACTGTATATAACAATGCACTTCTTTCACAAACTATGTATCTGACAGAAAAATAAAGACCCTCCCTACATGAAATACTACTCTGTTACAAAAACAGTGCTAAAATACAGAAACACTCTGGACATTACCTTGTCCAGTGGCCCACATACTGGTCTGATAAGTAGACAATGTTAGGTAGGAGGGCTGTAAATGTCCACAGTAATAAGGTGGGTAAGAACTGTACAAGTGCAGCACTCTGAAACACACAAAATTACAATATGTATACAAAGAAGAGCAAAGGTTCAAAACTGTGTCCTGGTAAACATGAAAATAATTTAATAAGATGACTGTTGAGAAAAATTTATAATCTATATCATACCTGTTGTTATACTCATACCACAGTATTTAATGTTTTACAAGAGGGCTAGGATGGCCATCAACTGCTCACCTAAGAACAACTACTCAGAAGGTAAGTTTCTTGGGATTTCATACATGCTGCCATATATAATATGCAAATGCGACCCCTTGGGAGGGGCTCTTTATGACACTTTGGTGATTTTAGTAAAAGTTCCCTAGACAATGCTAAATGCATAATTTCAGTGCCTTGCAATTTCAGACATGATGTTTCAACCTTTTTCTTCTAGATGCCATAGCAACTAAAGGTCTTGAATTCTTTCAGCTATCTTGGTAGAGCTTTATGCAAGGAATATCCCTGCAAAGCTTCATCAATTTCAGTAAGAGGAGAAATCTGTGGTATACTTATTGCTACTTTAGAGCTAACATATTGATTATGCAAGATGCTCAACCACAGATGAAGGATCCGCAACATTAGCTACATGTATTAACAGTAAGACTATTAGTTTCTTATAAAATGGATAGGCCAGAATGCAAAAGCATATTCGAAGTATTTAGTTTTCAATGCTTATTTAAATATACCAAGGCAGTTCAAGTTTTAAGCAGAGCAAGGTGGAGTACTGGAGGTTTCATGCCCAGGGTATAGAACTGAAAAAATAGACAAAGGACCCAAATTTAACACCTCATCTGAAAGAGTTTTTTTAATGTTTAGTCACATGGTCAATTTTGGTACACCTGTATCTGTTAAGCAGTTTCCTAATAGGTCCAAAATCTACTTCTTGCAACAAAATAATAATTTACCATACTGTGTGGGCGATTGATATATTACTGTTGCTAATGAAAAATAATTGATAATACATAAAAGGACATTCTCAAAAACCTTTCATAAACACCTACAGACACTAAGAAAATGTTCATTTGTATTTAATCCCCTTCAACCCTGAAAATTCTACAACAAACTAACTCTATAAACACTAATATTAATGCATTTACCTGATGTACTTAGAATATTTGACTGACTCCTGTATATCTGCTAGTGAGATGTCCAAAACAATACACAATAAATTTTATATGATTTCGAAAGAAATCAGACTGATCTAAATTTAAGGCTATGCCTCTTTTACGGCATTGTTTATATGTAATTCTTTTTACTTGCTTTAAGTTGCTTACATGAGTTTTTTTAACGTAATCCTGATAGCTGAGTTTATCAAGGTTGGTGAGTACTATGGAGGGTGTAGTTAGAAAGAAGAGCAGAATAACTAGAACACAGTTGATCAGAATTGCCTTCAACCACCACTTCCAACCAGTCAGGGATAACTTTTGCCTGAAACAGAAAAACAACAAATGAACTATGATGTGTGAAACCCAACATCTTCACCTTGACATCATAAAACACAAAGTTAGTGTTGACAGTAACATAATTTGAGTGATGGTTAGGTTGCAATCCTATCATCATTTTTCAAATGATAGGTCTTTACTTTACTATCACAGAGAAGGACATGAGAACAATAAGTCTAACTTGTGTTAATGGTCATCCATGCCCAACCATCATTCTGAATTCCTCCCGCCTAAATTCACTCTATAAAATTGCTGGGAATGGCAGTCACCTTACAACTGCAGTCAACTGGCAGATATTAGTGATCCTATGATTGCACATGTGGTTTGAACAGTGCCCATTCAAAATTTGCTTACTCGCAACATTAAAGCATATCTAAGTTTATACTGCATGTCAGAAGATGCTAATGAGCTGCAATATTCACTTTCACTAAGTTGCTGTTTATCAGTTCAACTGTGTCAACACATTACACAGTAGTATTTTGACACCTTAATTGTATAATTTGTAAACTGTTTCTCATGTTCTCTCTAACATGTATGTGTATTCACTGAATTTTTTATAAAGAAAATCATCATACAAAGAAAAAACAACCATTTTATTTTCAACATCGGCCCCACAAAAGTGCACATTATAAATCGCCTATTTCCACACATCTAGATAGTTTGAATTAAAATAAATTTGTTGAAAATTTTTCTTCATATCTAATTTAATGTTCAAAATAAAAGATATAATTATACAAAATGAATCAACATGAGAATAGCTGTTATTGAAAAGTAGCTGTCAGCATTCTGGTCAAAAAGTACAATTTCTTTAAGGAGGAACTGTATCACTCTCATGACTCGGCTATTCATATATTCATATCAAATGCATTGCTAATCACACTTAATTTGTTTGTTTTTTATAGAAAAGGAGTATTTGAAAAAAACAACAAAAAACTGAGTATGATGCATTCAAATAAGTATTTCTAATACTAGCAAAGAAATAGGAAAAAATGCCTGCCTACAGGTCCAGTCTGTCTATGCTTTTTGTATTGATATTTTTTGTGACTGCATAATAAGGATGATTGATATAAAAAACTATTTCACTTAATAAGAATGTCATGTGCAACAATATATAGAATGCAAACATAAGATACATGTATAACAAGGAAATAAGTTTTTTTCAAACTTACCAGTAGATATTTTCCGGTGATGGAGCATATGTGACCACCCACTCTACAACATCTAATTCTACGTGTATAGATGAGGGCTGAGGATTCTGGGAAGCTTTACACGAGGGCTGAAAGTCGTTTACTATCCTGCAAAGAAATATGGAAAATCTTGTTTCTTTTTTTTTTTTGGCATGTTTTTGTGCAAATTATTAAAGATCACTGCAAGCACAAATGTAAATAAACTTAATAAAAAAATAAATTCTAGGAAAAAATGCCCACAGCACTTTGCATATTCAAAGGAGAAATTATTGTACTAAGTTACTTTGATAAATGGATTGCAGATGTATAAAACGATATTTCATTTATTTTTTCATTCAATGACCAGCTGAAACAAAAGATCCAATCTTTCATGTTTTTAAATATTTGACTTCTAGGGACAATTTCCGATATGTAATCACAATACTTAATGAGACTGAAAAAGAATATATAGTGTTTTAAAAAAGTGTCCTTAATTCTTATATCATTATAGGCACAGCAATAATTTGCCTGGCTTAGAAACCATCAAGGTCAGGTTAAGGGGGCGGGGGCCAGTCCTTACATGAACAAGGGAGAAGACGTTTTCTTTTACAGTCATGAGACTGTTTCAGGAAATGTGTTCCTTTCCTCTAAGTGCTTGAAGGAAAGCTTTGGAACAAGGTGGGATTGATATAGGACCCTTCACTAGGAATTCTGAGAATCTCTTTAAGCTAATTTTGGTAACCAAGGCCACTCAGCCCCATTGATTCACTCTGCTCCCACAAGCAATTGTCTTCCCCTCTTATGACCATGCTGACCAACTGCCTGACTGGTTACTCCAAGGTAAACTAGCCATGGAAAACTGCAAACTCTCTGGCTTGACAATGGGAAACTGGGTGTATAAAGGGGATGCATGTATGTGTAAGCATTAAGGGTAAAAGCAATGACATTTATCAGTATTGCAAGCAGGATGAAATAAGACAATAATGCCTGTAGAACTGTCTAGTAGCTAAAATGTTTCGACATGTTGGTACAAAATCCCTCCTACATCTGAAATAAAATTTTCTAATAAAATAACCTTTTTTATTTACTCATAAAAGCAAATTAAAACTAGAATATTACGCTCACAAACTGTAAAAAAGACTTTAGTTCTTGAATTATGTAAGTCAGTCATTAACTACAGTTTAGCATTGGAAAATCGAATTGTAGCACTGCTTTTGTTAAAATTTGGAAGTTGTCCAAAAGGCTAGATACAATAATGTATTACATGAATTCAAATTTTAGACCTCTTTGCTTAGAATACCTGTATTTATTTCTTAACTGAACTGAATATTTTAGACAAAACTGTCACCATGGCAATTATATGATTTATAACTGTTTTTGCTGTAAAGTAAACTTTGACACTAAAATATTATTAGATTAAGACTTTTAAATGTCAGACAAAAACAAAATTTCTGAAATAAATTTATCAGGTTTTTATGACTTGAACAGAATACTCTAGGTTTAACAAGTACCATGACAAGCAAGTTGGGACACTTTGAATCAAATGTGTGCTTCACCTGTATATTATGCTAATCCGTCTAAAACCATCAAAAACCATTAACAGTATGGAGAATGGAAAACCTGGTGGTTCATATACTTTTGAGTTAAATCATTTCATACATTTTATATCATTCAAAGTCTACATTTAATGATTAGCTGTATGAATACTCTGCTGATTCCATATATAGCATCGAAATTTAAAAATGCTCATGAAATTCACATAAGTTTTATCTTCTTTCTTTTTTTAAATGGTGAGAAGCATTTACTTGTGAACAACTATGACTTTCCTACTGAAAAATTAAAATTGGCATTATGGAAAAAGAATATATGAAGATGGAATCATTTTTCTTCAACAGAAGATGGAATCATTTTTTTTCAAAAGAAGATATCATAGATGCCTCGTAGTTTACATCTCAAAGCAGATAAAACAATATATGGCTATTCACTGACTTCTCACCTTTCAGCCATGGTAATATTTTCAAATGTAACAAAGCCAACACCAAGACATTTCTGGTAGGCCTTTGCTTTCTCTTTCTCACACTCATCGGCTAATTTAGTCTCTTCATCACCATAATAGGTTATAGCATCCAACTGAAAAAATATGTAGAAGTGGTTTTTTGACAACCTTTGACAGTTAGAAAAAAAGTTAAGCGTAAATATATAAAAGTTAAAAAATAATTTACAAAACTATTTTCTGACACACTGGTATCCATAAACAGAATTTATTCACTTCAAAAAAGAATACACTGAATGTTGCCATACCTCAATACAGCCACAAGACTCTGCACAGAACAAACACTGACCACATGTATATGGCTTCACTGTTGGTCGATGTCCAGTTTTCTGGAGCTCCATTTCTGAGTTGATACGAGCCTCCTTTGCAGCCACTCTAAAGTAACAAACAATAAATTTACTCAAGGAACTAATGTGTTTGAAACATTAAATATTAATGGTTTAGTTGCAATTCATTTATTTTACCCTGAATAGTTAACTGATAGAAACAAGTTCATGCACCTTATGAAATTCTATGTTGTTAACTGCTTCAAAGGATAAATCTTTGATTGCGCCGAAAGTTTGAAATGCAGACAGTCACCCCAAATTGTCACTGCTGAGATTCAAAGTTAGGCATTCTACCCCTTGACCACTGACCCCTAAAACATTGTATGGGTTTCAAAGTCAGTTTACAGCTTAAGTGAACTTTCAGAGATGAAAATAAACTATGATAAAAGGTTAGATTGTCTTTATCAAATGGCACAAAATATGGCTAGAGAACAACCTGAAAGTTACATACAGCTCAAAGCAAGTTGCTATTATACTCAGGTGAGGGAGATTGCTACCTTTTGGTATCTAACTCCATGAGAAGCTCCACATCATAGGCAAACTGGACATCTTGTACATGTACCTCTGGATATCCTTCCCTGTCAATATATGCTGAGCTGTTACAATGCAGTCATAGAGAACATGACCAAAAACTCAAAGATATAATCTTAATATATATATACCATTCTAAATAAAAATTACATTCAAAAAGATTTGACTAAAATCCAATGAAATGTTTTAGTTTTTGTGTTTTCATACATGAATGGTTTTTTATGTTGTGCACCTTGGTCTCTGCCCTTTTCATTCAGAAAGCAACATTAAGCTAAACAGTTACTAAGATAATGATACTTTCAATTTAAAAATTTCAACGTTTTGTCTTGCAAATAACATTTCAAGGACATCCGAAGGTTACAACTAAATTCAGCCACAACTAAATTCTGCCACAGTGACTGATATCTAAAAGTCTTGACCTAATTTGAAATTCAAAACTCTTTCCATGATTGTGTCTAGAACTGTGCTGAAACCATATTCACTTATTTTATAACATATGTCTGTATTGTGTGTTTTTTTAATTTACAAGGAATTTATATATTAGCCTCCATATGCAGTGTATAAATGACCTCAATGAAGTTGAAAAGGATGAAATTCTCTTTTGAAATTGTTGCAGCTGCTAACAGAATAAACATAGCAACAGTTTGACCCCCAAGCTTCTGATATAAGATTGTCTAGTTGTATTCTGGTAGAAACTAAGTAATATAAGCAAATATATTTCTCTGTCTATGAATAAGTTTATTAAGTCTGTTACTGGTTCACCAAATGACCAGAGAATAGTTTTGTTGTAGATAGTGGGGTAAGTATGAATTTTGCAATATTCTAACCAGCTGCCAGTTTTTCATAAAACTAGCACAGGATTGTTTATCCAATCATTCCAATATATGACTTGCCCTATACAATAAACTCTGAAATATTGATAACTCTGTCTTTCTCATAAAACATGGATCATTCGCTTCCTTTAATCTGAGTAGTTTGAAATAAATCAGTTTAATTTCTGTAAATAAAACAGCAGAAAAGCTGAATGCAGTGCATGCAATTATGACAGAGAACAATTTATTAAAATGCAAATTTCTAATTCAAAACTATATTCAAGAATCTTGAAATTGGTCCCTTCAATTTGCATTTAAAAAGTTGAACCTATTCAATTTCTAGAGGAAAATCACACACAATGTCACATTTTCTGACTCATGGTGATCTCCTCAACATTCCTTACCACTCAGAAAATTCTGATTCATTTTTCTCCATTACCAGTCTCAATCATGTAACTAGTCTATGACTTCCTTAGCTAAATTTTTTTATCCCTGTACTAGAAAAAGTGCTTGAGCTTAAAAGTGAAACAAGAGCTAAAACCTTAAATATGTAGGAAAAAGTCAAATTTTAAAACTTAATCAGCATCTTACACTGCATGCAGAATTATGTTCAAAATAATCTATTTTATATTTACTGCACCTAAATGTCTATTTATATAAATATCTTTTCACAAATGCCTTGATAGGTTTCAGTAGACAACTGCTTAAAGGAGTTTCCATCATGTAAAGCCGATGGAACTGACAAATAAGAAAACTTTCATGAAAATCTGCCAAAACATGATGTCAGAAATCAGGAAATGGGGAAAAGAAAAAAATATATCAGAAAATAGGGAACAGGAAAACAAGATGTCAGAAAATAGGTCACAGGAAAACAATATGTCAGAAAATAAGGAACAGGAAAACAAGATATCAGAAAATAGGGAACAGGAAAACAATATGTCAGAAGTCAGAACACAAGGATCAGAAAAACAAGATATCAGAAAATAGGGAACTGAAAAACAAGGTCAGAAAATGGGGAACAGGAACACAAGATGTCAAAAATTTGAGGAACAGAAAAAACAAGATGTCAGAACATGAGGAAGCAAGATGTCAAAAATTGTGAACAGAAAAACAAAATATCAGAAAACAGGGAACAGGAAAACAAGATGTCAGAAGTCAGAAAACGGGGAACAGAAAAAGATGTCCATAATCAGAAAACTGGGAATAGAATCTCTTTTCTGGAATAGGCTATAAAAACATTATACTTACTGAAAATGCTGCATAATGATATTTCTGTAGCACTTGTCTTTTGGAATATTGGCAATCATTAATGTCTTTGAAACCTGTAATTCAGAATTGGCAGCCAAATATGATAGTCATCTTTGAATTTGAAATTCTGTCTGCACTATTTGTGACTACTTTTAGGTGACTTAACATCAGATTCTGACTGAGTCTAACATCTAAAAACATTGTAAAGGTCAAATAAATGAAAGGAAAAGTCTGTTTTAAGGAAGATGTTTAACCATGTCTTTCAACACTGTTTGGATAACCTTATATATATAACAGTACCTGTTCATCATCATCAAATGTGAGATTGACAGAGAAATGTCTCATGAATATCACAGCCAGTGCTAGAAACAGCACAGCAAGGATAGCATGTATCCACAACAGATCTGATCTGAAATATACAAACAAAATGCAGCATTATATAAAATATCTAACCTAACAGTGATGATGAAGACAATGATTATAGTGGTCATGGTTTTTATTCTGCAGATATGTTTTTGATGTTGGAAAATGCAAATAATTTGCTGTTTTTTGATGATGATGATGATGATGATATGAGTGATAAGATGATGATGACCATGATGCTTGTGGTGATGGTAATTTCAAGTGAGGTATAATGAATTCATAAAGCAAGATCTGTAGTGTACATGCTATTTATAATTCTTCGAAATAATATACACATTCAGGAATATGTCAGTAAATATTATGTACAGTCGTGTCAAGCAGTGACATTCTATCTGGTTTAAAGATCAGCAAGTGATTCTTTAAATGCAGTTACATGTGCAATGTCAAAGAAATATTGCTGAGTCAGTTCACTATGGTATAATACTGTAAGGTGTGCATAAATGCCAGATTAGGCTGAAACAAATATCATTTAAATATGTTCTCTTAGATTTCCATGTCTAAGTCCAGTCTGTACCCGGGAGTCTGTAGTAAAAGAACTTGGTATTTCCTTCTCTTATGAAGTATGACAAGTCTAAATCTTTTGTTTTTTACTTACTCCTTGTTGGATAAATGTTTCATAGACTGAAAAAATAGAAAATACTCACTCTGCATCGAGATTAGCTATTGTAGTATGTCCAAAGTCTGTAGCATTTCCAACTGAAGCAGAGAAACATTTCAAGATTTTAGATCAGAAACAGACTACAATTTGCTTATGAATAGACTATATTTTGCAAACTAATGCAATGAGTTTTTGTATATCTTACAATCTGTCTATACATGTACATGCATATCAAATGTTAAGTTTTTCCTTTTAATTTAGCTGCATATCACAGCAACCTAATTTTTACTAAATGTGTAAACTCACATAGGGAGATTAACTCCAGGAATGCCCAGGTATCTGCTGTTTACCAGTGTCTAAATCTTCTTAATTCTTCAAGAATACTATTTTTACATTATTATGTGATCCCTGGGATGGGGCTAATTTTGACCCATAGACCATTATTTGAACAAATTTGGTGAAATTCCACTAGACAATGATTTATGCTAAATATCTTAGCTCTAAGACTAACAGTTTTTGACAAGAATATTTTGGATTTTTTTCTTCATAAAAACATGATTCCTAAATGGGGCAAATTTTGACCCACAGTTTGAACAACTTTGGTAGAGGTTTACTAGACAATGCTGCATATTAAATATCTAAGGTCTTTGACCAGTTCTGGACAAGAAATTTTTTTAAGATTTTCACTTTTGTTGTTCAGGTGAACTAAAAATAAACAATAAAAAAAATGCAATTTTAGGGGAAAAAAAAGTAACTTACTGTTGTTGCCTGTGAAGTTCACAGGGATGATAACTGCAGTGGACAGTACACAAACAATGATTGTATACGCCAGAATGTACCTCTGAAATGTGATATACTGTACGGCATCCTGACCACATTTCTTCGCTATATCAGAATCTCTGGAATAATAAAACATATAAAAAGATTCATATCAGGCATTGGGTATCTTCTGACAAATACTTTAGGGTATAATATTTTCTGACAAGTATTCGTGTTTAATATTTTCTGACAAGTATTTGGATGTAATATTTTCTGAAAAGTAAATAAATTCAATCTGCAGGTTATATACTCATGACAAAAATCCTTTGTTAAGTTTCCTAGTATTCAGCAGTAGTTTCCTTCTGGCAATCAGCCTAAAGTTTGTGAAAAACAGTTCAAGGAAGCAAGTGCCATATATTTGAAAGCAGTTCTAAGGTTACAATGTCAAAGAGTTATCTGTTGCATCTGTGTTGGACACCTTTCAAGTGAAAGTTCTTGGACTATCCCAAAAAATATTATTTATAAGCATTTTTACCATATGACTGTCCCGATTTCTGATGGACATTTTACATAATATGGCACTATCTAAGTTTCCTAACACTGGGATATAAGTAGACCATAGTATACTTTGTATAGACATTGTTTAGGTTTCAACTCTTCCTAGCTCAGACATTCTAATCAGACCCGAGGTGAAAATATATCAGTCTTGGAGACATTTGCACATAAAATTGGAAAGATGAAGTCATTTTTCAGATTCTACTACTGTTGTAAGCATAAGTGAATATATATGTAACCCCAGGAATGGAAGTATAATTTGCAAGTAAATCAGGACAAATGAATAATTCAAGACACATCTCTTTACCTCTTATCTCCCCATTCATTTAAATGTCATTTGCAAAAGCAAAAGAATAAAATATATATGTAAATAAACTTGTACAAATGTGATTTGGAGCAATATTTACTGAAGTAAATATACTTACTTTACCCTGATAAATGCCATAATCCAGGAACAAAAGCCCTGAAAGACATACATGAAAAATACAAAATTGGTCAAAGACAATATTACACGAGCTTTAAATAGAAATTTAAAAATACATTTTGTGCATATTACATAAAAACTTTGTAGTTTTAGGGTCCAATTTCCATAAAGAAATTCAAAAATTAAAGATTGTAGACCTTATAACAGAATTGTAAAGATATTTCAAGCAATTAATGTGGCATGCCTTCAATGCTTTATATATGCCTGAACAACCTACCCTATCTTGAGCATGCAGTTGTGTATCTAGGGATTCCACTGACCCTTGATGCCGGTTCTCATCATGGTCTCCGAAGAACAGAGACGTCCATCTGAAATCAGGAAACCAGACCATTAATGGTAATCAATGTGACAAAAAATTAATACACTAGCATTAAATATGTAACATTTACTGGACAAGCCAAAATATTGTTTAGATGTTATACTATACTCGAACTAAAAAAATTCATTACCTTAAATGCCAACCATATACAACATGAAACTAAAGATAACTGCTACAGTAAATATCATATAGCTCTTAATTATAGATGGCAATCTATGTATTTGTATAGCTATGATTTCATGATAATGTTCATTTGTAATGTAAGTTACTTCACAGAGGAGTTATTGTGAACAGAATAAACTCTCAATTTCTGTCAAAACAGAGTTTCAAGGATAATATAACTGACACATCAAATATAACTAGAACTGTGTCCATAGGACACGGATGCCCCCACTATGCATAAGTGCTCATAAACAAGAGCATGTATATCCTGTATGTAAGATTTTTTCTGTACATATACCTAAAATGATCTACAGGTAACCTTATGTACATGTTAAATTAAATTACAAATGTAAAATTTATATGTTCAATTATTTATATGGTATATAGTGAAAAAAATCAACAAAGGGCCATAATTCTGTTAAATATGGTCACAGCAAAAATTCCTTCCTTTACTACCATCTACATATTAAAGCTGTTCATCCCTGGAAGTTTAAGCAAAATCTGCCATCCGGTTTAAGAGGAGTTGCGTTCACAAAATTTCAATATGGTATATAGTGAAAAAATCAACAAAGGGCCATAATTCTGTTAAATTTGGTCGCAGCAAAAATTCCTTCCTTTACTTCCATCTACACATTAAGGTTGTTCATCCCTGGAAGTTTACACAAAATATGCCATCCCGTTTAAGAGGAGTTGCATTCACAAAATTTCTACATAGAATATAGTGAAAAAATCAACAAAGGGCCATAATTCTGTAAAATTTGGTTGCAGCGAAAATTCCTTCCTTTACTACCATCTACACATTAAGGTTGTTCATCCCTGGAAGTTTAAGCAAAATCTGCCATCCGGTTTAAGAGGAGTTGCGTACACAAGATTTCGGGACGTACGGACAGACGTACGGACGGACAAGTGCAACGCTATATGCTCCCAACTTTGTGGGGGCATAAAAAGTTCCTAAAAAGACTTTTTTAACCTTTAAGCCTTAGTCTCAACATCATGACTTTAGGTGGTGAATATTTATGATTGTAGAAAACATCGACATTTCTCATAATTCTGAGTTCTTGTTGGAGTATTACATTCTTACTGTGTTCACTGCATTCTTGCTGGTGCACACTGGAATTCTTCCCCTATTGTTGGATTTGTGGTGGTGGCTGTAACTAACTTTCCTGTGCCTGGGAGGCATCTGACTTTATACTTTCTGACAAACAAACTGGACAGACATTGTTTATTCAGGAAGCATCTGTCCACATCACTTACATGTCACTTATGTGAAGGTTTGCAGTGGTTCATACTGATTTGTGGACATTCTTTCTGAGACTATATTGTGTTTGTGTGGATTTGTACCGGTACTGGTTCTTCTTAATTCTTGTTGGAAACATACTGCACACTGCATTCTTGTAGCATAGGTACAGATGTGTACAATATATGTAGGGTGTTTCTCTGGGGATCTCTCTCTCTCTAGGGTAATTACAAGGAATACCACTTTTTCATCCTTCCCTATAATTGCCTATCATTCATACCCAAAGTCATGACAGTGATACTAGGGCTTTTACGGTTGAATTGAACCATTAATTCAAAAAGAAAGATTCCACAATTAAGATAATGGAGCTGTAAACCCAGCATATGACTTGATAAACTTTATATACTAGTAATCTTTTTTTATGACAAGAAACAACAATAGCAATATTTTATTACATTCTTCCGAGAAATCTATATAGTTCTCCAGCAAGCAGTCCAATAGAAACATTTCAAGACATTGTACAAGTCCTAAAGAATAATGACATACATTTATGGTATATACAATCAATCCATAACAAGATTCACTGCAGCATCAGGTAAAACGTCTAGATTAACCCTTGAAGTTACTCTTCTCATCAACATTTCCTTAAAGTGGACAAACCAGTGGATAACCAAAATATATTTATCTTTGACTGTCCCTTTATAAACAAATATACTCTTAACTTTTGTCTCATTTCAACTATTTTCATTGTACCAAGTTGACTTATATAGATTGTGTGCATGTGTAAAAAGATTTCCCTCCATTATGAAATTTAAATGCAAACTTGACCTTATTCTGGTTCAGGAAAAAAACTCACCCTGCCTCAGTTAGGAAAATGTATTATCTGGATTTCAAAAAAGTGTACATTTTTCCACCGGATGCATTTTAAGAAAATGTTCCTGATTTAATGACATTTCAACTATGAGCAGGTTACAAACTGTATCTGAGAAGAAAAAGAAGAAAGTAACCTGCTGATGATGATGATGAAATTTGAATGCTGTCACACAATCTGCATGAATTGCAAGCATAAAACATCCCTGAACTACCAAAGCATGAGAGGACAAGATTAGTACACCAAAAAATTCAAAATAACTGTTAATGGTATTTGAAATGTTTTTTCTGACCATAAAACTGTGTAATTTATACAACTGTATGCCAAACAGTGTTGAAGAAATATTCTAAAATCAATGTTATCAGTATTCCACTGCCATGAAACCACTGCACGTCAAATAAGATTTAAGACATTTTACAGGATTCAGTAAATCTGTATGTTGATACTTATTCGTTTAATTTCTGTCTGGTATTTTCTGAAGTGTGCATGTATGCTTAGCATGAATATCAGTACAGTACAATCAGCCATGTTACAAATTTTGAATCTGGCATCTGCTTCCTGTTCTTTAAAGCTGTTGCCATAGTCATAAATCATATTTTTCTTGTTTACGAAACTGGGATACTAAAGTAAAACTTGTAATTCAAGAAAAAGTTTTTATTAAGATGCTTTATGAATATGACCCCTGGTCACATGACTTAACCCTGTATATACCAATGTTACTAATATATCAGCTAATGCATGATTATCGTATTACTATTCTGATGGCATCAATAAAATAAACATCACAGATTTTGAGAGGTTAAGATAACATCTGATCAATATATTTGTACAAAACCACATCCAAACAAAGCCTGTCATGTTATAATGACAAAATCAATAACAAACTTCCTTTGCAAATTATCTGTTCTGGGAATTATTGATGTATTTTTTTTTTTGGTTGATTTTTCAGATATTTTCAAAGAAAAATGCAGAATGTCATGCTAGTCCTAACTCGAGGCTCGATGATGATGGTCTGGTTGTCACCATAGCAACTAATCACCAGGAAGTTAAAACCCAACCGTGACTGTCTGGGAAGGTCTGAAGAATTACAGTATGTTGTAAATTATATATTACAAATGAAGATAAATACAGAATTGTCTGAAAGATTCTTAATTCCTACAATGAAGGAATCCCTACAATAATCTATTACATAATCTTAATTTTCAAATTTTTGGCTGATTTGCACTGTTCTTATGATCTGGGTATATGAAATCAATTAGTGAAATTGTTGCAAATGTCATAAATAGTGTGACATCAGCTCAGTTCTGCTTATCACATTTGGTGACACTGGATGATTCTAAGTTATGGGTGATCAAGCCGGTGTTAATAGATGAATAATATATAACCAATAGCATACAATGTTAAAACATTACAAACCTAAAATAGAAAACTTCTTCAAAAAATCACATTTACAGTGTTTTTTATTTTATTTTACAGCTCCTCTAAATTTTGTCTGTTGTTACATACATATAATTGTGATGTGACATGAAAAAATCAACACTCTGGTCAATCTGACATTATCGAGAAAACGAAGTTGAAGTTTGATCAATGTTTTCTGTCTTCCCTGAATTAGCATAAGTGCTGTCTTTGAAAAAAATGCCAGTTGAGTGTTTGAAGGTAACTGAATCATGGATCACATTAACAACCTAGCAACCACATAACATGGTATGACATCCAAGATGCACAAATGATTAATAGAAATGTTATATATGCATTGTTTATTCCACTTTTAATGACCCATCTAGTATTTGGAATGTGATAAAAAGTATGCAAAAGTAATTCCAAAACAGTGTATTATCTGGAAGTGAAACTAGAGATGTGTCCACAGGACACTGATGCCCCCACATTCTGCTGTACTGTCACAAAAAATCCTGTATAATTACAGGTGCATATAAAACTGCCTTTAACATGAAGGAGTCTAAAAATGCTGTTTTTGCTTAACCAGGGGGCATAACTCTGTCGATCTCCAATAAATTTGCCTTGAAATACCCATGTGTATAGGCTGACATGCTGACAACTATTTTTAGAAAGTTGATGGCTCTAACAGATACGTATTTGGAGTTACACGCGACACAAGTCTAAAAATGCTATTTTTTGCTTAATCAGGGGACATAAGTCTGCCGATCTCCAATAAATTTGCATCAAAAAACCCAGGTGCATAAGTTATCATGCTGACAGCTATTTATAGAAAGTTACATGGCTCTAGCAGATGTACGTTTTGAGTAACCTGCGACAAAGACTAAAAATGCTATTTTTTGCTTAATCAGGAGGCATGAGTCTGCAGATCTCCAATAAATTTATGTCAAAATACCTAGGGTGCATAAGTTCACATGCTGACAACTATTCTTAGAAAGTTTCATTGCTCTAGCAGTAATACATTATGAGTTACACACAACACAAGTCTAAAAATGCTATTTTTTGTTTAATCAGGGGGCATAATTCTGCCAATCACCAATAATTTTGATTCAAAATATCCTGGTCCATAGGCTCAAATACTGACAACTATTCTTAGAAAGTTCATGGCTCTAGCAGTTAAATGTTTGGAGTTACACACGACACAAGTCTGAAAATGCTTTTTTTTGCTTAATTAGGAGGCATAATTCTGTTAATCTCCAAAAAATTTACGTCAAAATACCCAGGTGCATAAGTTCACATGCTGACAACTATTTATAGAAAGTTTCATGGCTTTAGCAGTTACACATTTGGAATTACATGTGAAACAAGTCTGAAAATGCTATTTTTTGCTTAATCAGGGGACATAAGTCTGCCGATCTCCAATAAATTTGCATCAAAAAACCCAGGTGCATAAGTTATCATGCTGACAGCTATTCTTAGAAAGTTACATGGCTCTAGCAGATGTACGTTTTGAGTAACCTGCGACAAAGACTAAAAATGCTATTTTTTGCTTAATCAGGAGGCATGAGTCTGCAGATCTCCAATAAATTTATGTCAAAATACCTAGGGTGCATAAGTTCACATGCTGACAACTATTCTTAGAAAGTTTCATTGCTCTAGCAGTAATACATTATGAGTTACACACAACACAAGTCTAAAAATGCTATTTTTTGTTTAATCAGGGGGCATAATTCTGCCAATCACCAATAATTTTGTGTCAAAATATCCTGGTCCATAGGCTCAAATACTGACAACTATTCTTAGAAAGTTCATGGCTCTAGCAGTTAAATGTTTGGAGTTACACACGACACAAGTCTGAAAATGCTTTTTTTTGCTTAATTAGGAGGCATAATTCTGTTAATCTCCAAAAAATTTACGTCAAAATACCCAGGTGCATAAGTTCACATGCTGACAACTATTTATAGAAAGTTCCATGGCTTTAGCAGTTACACATTTGGAATTACATGTGAAACAAGTCTGAAAATGCTATTTTTTTATTAATCAGGGGGCATAAGTCTGGTGATTTCCAATAAATTTGCTTCAAAATACCTAGGTGCCTAAGTTATCATGCTGACAACTACTCTTAGAAAGTTTCATGGCTCTAGCAGTTGTACGTTTTGAGTACCCTGCGACACAAGTTTAAAATGCTATTTTTTGTTTAATCAGGGGGCATAATTCTGCCAATCTCCAATAAAATTGTGTCAAAATATCCTGGTGCATAAGTTCACATGCTGACAACTATTCTTAGAAAGTTTCATGGCTCTGGCAGTTGTACGCTTTGAGTAACATGCGACACAAGTCTGAAAATGCTATTTTTTGCTTAATCAGGGGGCAAAAGTCTGCTGATCTCTAAGAAATTTGCATCAGAACACACAGGTGCATAAGTTCACATGCTGACAACAATTCTTAGAAAGTTTCATGGCGCTAGCAGTTGAACGTTTGGAGTTACACGTGACACAAACCAGCTTGGCAGCGGGACAGGTGGACAGCAGAAAGACAGACAAGGGCAAATCTATATGCCCCCCACCCCCTCAAAGTGGTGGAGGCATAAAAAGCTGAAAATATAAAATTTGACCACATTGTTTATAATCTCATGACACAGCTGAATTATGTTGGTTTTAGTAACAAAATTCAATAATTTGTATTATTCTATTGTAAGTTTTCAAATATGAGGGACGTGATGGCTCTAAATTGTCTGCCTTAGTACAACTGCTTCCTATATGTTTCTTTGTAATTTCCTTTTTACATGAGGCCTCAAAGCAGGACCATACCATTGAGGTTTAAGTGAACATGCAAACCTAGACAATACTGTATAACAGTAACAGGGGACGCAGTAATTTGTAGATTCTATAATCGGCATGGTATGAAAATCAAAACTACATCAGACTTCAGTGCATGTTTGTTGAATAGAAAATAATACAGCAATATTAAATCAAAACAGTTGTTGGATTCCAGACTCCCATGACAACTTAAACACATACACTGAGAATTTCACTTTGAAGAAATGTTTGCTTTGTTCACAACTTGAATTTGACATTGGTTCATATTTACTGTGCTATAAAAGAAAACAATGATTATATAGAGGATAAAATTTCATTAAACAGATCATTAACCCCTTTATGACTAATGAATTATGCCATCCTTGACAGTTGGACAAGTCCATTTTCAATTAAAAGGGTTTCAATTTTATTCTTGCTAGAGTATGCAAACAGTGAAGACCCTGATCTGACGTCTGGGTCTGCACTATTTGCCTTTGTCTACTTTTGTAGACCCTAGGCATTAATGGCCGGTATAAAAAAGAAGGATGAATTACTAAACCACGTAAATGTATATGAAATATCAAATCTTAAATGTTCTCTAATGGTGTATGTCAAATTTCTGCTAATAACTTACTCAGACCTACTTGGTCTTTTCAAAATCATGTGAAAGTATGGACGAGATGATAAACCTGTCTTAATTTTTTCACAAAAAACGGTCAGCCATTACAAATGAATCAATAACAAAGGCACTTTTATATTAGTCTCATAAGCAAAGCTTAGCTGGAGTATTTTACAAGACATGCAGAGTATACAGGAAATGATAATGACTGTCTTCTACTTGATGTGTCTTAGTTTTGATGAGTTTATTGAGTTCTCATCGTAGACAAGTGTTATTTTGTAGAAATATTAACCCTTAACCTGCTGGGTCCCAAAGTGATTAGCCTTTGCCACCAGTATAGAGCCAGGCCAGCCTGCACTTCCGTGCAGTCTGACCAGGCTCTATACTGTTGGTAGCTCAATTTTTGTATTTTGATATTGAAATCCCTAACACTTTGAATTGACTGTTCCATATTCAAAGCTGGACAAATCCATTATAAAAATTCAGCAGGTTCAGGGTTAATGATATAATGATAATTATTAGTCAAGATACAAACTATTGCCAAGAAGAAATCAATTATTCTAGCTATATATAGATCCCAGATCTTCTAATGGCAAATATCATCTTCAGTTAGTTTGTTATACATTAGGGAATTTTGGAATTCATAGTTTCTAGCGGTAAGATCTCTACTGCATGCTGAATGAATTTTTCTGTCTAAAATACTGTTTCACCAGCCCATCCTTTGCAATTTTAACTTCCTTTTCATTATTTCTAAAATAAATGAACAGATTTAAATAGACCTGAGGTGTTAAATACTTCTAAAACTTTTATTTTCTGAAAATAGAATTTTTTTTATTTTAAAGCTACCACACTTCTCAATGATGCTTTATGATTCAACAACTCAATATAATTGAAATTTTCCACTCTCTAAGAAGCAAGAAAAACAAAAGCTGTCAGAATGACACTGATGCCCCCCTTATGGGCATCAAAAATCCCTAAGATAAAGCATGAAGTAAAACTATGTTTAAAATTCCTGGATTCTCTCATTCTTGATTAATCAATTGGAAAAAACTTAAGAAATACAGGCGCCTACGAACATGACATTTAATACAGTGAAAACATAAACTGGCATACTGTAAAGGAATCTTGAAAGTTATTTTAGAATTATGGACAGGAAAATGCTTTCTTAAAAGCATGGGCCCCTATTGGGTTGACTTTTGATATTGTGGACGAGAAAACAATAGGGTTTATCTAGTCATCGTGCCCAACCACCCTGTAAAATTTGAAGATCCTTGGTGCAGTTGTTCTAGAGTTAATGGTAGGAACTGGTTTTCAAAGTGCAGGCCCCTGTTAGTTTGACCTTTAACCCTGCATGCCTAAATACAAAATGGGTTAACCTATACATCATGCCCAACCATCATGCTAAGCATGAAGTTCCTGGGTGCAGAGTTATAGGTCAGAAATATTTTTCAAAGTGTAGGCCCTGTGAGCTTGACCTTGAAAACAATAATCAATGCCTAACCTACCTACCAAATCTCAAGTCTCAGTGCCCATGACTAATCTCAAGTGGTATATATACTGACCAACCGAACAACATCTGCCAAACAATTTACCTCTTCTTCTTTAAAGAGGCAATAAGCTAGCTACAGTGCTCCCAGTGGTTTTTACAGGCATTTTTTTTCTTTTCAGGCTAAAGTATATCACAATTCTGTTCAATCACTGGAGAATATTGACCAATTTTTGAGTCTGAAGCATTGCCCTATTCAGTTTTTTAGGGGGAGGGAAAAATATAACAAACTATACAAAATAATGCAGACAGAAAAATTCATTCCTCCCACATATCGCATACCCTTCCACCCATAAAGCAAGCAATTTATTGGGAAAAGATGTATTTAAGTATCATTACACGTTGTACTTATTCTGTCCAGAACCACTTGGGGGTAATTCATTGCTGTGGAAATAAACAATGAAATCATAAAGTAAATAAAATATACAACAAATATATTCACAACATCAAAATACTCAGAAGTTCTGACAACACTGAATGATTACAACAACAGAAATGTTCAGTATAGTAATTATAATAAAATTTTTCAGCGGCTAACTTCTGAACAAATGATATAAATTTGTTGTGTAACAGTTTATGCTTTGTATATATGAAAATCAAATATCTATACAGTAGGAAACATTCTGTCGATAAACACTGGCTTATTTCAATTCTAAATACAGTACCTCTTAAAAAAGTTTAAACAATGTAGTTACGACAGCCAGTCACTGCAATTATATCATAAAAATTTAATACGCAACAACATACAAAGATAACAACTGTCAAAAATAAAAAAAGATCACAAGCATCTAATCATTTAGTAAATGATGCCTTACTTTTCTTCCTGTCGACTGACCAGAGCAATTCTTCCATAGTCCCATGCTACTCTCCTCAGTATTGAAAACAGCAACAGCAGTATCTGTGAAAAAATAGCAAATATATACAAATGAATCAAAATTTATCAAAGTGTCCTCTTCATTGAAAGGGCAAGCCTCATTGGCTTAAAAGAGACATCTTATCTTTCACATCGTAAATATTTTTATTATTCCAGATAATGTATATCTGGCAGATCAGACTTTATTTTACATAAATATCTTAAAAGATTTCATTTATTTAACACTGACCATGCTAAACATATCTAAAATGGACACTTTAAATTTTGATCCATTAACTGATTATGGTGGTGCTTACTTAAAATTTACTGATTAGTAAATAGTGACTGCATAGATGTTCAGGCTGATCTTGGTCTGCACTGGTCAATTTCCTCCAGCGGGGTATGGGTTAAAGAGCTTAAACAGTCTTTAAATTCTTACAAAGCACCTGCATTCAACTTCCTCAAAATTAGTCAGAGTCATACAGATGACTCTAACAGGTGAAGTTGCAAGATTCACCAAAGGATAAAATAGTTAGACTTACCAGCCAGACAACAGCATTGATAGTGAGGTTTTCTGGTATACCACCATACAAGTAACCTTCAAAGATGAAATGTGTCTTATTGCCAGAGTTGTACTGTACTGCACATGTTTCAATAGAAGTGTTTTGTATATCAGCCTGTAACATATCTAAACCCTCCATTGCTACTTCCTATGAACTGTATCTGACTGCTGGAAACTGGGTATTTATAGTTGGGTCTTGTACTGGTCTTTCATCATATAACTCAGTGTTCAGTCATTCCAATCACTTTAAATATAAACAAATAGCAAAGTTTGAAAAATGTATTTTGGAGTATCCTTGTCACTTTCTTTGTCATAGTAATAATTCTGAGATATATAAGAGGTCCTGAAAAAAACATGAAAAGATGTAAACTTACATATGACAAAACACACTGAACAAGTTAAGAATGAAGTATATTTATTAAATGTTTCAGCCTTTAGGCAACAGTTGTATTTTGTAGTTGTATCCTGTGCTTAAAGCAAAATATGGAAGTACAACAAAACATACACTATGAAATCATTTTTGTTCATACAGGATGAATTTTTGTGTATTTTGCGCTAGAAACCATGTGCAAATTTAAGTGTGCGCTATTATAAAACCTTTAGAAATAGCAATAATTTTTCTAATTAAGAACCATTCAGAAATATATGCATATCATTTTGCCTCTCACCTTTAAAGTTTAGCTGATGTTTTTCTCTGCCAAGTTAAACTGAATACCTTAACATATTGGCACCCTTTGATTTCTAAGGAACATATTTTCTTACTTATGTTTTCTTCATTTCTTTTAATGTTTTTTCCTGGCTGGTCAACACTGTCTAAAGTTTAATATTATGTCATTGAACTGACAGAACTTCATTAATTAATACATCAGTAACCTGATTATTGGTACCAGGCATTGTTGTTTTTGCTCAATTGGTCAGTCATAAAACACGTACTTTATCAGTCTTTATCCTCTATCGATTTTTTAAGAATAATTTGTGACAATTAACCCTTAATCTGCTGGAACTGAAAATGATTAGCCTTTGCCATCAGTACAGAGCCAGGTCAGCCTCCACATCTGTGCAGTCTGAAAAGGCTCTGTACTGTTGGTAGCTTAATTTTTGTATTTTTATATTGAAATCCCTTAAACTTTGAATGGACTGTTCTAAATTCAAATCTCAGCTAATTCATTACAAAAATTCAGCAGTTTAAGGGTTAAGGCCAATTACAGTAAGACAGTAGGACCTGTTAGTTTGTTTATTTGAAGCGGATGGCTTAAATTGACAAGTACACTTTTGATGGCTGATGATCATGTGCAATACAAGTGTCATCTGTTTTTCTTTTTGTTACTAAAAATTAATTTGAAATTAGAAATGCGAGACTTTAGCACGTCGCAAACATAACATTTTTGCTGTTTGTACGAAATTCCATCACAGCAAACTTAAATGATTTCATATAATATGCACACTTCAGAAGTCTACTTGTATACTAAGTAAGTTTGGACTGCCATATCCAAACTCTTCCCTCGCTCCCCCACCATTATAACATGACAAGATACAACACAACACCACATAATTTGTTATATTTATTTCATCAGGAAGTCTTCTAAAGATCTAAAGATCTTATTATGACTCATAATCATGAATACAGCTAGTGCCAGACATGTAGGACAGAAATATTTGCATGTAAAATTCATTAAGCCTCATAACTATTTTTGGTGATTTCTAATGACAGCAGTGAACTGAGAAGGTCAAATTTAACCAATGACTTTGACCTTCAGGCTCAGAATCAAAAGTGTCTTTGAAACTGAAAGTTTCTATGAACTTTGAATGAATCCTTCGAAATATTAAAGAGTTCTGACCAATTTTAGCCACATACAATGAAGACTGTGACAATGAATAATGACCTTGACCTTTAAACTTACTTATTTAAACTTATTTACACCAATTTGGAAACAAGTTCTTACAAACTATATCATTCCCATTCAATGACTTCTTCCTGGGTTCTAACCAGTCCTCACACTGAAAGTGTGCTGTGTGGAAAGACAGTGGAGTGGGATTTCAATCAGCAAACTTTGGACCATCTAGGAGTCTGGACCTTCTACCCCTAAACCACTGACACTGAAGTACCGACAAAATGTAAACGCAAAATTTTAATGCTCTTAAGAATTTAAGAATGTTAAAAGAAATATTTTAGTATCAATTTAATGAAATTGCTGTAGGAATAAAATGAACTTGCAATAATGTTTACTCAAGTCTTAAAAAGAGTATGAAAAAACAAGCTAGCAAATCAAGGCACGGTGTCTAATACAAACAGTGTATACAAACAGTTTTACAGTTCTCACATCATCGGATAAAATCTGTTATTCCCAATACAACATGCTCTCCTTTTATTTACCTTAATAGGAAATTCCTGTGATAAATCTTGCAAAAGGTAGCACTACTTAGATCAATAAGGCTGCACTAAAATTATCACTGAGTAATTTCCCAGTAGCAGAGACATAATGCATTCATTCAAAATCCCGCCTGGTTTGATTTATTTCCTGTCCTTTCAACAAGTTTTATCATATGAAGATTAGCGTGATGCACTAAATTTAGTACTTTAATCTGAATATAGTAAAACTTTATTAACTAAATCATCAATAGCAAGAGGATGTGTCACCTACCTGACCATGTTTTCAAAGTTTTGTTGTATGTATGGGCAAGTTTATTTAGAGCAGCCATATTAATGTATCTATTTCTATAAATAAGATATGTAATCATTTACCATAATCTGTTTTATATACATTATCATCTACAGTGAAAATATTGCACATCATAAATACTCTGCCTTGACAAAAGGAAAGTACATGTATATTTGAAGACAAAAATGTTTAATTTTTACTGCCAAATGGCATCAAATGTTACTGATCACTTAGAAGCCTATTTCGTATCATGTTAAATATTTTTCGTAAGTTCCTAGGAAATTTAACTAATATTAATTTATCAAATATTTATTATGAAGAAAAATTTCTCTTAAAAAAGGAATATTCAGCTCTTAAATTACCTGTATGTGCCTGTCATGTATTTATCTGACAGTGAACAATACAAGATAATAACCTTAATGAATTTCTTAATTGAAAAGATTTTTCTTTAGGGCAATAAACTTATGAGAATAGCAGAAAGAATAATTCCTGTCTTCAATTTATCGTTCTCTATAACAATGGAACTGTAGAAATTACTGCCATGTATGGAAATATATTGATTTAGGAACTTGTTACCATACATCACTTGCCCCACCGTCTGTAAGGTATGATTAATATAAAATTGTTATAGATGCGTGACTTTCAATTTAACAGATGTGGCATTTTTGTCAATAATAATCACAATCATTGTTCTGTTCACCTTAAATGAGAACAGTATAACAGAGTAGATAAACAATGTGGAATAGTACCAAAACTGTATGCTAATACTAATACATTATCCACAATACCACTGTATGGTTCATTCTTGAAAAAAATGTCTGTAGATGAAGTATGAACTTTGAGCTTGTGTAGCAGGTAACCAATATCTATTCTGATCAGTATAAGCAGACCAAACATCCATATTTTCAGTTATGGTCAAATCTTGACATTCAATGTCTGCAAAGTCAAAATGTTGGTTTTAACATATGAAGACTTGTATCTAAGGCCAGCACATCTGTGTGTGACCATATCCATTGTAACACTTTTATTACTAATTCTATTGATTATTCATCGTGCATAATTAATACTGCAGTAACCTGTTTTGGAAAAAAATCTATTAACAAATGGTAAAAAATTGTGTGACTCACACACACACAATTTGGAGCAATTACCAGTTATTATTCATGAATCAATTTTTATACATAAATAAAAGTCTGAACATTATAAAATATACACCATATGTTAGTGTGCATGTGGTAGTTACTGAGAATGAGTTACATGGAAACACTTGTAAACAAATTATGCTGCATACGGATATACAAAAATTAAAAGAAGTATGAATAATGATGATTCATGGCAAAATTAAAGGCAAGCAATGTACTTGTATAATCAGACACAAAGTATATGAGATCATAATGACAGAGGAAAACTTTTATATATGAGAAAATCTTCATTTTACCATAAGAAATTGCACCATGTATGAGTATTCCAAACACACAAATTTACTATCCTGTCACACTGCAACAAATTTGTTGAAACTACAAAAATAACATTACAAACAACAATAGCCCAATGCCATATGTTGCTCACAGCAAATTACTCCTACAGTCGGAATCTAGCATTGATCCGCATTCACTGTATCAAGTATTCATTGAACGACAGTCTCTGGGCAGCAGTACTGGTTGACGAAACATTCCTATCAAGACCAATTACTGATATTGATAATGCTTTTCAAGCAGTTCTTGCTTCTAGTAAAGTGTCTCCTGATTTCTTGTGTTCTAAATTAATTACTTTGTATTCATTATCTAGTGTCTCAAATTCAACTGCCCTATATTCATTATTTTGTGCTAAAAATAGAAATAATCCATTACTAGTATATTGCACTGCTTCCTCTTTCCTACTAAATTTTTTTCACTTAAATTGTTAAATGGTTAAAATTATAATATTGGCCATAATTGTCATAAAAGATAAACCAAATAAGAACTCTGGAATGCTTAAAAACATAATCAAAACACCCTATCTGCATGGTTATTTTTCATGGATAGCAAGATGTGCTTGAGATACATCAGTATACAGCAGGATTAAAATATCAAAAATATTTTATGACCCACCAGTCTTAAATTGCTTCAAAAAATGCCAAACACACTTTGCCAATATCCGTTAAATGAGTTGTCAGTGTCACAGGATCAATTTGAATATGTGACTTAGTCAACAATAGTGGATCATTCAAATTGTAAATCAATTCGAAAAGATAGAGAGAAACATTCTCGGAAGCATGGTCTTTACAATACTGAGAAAAAGTCACATAGGAAGATGTAGTATCTGTCAAGAATACTTATCAGCACTAAATTCATTACATTCTATACATGAAATGTTGTTTCTAAAAATAACTTACGTATGCAAATTACATCTTCCTACTAAATCTGAGCAATGTTGGAGAGGTTACAGAAAATGAACGTTAGCTGTTTTTTTATTCACTGACATTCGAAAATAAACAGCCAATTTTCGTTTTTGCCAGCTTGCCTATGCAATGGTACTGTATATTTGCATAAATAAGTGATAATGTTAAATTTTTGTTCATGGGTGGTATTATAACTTGAATGTCAAGGTCATGTAGATGCATACAAGCAGTATGAATTTCAAGCATCAGTAAAGCTGTCTTACAGTGTAACAGTGTAATTTGTACTTACCATGAAATAACTACAATGTAATTATCCCAAGCTTTTCCATTACTGCATATTATGTCAATTACAGTATGACTCATACTTGTTCACCTTTTCACTATGTAAAACTCTCAAAGCAGGGTTTCGGTAAAAATGAATACTTTTATTTAAAAAGATAAAATGTTTTTTTCATATTCTGTTAATTCATTCTAAGAATAATGTAAAATTGATACAGGAGCTTTACACATTCAAGTTTTTGCCTGTCCTTTCAGTGACTGGTGTTATTTTTTGTTCTGGTTTTGGGCTCCATCTCTTATAAAATATCAGACTCAATGAAAAACAAGACCGTAATCTTGCCCATTCAGTCATCATTTTGTGCAAAAGCTAGTTACTCATTCTATCATTCAGTAATTCTGTAAATACATTTAACGATGCTGTGCGAAAACCCTTACAAGTTCAGTATTTTGGAACTAATTTTGAAACATTCTGAGAGGTAATTATGTTAAAAATACCTTATTTCAGTATGTGTGTGAATACATATTTATTCATCCACAATCTATCATTCATAGAGAAGAAAATGCTTGGATATTCTCATTAAGCATATTGATTCCACAAACATTTTACCTTGAAGATGTTCCAGAGATAGCTTACTCTAATATTCAAATGCATTCTGATCATATTTTATATGCCCAAGATGACCACATAATACGCTGTAAAAAAAAAAGAAAACCAAAAAACACAGCCTATTAGTTATACAGTCATTTCTAAAAAAAAGGAAAAACTTTAAAACTATCATAGTATTAAGCAAATGACAGATAGTGATAAAAGTACCTAGATCTTTTATAAGTAAGGTATAATGCCTAAGTACTTTAGTGCACAAGAAGGCTGCGGATAACATTGTACCTGAATGTGAATCCAGGTATGTGTTCAATTTAAACAAATCTAATACTTGAGAAGTTTTAAACAATCAGCATTATAATACAAAGATTGTTTTTGTTTGTTTGGTTTTTTTTATTGGCGTTCAACGCCAGTTTCAATATCTTTTTGGTCATATCCCAGCTGTAAGTCCACCTAACAAGTGTTCCTTTCTATCCAACTTTCTATTCGTTAGTTATACTAACGAATCTCTCCACAGATAACTCATTGCTTTCTCACTTGAATCAGAGGTGAGGGACAAATAACCTTTGAAAGTGCTGTCCAAGATCAATTATTACTGAGAAATTTGGCCAGCTCTGTTGAGATTTGAACCGAGAACACCTGGATTGACAATCAATTGCTCTACCAACTAAACTAGCCAGATAGGCAGAAAGATGGTAGCACACCAAATAATGAAATAAGGAAATGGTAGGATTTACACATTCTTAATATAGTAGAAACAACCATTTAAACACAACTGCCTAGCTTAGGTATTCATACATGTACTGGTTAACCTCTGAAGTTCAGTAAGGACTCTATGTTAGTTTTTTCAAGAAAAGTTGTGGTACAGGACAATTGTAATGACTTTTCTCATGTATACATTTTTTTCTACACACTTGGCAATCATACACCAGAATAAATGATTTACATTAAGAAAAACCCTGTTCATGCTATAAATATATATAAGGGACATAAAGGACAGTTAAATAAAACTTCAAACACTTAAGGCCCACAGACACCTATGTATAAGGTCTAAATATAAACATTAGTCATTCATTTATATACTTGAGCTTACAGGAAGTGTTTTTTTTTTCCAATGACATATAACAGTACTTATGTATAATGTTTGATAATAACATAGATCATAAACTAGATCTGGTATCAGTCTGTGTGAAAATGGACCTGAAAAGTAAACTTATTTTTAATCTAATTCTTTATATTTGTTTTTAACAAGTCTGGTAAACAGTAGTTGCCAATCTATGAAATGAATTTACTGAGAACTCACATTTAGTTGTCAAGTTATGACATGAATTCACTCAGAGCTCACATTTAGTTGTCAATTTGTCACATGAATTCACTCAGAGCTCACATTTAGTTGTCAATTTATGACATGAATTCACTCAGAGCTCACATTTAGTTGTCAAGTTAAGACATGAATTCACTCAGAGCTCACATTTAGTTGTCAATTTATGACATGAATTCACTTAGAATTCACACTGTTTTCACAACTTAAATACATGTACCGGTATATTTATTGATTCCTTACTGATAACTTCAGTTGGTCTCTGTTCCAGTAATCTAAATTGTGCTTTTTTCTGTAGAAGTCTGTTAGGTTGGAAATATCTGTAATACATGTATTATTATTTTCTATGAAGTACATGACTGTGTAGAATTGATATTTTTTACCTATCTAAAAGGTAAGTAACAATTATTATACTTTTTTCTAAACTCTAGTAAATAATAATAATAAACATCATCATTATCATCACCACCACCATCTTCATCATCATAACAAACATAAAAGCCTTTAATTTATGAATAAAACCATTCTTCCAGGTTCCCTCCTCAGGAACTCCTAATGATACAGCAAGTGATTTAAAGTCAAATATTTTATGTAATGATAACACTATTATATAAATTTTATGCCTTTATACTAATTTTATACCCAATAAAATAAACAATAATTTAATTATAAAGACATTTTAGCCTTGGGCAGCCCTCTGAATAAACCATTCATTGGTGTTTTCAAGAGATTAACAGTCAACTGTTAAACTGGTTACTTCATGAATATCAGACACCAAAGCAGTGCTTCTTTTGCCATCAACAAAATGACAGAATACATATTGGGTTTTAATGTTTCTACTGACAGATATATATAATCACACATATCTTGAAACTGTTTTACAAAACTTCTAGTAAACTTCTTAAACCTGCTCATTTTTACAATTCAGCAACACTTTCAGAACCATGTTACACAAGTAATTTACAAATTTCCAAATATTTGTTGCATCACTGGTCTTAGGCTGAATAAACGCATTTGCTGTATCAGAATCCATCTTGAATTATAATTCCGCCCACCTACACCGCTTTTTGATGCGTGATCATAAGTTTATAGAAAAATATTAAACTCAATAGACCTTATTTCATTCCAACAATGATAGAACTTGGTTAAACTGTAAAATTTGGCTTAAACAGTGTTTAATAATGTAGAGTTCTGCATTGTTAAATAAACTAGTTTACCAGGTCTTATCCTTTTACCGGTCTTAAGACTTCATTTAAAAACAAACATGTATGATAACAGGAATTTGTTGCAGTTAAACTCAGTCAGGTGAACCAACCTGTGATTGCATGCAGTATATTTCATATTTAATTAACAAATACATTGCTGCTGATGATGATAATAATGATGATAATGACTCATGGATTACCAGTCCAGCGCTTTTACCACTAGACCACCCATCCACTCTTCAACCTGTCTTATAAATACAGACCGACACTGTTCCGCTTATGTTTGTGATGGTGCAAATATAAGATAATAAAACGTAGTTCTCATACTATTGCAATTGTGCGATAGGCTAAAAAAACTAATTAGATAAGTTATTTACCAAATAACTCGGAGTATTTTCCTTTTTCTTCCAATTTGTCCATGTTTTTAGTCCGAAATGAGAGCATTTCCAAATAAAACTAATATAATAAAGACTAACTTTGAAAAAGATGTGGCTACTAGACACCGTACTCATGCTACTAAACCCTGTACATTGAACTACTACACCCCGTCCACTTGAATTTAATTTGTTGCTAGACACCGTATACAAGGCATGACCGTTTTTTGCAAATTTTGTAAAAAGTAGCTATAGTTGGTGAATGGTCGCTCTCATACAGGGGGAGGAATGTCTATATTTTATAATTCAAGATGGATTCTGATATAGCAAATGCATTTTGGGCTTGATTTAGTGGAAAATATCACCATTGTTCTCAAAAGTCAACAACTAGGCTACAATTTATCGCCAATTACACAAAAAATACCCTATAATGTACGTTTTAATTTTGGGATGTTAGCCACACTGGTGACATTATCACTGAGCATACAACCCCTAGAAACGAATTTTTTTAACTTTATTAAAAGGATTTTTTCCTTTTTTTACAGGCTTTATACTGCGGTTATACTGAAGTCATATATAAACTCTTCTGTCCTATTTTAACTGTAGCATATGGTCCTTTTATCTTTTACCTTTTAACATGTATTATTTTCAATTTCTTTACCAACTGTCTCTCTGACAGCGCCGACCAGTCATAATCGGAAAACGATTGTTTGGCCATACTGATGTAGGTGTAGATAAATCTAAGTTGGCCATACACTCTTTCATTACAGTGCTAAATATAAGTGTCATTGCTTTATTTCATCTTCACTGAAGTATGTACACAGATGATAATATTCTCTCTCCCTGAAATACTTAAAATAAACAGTAACTTACTCAAAACGAAGAAAAGCTGTGCAGTATTGCCAGTATCCGTTAGGTGTTTCTTTAAATATTTTTTCACAACAGAATAATCTCACGACGCACCGAAAGGGAGCACGCCATCTTTGAAAAGCAAGATTTTGTTAACAATTTTTCTATTGAAATTTATCTGCTGGTAAGGCTCCTACAGAGGTAATTGTGGTAATATTTTGTTTCCTAAAACCATCTTCTAAATAAATTTGGTTAATGAAACGCATTGTGCCTAAGTTGGTGCTCAAATGCTTGATGGAAAAAAAAATCGTCGCCATTTTGTGTTCTTTCAAGGGCGGACATGTTCCTTTACACCTTTTGCCATAGGTTTGTCTAATTAATGCTCAGTCGTAGCTCAACCGTTCGCAAGTTGTCGTCATAACATAGTTGTTCGATTGTTACTAGTCGATTTATTTTCTTGTTGAGTCCTCATGAGCGGCACATTAGTCTGGCATTAGACACGAGTTCATGTGGAACCCGGCTGATTCGGACCTTGGCTGATTCGGCCCAGGCTGATCCGGACCACTTTCTTGGCCGATTCAGATCACTTTCTTGGCTGATTCGGACAACGTTACTGAAAAATATTCCTCATCTTTAACATTTTTTTAAGTGAGTAACTTCCTATTTTTTATATTAAACTGGCTTAATTTGATTAGGGAGTTACTCACTTAAAAAATGTTAAAGATGAGGGATATTTTTCAGAAACGTGGTCCGAATCAGCCCAGAAAGTGGTCCGAATCGGCCAAGGAGGGTCCGAATCTGCCTTGGTCCGAATCAGCCGGTATTCGTTCATGTGCGTGGTTAGTAGACAAGAATTTTACGAATCCGGGTCAGCTCGGCCCTAAAACGTACTCGGCCCCCGAGTCAGCTCGGCCCTATTCCAACTCGGCACGGGTCAACTCGGCCCACTTTTCAATTATTAATATTTAGGTTTGTGTTATCACTATTTATTGTAATTATTTATAATACACAGATTGACAGTTTCCGAACTAGCAGCAGACAGGCTTTTCTTATCAGTAGAATTGCGAGTAAAGATAACCGATTGTGTATCTCACTGTATTTCTGACTCGTGATAGGTTTAACCGTAAATTTAAATACCTTCAGTGTCAAACAATGTGTTGAAATATACACTGAGAGGAAGCTAAGATCACCAGCTTTTAATTGATGTAATAAATTTTAAAATCGGACATTTAATAGCCCCAAACACGACTAAATTTGCATTCTTATGCAAGCGAAGGGAAACTAAGGGAAACAACTCTTGTTTTTTCACTCGATTTACCTCGGTTATTTACGTAGTTCATGAAGAGACAGACAGAGAGAGTTTATAAATATTACAAAGGGCAAACAGATATACTTTATTTCGGCAGAAGTACAATGTATAATTATTTAATAATAAGATATTTCTTATTATTCATTTACCTTAACAACATGCAAAGCAAAGTTAATACATTCTATATATTTTTTAAAGTGGGCCGAGTTGACCCGTGCCGAGTTGGTATAGGGCCGAGTTGACTCTTTTCCGAATTTTACTGGCAAGAGATTTGATAACTTCAATACACCCGTGACAGCCAAAGTATCTTATTAAATGTACTTTAAAACTATATACTTTGCAAGAGATCAAAATTTTGTAGAGCACTGAATAGAAATGCAACTGAGTTTTCTCTCTGCTGGAATTATGTCTAAACTTGTGTAGGAAAAGAACATGTAAATCAGTCTCTTTTTATGTACTGTATAGTCTCGGCCATAAGTCGAGTTTTCAATCCCCTGAAAATAGCCTGAAAGTCACTAAGTACTGGGCGTATGGGTGAGTCAGGTAAAGAAAATGAAAAATTTATCAAACGTATTGCATTCCGGGTTCCCGCCGTTGCTCGCCAAATGGGCCAAAATACTAATTCTGGCCCATAAAATCTTCCATTGGTGAAATTAACTGGCGCCATCGTAAAAGAAAGCATCCAACAACAAGTATGATTAAAAATCAATAAGCGGCCAACAAAAATTACAGTACAGCTCCCGCGATATGTACACATTTTGTGCTTCCTCCGTGATTGTGGTGAACGCGAACTTCTGAAAATCGCTAAGTTTCTCCTTGTAAAACGCTCTGAATCTCCGCGATTAAAGTTCACACACTATCTCCGTGATTCTCCGAGTGTTAGAGCGTTTCCGCGGAGATTCTGCACGAATATTCCTGTGTTTCATCACCAGAGTTTTAACAAACTTTTTCCCATTTTAAGGTGAAAAAAAATAATTATAAAATTTATACACTTGAAATCCTTTCGTCAAAAACAAACAGTCAGCAATGTGTGATGAAATGACCATAATATAACTGTACATTTTACACCTCTCAGTTATGTGACTACGTTAAATTCAATCAAAAACATTAATGTGATTTTTTTAAACACTTGTTATTATTTAGGAAATTGACAAATACTTTTTGCCAAGTGCCGAGACGATATAGATGAAGTTTAACGCGTGTTGTTCGGAAATCGGTCAACTCATTTTCGGAAAATAAGATCAGCTGTTTCTGAAGCAACTGCTTTGAATTGTCATTTTTTTCGTAAACAAGTAGGAACGTTCGTACACAAATGCATCAGAATAAGAGCGCATTTGTTTGTATTTTCACTTTTTAGCTCACCTGAGCACAAAGTGCTCAGGGTGAGCTTTTCTGATCAGTCTTTGTCCGTCGTCCGTCAGTCCGTCCGTCTGTCCGTCGTCAACTTTTCATTCAAACGACATCTCCTCTGAAACCAATGGGGCAAATTTAATGAAACTTGCCTGGGATGTTCCTTGCATGAAGCTCTACCAAGATTGTTCAAATGGTTCTGGTCCATTGCATTTCTGGTTCACTGGAGCTAAAAATAGATTTTATAAGTTGGATCTTTAAAAATCTTCTTCTCCGAAACCACAAGGCCTGGAGCTTTGATATTTGGTATGAAGCATCATCTAGTGGACCTCTACCAAGTTTGTTCAAATTATGTCCCTGGGGACAAAACTGACCCCACCCCAGGGGTCAGTTGATTTTACATAGAGTTATATAAGGAAAACTTGAAAATCTTCTTGTCAGAAACCACAAGGCCTAGAGTTTAGATATTTGGTATGTAGCATTGTCTAGTGGACCTCTACTAAGTTTGTTCAAATCATGGCCTCTGGGTCAAAAATGGCCCCGCCCCGGGGTCACTTGTTTTACATAGAGTTATATAGGAAAATCTTAAAAAAATCTTCTTGTCAGAAACCATAAGTTATAGAGCTTAGATATTTGGTGTGAAGCATTGTCTTGTGGACCTCTACCAAGTTTGTTCAAATCCTGTCCTCTGGGTCAAAAATGGCCCCGCCCCAGGGGCCACTAGTTTTACATAGAGTTATATAAGAAAATCTTAAAAAAATCTTCTTGTCAGAAACCGTAAGTTATAGAGCTTAGATATTTGGTGTGAAGCATTGTCTAGTGGACCTCTACCAAGTTTGTTCAAATCATGGCCTCTGGGTCAAAAATGACCCCGCCCCAGGGGCCACTAGTTTTACATAAAGTTATATAGGAAAATCTTAAAAAATTCTTCTTGTTAGAAACCGTAAGTTATAGAGCTTAGATATTTGGTGTGTAGCATTGTCTAGTGAACCTCTACCAAGTTTGTTCAAATCCTGTCCTCTGGGTCAAAAATGACCCCGCCCCCAGGGGCCACTAGTTTTACATAGAGTTATACAGGAAAATCTTAAAAAATCTTCTTGTCAGAAACCGTAAGTTATAGAGCTTAGATATTTGGTGTGAAGCATTGTCTTGTGGACCTCTACCAAGTTTGTTCAAATCCTGGCCTCTGGGTCAAAAATGACCCCGCCCCAGGGGCCACTAATTTTACATAGAGTTATATAGGAAAATCTTAAAAAAATCTTCTTGTCAGAAACCGTAAGTTATAGAGCTTAGATATTTGATGTGAAGCATTGTCTAGTGGACCTCTACCAAATTTGTTCAAATCCTGGCCTCTGGGTCAAAAATGGCCCCGCCCCGGGGGTCACTTGTTTTACATAGAGTTATATAGGAAAAACTAAAAAATCTTCTTGTCAGAAACAAGAAGGCCTACAGTTAAGATATTTGGTATGTAGCATTGTCTAGTGGACCTCTACCAAGTTTATTCAAATCATGGCCTCTGGGTCAAAAATGGCCCCGCCCCGGGGGTCACTTGTTTTACATAGAGTTATATAGGAAAATCTTAAAAAAATCTTCTTATCAGAAACCGTAAGTTATAGAGCTTAGATATTTGGTGTGTAGCATTGTCTAGTGGACCTCTACCAAGTTTGTTCAAATCCTGGCCTCTGAGTCAAAAATGACCCCGCCCCAGGGGCCACTAGTTTTACAAAGAGTTATATAAGAAAATCTAAAAAAATCTTCTTGTCAGAAACCGTAAGTTATAGAGCTTAGATATTTGGTGTGTAGCATTGTCTAGTGGACCTCTACCAAGTTTGTTAGAAAAATGTCCCTAGGGTCACTATTGGCCCCGCCCGAGGGGTCACAAGTTTTAAATAACAATATAGAAGAAAATCTTTAAAAATCTTCTTGTCTGAAACCACAAGACATAGAATTTTAAAATTTGGCATGAAGCAAGCTTTATCAAGCTTTTTCAAATTATTGGATTAGGTTAAAGGTCACGGAGGCTAAAAGTAGATTTATCTACTGTACCTCATAGAGCCTTCATTTATAGACCAATATCTTTGATATTCAGTATAGAGGTTCCTTGCATGGACCTCTACCCATGAGTAAGGTTTGAGGTCACTGGGTCAAGGTCAAGGTCACCATAGCTTATAATAGATATTTCTACTTTCTGTCATAGAGCCTTTATTTATTGACTGATATTTTACATATTTGGTTTGTAGGCACTTACATATTTTCAATTAAAAAATGAAATGCTGCTTAACAGCAAACCTAAGTACTCAGGTGAGTGATCCAGGGCCATCATGGCCCTCTTGTTAAATTATATATATTTATTTTTCGCAGTTTGATTATCATTGGTAATTTATATGTGCGGCACCGATTAAAGATTTAAAAATAAATAAATTGCAGCAATTAAAGTTGACATGATGTCAGGTAGGTTTGTAAATCTATTCATTATCGGCTATGTTTCTTTTCTCCCCTCGTTTCACGCATTCGGTATTAATGATCGATTCTAACAAAACCAAACTTTCTGTTCATTCAACAAAGCCATCATTGCCTAAATTTAAAAATATCCACATAGCTATTAAAGATATTAATTGTCTTAATAAGAAAATGTAGTTCAAAATCGATTTTCACGAGAAAAGCATGCTACATGACTGTAGTTCCCGCTTTAAAGAGCACGTGGTGTCTGAGGTGAATGTCATTTACGGAAAATAACTGTCGCTCAATGTTAAAGGTCAAAAGTTATATTTAGGAACCAATTAGCGGTTGAGACGCAATGTATCGTGCGTGTACAGATCATTGGCCATGGGACCAACACATTGTCTTGTGTCTTTCAATAAATTAATGTGTCAAAACATGTGCGAAAATCAAAATATTACTATACGGCATCCTAAAACATGAAGATAAAAAGAGTAAGTAAATATAAAATTTCACTTCAGCCAACTGAATGCATAAACAAATCGCGGAGAATCGCAGAGGATATATAATACCATCACTTACCAGACAAAATTCATCTTCGCAACGCCTCCGCGATTAAGGGAGTTTCACAGAGATTCCCGCGATTTTCCTCCCAAGGTCTGCGGAGATTAAGAGAAAAATGTACATATCGGAGCTGTACTGTACATAAGCGGCCCTGATGTTTAGTACAAGGTCACGTCTGACAAGATAGTTTGTTTATCAAACTTTATGACATTTTGAGAACGTGTTGAGATGCAACTGACAATCGGTTAATTGGATTAATTTGCCATCTTTAATCGTCCTAAAATAAGATAATTAACCACGTGTGGTCAGTTAGTGTTTGTAGCAAATTACAGTGATGAAAAGAAAAATCGTCTGTGATGTTTGCAGATGTCGTTTTCATGTATGGAAAATTAAATAAGTGTAAAAATAAATGGTACATGCTTAATTATGCCCCCACTTCAAAGAAGAGGGGGTAAATTGCTTTGCAATTGTCTGTCGGTCGGTCCGTCGACCAAATGGTTTCCGACCAATAACTTAAGAATGCTTAGGCCTAGGAACTTCAAACGTGGTAGGATGATTGTCCATCACCAGTAGATGACCCCTATTGATTTTGGGGTCAAAGGTCAAGGTCACATTGACCTTGTAGGTAGAAACGGTTTCCAACCAATAACTAAAGAACGCTTAGGCCTAGAAACTTCAAACTTGGTAGGATGATTGTCCATCACTAGTAAATGACCCCTATTGATTTTGGGGTCAAGGGGTCAAAGGTCAAGGTCACATTGGCCTTGTAGGTAGAAACGGTTTCCGACCAATAACTAGAGAATTGACCTAGGTTCACCAAAGTTGGTATGCTGGTTGGTCATCACCAGTAGATGACCCCTATTGATTTTGAGGTCATTAGGTCAAAGGTCAAGCTCACAGGGACCTTCATCCTAAAAACGGTTTCCAATCAATAACTAGAGAACGGTTTGACCTAGGTTCACCAAACACAGTATGCTGGTTGGTCATCACCAGTAGATGACCCTATTGATTTTGAGGTCATAAGGACAAAGGTCAAGCTCACAGGGACCTTCATCCTAAAAACGGTTTCTGATCAATAACTAGAGAACGCTTTGACCTAGGTTCACCAAACTTGGTATGCTGTTTGGTCATCACCAGTAGATGATCGCTATTGACTTTAAGGTCATTAGGTCAAAAGTCAAGATAACAGAGACTTTCATCCTTAAAACGGTTTCCGACCAATTACTAGAGAACGCTTTGACCTAGATTCACCAAACTTGGTATACTGGTTGGTCATCACCAGTAGATGACCCCTATTGACTTTGAGGTCATTAGGTCAAAGGTCAAGATCACAGAGACTTTCATCTTAAAAACGGTTTCAGATCAATAACTAGAGAACGCTTAGGCCTAGAAACTTCAAACTTGGTAGGATGGTTGTCCATCACCAGTAGATGACCCCTATTGATTTTGGGGTCAAGGAGTCAAAGGTCAAGGTCACATTGACCTTGTAGGTAAAAAACGGTTTCCAATCAATAACTTGACAACCCATGCGCCGTTGACCCTCAAACTTCATATCTGCATTTGTCTTGGCCAGTCGATGACCCCTGTTGATTTTGGGGTCAAAGGTCAAGGTCACATGTATGTCAAAACAGTTCAGACCAATTACTTGGCTACCAAATGGCATCGGGTTTTGTGGACTGTGAGACTTACATTTTAGATAACATGTATATTTGGTCACTAGGTCAAAAGTCAGTCACAATAATCTGGCCACGTGACTAATTGGCTGCTGACAGGGGGCATACATGTTTTACAAACATATCTTGTTTTATAAAGATATTGTTCATATTTTCATTTTATGTATCTTTTAAAAATGATATGCAAATGTGCTTATTTTTTGTTAATAAAGAGTTGTAATAAATATATAAATAGTGTTAGTTGTCACAATGATACTACTTCAATAATATCTTAACAGAGAAAGGCAAAATCACTGGCTCCAACTTCTGAGCCTTTGGCACAAACTTTTCTGATTAGCGAATTTGCTGGCACAAACTAAAATTGACCCAGAGGAAACCCTGGCATTATAAGATACTTGCCCGCATGACAGTCATAATGTTTACACTACACGGAAGCAACCCCTAACGTATTTACATCATTAATAATTAAGCAGGCTCCTCTAATCAATAAAGAACTTATAAAAGAGAGTAGCCTTTGTTTTGTTTTATAAGTATTGCAGTATGACAATGGTATTTTTCACACATCTGATTGTCATGTAATAAACGCACGACCATGTCACGGTTGTTGTAGAATGACATCCCTTGTTATTTGATAGTCTGTTCAATATCTGGGCTTTTTCGAATGTATAATCGTATATCATACAGGTCCTTATTGTTATGCTTTATTCAGAATTCAAAGGTGTGAACAATTACTGGCATTACTTTTTAGCTCACCTGTGCAGGTAGTGCACAAGGTGAGGTATTGTGATCAGTCAATGTCCGTCGTCGGTGCGTGCGTCCGTAAACTTTTGTTTTAAAGAACATCTCCTCCTAAACCACTGGGCCAATTTCAACAAAACTTCACAGAAATGTTCCTTGCATGAAGCTCTACCAAAATTGTTCAAAGAATTTGATTCCATGCTGAACTCTGGTTGCCATGGCAACCAAAAGGAAAATCTTTAAAAATCTTCTTGTCTAAAACCATAAGGCCTAGGGCTTTGATATTTTTGCAATGTAGCATCACCTTGTGGTCCTCTACCAAGATTGTTCAAATTATGGCCCTTGGGTCAAAAACGGCCCCGCCCCAGGGGTTGCCCATTTTACATAGAGTTATATAGGGAAAATCTTAAAAAATCTTCTTGTCAGAAGCCGTAAGGCATAGAGCTAAGATATTTGGTGTGCAACATTGTCTAGTGGACCTCTACCAAGTTTATTGAAATCATGGCCTCTGGGTCAAAAATGGCCCCGCCCCAGGGGTAACTTGTTTCACATAGAGTTATATAGGAAAAACTTTAAAAATCTTCTTGTCAGAAACTGTAAGGCATAGAGCTTAGATATTTGGTATGTAGCATTGTCTAGTGGACTTCTACCAAATTTGTTCAAATTATACCTCTGGGGTCAAATTTGGCCCCATCCTTGGGTCATTGGTTTTACAAAGGCTTATATAGGAAAAACTTCGAAAATCTTCTTGTCTGAAACCACAAGGCCCTGAGCCTTAAGATTTAGTATGTAGCTTTGTCTAGTGGACCTCTACCAAGTTTGTTTCAATTATACCCCTGGAGTCAAATTTGGCCCCACCCCGGGGTCATTGGTTTTACATAGGCTTATATAGTGAAAACTTTGAATATCTTCTTGTAGAAGGAGAAGTCCCATTTTCAGTCCAAATAATCTGGAAATTTGTCAGACAGGTTGTTTCTATGATTTCTAGCTCAAATTCGAATATGGGTCATCTGGGTTCAAAAACTAGGTCACAGAGCCCAAATATGGAAAAACCTTGTTAACACTCTAGAGGTAACATTTTCAGTCCAAATAACATGGAATCTGTCAGAAAGGTTGTTTCAATGATTTCTAGGTTAAATTTGAATATGTGTCATCTGAAATCAAAAACTAGGTCACAGAGCCCAAAAATAGAAAAAAAACATGTTAACACTCTAGAAGCTACTTTTCAGTCCAAATATTCTTGTAATTTGTCAGAAAAAATGTTTTAATGATTTTTAGCTCAGATTCGAATAAAGGTCATCTGGGGTCAAAAATAGGTCACAAACCCCAAATATGGAAAAACCTTGTAAACACGCATTGAGGTAACATTTTCAGTTCAAATAACCTTGAAATTTGTCAGAAGAATTGTTTTAATGATTTCTAGCTCAGTTTTGAATATGGGTTATGTGGGGTCAAAAACTAGGACACAGGGCCAAAAGTAGAAAATCCTTGTTAATGCTCTAGAGGTTACATTTTCAGTCCAAATATCCTTGAAATTTGTCAGAAAGGTTGTTTTTATGATTTCTAGCCCAGATTAGGATATGGGTCATCTGGGATGAAAAACTAGGTCAAAGAGCCCTGAAAAAACCATTTTAACACTCCACAGGTTACATTTTCAGTCCAAATATCCTGGAAATTTGTCAGACAGGTTGTTTTGATGATTTCTAGCTCAAGTACTAATATGGGTCATCTTTGGTCAAAAACTAGGTCACAGAGACCAAATATGGGAAAACCTTGTTAACACTCTGAGTTAAGATTTTAATTCCAAATAACCTGAAAATTTGTCAGAAAGGTTGCTTCTATGATTTCGAGCGCAACTTTGAATATGGGTCATCTGGGTTAAAAAACTAGTTCACAGAGCCTAAATATCGAAAAACTTTGTAAACACTCTAGAGGCTACATTTTCAGTCCAAATGTCCTGGAAATTTGTCAGAAAGGTTGATTTGATGATTACTAGCTCAGGTTTGGATATGGATCATCTGCGGTCAAAAACTAGGTCACAGAGCCCAAATATGGAAAAAACCTTGTTAACACTCTAGAGGCTACACTTTCAGTTCAAATAACCTTGAAATTTGTCAGAAAGATTGTTTCAATAATTTCTAGGCCAAGTTTGAATATAGGTTCAATTAACCAGGTCCATAGCAACTTTGTTAAAAGCAGTCATATTCAGGTGAGCGATATAGGGCCATCATGGCCCTCTTGTTTCATACCGTATATACTTGCTTATAAGACGCTCTCGCTTATAAGAGTTGAAAATCTGTACTTTTTGCATTGACCCTCTTATGAGACGCGGTCAGATTTTCACATCGTCCGAGGTCACGTTGTTCATGAAATTTTGAACTTTCACTTGGAAACCCAACTGCTGTATTTGTTTTTGGTATTTTGAAAATATTAAAAAAAAAATTAATTTTAACATTTTATCTAATTCTTGACAAAGGCTGAATTAATTTCATTTCTTAAACCCCAAGATAAACTTCATGCCCATATCGATATATTATCCAATCATGTTGCGGTCTGAGCAGGTAGTCATGCATACTGAACTGTCAATCAGCAAATTCAAACCAATCAATAGAAGACACAATTAGGCAATCACAAGCTGGTTGTGTTTATACAACAATTAAGTTCTTCGATAAGAAATTGCTGAAAATCGGCATCTAATTGGCGTATAATTAATATACAATGCCAGACAATTAACAGTAAAAGGGTCTCAGCTATCAACTCCTGCAAATCATTGAAATAACAGTCTATTAGTGAGACCCCTTTACTAAATTTCACAGTTTTTTAAATGTTAGAATTTAATATTATTGTTAGCGTGACTTGAAGCAATAATTGCGATTTACAGTTTTTAAAGTGGTGTTTTAACTGAAAAAAAGAATTAAATATTAACTTTTTGCCAAACATTCTTTTATTTAAAAAAATAAAATAATGTTAAAAATAGAACTAGTAGTATATGCCGATTGAGCATAATTTATTACGGTGCGGTACGGCCCGGGATGCGCTTTAGCACTCGTAGCAAAATGGCTGATGTTGAAATGAAAGTAACGCTGACGCTGTCTAAAAAGGAGAAAAAAAGCTGTTTTTAGACCAAAACAAGAACATCTAGCGATACTTTACATTCTAATCAAAAGTCGTTGATCAATTTCTACAGGAATGGTAATTTTTTGCCTTTTTTTTTTTGTTTAGCCCCGGTAAGTTACTGAACCGTTTGCAGCACATTACGGTTGCCAAAATCTTGATTGTAGAAGCCACATTCTTGTTGGGATTTTTTTTTCTCTTGAAGGACGCGCTTATGAGACGCTCCCCCCTCGACAACCTTATAATATGATTCCTAAAAATGCGTCTTATAAGCGAGTATATATGGTAATAACCTGTATAATTTCAATGTGATAATTCCTGTTTGAAATTATTATTCATGTGCTTTGGTATTATTGATATTTGTGTGTTTGTTTTTGAGCATCTTGATACTGAACCACTTGCAAGTTAAACAAATTTTTAATTTAACAATTAATACTGACTGTAAACTTCTGTCTCACTTTCAAATTATCGCTTCCAAAATATCTTAAAACATATTGCCTGTATGTTTTCAAAACTACTGCACACCACTCTATTGACGTAGTAGCTTCCCTAGTCGACTTTTGGCTGAGTAACTACGGTATGTTTCTTATATTGGTAAAGAAAAGAAGTCTTGTGACAGACGCAAGTCCTAGCTGTTGCTTAAGTAGCTGAAGATAAGGGTAAGTCCACCAATAATTGTGGCAGGAATGAGCATGCCATGGAGTAAAGTGAAGCATATCCTAATAAAATACATAAATTTTGAATAAGCCCATGATCAACACATACAAAACTAAGTTTGAACAAAATACCCAAAAACTTCCAATATGTCTTAAAATTCAGCACCGCCGGCATCTTGCCAAAATGTTTGACCACGTGATCACGAGATTGACCTTGACAGGTTCATTGGCGCGGACTGTTAAGACAAGAAAACCATGTGCTTTTAACCCCGCAGCATTTGTTTACAAGTATTCAAGAAAATTATCATTATTAGAGTGCCAAAACATAGACTCAGTGCTTTCTGTGACACCTGTCACTTTTCATTTTTATACATGTATAGTTTCTTTTCTTTGACACACAGGTGCTATCGAGCAAGGTTTGTTTACAGTTAAGTCTGAAGATAGTCATATCTGTTTTCAAAGCAGTTCGTGCGATATACATCATACAAGATCTCGCGAAGCAGCTGACTAAGTCAATGAAATTGATGTTTCTCGGTGAAATAGGCAATTTTATTGTATGTTTTAATTATCAGTAGTTTAAATGGTATAAAATGATGTTGAGCAAATTGTTTTATTGAATAATGCACAAAATTTAATTGTGAAAAGGGTATTTGCAAAGTAAAACAACGTTAAACGAATGTGTGTTATTCTGGTTAGGTATTGTAACATGTCTGATCCAAAACTTTAATGCCGCTTCAGATGAAAGAACAAAATGTTAAAAAGTGGCTTATAAAGTTTGGGAAGCCAGAACTAATACATCACCAGTGTTCTTATTCCATGTCTGTGACACTGTGTAATGCATTCCAGTGACAAGACTTAACCGTTTCTAATTGACAACAATTTATTTTCTTTTTCAGAAAATGTCAACAATTTATTTTCTTTTTCAGAAAATGGGCACTCGGGTGTATGTAGGAAGAGTTTCCCACCATGCACGTGAACGCGACATAGAGCGGTTCTTTAAAGGATATGGACGTATCAGAGATGTGATGCTAAAAAATGGATATTGTTTTGTGGTAAAGCTTAATAATATGTCATGCTAGTATACATCAGTACACAAATAGCCTGAATGTGTTAGAATTACACTAAGTCTACAAGGCTTTAAATGATAAAGACTACCAGATTATGGTTATAGAAAACAACTATTTATTTACCTGTTAAAACTTTAAAGGTAATGATGGTACCAGATCAAATTTCTTGCCTGAAATTTTTATATAATAGATTTATAGAAAGTGATAAGAGAATAACAGGGTGATTATTAACATTTTACTTTCTGATGTCTTAATTGTCTTGATATTTGCAGGAATTTGATGATGATCGTGACGCTGATGATGCAGTGTATGAACTAAATGGTAAAGAGCTTATGGGAGAAAGGTAAACTCAGTTTATGATAATACACTGGAATTATTTCTTCTTTAATTTTGGTTACATCTGATTGTAGACAGTCATGTGAAATAAGCATTACCAGACATTTCTTTAATTGAAATGACAAACGACTTTTGAAATGAAAAAAAATGGTTACCATGTCTGGAATTTTTGAAAGAAATGCTTATGTATATAATAGTCTGCATTTTTTCTTGTTTTTTTTTTTCTTTCTTTTTTTAAATATAAAAAAATCATCGATGTTCTTGAATGAAAATTGATTTAATTTATTATTCTGTTTTTCAGGGTTGTGATAGAGCATGCCCGTGGTACAAGACGGGATCGAGGTGGTGGTGGGTATGGTGGTGGCGGGTATGGAGGTGGGGGTGGCAGGAGTTTCAGCAGGCGAGAACCAAGCTGGCTAGCAAAGTAGGTTTCCTTATCTAAGTCTATATGTGAAGAGTACTTCTTAGTGCTAATACTAATTTTGTAAGAGAATAAGTGGACAATTTTAATACAGTGGACTTGATTATAAGTAAGGGATATGTTTGGCAGTGGTCCGATCTCATAAAATAAGTTACCAAAGAAACTTGTTAAAACTTAAAACTAAAGTTTTAGAAGTGTATTTACTACATTTTTTAAATTTTTCTCTTTATAGATATGGACCACCAACAAGAACCGACTATAGAGTTATTATAGAAAATCTGTCCTCAAGAGCCAGTTGGCAGGTATGTTTCTATGGTCTTGTTTCCATCATGATTTGAAAAGCAGTTCTCTTAGAGGTCTTCTCATTTTTAGTTTTGAAATTTATTACATACAATGTTGCTTGATATCTGTTTCACAAATGGGGCATCTGTTTTACATATTATTTTTTTTGTGTCCTTTTACACCCCGATTCTTTAGTTGTTGGGCAAACAGACTTGGAGTCTAGGAATCCAAATAAAAAGAAACTTTAGAAAAAAACTGATACTAAGAACTCCATTTCTTTGAATAACTAAGGTGAAAATTACTTACGGAAAGATGTTATTTGTAGTTGACATTTTTGATGGTTGTGGGCAAAATTAGTAGAACTGCTTTGTATTTTTGAGTATACTGTATAAATTTACTGTAAAGCAAAGTCACATATTCAGTTATGATGGGTTTAAATTTTAATATACAAAAAAATGGGTGTCAGAATTGTAAAAAGACAATGTCTTTGACTAGGATGGTCATAAAAAATAATGAAAAAGAAAACACAAAAAAGTTACATGTAGTGTTGTGTTGACATTACTGATACACATTTATTGCTCTATGTAAAGTGCCGGCACTGGTTGTCTGATGAGATGAGAGGGGGTCAGTAAAAACTGTGTTACTCAGAGGCTGATGTTTGGCTGATGTCAGGTGTTTGTAACAGCTGCTGCAGGGCCCTTTCTTGAAGTCACCGCACTCGCTCACTACTTCCGCTCTATAACTACCCAAGCTACTGCCTGCTGCTTTTTTCCAGTTCAAAAAAATGAAAAGAATCTTAATTTTTTCATAAATCTTTGTTTTAAAGTAATTTCTAGAGGTGAGGAAGGCTTCGGTAGTTATAAAGAGAATCAGTGATGTTGAATTAAGCAGCAAATTTGACGTGGCCCGTCGATATTATCAGCTGATGTTGATAGAAGTTCTCTGAAGGGGGAAACTAGAATCTGGCTGTTAGCTCAGATGAGATGTTAAGCTTAAAAGCTCTGGCTGATTGAGCAAGTGTTGTGTAACGGCCTCTGTGTGTGACGTGTAGCTCTCTCTCTCTCTGACGTTGATGTTTGACGATGATGAAATGATGAATGACGATGATAAGATGATCATTCTCTGTTGATGTTGTAGATGATTCTCTTTATTGATGATAACTTATCTGATGTTACACTAAAAGGTTCTAGGTAATTTGAAGGGTAAAATGTATAGATATATAAAGTGATGAAGTTTTTTTGTGTGCAGAAATCAGTTGCAGTTCTATTATTAAACAAATTGTCATTTTAAAAAAAACAACTAAAACCAAATATTTTTTCTCTTTCTATATTTTATTCTATATTTCTTTTTATTGCATTCTTTCAAAAAACTAAAATACGATTTTTATACATTATGTATAATTTCAGGCTGACTTGATAAATCAAAAAAGAAAAATGTTTGAATGTTACTTCTTATATATTTTAGGACTTGAAAGATTACATGAGACAGGCTGGTGACGTGACATATGCTGATGCTCATAGACAGAGGAAGAACGAAGGGTAGGTAGCTTTTACACTTTAACCTAGATCCTGCCATGAAAATGTTAGTTTCATAAGACTTTTACAATTGAAAGACAAGTTTGAAGTATGGCAGGTGCACTTTGCCAGTGCTTTTTAAAAAGAATAAAAGAAGCAGGTTTTAATTCCTGATTGTGCTGTTAAATCATTAGTCTGTATAAAAGCAAGATTTAGTAAAAATGAAAGGAAACATATCTGAACTTCAACTATAAACTTATTTGAAGACTTCCTAGATTCCAGAACAGGTAGATGAACAATGGCCATAGCAAAATTTTAATCTCGGCATAAATTTTTATGCCCCCACAAAGTGGGGAGCATATTGCGTTGCACTTGTCCGTCCGTACGTCTGTATGTATGTCCCGAAATTTTGTGAATGCAACTCCTCTTAAACCGGATGGCAGATTTTGCCTAAACTTTCAGGGATGAACAACCTTAATGTGTAGATGGTAGTAAAGGAAGGAATTTTTGCTGTGACCAGATTTAACAGAATTATGGCCCTTTGTTGATTTTTATGTTCCCACAAAGTGGGAAGCATATAGCGTTGCACTTGTCCATCCGTCCGTCCGTCTGTCCATCTGTCCGTACGTCTGTCCGTACGTCCCAAATCTTGTGAACCCAACTCCTCTTAAACCGGATGGCAGATTTTGCTTAAACTTCCAGGGATGAACAACCTTAATGTGTAGATGGTAGTAAAGGAAGGAATTTTCGCTGCGACCAAATTTAACAGAATTATGGCCCTTTGCTGATTTTTTCACTATATACTATGTAGAAATTTTGTGAATGCAACTCCTCTTAAACCGGATGGCAGATTTTGCTTCAACTTCCAGGGATGAACAGCTTTAATGTGTAGATGGTGGTAAAGGAAGGAAGTTTTGCTGTGACCATATTTAACAGAATTATGGCCCTTTGTTGATTTTTTCACCATATACCATATAAATAATTGAACAAATAAATTTTACATTTGTAGTTTAATTTAACATGTACGTAAGGTTACCTGTAGATCATTTATGGTATATGTACAGAAAAAATCTTACATACAGGATATACATGCTCTTGTTTATGAGCACTTATGCATAGTGGGGGCATCCGTGTCCTATGGACACAGTTCTAGTTACCTCTGTCAAGCTGTCAGTCTTTCTTTGCTTTAGTCACTTTGATTAACATCTGTACTGTTAAGAATCTTGTCTGGGTAAAGATCCTTAATATTGTCGTGTTCAGGACTGCTGTAAGAATGGTATCTTTTGTATTTCAGAGTGGTAGATTTCTCATCCAAGACTGATATGAAGAGAGCTATTGAGAAGTTGGATGGAACTGAGATAAATGGCCGTAAGATAAGAATAGTTGAAGATAGACCAAGTAGGAGAAGGAGAAGGTAAGTAGATGTGTTCTCGCGTTCCATCCTACCAATAATATCAGATTTTACAGTGTTAGATCTGCCATATTTTGAAGCTGGACTTCTTTCATATTGTAAACCTACAAGGAGTACCTGTCAGAATGATGTGAAAATATGCACTTAAGTAACTTACTCAAGTTTTTAAATCCAAGTATTTTATTTGAATGAGATGCATCTATATACCCAAGTTATTGCTTTATTATTCACAGTTATTTGAACTTTGAGCTCTAGTTTGCTAGAGCATACCTCTGCATTTTTAGCCAGAAGATGTTTCAGATTTTGTTAAAGTTTCAGGATTATTTGTAATAATGCTTGAATGGTTTTCTGTGTAAGTTGATTGCTAGACTTTATTACATTACAATGCATTTTTACAGCTACAGTAGGAGCAGGTCTCGATCTCGCAGTCGCAGCAGGACACGCTCACGCAGTCGTAGCAGAAGCAGAAGTAGGAGCCGGTCTCGTAGAAGCAGCAGGAGCAGAAGCAGGTCAAGGTCACGGTCAGAAAACAGATCCAGGTCTAGGTCACGGTCAGAGAAGAGGTCGAGGTCAAGGTCAAAATCCAGGTCAAAGTCACCAGAAGAAAATGACAACAATGAGGAAAACTGACTTTAGACTTAAAAAATTCTCCATGGTTCTTACATTCAAATTGTGTACAAATTTTCAGATCTTGCATCTTTGTCTCGGAAAGATTTTGAACATACTGTTGACAATTGTGTACTTACTGATTTCACTCATTACAGTCAAAACTGTGTATTTTGTATATAATTGGATGTCATTTCCATTACATTCATGAAGACATTGGTTCAACACTTCACCATTACCATTTGAGTGAATTTCACTGTGCAGATGATTAAGGATTTAGATGATAAAATATATGTGTAGGCGATGGTATTGGATTTAAAGACTGAAAAAGAAGCTCCTATTCATGAAGTTCTATCATTAATATTATGAGACTTCTTCATTTTAATGGTTCCTGTACCAGTTTATTCCTTTGTGTATTCATTTTAATTTTGTCATATTAAGCTGAAGTCCTAGATATATAAAAAATCTTTATATGCAAAATAACTTTATAAAATGACTTTTTACCATACATTTGACTTTTTGGGACATTTTTCAAGACCAGTTTATACAACTGCTGTATACAATGCTGTACAATGCACTATACAGAAAGCAAGATGTTGAAGGTGTTTTGATAATTTTACAGTACAATGTGATTTTAGTCCAAACTGGTAGAAACATTTTCCACATGAATAAAATGATTTAACATTTGAGATAATGGCAGATAAATACAAAATGTGAAACATATTAAACAAGAAATGACAGGAATCTCGAATGTTGAACAAACATCACACTGTAAATATAACCATGTATCACCAAGGTCATCTTGTATGTTTTTATTGAATAAACATGTCACTGTTAATTTGTATTTGTTGTGTGTGACCATCTTACGTTCTACAGTGTGACCTTCACCTGGTTGCTTTCTCGAAATAATACACATTCTTCCACTACTGTGATGAGAGATTTTCAGTTGATACACTTAAATCAACTGTTTTTCTTAAAATATTGGGTATCTTTACTGGCTGTGCATGACAGATTCTGTTCCAAACCAAGAATTGAATTGAGGTATACCTGTTTTAACTTGTCCTGAATTATAGTTCACTTCCCTGTTTTGAAAAAGAAAATGTAGCATGATGTTACTAAAGCCCTAGATCATGTATTGGACAAGAGCACAAAGGATTGACTGAAAATGTTTGTCTTGTATTTTAAGAAGATTTGAGGGGTATAAAACTACTTAAAGAAACCTGCCGTAGGTGTGTACTATATCATAATGTGCATGAAAGTCTATCTTAATGGTCACAAAAGTGTAGTTCCTAAATATAGTAATGTTCATTAACAAATGGTAAAATTGAATGTACATGGATAACATACAGATGGTGGTTCAACTGAGCAGGTGACCTAATCTTGGTCACTGAGTAACATTTAATTTTCTGCACGGCTTTGTAGTGTCACATGGTCCAGTCACTTCAGATGGAATGGACACAACTTCTGATCTCGTGATCTCTATCCGACCTTTGACAAAGCCAATCAAATTATAAGTTCTGTTCATCATACGGCCTTACTGAATACTTTTACAAAGATATTAAGAAGTCGTTAATGGTGTTTAAAAGTTGTGGAGTCAACATACTGGGATGGGCAGTTAGATAACTATAAGGACATTCTGAATTGAAATAAGCAGGCAAAAGTACTTTGAAGTGTTTGTGCTTGTGTACAGTTAGTCGGAAAGCTGTGTTTAATTGTTACAAACTGTAATACTGTAGTGATTATAATGAAATTCTGTTATTAAAAGCATATACAGGGACATCTTTAGGTTACGTTAGAAAACTCCTGATCTAATTTAATGCAAATTAGGGCCTATTTTGGCAAACATGGTTGAAAATTTACATGCACATAAAAATACAGTGATGTAATAAGAAGTATCTGGTCGGGGAAAAGTTAATTGGTGTTATCAATTAATGGAAGGTTCTACATAGACCATTGAACAGGACAGAGCTAATAATGACCCCAGAGCTAAGTTCGTACAGCCTTGGGACATGATAAACAGGACAGAGCCTATGTGAATCAGTAGCATATTTATGCCCCCACTTCAAAGAAGAGGGGGTATATTGCTTTGCAATTGTCTGTCCGTCGGTCCGTAGACCAAATGGTTTCCGACCAATAACTAAAGAATGCTTAGGCCTAGGAACTTCAAACTTGGTAGGATGATTGTCCATCACTAGTAGATGACCCCTATTGATTTTGGGGTCAAGGGGTCACAGGTCAAGGTCACATTGGCCTTGTAGGTAGAAACGGTTTCCGACCAATAACTAGAGAACGCTTTGACCTAGGTTCACCAAACTTGGTATGCTGGTTGGTCATCACCAGTAGATGACACCTATTGATTTTGAGGTCATTAGGTCAAAGGTCAAGATCACAGGGACCTTCATCCTAAAAACGGTTTCTGATCAATAACTAGAGAACGCTTGACCTAGGTTCACCGAACTAGGTATACTGGTTGATCATCACCAGTAGATGACCCCTATTGACTTTTAGATCATTAGGTCAAAGGTCAAGATCACAGAGACTTTCATCTTAAAAACGGTTTCCGATCAATAACTAGAGAACGCTTAGGCCTAGAAACTTCAAACTTGGTAGGATGGTTGTCCATCACCAGTAGATGGCCCCTATTGATTTTGGGGTCAAGGGGTCAAAGGCCAAGGTCACATTGACCTTGTAGGTAAAAAACGGTTTCCAATCAATAACTTGACAACCCAGGCGCCATTGACCCTCAAACTTCATATCTGCATTTGTCTTGGCCAGTCGATGACCCCTATTGATTTTGGGGTCAAAGGTCACATGTATGTCAAAACAGTTCAGACCAATTACTTGGCTACCAAATGGCATTGGGTTTTGTGGACTGTGAGACTTACATTTTAGATAACATGTATATTTGGTCACTAGGTCAAAAGTCAGTCACAATAATCTGGCCACGTGACTAATTGGCTGCCGACAGGGGGCATACATGTTTTACAAACATATCTTGTTCTATTTATCTTGATAGCGGTTCACTATACAAAGCAACATACAGAATTTCAGAACATTTTTAATGATGATAACACATTTTCCCTGGAATGAAGCCTTTAATGACTGTCAGAGAAAATTTTGAATAATCTGTAAAGCTTCACTAGATGATGCAGCAAACCCAGTAGATTTGAGCACATGGATTTTTAAAGCTTTTTAAAAAAATGTTAATTCTTGCATGGAGCTAAATTAACAAGAGGGCCATGATGGCCCTATATCGCTCACCTGAATATGACTGCTTTTAACAAAGTTGCTATGGACCTGGTTAATTGACCCCAGATGACCCATATTCAAACTTGGCCTAGAAATTATTGAAACAATCTTTCTGACAAATTTCAAGGTTATTTGAACTGAAAGTGTAGCCTCTAAAGTGTTAACAAGGTTTCTCCATATTTGGGCTCTGTGACCTAGCTTTTGACCCCAGATGATCCATATCCAAACCTGAGCTAGAAATCATCAAAACAACCTTTCTGACAAATTTCCAGGATATCTGGACTGAAAATGTAGCCTCTAGAGTGTTTACAAAGTTTTTCGATATTTAGGCTCTGTGACCTAGTTTTTTAATCCAGATGACCCATATTCAAAGTTGAGCTGGAAATCATAGAAGCAACCTTTCTGACAAATTTTCGGGTTATTTGGAATTAAAATCTTAACTCTAGAGTGTTAACAAGGTTTTTCCATATTTAGTCTCTGTGACCTAGTTTTTGACCAAAGATGACCCATATTAGTACTTGAGCTAGAAATCATCAAAACAACCTGTCTGACAAATTTCAAGGATATTTGGACTGAAAATGTAACCTCTGGAGTGTTAAAATGGTTTTTACATTTTAGGGCTCTGTGACCTAGTTTTTGATCCCAGATGACCCATATCCTAATCTGGGCTAGAAATCATTGAAACTACCTTTCTGACAAATTTCAAGGATATTTGGACTGAAAATATAACCTCTAGAGCATTAACAAGGATTTTCTACTTTTTGGCCCTGTGTCTTAGTTTTTGACCCCACATAACCCATATTCAAAACTGAGCTAGAAATCATTAAAACAATCTTTCTGACAAATTTCAAGGTTATTTGAACTGAAAATGTTACCTCAATGCGTGTTAACAAGGTTTTTCCATATTTGGGGTCTGTGACCTAGTTTTTTACCCCAGATGAGATTTATTTCGAATCTGAGCTAGAAATCATTAAAACATTTTTGACCCCAGATGACCCAATTTTAAACTTGAGCTAAAAGTCATCAAAACAACCTTTCTGACAAATTTCCAGGACATTTGGACTGAAAATGTAACCTCTAGAGTGTTAACAAGGTTTTTCTATTTTTGTGCTCTGTGACCTAGTTTTTGAACCCAGATGACCCATATTCGAACTTGAGCTAGAAATCATAGAAACAACCTTTCTGACAAATTTCCAGGACATTTGGACTGAAAATGTTACTTCTCCTTCTACAAGAAGATTTTCAAAGTTTTCACTATATAAGCCTATGTAAAACCAATGACCCCAGGGTGGGGCCAAATTTGACTCCAGGGGTATAATTGGAACAAACTTGGTAGAGGTCCACTAGACAATGCTACATACTAAATCTTAAGGCTCAGGGCCTTGTGGTTTCAGACGAAGATTTTCGAAGATTTTCCTATATAAGCCTATGTAAAACCAATGACCCCAGGGTGGGACCAAATTTGACCCCAGAGGTATAATTTGAACAAACTTGGTAGAAGTCCACTAGACAATGCTACATACCAAATATTTTAGCTCTATGCCTTACGGTTTCTGACAAGAAGATTTTTAAAGTTTTTCCTATATAACTCTATGTAAAACAAGTTACCCCTGGGGCGGAGTCATTTTTGACCCAGAGGCCATGATTTCAACAAACTTGGTAGAGGTCCACTAGACAATGCTGCACACCAAATATCTTAGCTCTATGCCTTAAGGTTTCTGACAAGAAGATTTTTAAAGTTTTTCCTATATAACTCTATGTAAAACAAGTTACCCCTGGGGCGGGGCCATTTTTGACCCAGAGGCCATGATTTCAACAAACTTGGTAGAGGTCCACTAGATGATGCTTTATACCAAATATCAAAGCTCCAGGCCTTGTGGTTTCTGACAAGAAGATTTTTTTAAGTTTTTCCTATATACCAGTAACTCTATGTAAAACAAGTTTCCCCTGGGGCAGGGCCATTTTTGACCCCAGGATCATAATTTGAACAAACTTGGTAGAGGTCCACTAGATGATGCTTTATACCAAATATCAAAGCTCCAGGCCTTGTGGTTTCTGACAAGAAGATTTTTAAAGATCCAACTTTTAGAATCTGTTTTTAGCTCCTGTGACCCAGAAATGCAATGAACCGGAACCATTTGAAGAAACTTGGTAGAGCTTCATGCAAGGAACATTCTAGGCAAGTTTCATTAAATTTTGCCCAGTGGTTTCAGAGGAGATGTCGTTTGAATGAATTGTGGACGACGGACGGACGGACGCCGGACAATCAACGATCCTAAAAGCTCACATGAGCATGCTCAGGTGAGCTAAAAACACCAGGAATGCAATTTGAAAATCAGGATGGAGATGCACTAGACAACGCAACAATATTTCAGAGTACTTATTGTTTCAGACCAGAACATTTTACGTTTTTCCTCATAGTTGCTGTAGCAATTAGAGTGCTGTATGAAATGGTAAAGCTTCAGGTAGGGAAGATCTCTGCCAAGTTTCATCAACTCTCAGCAGTATAGAAGATGTTATTGAAATCATACTGTGTCTGCTGATACCTAAGTCCAATCACAAAATCTTAGTAACCTTAACAGCTGAAGCTACAAGATTCCTTATGCTAAATGATTAATCCTCTCTTCTCCGATGCTAGAAGTTTTGTGTTACAGTTGAGTGCACACCCACTACCTGTTTGTATTCAACCTCTTACAACAGCATCAGTGAATGGATATTTTTGGCTCATTTGTCCAGAGCATTGGGTTTCTGTTACCTATTTAAATCCCATTTGTTACAGATGGAAGTTTATAAGATATGGCAACCTCCTGGCATTAGGTGCTAATTGGAAACATCCTTATGCTTCAAGATGGGTTAGAAGTTTTTCAAAGTTCATGTTGATTAGTGTAAGGATAAACTGAGCTCTTGTTAACCTTGTTCAGTAATATTCTGTATTATTATCCCTCCTTGTAGGGGCATTTTCACATTGTCTGTCCTGCTGTTTTCCCATCTATTCGGTCTCATAACTAAGTGACCAATGAAGGGAATTTAACGAGACTCAATAAAAATATGTATCACCAGGTACGGGAAGGTGGCGGCACAATGTCTCTTTCATTCAGATCAGTAACACCAGAGTTATAGCCCTCCAGTTAATTTTTTCTATACCTTATATGAGGCATTTACTCTCATAGGGAAAACTTAATCATGTCAATATGTTTCTTCAGTATGGGATGTTGCCAGCACAAAGTTTGTTCCAATCAAATCAGTAACACCAGAATTATGGCTCTCTGATTAATTTATATTACAAGGCATATACACTTAAATAGGGAAAACTTAATCGTGTCAGTACAAATATGTATCATCAGTAAAAGATGCTGCAGACACAAAGTTTGTTCTGATCAGATCAGTAACACCAGAGTTAATGTCCTGTAATTTTCTATTCAACAAATTTGCTTGTTTCTATTGCAGCCATGCCTTCCAGAAATGCTAGCTAAGCCCAATGATTTTCATCCATTTTGTTACTATTAAGATGAATCATACCCACACACAATGGGTCAGAGGTCAAGCCTTGTTCAAAACACTGAAAAACTGACTTTTTTTTTACTATTTTTCTTTATTAAAATGTAAGCTCACATACACATGTAATGTGTAAATACAAAAACTTAAAAAAGAACACTGGTTCTACAAAGTTAAATAATACAATAGAAAATTCAACACATACACACTGGGTATTTGTCAATTTGAAAAAACAATTTGCTGTAAGTTTCTATTTTAAAGCTAAACTCAGTATGCGCTGTTAGATATAGTTTGATTCTGATCTGTTTAAACAGGTGTCCAAAAAATCTATAATGTACCCTACATGTAAAACACAGATATCATACAAAGTATATAAAGTTTAATTTGATCTAAAATTTTAGAACTGTCAGAAAATTCAAATACAGTACTAAAGACAAGATAAAAAGACCAGTTAAAAAGTGGTATTGAATTGATCTTAAAAATGGATCTCATCTGTTCTCATTTTGAGACTCTGGTCTTTTTGAACTGCCAAACTGCGTATGATTTCAGAGGTCTGAAGAGACTTCAATATACATTTAGATAAATTGTCTGGATGTTAGTTTCAAGTAAAAAATCAAATTAACCTGCTTTTTTTAAAACTCTTTCCTGAACAAAAAACTTCCATGATTTAAATACAGATGTTAAATACAGATGTTTTCGTTGAGGCAAATCTTGCAGGCAATTAAACAGCACGATTTTCACACTCAATTTGAATGTTTTGACTTATGGAATGAACATTTTTTAATTTTAGCAGTAAAAAAAAACAAGAGGGCCATGATGGCCCTATATCGCTCACCTGAATATGACTGCTTTTAACAAAGTTGCTATGGACCTGGTTAATTGAACCCATATTCAAACTTGGCCTAGAAATTATTGAAACAATCTTTCTGACAAATTTCAAGGTTATTTGGACTGAAAGTGTAGCCTCTAGTGTTAACAAGGTTTTTCGATATTTGGGCTCTGTGACCTAGTTTTTTAATCCAGATAATCCATATCCAAACCTGAGCTAGAAATCATCAAAACAACCTTTCTGACAAATTTCCAGGACATTTGGACTGAAAATGTAGCCTCTAGAGTGTTTACAAAGTTTTTCGATATTTAGGCTCTGTGACCTAGTTTTTTAATCCAGATGACCCATATTCAAAGCTGAGCTGGAAATCATAGAAGCAACCTTTCTGACAAATTTTCAGGTTATTTGGAATTAAAATCTTAACTCTAGAGTGTTAACAAGGTTTTTCCATATTTGGTCAATGTGACCTAGTTTTTGACTAAAGATGACCCATATTAGTACTTGAGCTAGAAATCATCAAAACAACCTGTCTGACAAATTTCCAGGATTTTTGCACTGAAAATGTAACCTCTGGAGTGTTAAAGTGGTTTTTACCTTTTAGGGCTCTGTGACCTAGTTTTTGATCCCAGATGACCCATATCCTAGTCCGGGCTAGAAATCATTGAAACAACCTTTCTGACAAATTTCAAGGACATCTGGACTGAAAATGTAACCTCTAGAGCATTAACAAGGATTTTCTACTTTTTGGCCATGTGTCCTAGTTTTTGACCCCACATAACCCATATTCAAAACTGAGCTAGAAATCATTAAAACAATCTTTCTGACAAATTTCAAGGTTATTTGAACTAAAAATGTTACCTCAATGCGTGTTTACAAGGTTTTTCCATATTTGGGGTCTGTGACCTAGTTTTTGACCCCAGATGACCTTTATTCGAATCTGAGCTAGAAATCATTACAACATTTTTTCTGATAAATTTCGAGAATATTTGGACTGAAAAGTAGCTTCTAGAGTGTTAACAAGTTTTTTGCTATTTTTGGGCTCTGTGACCTAGTTTTTGATTTCAGATGACACATATTCAAATTTAACCTAGAAATCATTGAAACAACCTTTCTGACAGATTCCAGGTTATTTGGACTGAAAATGTTACCTCTAGAGTGTTAACAAGGTTTTTCCATATTTGGGCTCTGTGACCTAGTTTTTGACCCCAGATGACCCAATTTTGAGCTTGAGCTAAAAATCATCAAAACAACCTTTCTGACAAATTTCCAGGATATTTGGACTGAAAATGTAACCTCTAGAGTGTTAACAAGGTTTTTTCTATTTTTGGGCTCTGTGACCTAGTTTTTGAACCCAGATGACCAATATTCGAACTTGAGCTAGAAATCATAGAAACAACCTGTCTGACAAATTTCCAGATTATTTGGACTGAAAATGTTACTTCTCCTTCTACAAGAAGATTTTCAAAGTTTTCACTATATAAGCCTATGTAAAACCAATGACCCCGGGGTTGGGCCAAATTTGACTCCAGGGGTATAATTGGAACAAACTTGGTAGAGGTCCACTAGACAATGCTACATACTAAATCTTAAGGCTCAGGGCCTTGTGGTTTCAGACAAGAAGATTTTCGAAGTTTTTCCTATATAACTCTATGTAAAACAAGTTACCCCTGGGGCGGGGCCATTTTTGACCCAGAGGCCATGATTTGAACAAACTTGGTAGATGTCCACTAGATAATGCTGCACACCAAATATCTTAGCTCTATGCCTTACGGTTTCTGACAAGAAGATTTTTAAAGTTTTTCCTATATAACTCTATGTAAAACAAGTTACCCCTGGGGCGGGGCCATTTTTGACCCAGAGGCCATGATTTGAACAAACTTGGTAGAGGTCCACTAGACAATGCTGCACACCAAATATCTTAGCTCTATGGCTTACGGTTTCTGACAAGAAGATTTTTAAAGTTTTTCCTATATAACTCTATGTAAAACAAGTTACCCCTGGGGCGGGGCCATTTTTGACCCCAGGATCATAATTTGAACAAACTTGGTAGAGGTCCACTAGATGATGCTTTATACCAAATATCAAAGCTCCAGGCCTTGTGGTTTCTGACAAGAAGATTTTTAAAGATCCAACTTTTCAAATCTGTTTTTAGCTCCTGTGACCCAGAAATGCAATGAACCGGAACCATTTGAACAAACTTGGTAGAGCTTCATGCAAGGAACATTCTAGGCAAGTTATATTAAATTTTGCCCAGTGGTTTCAGAGGAGATGTCGTTTGAATGAATTGTGGACGACGGACGGACGGACGGACGGACGGACGGACGCCGGACAATCAAGGATCCTAAAAGCTCACATGAGCATGCTCAGGTGAGCTAAAAAAACTGATTCATGAGTGCCAACTTGGAAAAAAAAATTATAACAAAGTCACTGTCTTAAATGTTAAGGTATTCTGGAAACAGAAAAATGTTAATATCTAAAACTGCATTCAGAAACCAAACTACATTTGTGAAAAGTTAAACTTGCACACAAAAGTGTAAGGCAGTAAAGCCGACAGTGAAAAAGCTGACCTTGCTATTTGACATCGTTAGCGCAAGTACTTTCACCAAGACTGATTAGAAAACCCGAATCCTAAAGAATAGCTACCATGGGAAAATAAAGCCAGTGATATGAGTGTAGTACAATGTAATTCAATTTAACTTGCATACAATTACTTTTAGGCCACTGTATTCTTTTGACACAATTGTTTTTCTTTAAAAAAAAAAAACAACAACAAAAACATAATAATAGCACATAGCAAGTGAAACCTTAGACTTTATTGCATATGCAATACAATCTTCCTCTTTATTCCATCCATCTCCAGGAATCTATATTATCTGATATACCAGGTTTGCAATAAATTTGGTAACTAGCATATGTGGACTACATTTAAGAAGCATTCTGAAGTCCTTGTTCTCATGCACAAAACTCGTAACTTCACAGTAAATTTTGTAAATCATCTGGTAATTTTGGCAACCTATTACAAATAAAAGTAACACTTTTGCTTTCTAAATGATCATCCAATTTCAAGAGTACTGTATCACCCCAACTAGCACCCATGCCCTTTTAAGTGCCCCCACCCCCTCCCCACTTGTTATTTTGACCTTCAAATGAATAAGCACCTGTTTTGCTAGTAGCAGATTTGTAAATAAACATGTTTTTGCATTGTTGTTTCTTTTTTGTTACAGCATATACAGACTTTACCACTGTCTGGCAAAATAAACTTCCAGTTTCGATTTTACGAACTTTTCTTGCTTCTTGAACTAGACAGTAGACTTTATATAAGTACCTCTTCAAGTGGTCTCCTCTTGAAATATCTAAGCACCCTGGGTGCAATCAAAAAGGTTATATGCACTTGGTCTTCCTGTGGAGTGATAAAATTCTGTGCCCCTAAGTTATACAATATTGTGTTACTTGACATGAGAGAACTAATGCATATAATAAAATATAAAGCAAATAACTTATAAATATGACGGACACTGAGTTCATAATTAAATGTCACTAAAATACAAGTACTCGTACATTTCTGTTTGTAAAATACTACTGATGGACAATACAATCATTTAGAGGAATCCTCTGACATACTCTTCCACTAAAATGACTAGAACTTTTCAAAGAGATATACATGTATATCATTAAATTTTTTTGCATACAAACATTTCTAGCAATACTGCTTTCCAGGTGGAATAAACAAAATGTTCATGAGTAACTTGGAACATTATTAATACTCTTATCTTTTTGCATATTGATTTTTTTAAGTTAAAACTGGCACACTCTTCTTATATAAAAGATTCACCTTGATACAGAGACTGCAGAAATACTAAACAATGACAAAGAAAGACAAGACTATCAAATATTTTGTTATTTCAAACATCCTTTAAAATACCTGTACTCATGTACATCATCAAATACATGTATTCATGGACACTGTCAAATTAATGTACTCATGTACACTGTCAAATACATGTAGTCATGTACACTGTCAAATACCTACACTGAGGGACACTGTCAAATACCTGTACTTATGTACAGTCAAATACATGTACTCATGTACACTGTGAAATACCTACACTGAGGGATACTGTACTTATGTACCCTGTCAAATACATGTACTCATGTACACTGTCAAATACCTACACTGTCAAATACCTGTACTTATGTAACTGTCAAATCCATGTACTCATGTACACTGTCACATACTGAGCTGTAATAAACCTAATGAACCTGCAGTCACAATTAGAAAGTGGGAAGTTGAAATTAACTATCATGATAATGAACAGACAAAAATCAGATCTATAACTTGGTACCCTATACCACTGCTTAATAATAATAATTCAGTATACTAGTAATGTAAAGCAACTGATATTCCCATATTCCTACTGTTTGTCCAACACTAAAAACTATCACTAGAAAAAATGACTAAATCAATGGATTTAAACACAAAAGCCTACGAAAAATGAACTTAATAAATTTTTCACATTTTTTTACACTGAAATATAATCTGGTTACATTTCCGAAGGGTAAAAACTTCAGACAAAAATCTTGCTATTTCAACAAGCTTTTCAACATTTTTTTTATACATTTTTACAAAGTCTGTAATGTCAATCACTTAAAGATTATTTAAAGACTGTTAAAAATGATTCAATGCATTTTTCTTAAGTGAATTTATACCCTCAATGGGAAAGCATTTAAATAAAATCCTACAATGTATTTACATCACATTCGTGTTAAAGCATTAAATCATCTATAATGGTAACAGATTCCAAAAGCAACAGAAACCAAAGTACTGATTTGTGAAGGAATATGGTACATCAACCATTTAACATATACAGGATCACATTTGCCATAATAACATCCATCACAACTTGTAGAAAAGGCTACTTGAGATATAACAACACATAAAATTCAGCAATCTAATAAATATTCACAACAAATAATATATTAATATGTAATAAATTCACAATCAATCAGATTGTTGCATTGCACAATATTTACGTTAACAGGCAGACTATGTACAGATGTATAATGTATGTCAATTATAATACATAACATTAACACTGAAGGATGCAACACAATGAGGCAATATCTCAAGAGTTGTGTGGATTCCAAAGGTAATCTTAATGCGAAGGAAGATGGTGAAAACAATCCCCTATTGATAATACGAGTGTAAACCAGGCTATGATGGTGCAGATCAGAGGTCCAGTGGTGAAACACTGCAGATGTAATCAAGGGGTCACAGGTCAGATCCCCCATTCCTCTGCTAACATTATTGTCTTTTTGAGGAGGTGTTAAACCTAGGTCCCATGTATCAGTGCTAGAGACTGAGGATGGAAAAAAACAGGTATGTCTCTAGATCAGGATGCCTTCTGTATCTTGCACTATCCCCCACAGCCTGAAATAACTTGTCTTTACGAGGGGCGTTGGTGATATGGGTAAACCGTACTGGCAATAAATAGATGACGATGCTTATTGTTTTAAGCAAAAACACATCTAATGTGTTCATATGTGATCTGTTCAAAGCACTGACATACACAGGAACTGGTGCAAATAATTCTGTGTCACTGTCACTCATGACAGTATGAATGTGAAATTTGTACACATGCAGCTGAGTTATTACACCATACACATCATTTACACATGATTATAGCATATGTGCAAACCCCTTACACATAAATACAAAAACTGTTTCAAGTTTCTAAAGACCATTTTGTAAACTGTTATGGTATCGTTATATTCACCAAAACAGACATTTGTATTTAGTGTACACCAAATTAAACACAAAAGATGAAATAAAAGACACCTGCTTTGATGTGGTTTCAAATGAACAACACTCATAACTTCTTATTTGTGAACAATACATTGGATATGAAAAGAAATGAAGAAAGCCACTTAAGATACTGGCTGCAGCAGAAACAAAGAGGAAATAAGTCCAACAATGAGGTAATCAAGCCACTGGACATGAGCTGTTCTCAGTGATAATCTATGTTCTAGCTTTCTAACATACAAGCTTCACATCTGCTTATATATAAGCTTTTGTGCTTGTTTACATGGTCACTAGTATAAAATTTTAGGACTACTATCAAGTAAATTCAACATTAAAGGCTGTATATTTACATGTAATAATTTCAGTAAAGCCCATAGCCATATCACAAGGATTTGGCACACTACTGTAACTACATATTTTAACGAAATCACTTTTTTGAAATTTACATATAAAATTCACAGACTATAAGAGTCCTGGAACCTTACATAATATATTTACAAAAAATATTAGAATATCTTAAAGGGACTTACCCTAAAATTTCAATACATAGATATACTGCATACTTTATTAAGCATTTCACTGGTTCATTCTTTATAAATTGAACAATTATTAGTTGTTTAAAAGAACAGTATGTTCAAAAATGATTCCTTATAGCATACAGAAAAGAAGTGAGTGGTCATTTGTAATACCTAAATGGGTACATGTATCCGCCCAAAATTGGTACAACAGTAACTGTAATTACTAAGACTAATACTAGTGCTTTCAGTTTGCCTGTCATAGTTAGAACTTTTGATTGACACTTTGACATCAGGTAATAATTCATTTAATATCATTCGTATCACGACTGAAAAACATGAAATTCTCGGAATGGAGGGTATGTCTCTTCAAAAATGTATCCGAAAACAGAGCATGAATTTACATGTTCAATAATACTGAACAACTTTTTTTTTCTTCTTTTCTGATATATTTTTTTTTCTTTTGTGTTAATGCTTCAAACTTTTGACTTGATACAGATTTTTTTTTTTTTAACATTTGAGATATACCGAAAACAGGACATGAAAACAAAACCTCTTAAACAAACAAAGAGGCAAATTATGGCATAAAAATGCGAAAAAGAGCACATTATCAAAATGTCTAACACAAACAATTAAACTCCCTAACATGTTTCCATGGCAACACGTAAAATCTCTATAGCTATGTATATTGCACTTGGTTGTTTTGGATGAATGGTCCCATTTGGCACACTGCTTCTATGTGGGGCATAATACTGAAATATAGAGGGTAAAAAACATCATGGTGACAAAGTTTTAAAAATACAATTCCAAAATATTATGTGTTCGACAATGACATCATGTTACAGGACACCATATGCTAAATTGGAATCATCATGATGTATGGGAAGAGAATCCAAAACATATTCCAAAAGTTGTAGGTTTGAATCTGTCCCTGGTATTTAATGTTGACTGCCAAATTCCCTTAATTCAATGGGAGTGCTAGTCAGAACTCCAAAATGTAGTGAACAAGAGTACATGCTGATATTAAATAAAACTTCCCTCTCCTGCTGATGAAAAACAACTAAAATGCGAGTTAAACTAACCTGGATGGTTTTTTCCGGCAATTTTTCTTTGTAATCAAATTTTAAAGGTTAAGAGCACAAAAACAACAATCATTTTGTACTTCCATAAGCTAACTGGATAGCTGCCAGACATATACTGGAAATAATGTGTATTACTGCAGATGCACTTACAACTGACCTGACCTGTTAGAGAAGACACTTCATGAAGCAAATTAACTCCATATTCCTTTTTTCCAACAGTCTATTCCTTACATCCAGAAAACTTTAAAATATTTTTGACTGGTTCTGCTGATGAAGACATGTATAGTAAAACAAGAGACATGAACAATATGAATGACAAAAACTTTACCTTTAAGTATGTAGTCTGTAAGCAAGCTTGGTACAGTTGGGCTGTCTTCATTTATAGCCCTCAAAACTGGAAAAGAAGTTATCAACATGAAAATTCAGCCCTCAGAACTGGGAAAGAAGTTATAAGCACAAACCCTCAAAATTGGAAAAGAAGTTATCAACATGAAAATTCAGCCCTCAGAACTGGGAAAGAAGTTATCAACACAAACCCTCAAAATTGGAAAAGAAGTTATCAACATGAAAATTCAGCCCTCAGAACTGGGAAAGAAGTTATCAACACAAACCCTCAAAATTGGAAAAGAAGTTATCAACATGAAAATTCAGCCCTCAGAACTGGGAAAGAAGTTATCAACACAAACCCTCAAAATTGGAAAAGAAGTTATCAACATGAAAATTCAGCCCTCAGAACTGGGAAAGAAGTTATAAACACAAACCCTCAAAATTGGAAAAGAAGTTATCAACATGAAAATTCAGCCCTCAGAACTGGGAAAGAAGTTATAAACACAAACCCTCAAAATTGGAAAAGAAGTTATCAACATGAAATTCAGCCCTCAGAACTGGGAAAGAAGTTATAAACACAAACCCTCAAAATTGGAAAAGAAGTTATCAACATGAAAATTCAGCCCTCAGAACTGGGAAAGAAGTTATCAACACAAACCCTCAAAACTGGAAAAGAAGTTATCAACATGAAAATTCAGCCCTCAGAACTGGGAAAGAAGTTATAAACACAAACCCTCAAAATTGGAAAAGAAGTTATCAACATGAAAATTCAGCCCTCAGAACTGGGAAAGAAGTTATCAACACAAACCCTCAAAATTGGAAAAGAAGTTATCAACATGAAAATTCAGCCCTCAGAACTGGGAAAGAAGTTATCAACACAAACCCTCAAAACTGGAAAAGAAGTTATCAACATGAAAATTCAGCCCTCAGAACTGGGAAAGTAGTTATAAACAAAAACCCTCAAAATTGGAAAAGAAGTTATCAACATGAAAATTCAGCCCTCAGAACTGGGAAAGAAGTTATCAACACAAACCCTCAAAATTGGAAAAGAAGTTATCAACATGAAAATTCAGCCCTCAGAACTGGGACAGAAGTTATCAACACAAACCCTCAAAATTGGAAAAGAAGTTATCAACATGAAAATTCAGCCCTCAGAACTGGGACAGAAGTTATCAACACAAACCCTCAAAATTGGAAAAGAAGTTATCAACATGAAAATTCAGCCCTCAGAACTGGGAAAGAAGTTATCAACACAAACCCTCAAAATTGGAAAAGAAGTTATCAACATGAAAATTCAGCCCTCAGAACTGGGAAAGAAGTTATCAACACAAACCCTCAAAATTGGAAAAGAAGTTATCAACATGAAAATTCAGCCCTCAGAACTGGGAAAGAAGTTATAAACACAAACCCTCAAAATTGGAAAAGAAGTTATCAACATGAAAATTCAGTCCTCAGAATTGGGAAAGAAGTTATCAACACAAACCCTCAAAATTGGAAAAGAAGTTATCAACATGAAAATTCAGCCCTCAGAACTGGGAAAGAAGTTATAAACACAAACCCTCAAAATTGGAAAAGAAGTTATCAACATGAAAATTCAGCCCTCAGAACTGGGAAAGAAGTTATCAACACAAACCCTCAAAATTGGAAAAGAAGTTATCAACATGAAAATTCAGCCCTCAGAACTGGGAAAGAAGTTATCAACACAAACCCTCAAAACTGGAAAAGAAGTTATCAACATGAAAATTCAGCCCTCAGAACTGGGAAAGAAGTTATAAACACAAACCCTCAAAATTGGAAAAGAAGTTATCAACATGAAAATTCAGCCCTCAGAACTGGGAAAGAAGTTATCAACAGAAACCCTCAAAATTGGAAAAGAAGTTATCAACATGAAAATTCAGTCCTCAGAACTGGGAAAGAAGTTATCAACACAAACCCTCAAAATGGGAAAAGAAGTTATCAACATGAAAATTCAGTCCTCAGAACTGGGAAAGAAGTTATCAACACAAACCCTCAAAATTGGAAAAGAAGTTATCAACATGAAAATTCAGCCCTCAGAACTGGGAAAGAAGTTATCAACACAAACCCTCAAAACTGGAAAAGAAGTTATCAACATGAAAATTCAGCCCTCAGAACTGGGAAAGTAGTTATAAACACAAACCCTCAAAATTGGAAAAGAAGTTATCAACATGAAAATTCAGCCCTCAGAACTGGGAAAGAAGTTATAAACACAAACCCTCAAAATTGGAAAAGAAGTTATCAACATGAAAATTCAGCCCTCAGAACTGGGAAAGAAGTTATAAACACAAACCCTCAAAATTGGAAAAGAAGTTATCAACATGAAAATTCAGCCCTCAGAACTGGGAAAGAAGTTATCAACACAAACCCTCAAAATTGGAAAAGAAGTTATCAACATGAAAATTCAGCCCTCAGAACTGGGAAAGAAGTTATCAACACAAACCCTCAAAACTGGAAAAGAAGTTATCAACATGAAAATTCAGCCCTCAGAACTGGGAAAGAAGTTATCAACACAAACCCTCAAAACTGGAAAAGAAGTTATCAACATGAAAATTCAGCCCTCAGAACTGGGAAAGAAGTTATAAACACAAACCCTCAAAACTGGAAAAGAAGTTATCAACATGAAAATTCAGCCCTCAGAGCTGGGAAAGAAGTTATAAACACAAACCCTCAAAATTGGAAAAGAAGTTATCAACATGAAAATTCAGCCCTCAGAACTGGGAAAGAAGTTATCAACACAAACCCTCAAAATTGGAAAAGAAGTTATCAACATGAAAATTCAGCCCTCAGAACTGGGAAAGAAGTTATCAACACAAACCCTCAAAATTGGAAAAGAAGTTATCAACATGAAAATTCAGCCCTCAGAACTGGGAAAGAAGTTATCAACACAAACCCTCAAAATTGGAAAAGAAATTACATGAATTATATCATCCTACAGCCGTTAAAATTTGACATGACACCATACATGTAGTTCTTAAAACAGGTCCTGAAGTAATCCAGAATACGATGCTCTTAAAACTTGAGGTTATGACTGGAGATTACCGGTATTATATTACATCAACTACTACGACTGTACAGGCATACACCTTTTTCACTGGAAGAAATTCATCCTCAGTGAAAGCAAATTAGTAAATATTTACGCAAAACTATTTTTTATAGGAAACAAAATATAAGTAAATGTCTGCCAAAAAATGGAGATATATCTAAATTTCTACCAGTAATCTTAAAATTGCAGGTTGTGCATAGTGTTGTCTTAATACCAGTGGTAGTGATCATACAGGCAATCTTATTGCACAGCTCATAACAGTATCATGTAAAATGAGTCCCTGCTAAGGACTGTGGAAAACAAGGACGTTTAACATTTTATTCAATGTGTATGCACACAATATGTAACCCTACTAACTTTTGATGTAGATCTGAAGCTGTTCCGAGTCAGCTACCCCCTGCTGCGGATGATACGGTATTACTGTACTAAGGAACTGAAACCAAAAATTATAAAATTTGTTAATGTTACATCAATTTTATGACTGACCATCATGGATTTCTAAATTTACCTTTTTCAGTTCTTAGTGGTCTAAAATGTAACAGAATGCTTGTCACAAAAACTTCAAAATGCCCAATAGCAAGAGACTAGAACTTGGATATAAAATGCAGCCTAAGGAAAATCCTGTAAATTTTGAAGACCAGATGAAAATAGAATGACTACTACAGATTTTTTTTATATAAACATTCAGTTCCACAAATAAGACCAAATTCAAAGACACACACTCTCAATTTAAAACCAACTAATGCCCACTATAAAGACCAGTTTATGACTAAGACCAAGTTTTGTCCTGCCTTATTAGAAAAAATTTACTGTATGGTTTAAAATAAAATATTGTTTGTTTTGAACAGATGCTAAGCACTCATAATTTCTGTTTCTTTGAAATCCATATAATTCAGATATATAAATTATATAATCATTAAAAAATATTTTAGATTAAAAAAAAAGTATTTTACTTACATACCTACCCTACCCAACCTGGCATGGGTCACGGGAGGGGAAACAAACAATATTTTGTTTTAGGCCTATTCAGTTATTTCCAAATGCATTTGGACAACTCCATTAGAAAGTCTTCTTGTTTAAGTTGTAATTTTCTTCAAATAATTGTACTCAGTAACTTTTTAACATGTCAATTTAAAAACCGAAAACGTATAGAAGACTTTTTACGTTCCATTAGTTAAATGAACATAATGCAATACAAAAAAATACAAGTCTGAGACATATTTAAAGTCCATGAAAATCTTGGCTTATACTAACCACACTTGGTCCGCAGTCTGATGTCGGACTGTTGTTGTTGTTGCCACTTCCAACCGACTGGTTGTTGGTTGGTGACAAGGTTTTACTTTTTCGCCGTTTTTTATCAACCTTGGCCTCACGTCTCTTCTTCTGTATATTCAGCAGTAGTGAAATGAACTGGTTCTTGAGCTCCTTGTCATACTCCAACTCGTCACGTAATGCCAACTCTGACACCAAGGTTTCTGATAAGTCTTTTATTGTTAGTTCATAGTCACTGAGTAACTCATTAATGGCTGTGTTTGACATTCCTTTCAATTCTGCAATACACAACAATTGTTACTTTTGCTTATGTAGGAACCAAGTAGCCAGTCCAAGATTGTTATGCAATTAAATTTTATCCATCAGTTCTTTGTTTAATAAAGTTATCCCTGCCTAGAGATATATAACTGATACATGTACCATAAAGTAGAAATGGAGCAAGGCATTCTGTCTAAATAAGTATTTCCAGAAATTAAGAACATATTAAGATCCTGGATAAAAGGCAAAACATTAATAATTGCATAACTTTTAATTTATTATCTACAATACCTTCTACAGAATACTTTGGTAGTTGAGATAATGTCTCCTTCAGTCTAGTGTATGGAGATGCTGGCATTTCTGGAAACTCGACTTCAGACTCACTCCGATCTGTGCCACTATCCTACAAATATTTATGTTCATAAGTTTATATCAATATAACACAACAGTACAATGTGGTTCAGCATTTTGAATATTATTAGTTATATAGATTCCTGGTGGGTATATGGCCTCATACAGTCTGGTTGAAATAATATAGCCCTATCCCAGGATTTATGTCAGTCCAAACAGGCTACACCAGGCAGTATATGAAGCCAGTAATCTATATAAAGATTTTATAATACTGCAGATTATTCTAACAACAACAACAAAAACAAACTATTTCCTATGTTCTATTATTTCACACAAAGGCCTCCTGGGAAAGACCAGATCTGACCCCAGGGGCATAATTTGAGCACTTCTTGTTGAAGTCCACAAAACAATTCTATACACCAAAAATTCAAGTTCTAGTAAGGCTTAAAGTTTCAGATGCTTCACAACACATACAGGCGCGTTATATATCGGAACCCCATTTATATCGCGGTCTGAAACCTTGGACCCCAACTAGAGCGCTATAACGGGGTCCCAGTGTATTTATGTTCTATGCTTTTGGGTTTTCGACAAGATGGGGTTTCAAGTTTATCCTTTAACTGCCATAGCAACCATAGTTTTTCACAGAACTGATTTCATTTATCAAATTTTGCAGAGGATCATCCAGGGAACATCACTGTGAAATTTAGTCAAAATCTATTAACTTTAATATGAGGTTATTTGAAGAAAAATCAAGTTATGGTATATGTTATTAATATCCTACAAATGATCTAAATATTCTGTAACGAAAGGACCATGATGGCCCTCGATCACTCACCTGAGTACTTTGCCTATTGGTCTGTTGTTGTGTAAACATCAGAAGCATTATTACAGTTTCTGAATTGAAGATTTTCAAAGTTCTAAAACAGGGCACCTGGGGCAGAGGCAAATTTTGACCCCAGGGACATGACTTGAAGTAGCAGTTTCTGAAGAGATGTCATTTGAAGTTAAATGTTGACAAAAATCAATTTTTAGCTCTGCCTGCCATTTTGAGAATCAAGTGGAACAATTTGAGAAATTTTAAAAGGGGGATATGAAACTAGCATTTCTGTGAAATTAAGTGGAAAAATATCTTGCAGTTCAAGAGAAAAAGAGAAAATGGCATTAGTATTTTTTTTTTTTTTTTTAGCTCTGGTAGTCCCTATGTGAAATGGTGCAGAACCTTTTGAGCAGTTAAAGAATTATTTTTGTGAAAGTTGGTACAAAAAGACCTTGGGGTTTAGAAAGAAAAAATCTTTTTATTTTTTATTTTTGGAGCTTGCAGTCCTTAAATGCAACTGAGAGAAACTGTTTCAGCACTTATAGAAAAGGGCAATAAAAGAAATATTTCTGTAAAATTTAATGGCAAAAGGCTTAGTTTTGCGAAGAGATTTCATTTAAAACCAAATGTTCACGAAATCTATTTTTAGCTCTGGTGGACATTGTGTGTGATGCAGTGGGACTATTTGAACAACTTTAACAGTGGGCTATACAAGGAACATTTCTGTGGAATTTGGTAGAAAAAGATCTTGTGGTTCATAAAATTTCCTTAGAATTTTTTTTCTATCTTTATCTTTAAGTTTTGCACCCCTTATATGCAATGGAGCAGAACATTTTAGCAATTTTAAAAAAGGTCAATATAATGAACTATTCTGTAAAATCTGGTGAAAAATGGTGGAGATGTCATTTGAAGTGAAATGATTATGCACGACAAACACAGGGTAATTCCAATAGCTCACCTTAAGCATGTGCATAGGTCAGCTAAAAAAGAAGTTTCTGTAAAACCCAAATCAAATGTTATTCAACATAACAAAACAGTTTTATGAGGACCTAAATTCTCCATTTATATTCCTGTGGGAAAGGTAAGGGAACTGCTTACCTCCATCATGATCTCTAGTTCACTGATGACCTCATCGGCTGTTACCACATGATCATCATCATTGTGGTGATGACTACTGATGATCATGGAGTGATAGTCCATTGCATTAGCTAACTCTTCATCATCTGACAGATCTAGATTTACTGGCTCTGGGGTCTGTAAACCAGAAGTAAGCATTTTCATTTTAACTTTCAACCACCAAACATCATTTTACGGTGGCTCCTGAATTTACAAAGATGGGGAATGGAGACATATTTACATGGTTTAGAAATCGATCAAACTTTGTGCTTCATTTATTTCTTTAACTATAAAATTTTCTGTCATTCCACTCCATTTAAAAATATACAATTATAACCTATCAGTGAGGTCGATATGAAGATTTATTTTTTGCCTACCAATGAAATATAGGGAAATATCAGTGAGATAAAAGTGATAATACACTGTTTTGAATCAGTTAATTACCATTTTGATAATACATGTTTGTGACCGAACTACTTTTTTATCAAGGGAAGCAAAACAAACACACTCCATATTTAATTACCTGATTACTTCCCTTGCATGTTCAAAATTTTAAGTCTTATTACCTCCCTTATTTTTTTATCCAGTTATTACCTCCCTTTACTTTAGCCGTCTGCTATCAGAAGGTAAAATGGCAGAATTGCCAGAAATGGGTGATTTCGAGCTGAATGCCTTATTTGAACACTTTTTGGATAAAGGAATCACCTTTGATGAAGTCAGTCCGCAAGAATTTAAAGATGTTGATGAGGTAAAGCCTAAAACTAAAAATCTAACTGAAACTAGTGAAAGAACTTTCAAAACTGTTCATGTTGACAAGTTCCTGGAATCCACTGTAAATAAAAACACGCAGGAAAAACTGAAAGCGACATGAAGTTTTTCACTTTGTTCCTGAACTCCAAAAATGAATTGAGAATGCCAACTATCTCAACAGGTCATAAATTCCAGTCCAAAAGCTGGCCTGCTTGATGAAACTTCAGGAATTTCCCCACCACTTAAATACAAGAGAATCCGCTGTATTTCAGACAGTGACAGCGAGTGAAATTTATTTACCTTGTTAAATCCAGTTATAATATTGAATTCCTAGATGTGAACAATGATGAAATTCGCCATAAATTATTTAAAATGTCTGATTTGTTTACATAACTCACATGGACAATATCCAATATGGCCAACTTTCAATTCAATTGATTGAATATTGAGTATTAATCCGCTTTTATAATTAAAGTATGTATGGCAAAAATTCAATAAATATTGATAAACTGTGTAGACAAAAATAAATGTTATTTGATGAAAGTGTATTCAGTTTATTTCAGCAGAAGTAAAGTTATCATATGTATTGGAGATTGTCTGCACTTTTTTTTGTGCGGAGTAACCAAAGTACGCATTAACTGATTTGGGGCTCACCATGGGGAATTTATTGAAGGCCCTGATTAAAAATATCATAAAAAAACCCATTTTTGACGTGTTGGCATAAAATAAAAAGAAAATTTATTTGTTTTTTAGTGGAAGATGGGAATTTATTTCATCTCGTGAACACCATATGTTGATATTTTCACTTGTGGCTGTGCCACTCGTGAAAATATCACATATGGTGTTCACTCGATGAAATAAATTCTCATCTTCCACAAAAACAAACAAATATCCTCTATTTCTTAACCTTGAAAAGATTATCAAGCACTTTTTTGGACAAAAGATGAATTCCACAGTACTCAACAAACAAACCAAAATTTATCTCTCTTGCCAACTGGCATTAATTTTTGCTATTCCTAGTACTCTGTCCATCCTATCATACCTCTGCATTTCAAGCATTTCTATTTTTCCAACAACAAAAAATGGTGCCTTAAATTACTTTAACAAAAGGAGAGAACAGTGTCAATATACAAGAACATAATTAGGCAAAATCTTAGCAAAAAGATGCTTCTGGTTGAAATAATTTCTGATAGCAATGTCCTGATTATTTCCCCATAAATACCTTTTTTTCTCCTAGATTGAGAGCTTTTTCCTGTAGCTTTCTTGCATAAGATTGGGACCAGTCTATGGGCAAGATGTTACCATACTGACCAGTTATAGTCCACCATGTGCTGAAAAAGAAAAGACAACAGTGGTATGTGTAATACACTGAACCAGTCTGAGCTTGAAGATTATTCCTTATGCATTTCTTTTTTCTTACAAAGATGGCTATTTGCTGACATATCTTCATACAAACATGCCTTACAGTCTTCAGATCATCTTGAAGGGTAGAAATGCAGAAACATTTATACTTAAGTTTCTTTCTAGGTACACACTTTATTAACAATCTGCAGACGTAAAGAAGCAATGAACCTGACAGTAAAACAAGGTATTTTGCAATTATAATGCTAGCACACAGCTGAGCTTTCCAGCAACCTATGAACTGGTACAGGTAAAGAGTTAAAACAAATGTTTTCACTTTTTGTTTTCTAATACTGTTCTAGACATTAAGATCGACCTTTCCAACTGGTTAATCTCAATGCAGAGACTTTTGACAGTATAAACAGGTTATTTCAGGTATTTCATTTAATTAGATAATACTGTATAAAATATTGGGTTATAAAATCAAACCCTTTTTTTTTATACTGTGTGTAAGAGCTTTTGGAAGAAAGCACTTTGTTCATGATTCATGTATCTAAAAACAAATATTTGCAAAAAAATGTGGGCATGTTAGGCATTTTGTCCAATTCTAATCTGCATTTACAGACATTTTGTGGCTTCAGTAGTGTTTAACTGACCAATTTTAAATTTCTTTTAAACGGTGGGAAAGGTGAAGGGGTGGAGGCATTGAACGTGTCAGTAATAAAAAGTGGTTGTAAACTTCCAAAACCTGTCATAGTTGTTTGACTTCCTGTGACAAGATGACTTCACTATTAGAGTTTTCAGCTGATACAAAAGATAAATGATGTTTGAACTCGGTATAAGCCTCTTTGGTAAATAATTCATGTAATATCAGAAGGCTCATCCATCAATCTACTAGGATATATATTTATCATAACTATTTCAGTGTCAGATAAAATTCATTATTTCTGTTCTACTTCAACATGCAAAACTACCATCTGTTTTCTAGTAATGAAGAAATCTCTTTATTCATGAAGTGTTTAGTACATTTATATCATACATTAGTCAGACTCAGCCGATGCATCAGAATGCCGATACAGTGTAGCAGCTATCTTTCCTGCTGAACACAGAGGTACGGTATTGACTCACTTTCTGTTCTATTGATTACAAGCTCTCCCCACAGTATGAACAATATGTTTACTGCTGGTCTAAATATACATCGGAAACTCAGTCTGTGATCAATGGTAAAATTTGTCACTTTCATTAACCGAAAAGTATTTGTAAATAAGACTTTGTTTGCCAACTCTGATTCCTGCAAAATGTCTTAATTGTATGTCTCATTTATTCCTTTAGTTATTTATATACAGCTTTTTAGACTTCAGGTATCAACAAATAACTCTATTATACCAGTAGGTATTAAACTCAAAAGCTCACAGTAAATAACATAATACAATACCATTGAATTTTTACATGACAATTAATGTTATCATTGCTTCTTTTCATTCAGAATCTATGACTTACATCATTCTTGCTATAATAAACGAACTTTTCAAAGAAAAAATCTTAGCGGGCAAATGAAACATTTAGTACAAGATGGCCCGTATCTAAAAAAATATGTTAGTTGACAGCCTGTGGTGTACTTGCCAGATCAATGCAGAGCTCAAGGCTAATAAGCAGTGTTAAAAGCACTGAGAAAATCAAATGATATACTGATAAGAGTATTTAAATCCAAAAGCACTTGCTTTTGTAACCATGTCATAGCAACATAACTCTTCTGACTCAGATTACATAATTTTAAAGTGATGGTAAACTGTATTCAAATCATTACGTTAAATTTGTGCATTACATCTATTTAATGAACTAGTTCACAATTATATTTTGCTTGTTGACTACATACTACAATAGTTAATGTAAAGAAAATAATTTCAGGAAAATGACTATGCTGTTCTGTAGTCTCATTACTAGCTGTCTGTGAACTTGTTATCGTTGGTTATTTTTTTTAAACCTTTTTTCACCCTTTGTCACCTATACGTAGTCACAAAACTTATGCTTGTGCAATATACTCAAGCAACTTATTAAGGGTCTGAAAGAAATTCCACCTCTCCACAAAAAGTTCTTTTTAGTACTTTATTCACTTATCATGATTTCAACACTCAAAATGATCTGCTTCATTTCAGAAAGTATCAGTCATTGAACAACAGATTTCTGTTAATGTCAGCATGCCAACTACAGCCACAAATATTTTTTTTTTTGCTGCATTCACACAGTCAACAAATTTATATAGCAGCATGAATTCCATCTGCATTTTAATGAATCTTTAATGTACAAACTGTCTGAACATCTAGCTGCTATACAATAAGACTGAAGCCATGGACATAAGTTACAAAATGTCTTGGAGAAATAACCAGGTTACAGAAATGGCAGCACAGTTTTTAAATGTGAGGGATTTTTTTCTTCAGTTGCTATAACTTGTACTGATTTTTGCACAATACTATATATTATTTGATATAAAACTTTATAAGACTCTTTAGAATTTTGTAGAATTACTGAACACCTTCAGGAGAGACAGGCAAATTTAACAGGTCAATTATTCCTGAAAGTTGGAAGGAATTTACTCAACCTTCATGAAGAACAAGAGATGTTTGTAAAACATATGCCCATCACCCCAGCCTCTTTGACTTAATCATGTGTTAAGTCCCATTATGAACAAGTAATGCTTATATCCTCAAATTTCAAATATGCCTTATAGTTTTGGAATAAAGGAGAACATAAATAACGCTCAAATGCCTTATACCTGATCCCACTTACTGTTGCTTAACTCTGAACATGCTGAAATTTTGTAATGGATTTAGAACAGTCCATTCAAGTTTAAGGGATTTAAGTATCAAAATACAAAAATTGAGTTACCAACAGTATAGAGCCTGGTCAGGCTGTGCAGGCTGGCCTGGGCCTATACTGGTGGCAAAGGCTTATCACTTTCGGTTCCAGCAGGTTAAGGGTTAAAGATACGTGATGTAATAGTAAAAGCAGCTTTGCTATTTTGGATGGATGTAGAAATACTATATTTGTTTATTTGTAATTTTTTGAGAGCGTGAGTGCTTGTGATGATGGTCTGTTAGACTTAGAGTCTGCACATAACAAATAACATCCAAAATAAATTCAAAACAACAAATCAGATTACTTGAGTTTGTAAAGTAATGTAATCAAATATTGCCTATTCACTTTCCTATGCATAGATTATTATAAGGCAACAATCATTACTCTTGATATATCTTGGAAGTAAACAAAGGGTTTATAAAATCAATAAAAGACACAACCTGTATGTACTCAAAATGACTGCTTCTGAGAGATAAAGGGACCTTTAAAAAGGACTAGTCAGGTGCCATGTGTCCCTCAACATGCTTAATAATGCAAAGAATCAACAAAAGAAAGTTTATGCAACAATTTTAGTAATATCAATCTTGTCTAATTAACAAAATAAGCAAAAAGTACCAAGCTTGTATCAATATTTTGACAACAAAGACAGACATTTACAAATGTACAGTTGTCTACCTATTACCCTTCAACTTGAAACTATCAAAACGTGTATGAAGTCACTTAAATATACTCAGACTGGAATATCTATTCAGTCTTTTTTCAAATTTTTGTGAAAGTGATGCAAAATACATCTAAACATAGAAATTCATTAATATCTCTGAAAGCTTTCAGTTTGATGAATTCGTCCCTCACCATAATCATTTTTGAAAATACAGTCCACACTTGGTACACAGCGTTGCAGATAATTTTTTGCAAATGTGGGTAAATACCCGCACTTTTCAAAGCATGGGGGTAAATGGTCAAATTATGCATTGCTTGAGGGTAAATGGGGAAATAATGTCAGAGTGTATCTGTGTTAACTCTTTTATTTTAGGGTTTTCTTTTACATAAAAGCACGATACAAGCCCATACTGCACTTTTCAAATGTACTTCATTGTTGTTCTCTAGTACATGTAAGATTAGCCATGGATAACTCGTTTTCCAACTCTGTACAGTGGCCTCATTTACCTTTACGTGTGCTCTTTTTGTTTTAAAAACTGTGCTAATTAATTTTCAATTATTGGGGTCACTACACTTTTACTTGAACCGGCTTTTACAGTAAAGAAACTGTAAATTTAGTTTTGTATTGGCTTCGAGTTCAACATCATAACAGAAAATCATGAACGTCTGCTATTGAACATAAAAGCGCTTGACTGTCTCTTTAAATTCAATTAAAAAAATTCACAATGCGTCTAGACGACACAGATTATTTGTTCTAGACTGTCTTACTGACTCCGGCGTGCAAAATTATCTCTAAATTTTATGATTACCAGTCAGTTTATTTATCGCAACTTAAAATCAGCTGTTCCTGTTTTTGTTATGAATTTTCGTAGTTTGCATAAGTTCTAAAGGGTTTGCATCAAATGTACGCACAGAAATTATTAGAGGTGCACGGTATTACCAGTATACCGGTTACTGTGGTAAAAAGTATCGCGGTTTGATACCACGGTTTTATCACGGAAAACCGGTATTTTGTCAGAATAATCCTTTTTGTTTTACACTTCAAAACATTCTCGGAGTTTCCCATTTAGTGTCCAAAAATAAACAGTTCTCTTTGATTCTGTTTATGATAATTATCTAACCGAGTTGACAGTCTGAGTCAGATCTAGTCCATACCGTCTAAGCCTCACTCTTCTCTAAATTGGCCGGTGAAATGTATAATGTGATATTTTAAGGTCAATTAAAAGATGATTTTGAGTCATAAAACTTGTCTGACATATTTTTTTAAAATCAATCTAGCAGAAATGGTCACATAAGACCGATGAACGTACTGCAGTATGGCCGGTTTAACAATTAGTTTCGTCGGGTTAATTTTAATCAAGCGTGCCTGGTTTTTTCATGGAAACAATATGGGTCGCCCTAGAATTTCACGCTGATGAGAAATGAAAAGGCAAAATCTTTTTTAATTTACTAGTCATTTACTTTGTTCTAGTCAAAATGTTCTTATTTTTAATAAATTCAGTCTTGTTGACCATTTATCGTCATTTTCATCAACCAGTACATAGCTGGACGACACATAGATAAGATTGGGGTATACCGTGGTATTTACCGCGGTATCTTGTAAATACCGTGGTATACCGCAGTGTGTTTTTTTCCTCGCGGTACCCAGCTCTAGAATGATACTTGGAGCGTATCTCTTTATTTCTGAAGCGTAAATTACGCCGATATGCAGCTTACCTACAACGCTGCGGTAAATCAAAGACACTTAAGTCAAATTTCCGGCCAAGTCAATTTTTTTTCAGGTCCAGTCAATAACCCTTCTTTATTTATATTATTCAACTCCTGTTAGCCGATTTCGACATGTGTGAACTTTGGCTAAGTAGATTATTTTTTGTTCACGTCGTATAATTTCCTATATGCATTTTTCCACTTGGTAAGCCGATGTGTGAAAATTTACTGATAACCAATTATTGTCGGCATCTTCAAGGTGAGAAATGATCGGACCAATTAAGTGTGTCAATGATTATTTGTTGATTGCACCTTTACAGATTACACTTTAATAGAGATGTTAATAGTCTTCATAATAAGTTTCAATGAAATTTCTCAAGCAGTTTTGGAGATGAAGCGAGGACAAGATTTTACAAGACAGACAGATTGACAGACAGTGCGATTACTATATGGCTCCCTTTGGTGGCATAAAAAATACAGAGACATCAATATTGATTAAATTGTTAGTTTTTTTTGTAAAATTGATGCCTGCAAGCAAACATCACTTTTTGTCAGACGAAGTAGTTTCTATCCTCCATACCAGGCTTGCAGAAATCAGACGAATTGTAGGTTTTGACAAATTCAGAGTCTCTGGGACCGATTCCAATCTCAAAAAATCACATTTCAGTCGATCCAGAAATTTTCCAGTTTCTATTCCTTTAAGTCTTGGATTGTCTGCGTAAATCACACCTCCCTAATCCATTTCAATTACACTCTAACAAACTTGTCAAAGAACAAATGACCGTAAAAAACAAGTCCGATAGTTACAATTTACTATGGATATGGATATACTTGGTAAATCTGTGTTGGTATCGCGTGACTTTAAATAATTCAAGCAAGTAAATGTCTTAACAAATTCATTGAATGCTTAATTCCAAAGGCAAATGGCTAAACATCAAAGCTTTGCCAATGTTATTCTAAGCATTTAGACAAGGAAAGGAACCATAAAAAGAGCAAAAATTCTTTAAGGCATTTTTGTTTTAGTTATCAGATTTATCTACAAGAAAAAATGAAGTAGATTTAAGACGAGCTTAACAAAATGAAGGCAACTGATTCTAGCAAATATTTATTTCATTAAACATGAAGGGGCGAGTGAAAATCTCAGATAAAAACCGTATGTCATATATTTCCTCGACCCCCTCGTATTTTATTATTTAAAGAAAACAGTGTCTTGGAGTCTTTTTACAAGGCAAACTTACAACATTCAATTGACTGATTAAGATAAGTGGTCATGATTTTATTATAAGTAGCAGTTTTTTCTTTTTCAATGAAAAATGTTCCTTTTCTCTAAGACTTGAATAGTTCAGTCGTATTTACAGTACGCTCCACGAAGAACTCACATTTTCCCCTTTTTGGCGCGGACTCAGAAAAGAAATATCCGCTGCAACAACGAGAAAAAAGACGGACGTCCTCGATGTCTCGACATCGCAAAATATCTCGGTGATATTTGACAACCAGCGCGAAATTAATTAAGGTCATAACTCACCTTGATTAGCTCAACATTTAATGAAACGACCATAATGAAACTGTGCATTTTACATCTACCAATTATGTGTCTTTTCGTAAAATTAAAACCTAATTTCAAATACATTTGCTGTATAGGTTTATTGTGTACTTTCATTGTTGAAATTTTGTAAACACTTGTTATTATATAGCAAAATCGATCAATAATTTTTGCCAAGCGCCTAGACGATACAGATGTCACAGCAGGGTTTATGATTTCTCTAAATACATGTAGGAAAGCATTTTTAACACGTCTCAATTGGAAACCAGTCAATTTCTTTTCTGAAAAAACAGTCAGATGTTTCAAGGAGCAATTGCTTTGAATTGTCATTCTTTGCATTAACAAATAGAAGCATTCATAAACAAATGCATCTGAATGAGAGTTTAATACATTTTTTTGATATTTTTAAAGCATTAAATTCGCCGAAATGCATGTAATCAGGAACTGTGAGAGCCTCGATATCAAAAATAACCGGTGAAAAAGTAACAGAACCATTTAGCAGATTAAAAATTTAAATTCCAGAAGTACATTAGTTTAAAACAATAATTTGAATAACAACCAATCCACATATTGCTGTCTGTCATAGTCTTTTAAAGTGCACTCGAATTTCTGTTGAGAAGTTTGGGGTATTTTTATGCCCCAGAAGGGAGGCATATAGTTTCTGAACTGTCCATCCGTCCGTCAGTCTGTCCGAAAACTTTAACATTGGCAATAACTTTCTTATTAGTAAGTGGATTTACTTCATACTTGGACACAACACCCCTTTGGACAAGACCTTTCCACTGACCTATATTTATTTGACCTTGACCCCTGAATGACCTTTACCTTGAAGATCCAATTGTCCAAAAACTTTAACATTGGCAATAACTTCTTTAATAGTAAGTGGATTTACTTCATACTTGGACACAGCAACCCTTTGGACAAGACCTTTCCACTGACCTATACTTGATTGACCTTGACCCCTGAATGACCTTTACCTTGAATATCCAATTGTCCAAAAACTTCAACATTGCCCATAACTTCCTTATTAGTAAGTGGATTTACTTCATACGTGGACACAACACCCCTTTGGATAAGACCTTCCCACTGACCTTTAATTATTTGACCTTGACCCCTGAATATCCAATTGTCCAAAAACTAATATTTGGCCATACCTTCCAAATTGGTAAGTGGATACACTTCATACTTACACACAACACCCCTTTGGACAAGGCCTTCCCACTGACCTATATTTGTTTGACCTTGACCCCTGAATGACCTTCACCTTGAAGATCCAATTGTCCAAAAACTTTAACATTGGCAATAACTTCCTTATAAGTAAATGGAATTACTTCATACTTGGACACAACCCCCTTTGGACAAGGCCTTCCCACTGACCTATATTTGTTTGACCTTGACCCCTGAATGACCTTCACCTTGAAGATCCAATTGCCCAAAAACTTTAACATTGCCCATAACTTCCTTATAAGTAAACGGAATTACTTCATACTTGGACACAACCCCCTTTGGATAAGACCTTCCCACTGACCTATATTTATTTGACCTTGACCCACTGAATGACTGGTTCTCAGTTCAAAGGTCAAAGCACCACGTTCGGGGGCATTGTCATCTTACAGTGACAGTTCTTGTTTAAAGATCTATGAAAGAATCTTTCATTTTAAAAGTGTTTCTAATTCTTTTTTAAATTGACTTTGTAAAATAAAAAGCCCAATTAGCTAATAATGCTTATAGGTAATGTTTTACTTGTCACTCATACATCTAACTTTGTTTTTTGGACAACTCTATTTACCCATAGTCAAATGTCCTGGACAACTCAATTTTAAAGAAATTTGTAGAGCCCTGATTATGTTCAAAATGAGCACAGAGCGGGCTGGCGACTCGTCTCAAGAGGTAGCTGGCAGATATTCAAAAACAAAAAACAGAAAAACAAGCTTGTCGAATAGACATTGGTGGAGAACTAAGTATGGTGGTCGGACTGCTTGAGCTTGAAAAATTTCTGCAAGCCTGCTCCATACGTATAAGGAAGTAAGATCTATTCTATAAAACATATAAAATGTATTAATTATGATTTGCTCTTTATCTCAATATTGTGAGTTCAGGCAGGTTGCTGCAAGGCAGATAATGACCATTCATAAAGTAGCACTATATTCAACTTTTTGAGTACTATTATTTGGACTAGATTTGCACTTAAAGGTGAATTTGAACTATAATTGGCGTCAGCGCACTCTCCTTTATGGAATGCTTTTATACTGTCTATGAAATACACCCTTTATGATCTTCAAAGTAGATATTTTAACTACCATCACTTGAAATATAAACAAAACATCCTTTTAAACATATCATACAAAAAGTAAGAAAAGTCGCAATTTATCACGCCTGTGTCCATACAAAGTACATGTGGTATAAACAGTGATGTAAACATTGATAGTGTATAATGCGACAGGAGTTTTAAATTTGTGCACATGTATAGTTTAAATGTTTATTATTCATGTAATAAGGATTATTGTTGGATATTTTGTATATCTTTAAAGAGGTAAATGTTTGCTGCATTCAAATATGTAAAACTCTTTTTGTTATAGTGATGCAAATGATTGCAATAGTGAGTTAAACCTGAACCTAACGAAATCCATTGGGCGATACATAAAAAAAGATTGAAAAATTTGCCGCTACTAAAAAGACCTTTATGACCCTTGACGCGGATGATATTGCCAGTCAGAAAATACATGAATATCCTTCTGCAGCAAGGTTTCCTGGACTAATTGAGCATACAAAAGAACCAGGGTGTTTCTGGAATGGGATTCTTACTGTAACTTGATATATCTCCCACAACATGAAATAACTTATCTCTGCACTGGGGCCATCATATGGGCAACCCGTACCGATGATAACTTAACTCAAATACATAGCTAGGGGTTACACAGTCTGAAATAACTCACCAGTTCTGCTCTTTTTTTATCAAGTTATTATAACCACAGAAATGTTTAAAAAATAATTTCGCTTACGGACAGTCAGTTGTAAGATCTTCCTTCGTTCTCATCTGGACAGGTGCAATTTTCTCCACGTTGGTATCATAATTTCGGAAACAATTTGTAATTTTTTCATCCAACGATTTGACGAGATCTTGGAGCGAACCAGAAAACGTTTCTCCGAAATTATCAGAAGGTTGATCTGTTTTCTCACTACTGCCGTCCCTGGGTTTTTCACTTTCCGTACATTCTGCATTCATAGCTGTCTGAAAATCGTTGAAGTCGTTCCATTCTTCGCTTTCAAAACTTGCCAAAGGGGCTTCGAACTGTAGTTCGGCCATTTTCATCTAAAGATATGACCTTCACCTTCATAAATTAACATACGTCCGAGATACAACGAAATTGATTACTCCAAAGGATTTTATTGACGCGTAAAGATATTTTCGTATTGTAGGCAACTGTACTTGCTACCGATGAGATGCACAGATGTAAAATCGCTAGATTATATTATTATTATTATTATTATAAAGTTCAATTTAAGATTGTCACCCCTCTCGGAAACACCGGAAGGATATTATAACGAGTACTGTGGACTAAAAGAAGACGACGCATTATGATAGGACATTCATGACAATCTTGAAAGTGGTCAACAAACTGATGTCATAGTCATGGATTTCAGTAAGGCATTTGATAAGGTGGATCATCACAAACTTGTGAGTAAATTGAAAAGATTAGGCATAAGCTACGAGGTTACAAATTGGTTCAATTCTTTCCTTTAGTCTCGCTCCCAGCAAGTTGTAGTTAAAGGTAAACAATCAGGAATTTTACCAGTTCTTCCAGGTGTCCCCCAGGGCTCGGTATTAGGTCCCTGCCTTTTCCTTTGATCTTCCTGATAGTGTCAAAGGTAAGGTTAGGCTGTTTGCAGATGGTACTGCTGTCTACCTAACCATTAGATCCAACCAAGATGCCCAAACCCTTCAAGATGACCTACATGCACTACATGTATTCGAGATGCACAAAAGAAAGTGAAAAATGCATATCAGGAAAAACCATAGAAAAAAACAGCCTAACTACATAGTTAAAAAGTAGAGGAACAGATAGCAAAAATTTATTTATAGACCAATTGAAAAAACAAAGACACCACAAACAAACCGAGGGGTTACCGCCTTGGAAAGGTCAGTGGCAAATGCTTTGCCACTGGGTGTTTAAACCAGGTTCTAGGGTGCACCAACTTCAGACTGCCCCAACAAGTTTTCATAAGAACTATCAAGAACAAGTTGTCTTAGTGAATTAATTCCGACCCACCCTTCAATTCAACAATATTGCATGCAAAGGTTAAGAAAGTTTGAAACAAAACAGTATTACCATTGCTTATAGCAAACTTGCCGCAAAACAAGAATGTTTTACAATGCCATGAAAAACTCTCAAATCTACTTTAGGCTGAATAGAACATCATTTTAAGACATGCCAAAATGATGGACACATGAACGCATGGGAACCTTGTTATTCGAAGAACAAATGACTGCTTCTCTCTCCAAGAATTCTGTAACAATGGAAATGCTAGACCTCTAACTACTGCCTTTATTCACTTAAAAGCCAAAAAGCATAAAATCAGAATTATCGAAAGAATCATATACTACAACTGAGGAAATTACAAAATATTACAGACAGAAATGACCCGTATGCAGTCAGTGATAGATGAACTTATAGAAGATGTTTTAGAATTGAAAAATAATACAAGAGACAGAAATTATTGGAAAACTGCAAAATTTGCATACTCAGAACTTTATAAAACAAATCATTGGAAGAACTTTCAAAAGCAATGACCGATATTTGCATGATGAAAGAAAGTAAAGTGTTATAAGGAAGCTGACGAAAAGATAATCTCACAACACGGAGGTAACAGAGACCAAGATAAGGTTATTTTATTAGGTTAAAATAAAAGGCAGATTAAATTAATTGGAGCATAATTCTTAAAATTAAAACAGGTGATCGAAACTCGGCTAGCTCAAGGGGTATGGATTGTAATTCTGTGGACATAACAGAGAATTCAAGTAAGACATTTCAACAAATAGGAAGCGATGCAAAGGAATAACCAGAAAAATACAACATTTAAAATGTAATAAGCGATCAGTCACCAAGACCAGAACTAAGGGACAAAAAATTAACCAGCTGTCCGAGACATGTAAGTAGTCTATGTGAATTGATGATAAAGTGAATAGTGGGGCATAAGTAATTGCTTATCACGAGTTCTTTTGTTTTCTGAGAGGTTAAGCGATGTGTATGGGTGTTTTATGGACAGTTTAGAAATTAATGGACAGGTTTGACGTTGTTCACGATATTCATAATATGAAGACGAGCGACGGAAATACCAAATAAAGCAATACTTCAAATCGTATCAGTTTCTCCTTGCATTTTCACCACTTTTTATATAAAAACAAAAAACAAAAAAAGTGGAAAAAAGCATATCAGGAAAAATCTCAGTAAAAAAAGTTATAAAATAGAATCCTGCTATGGTAGTGGTTCAGAGTTAATCTTAATCATTTTCGTTCAATACTTCGTCTAAATTGAGAACTGTGGAAGTTATATGTACTTATGTATCAAAATAACATATTGCGTCAATGAAACATTTTGAAATAAACTCATGATTGTTTAAAGATACAATCTCTGTGATATTTCTTATACGAACCAGAGACTGTAGATTTCTGGTTGAAACCAGAAGGGGCATACCTTCACTTGTAACAAATGTCAAGCAGTGCTTGGCATAAATATTCATATAGAAGTATAATATTATTGGTTTATCAAGATAATTTGCCAGATAAATTGAGTAATTGCATGATCCAATCAGTGTTTCAAAACGTGGCAATTGATCACTTGTATAACTCTACTTTTTGTTATGTGTCACAAGCAGCAGTAAGCAGATGAAACGTTAATAGAGTGCACTGACAAAAGCAATAGAGCAGAAACTAAAGTATATACAATATCAGCGCATTTCAATATACACAAATAAAATAAACATTGAAATAATTACAAGCCACAAAATGTACAATAAACTGTCATTAATTTAAACCAAACAAAACCAAATCATAAACTCATTTTTACAGGTTATTAGCCAGTTAAAATCTGTAAGGCTTAATCTTAAAGATGGGCCGACGATGCAAAAAAAAGATATATCTAGAAATACTAGCTATAATTGTGAAGAACATATTTAGATTAAGTTATTGTCCCATTTTTTGTTACAGAAACAAATCACAATATGAAGATTTACACACTTACATCGGTAAAAAATTTATCCCGTTAGTCACGGGGTAGATCAGTTTTAATTTTTTTTTTTATTTTCACGAAATGTGATAACTAGTGGCTCAGTGGCGTAGACCGTAGCTCTAAATTTTACTGACCGAAAGGACATGGGTTCGAATCCCGGTGGAAGCAAAACTTTTTTGTTTCAGTTTTATGGTGTATAGAAACATAATATTAAGTTTTTTCCATAGTGTATTAAATTCTCTTCAATTTTAAAGAAAAAAAATCAGCTAAATTCTGTGTGTTAGTCGCTTTAAATGGCATTCCTCTTTACAGTTTATGAAGTGATTATCTGTCATGTTACTTAAACTTATTCCGTTTTGGTCAATTTTGGCAGTAAACTTGGAGGCAGCCACAAGATAAGCTTTCTGAGAAAAGCTAGTCACCGGTACTTTTAGTACTTTATCTTAGAAAATACAAAGTATTGAAATGAACTTAATTTGAATTACAAACAAAGGACAATGGACTATTGACTTATATGCAAAAGACCTGTGTGAAACTTGTGTTATTTATGTAAAATGTCTGTAATAATTTATACAGATTGGTTATAAACAAACAGAGCAAATTATATTGATAAATTATATACTAGTTCATCGCTTCCTGGGTATACTCTTATCTGTTTAAATCTTTAAACATTCTATTAAAATATGGTATTGTTTTTGGAATCAATTATCTTACATATTATCTAATAAAGATAATATGTGACTTGTTTAGTTTGCTTGGACTGCCTTTTTTATTTTCATTAACTATTATTCAAGGTGGCACCACTTCTTCTAGAAGTTATTTATTTTAAATAACCTTTCTAGGAGGTTTGAATAACATAAATATAAAATAATTAGAAGTTATTGAAATTGCCATTTGAGAATATAAGCCACAAGTAGTTCGGTATTTATAACACTATTTTAAAATTATAGCAAAAAATATTGGTCTTGGTCTCGTTTTTTTACAATGTCTGAACGCAGTACTGTGATATATGCGCTTTATAGTCTCATTGGTACCAATAATGTACAATCCTAGATTATAATTGCATTTTGTATATCATTCCAATCAAATAATCTGAAATGGCCACTAGTAGTTCTTTGCAAACTGCAACGTTGTTTATCCCTATTGAAGCAGAGGTATAATACGGCACTTATACTCCCTTGCCTATCAGCTATCTTTTATGGCGATGTGGTAGAGTTTCTGTTTTGTAAGCGACGGTACATGAGTTCAAATCCAGCTTAGGGCAAGTGAATTTTTACGGGTTACATTTGGCACCCACCGTAAATAACTCAGAAGTTTAGATGCAGTGGCACCCATAGAAAGTCCCATAGGCACATTGACTGATGACATCACAAGCACCTGTTACCAAATATCAACTTCAACTTCAACTTAATACTGCCAAAAGTCAATACTGACTATACTAGGCAGGCGCATGTCAGGAACATTTAAAATTATAAAAGTTAATAACAAAGAAAACAAGATTTAACTGAAGATCTTACTTAAACATTTATTTTAAGTACTTTAAAATCTATAAAACTTGTTTAGTCCAGCTGAACTACTGGTTGGCAAAAAGAACCAATATTTATATACATTTGATAGCAGCAGAATTTTTAACTTTAGATAACCTTTTTTCTTTGTCAGCCGAATTTTAAGATTCTCATATCATTTGAAAGCTCTTTAAATTCATATTTTGAAAATATAAGCAGATTTTGAATTTTTGCTTTAAAAAAGAAAACTAAACTAATTTATACCTGTCATTTCAGCATTTTTCTAGCAGCTCAGATGCACTATGTTTAACCATTTACAAATAAAAAAGTAAACAGTTTTGACAATTATTTTTTAAATATGTAAAATATGAGTTTACAGACCTTTTAAATGATATAAAATATTGAATTATTTGATGAAAAATGACTTTGTAACTGTAATTACAAAATTACTATGTTTTGCATTTTTGTCAACCGCCATGTTTTTGCCAACCTTCTAATTCTGAGAAGGAAGGGTGTATGTAGAAAAGGTATAATATGGCAAATTTATACTCTCTTGCCTATTAGCTGGCTTTTATGGGCAACGTGGTAGAGTGTCGGCTTAATAAGCGAAGGTACCTGAGTTCAAATCCAGCTCAGGGCAAGTGGATTTTTCTGTGTTATATAATAAATTCTCGTTCAAAATTAAGCTTACATTTACACACATAATCGATATAGACAAATATTTTCCCCGTTTATTCAATATTATCATCATTTTCGGTAATATGTTTATATATTCTGCGATAAGTACTTCATTGCTGTTTCATGTATTACTTTTCGGTAATTTATATTTCCGGTTTGATTTGCAAGGTTCATTTGTGGAACGTAGATTAATTCTCTACAAAGAATTAAAAGATTTTATGTAACAAGCCGGCAGACGCTGTTAACATTATCACAAATTTTAATAAGATTTTAAAAGTGTGCGTTTTATATGAACAAAAATCTTGTGAATTGTATTGTTAAGATTTGAATAATATATTTGTCTGATCTTCAACCATTCTGACAGAAGCAAATCAAACCCAGAATCATCAGACCACTTTTACTCTTTAGTCAGCTGACAACAAGAAAAGCAAAATGTTCAGACTTTGCTTAACTTTTGCCGTTTTAGTCGTAGTAAATGGAAACTGGACAAGCTGTAAGTTATAACACGATAGCATGTTGGGATTTAATCTTGTTAAGGCGGTGTCTGAGTTGGCGGTCTTAAGCCTTTTCAGCTGATCTGCTACACCCACAGGGCTGACAGGCACAGACACTTGACATTCTTCACATCGGGTTAACCTGAATTGTCTGTAGATTACTCTGTTTAAAAACCAGTAAGTGCACAACTAGCTCAGCTGCACTGAATGTCACCCAAACATTTCTCCCTTGTTTAGATTTAAAGGCCAAGTCAGGCTCTGCTACCTTTTTTTTTTTTGTATTAGAAACCAGGAAATTAAACCAAGGAAGAAAATAGTCTCAATCATGTGACTTCAGGCAGAATGCTGCCTTTCTGAAGGTGGATATCGACCATTCAAAAAATAGCATGATATTCAACATTCTGAGAATGATTATTTGGACTAGGAAGAAAAGTGCACCTGACATAAACTCTAACCAAAGACCCCCGAGACATGTCTGTAGCTCTACCAGCTGAGCTGACTGTGCACTTGCTGTGGTTCAACTTCAACTTATTACTACCAAAAGTCAATACTGACTATACAGTCAATGAACCAGTTCCGGTCCACTTTTGATTTTTTTTCTGCATGCGACTTGAAAGTTGAATTTCTGGAAAATGTTATAGCATATTTTATTAGATAAATTGTTACTTCTAATTTTTGGACCACTTCAAGTTAAATATGATTTACAGAATAATGTACATTTCGCCGGAATTCAGTGCACACAAACAGACCAGTTGCGTGACCTTTGAACCAGTTTAGAACACAACGCCACCTATGATATAATTTTTAACCTTTGTTATTGTGGGTTGTCTCAAAATACTATTAATCTGCCAAAAACTTTGTATGCAACAAATTAGTCATGTCTGTCCTGTTTGGGCTATTTTAATACTACTTAGAGTTGAATTTCTTATTCAAACCAACAAATGATTATAAAATAAAAAACTGTAAAACAAATATACACTTAAACAGTCAATTGAAGTGTTTTTAATTTCTTGAATAAAAGTACAATGCAACATGTATAACATAAACTCCCTATCAACAGGAAGTCTTCTGTTAAAAATACGACACCCAAACAATTGAAGTTGGTGAACCGGAAGTGGTCATGCCTATAACCACGTACGAAACCCGATTTCTAACTTATTTAGAATTGTCAACATGAGACAGTAATATCTATCATTAAGATACATATTTTTACAGATATTAAAACCAAAATTATTTATATTGCCTACATTTTCAAGCATTTCTTTCTATTGATTTAATCGTCATGCATTTTGACGGCCATTACTGCGCTCTATTTTTATGAATGCTTGTTGCAAATATTCAAGCGTAGAGTGACTTTGAATGTTTTACATCACAGCGGAAAGTATTTATTTTATGGGAAAAAGATCGTACTTCATGACCATACCAAAATCTTGCCGACCTTTGCAAGAATCTTTCCAAAATTATCAAAAAATAGACGAAATGAACCTGAACTAGTACCGGTCCGGAACTGGTTCATCGACTGTACTAGGCAGGTGAACATCAGTAAACATCAGTACACTAATCTAGCTCAGCGGTGGTTGACTCTTCAGTAGTGATTGACTGAAATTACCAACATCACTAAAAACTATTTAAAAAAAAGAAGTCTAGAAATTCCTTGATTTAACAAGAAAATTTTACTTATGAATAAGACAGGTCATTTCTGAATCTGTGTGGGAGCATTTCTGAAACTGAGTCCATGTGGGAACGTTTTTGTTTTTAGGAATTTTACATAAATCTGCATTCGAAGCAAAAACAAGCCAAAATCAAGCAATGAATTACCTTAAAGGGGCTGTGCTCCAGATGACAAAAAGAAGAAAGTTTTCTTGTATTATAAATTTCTTGTAATATTTATGATTAATGCTTAAAAAATAACTTACTGACAAAAAATAAGTCAAATAATTACATTGTAAATTGACTTTATTCCCTTTCAAAGTGCTATACCGTAACGCGACGGTATGACTATATCGTATAAGATTTAAAGTAAATATCTGTAATATCACATGCGGCGATGGTGGTGACAGTAAAAGCGTTGGAAATATTTTGTTAACATGAGGGTCCAGAGTTCAAATCAGGCTGGAGCGAAAATATTTTTTTTATTCTATTTTGACTTTTATAATCAGTTTTGAAGTAAAATATCATGTTGTTATAATCTCACGGCATCTAAATATATAATTTATTGGAAAAATTTTTTTATGTCAAATCTGGAGTACAGCCTCTTTAATATCAATCGGTTTTGCTTTTGTTGGATGTACAATGCATCACAACAAACAAACTTATCATATTAATGGTGCTTTTTACCACATTTCGCCTGGGATCATCCAGATATAAAACTTTCACCCATTTTCAGGCCTAAACTAGAATTCTTAACTATTCAAATTCTTGAAGTATAAACAAAGCACACAAGCCAATCTTCGGTGCACAACACAATTTTTTTGTAACTGTACAGATTTTTAAAAAAATAAAAAAATCTTACATTTCAAGAGTCAGATTGTTGACAAAAACACGATCCGCTTGGGAGCAAAGAGCAGGTGTGGGACGACTTAGTATCCCACTAAGTATCCCACTGTTAAGTACACCATTAGGCAGGGGTTTCATTGAGTTTTTGAGTTGGAAGGAGAACATGTAAAGTAGGCGGGTGATTTGCTGCCAGTTTGTTATAAAATAAGCCTGATTTTAAGAATAGTAGCCTGGAAAAAATAAAAAATAGCCGGGTAGTTTACCCGGCTCCCGGGTCTTAATGAAACCCCTGATTAGGGCATATATTGTCTAACTTTGCAGCACTCTTCTTCAGGTAAAGCCATTGTTGGAATGGCAGTTTAAATATTTATATTGAAAATGTTGTCAAAGGTAATATCTTTAAAAAACAATTTTGGATGAGATAGTTTGTGTAGGAATACTTGATTGTGGAATGGATTGAAATAACTTGAATTGTCCAAATACAAATCATTGTTACATGAAAAAATGCACTGAAACTTTTAATAGGCAAACTGTTGAACTTGCAGTTTTGTGATTTCAGGTGATGGCAAAACTATAATAAAGTCTGTAATTTGTAATGGAAAAGATATGAAAGATACAACTATGTGTACATTGAATAAAGGAAAAAATGCAACCCTGTCAGTTGTATTTGATGCTGGTAAGAACCTTCAGAATATTTCTATTATATCAAGATTTTTTATTTTATGTGGTAGCGATGAAAATTCTCTGACTTGTATGCATACCTTTTACAGTGCTGTACCTCTTCAACCCTTTGTTTTCATCAAAAGGTAGCAACTATTTCCTTGTTCTAAAACATATACATGAAGTGATATGAATAGCTGGTGATCTTTACTCAGAGCCGTTGTTCAAACAGTAACTAGTTAAAGCAACATTTTAACATTTTTACTTTGAAGAAAATGAAATGATAAAACCAGAAACAGGATTTTAGTTAGGTCACTGTCATAGTTGTACTAGGAGCCTGTCTGTCTTAATATTTAGGTAAAATGAGAAACGGGCCTTTAGAATTTAGAATGTTACTATTGAGATAAGCACTAGCATTGTTGACAGATTTCCATGATGAAAGCTTTTTTTATAAGTGATAAATCTTACGTTATTAAAAGACTTCAGCCTATACAATGGGACATTTCTAGTTTTAGTCATTTGTATAGTAGTATTCTGTAATTTAAGGCTTGTGTATCTTCAATTTTTATTAGTCAATCATATTGCATGATTAACTGTTTGTCTTCTTTGAAATTTTAGATACTGATGTGGAAGATTTGAAATCTATTTGCCATGGAGTAATCAGGGGTGTACCTATACCATTTTATGGAGTTGACTCAGCTGGCTGTAACGGGATGAAGCCAGGTTGTCCTATAAAATCTGGAGTGACTTATACATTCAACACTAAGATAGATGTCAAGTCATCTTACCCTTCGGTAAGTTGATAAAAATGCAAAACATAGTAATTTTGTAATTATTTTTGAGTGTTCATTTACCAATTTTGTTGTTTGCTAACATTGCCAAACATTAAAATGTAAGAATTCAAAGATCATTAAAATAAGTAGATACAGTAATGACATGAACAAGAATATTGTAAAATGTAATTCAAAAGATACGGTGAATAAAATACATACTTGATGAAGTATTTTAATACAATAACATGATAATAAAGAAAATATGATTAATTGTTGAAATTTTGAATCAAAGCAGAGTGGGTCTAGCCATCCTTTGGGTTACAGAACGTTATAACTTCAAACTTGCAAGTCCATCACTTAAGATTGATTGAACCTCCCTGGAACAAAACCTCTCTTCAACAAACACTTTCACTTGATCCGAATGGTGTTCGCTTTTGGGAGGTTGGACTGTATTTACTAAATGAATATTAATTAGCAAGTAAGCATTTTGACGAAAATATTCAAGTAAACAGGCCTGTTTAATTTTGTATATATGCAGTATCTGTCAAATGTCAAAAGCTACTGGAACTTTTCCCCCCACAACAATTATCTCAATACATGTATTTTACAAGATTCCTCAATGAACTTTGACTAGAGTGACTATGTGTTTATGGCAGAAAATGAATGACTTTTTTTTGGATCCCAGTTAGATATAGATTTTCACTTGTTCAATTGGATAAAAATAGAAGCTGATTCGCTTTCAAAAACTTGAAAGCTAAGCACTGATTGGGTGATTGAAAGGTCATGAGAAGGTGACCTGCTTTTAGTGACGTTCAGATCCTAATAGCAAAGCATTATTTAGGAGCTGATTTTCGTCAAATTGATCAACAGCTTGTTGCGGCAATATCAGGCAGTAATTAATGCCAGTGGACACCATACACAGTACTAAACAGCTTATAAAGTCATGATTTTCCAGATTTCATCTCATAACTTGATTTTCAACCATTACGTTCTTTTGGCTATGTACTTACTTCAATGAATACTTCCATGATCATTATTTTCATAAATTCTTAACCAAATGCTGTTTAAAAAATAGCAATTTCTCATTATCACAACAAAACAAAGGTAACACTCATTATAAAATATAATCCTTAGCAAATTTTAGTAGTATATATACAGACAAACAGACTGGAAAACTGATGGGTGACACTTTGAATCTGTCTGGTGAACATTTGTATCAAGTTGTTTCAAAGTCCTTTGTAGTGTCATAGTGTTACAGAACAGGCAGAAACATAAAGGCTGGCGGTATTCTATATTATTTGGACCATGATTTCTGACCTTTACCTAGCAAACATGGACCTTGTTTGGTGACATGTCTTGTTATGTCTTTGCCATGTGATAACCATTTGTGGCAACGTTAAGAGTTCTGTAGAAATTTTCGATGAGAAGATGTACTGAATTTATTGGTACACCATTTTGTTTTGTTATTTCCAGTTGGCGCTAGCAATCAAATGGGAAGAGCAGGATGTGAAAACAAAGAAAGATCTGTGGTGTCTTGTCATTCCAGCTAAAATTGTGTAGAAAGAAACAACATTCCATCAGCTGCAAAGAAAAGGACACAATAAATATATTAGTGAAATTCAAGTTCTGTACCAAATTGTCTCCTGATTCTGTATGCAACATGCAACATAGTTGCTAGGTTGTTTTTTTGATCCATATCCATATTTCAGTAACCTTCTAACACTCAACTTGCATTTTTTCAAAGACAGCATTTTACGGTTATTCAAGGAAGGCAGAAAACAACTTGTGTTTGTAGAAAATATTAGTTAATGACGTCAAACTTTGACAACGTTTTCTTGACGTCTAATTGAGCAGATTGTTGATTTTGTCACGCCATGTCATATATGGTGTTGAGCTATTTGATTTATCCAGATTAACATTTCTTGCTAGTTTTTATCTTAATCTATTGAAAGCAGTAGTGGAATTATTCACCTTTGAAGTATGCACTGATTCATAAACATTTTTACAGTTCTACTCAGGTGGGATATAAAGGGTCATCATGGCCTTCTTGCTATGCAAAATGGCTGTATAATTATTGTGATAAAATATGTGTGGATGTATGTAACTGGAAGTGCTTTAAGCTGTCTTGTTAGCTCTTTAAGATTTTGTCATCTTTTTTGAGAGAGAAAAGTTTAGTGTAGACTAAAATACTGTTTTTTATTTAAAGGTGAATGTAATTTAGAAATCATTAAATTGTACACTGCAATATCAGTACAGAATCTATCTATATTTTATAAAAATAAACAAAATTGATTACTTGTAGATTTTCAACAAAAACTGTCATTGTAAAAAAAAAAATTATTTACAAAAAAATAATTATGGAGAATATTGACTGCTTATTAAATTTTCTAGAACTTTGTTATATGAAGCTGATTGTGTTTTTGTTATTGTTTCAGTTTTAATTTAGATCACTTAAGTGTCTCACACAGCTGAAAAGGATAGTTTTTCTCTTTTTATTTTTCTAATTTGATAAACTGCTTAACTGTTTTAATTGAATCTCATAGAAATGTTTCTGAGTACATGTAAATTGTTACTGGCTTTCTCTTTGTAATACTTATTTTTGTAATAAAACCAGAACAAATTTGTGAGTTATTGTACTATTTGGGGCTGAAAGCATTCCCAGCCAAAACCGTTATACTCAGCCTCTCTATTAAACTATTTTGGAAAAGAAATGCAAATTAAAAATGTCAAGATTGCAAATATGATCTAAGACTTGGACTCAAGGGCTAGTTTTGCCCAATTCAAGGCAGATACAGTTTGGTAAGGTTTGCTGAAATCATTTAAAAGACATGGTGCTTACTTTCCACATGGCCTTTCAGCATCCCAAATCCAAATAAAATATCAGAAGCTATGTCTGTTCTATTATTAAGCATTAGTGTGCACATCAGTTCCTTTTACATATACATGGTAGGGTCAGTAATCACATTCTGGGACCAAAATTGAAATAATAATTGTATTTTTATGCCCCCAAAGGGAGGGCAATAGTAATTGCACTGTCTGTCTGTCTGCCGTCTGTCTGTCTGGTAAAATCTTGTCCTTGCTTCTTCTCCAAAACCACTTGAGGGATTTCATTGAAACTTAACAGGAATGTTTGTCACCATGCCTAGTTGTGCACATCATCAGGAGTCAAGAGTTTCTGCTCAGATTATTTTTGGCAGATTTATGGGCACTAAGTCATTTTTTACTATAACTTCTATTTTAAAATCTTCTCCACACTTCATCTCCAAAACCGCTTGGAGGATTTCATTGAAACTTTACAGGAATGTTTGTCACCAAGCCTTGTTTGCATATCGTCAGGAGTTTCTGCTCAGATTATTTTTGGCAGAGTTAAGGGCCTTTAGTCATTTTTTACCCTAACTAAGATTTTATCTTGTCCAAGCTACCATCTCCAAAACCGCTTGGAGGATTTTATTATATATAAAACATCAGTAGGAGTTGGGAATAAAACAATATTGTTTGTATTCAAGGCCAAACTCAGCTTTCTATTTCATTGAATAATTATGTCTTCAACCTTCATAACATGTATAAGAATCTGAAGCAGAAAAGCATTAATTTACCATTTACCTTCAGTTTTTGCTCTATTTTTTTCCGATCTCTTTTCCACAGGCATATTCAATTATATATTTACACCAGTTTCAATTCAAAGCTACATTTTGGGGGCATATGTCAATTTCCAGTGACAGCTTTTGTTACTATTCTGTCAATCATCATTTTTTTGTTTGATTTTGACAGTTTTATGCACCAGACAAGAATTTTGCATATGAACTTATTTCTATATACGATACTGGGCATTACAACCTAGTTTTAACCTGTAAGTCTTCAATGGATTTGCCATAGCGTGCTATCTTTCAAGATTGTTCAAATAATGCTACTTGAGTCATTAATAGCCCTGCCAAAGGGGTCACTTGATTTTACATAAGCTTATATATGGAATACTTAAAACATCTTCTAGGCCTAGAGGTAGATATTTTTGCACAGAGCATTAGCTAGAGGTCCTCTACCAAGTTTGTTCAAATTATGTCCCAGGGGTCAAATTGACCCTCCCAGGGGTGTCTTTTTGTGTAAAATATTGAATCTTTGAAAATATTCTTGTGAGAAACTGTTAGCTCTAGACCTTAGATATTTGGTAAGAAGCATTTTATAGTAAACCTTCACAAAGCTTATGTGGATTGATTATAAGAGGTTTTTGAAACCTTGACAATATAAGAGGTTCATGATATCTGAATAGACTGTAATAGGTTCTTGAAACCTGAACAGATTATAAGAGGTTTTTGAAACCTTGACAATATAAGAGGTTCATGATATCTGAATAGATTGTAATAGGTTCTTGAAACCTGAACAGATTATAAGATGTTCTTATATCCTGAATAGATTAGAAGAGGCTCTTGAAACCTCGATAGATTGTCAGAGGTTCCTGAAACTTAAATACATTATAGGAGGTTCTTAACATATTGGTAAATTATAAGAGGTTCTTGAAATGTGGATAGATTATAAGGGGTTTTTGAAACCTTGACAGATTATAAGAGGTTCATGATATCTGAATAGAGTGTAATAGGTTCTTGAAACCTGAACAGATTATAAGATGTTCTTGAAACCATAATAGATTAGAAGAGGTTCTTGAAACCTGGGTAGATTGTCAGAGGTTCCTGAAACTTAGATACATTTTATGAGGTTCTTTACATTTTGGTAGAGTATAAGAGGTTCTTGAAATCTTGATAGATTAAAAGAGGATCGTGAAACATGGATAGATTATAAGAGGTTCTTGATACCTGGATAGATTATAAAACGTTCTTGATACCTGAATAGATTATAAGAAGTTCTTGAAACCTGAGCAGATGATAAGAGGTTTTTTTTAAACCTGAATAGATTATAAATGATTCATGAAACCTGAGTAGATAATAAGAGGTTCTTGAAAGCTGAATAGATTATAAGAGGTTCTTGAAACCTCAATAGATAATAAGAATTTTTTGAAACCTGAAAAGATTATGAATGATTCATGAAACCTGAATAGATTATAAATGATTCATGAAACCTGAATAGATTATAAATGATTCATGAAACCTGAATAGATAATAAATGATTCATGAAACCTGAATAGATTATAAGAAGTTCTTGAAAACTGAATAAATCATAAGAGGTTCTTGAAACATCAATAGATAATAGGAAGTTTTTGAAACCTGAAAAGATTATAAGAGGTCATTGAACCCTGAATAGATTATAAAAGGTTCTTGAAAACTGAATAGATTTTAAGAAGTTCCTGATACCTGAACATGTTCTAAAAGGTTCTTGAGTCCCGAATAGGTTACATGTATAAGAGGTTACTGAAACCTCAATAGATAATAAGAAGCTCTTGAAACCTGAAAAGATTATAAGAGGTCCTTGAACCCTGATTAGATTATAGGAGTTTCTTGAAAACTGAAAAGATTGTAAGAGGTCCTTGAACCCTGAATAGATTATAGGAGGTTCTTGAAACCTGGATAGATTATAAGAGGTGTGATACCTGGATAGATTATAAGAGGTTCTTGATTCCTGAATAGATTATAGGAGGCTGTTGAAACCAGGATAGATTATAAGAGGTTCTTGATACCTGAATAGGTTATAAGAGGTTCCTGAAACCTGGATAGATTATAAGAAGTTTTTGAAACTTGGATAGATTATAAGAGGTTCTTGAAACCTTGACAGATTATAAGAGGTTCTTGATTCCTGAATAGATTAGAAGAGCTTTGAAAGCAAAGTTATTACTTCATATCAAATATTACTTTTTACGTTTTAATGCTTAGTTCAGAATTTTCTTGTGTTTTTAAAATAATGACTATACCTGTACCAGTGTCACACTATAATTTTATCTTATTGTGTTTATTTATCGTCGCTACCTTTTGGCCATTTGACTGACACCCCCTTTTTCCTTTATAGTGTCATTCTTTTCTTTTTTTATTGGGGTTCAATGCTAGTTTCAACGTATTTTTGGTCATATCCCAGTGGTTATTCAACCTAAAAAGTGTTTAGGTATCCAACCAGTTTAACTGACAGCTTCCTCACTAGAACCAGAGGTGAGAGATATATTCATTTGCTAATTTGACTAAGCACTCATTCCTCTGTCTCGATTCTCGGGCTTTTGAAATGCAAGCTGTGGATAGCCGGCTTTCAGTTTGAGAAACCACTCATTGAATAAACATTGAAGACCTGTATATTATATAACAGTAAAAGTTCAGACAAAATCAGAAACGGTGATATTGTTTTTAGCTCGACTATTCGAAGAATAAGGAGGGCTATAGTTCTCGCCCTGGCGTCGGCGTCGGTTCAGGTTAAAGTTTTAGGGCAAGGTAACATTATTCACCTAACCCTTGCAGATATAGCCCTTACTCTACTAACAAGAGGAGGTAACTCTGTCAAGCATTTTGTATGAATTATGGCCACTTTTCGACTTAGAAATTTGGTTAAAGTTTTTGGCCAAGGTAGTACTAGTCACCTAACCCTTGCAGATATAGCCCTGAAACTTACAATACTTGTTTACCATCAACAGCTTACTCTACTAACAAGAGGAGGTAACTCTGTCAGGCATTTTGTATGAATAATGGCCACTTTTCGACTTAGAAATTTGGTTAAAGTTTTTGGGCAAGGTAGTACTAGTCACCTTTCCCTTGCAGATATAGGCGTGAAACATGCAATACTAGTTTACCCTCAAGATCATAGTCTAATCAGAAGAGGAGATATCTGTGTGAAGCATTTTGTGTGAATTATGGCCTCTTTTCGACTTAGAAATTTGGTTAAAGTTTTTGGGCAAGGTAGTACTAGTCACCTTTCCCTTGCGGATATAGCCCTGAAACTTACAATTCTTGTTAACCATCAAGAGCTTAGTCTGCTCACAAGAGGATATAACTGTGTCAAGCATTTTGTTTGAATTATGGCCCTTTTTCGACTTAGAAATTTGGTTAAAGTTTTTGGGCAAGGTAGTACTAATCACCTTTCCCTTGCTGGTATAGCCCTGAAACATACAATACTAGTTTACCCTCAAGATCATAGTCTAATCAGAAGAGGAGATAACTGTGTCAAGCATTTTGTGTGAATTATGGCCTCTTTTCGACTTAGAAATTTTGTTAAAGTTTTTGGGCACGGTAGTACTACTCACCTTTCCCTTGCAGATATAGCCCTGAAACTTACCATTCTTGTTAAGCATCAAGAGCTTAGTCTGCTCACAAGAGGAGATAACTGTGTCAAGCATTTTGTTTGAATTATGGCCTGTTTTTGACTTAGAAATTTTGTTCATTTCTCAAAAAGTGTCTAAGATATTCCATTCAAACTTGGAATACTTGATCACCAGCAAGACCCCTGCAAAGATTGTTGGTACCCATGTCCCTCGGGTTACAGTTAGCCCCACCACCAGGGGTCACTTGTTTTTGCATATACTTATAAGTAGGAAAAAAAAAACGTCTTAAGCTTGAAATAAAATATTAACTGACTTGAGATAGGTAAGTACTCCCCCCTTTTTCCCCTGCATCCCCTCTCTGCATCCCCCGCCCACTTTAACCCCCCCCCCCCCCCCCCCCCCGATTGTTTTTAATACATAGGTACTTCACTCCCCGTCCACCCTCAAACCTGAGACTGCCACAAGAGGAGGTACCTTTGTCAAGGATTTTGTGTGAATTTTGACTTTATAAGGTTTTATAACCCTTCAGTGTCAAGTACTGAGAATAGTCGAGCGCGCTGTCCTATGACAGCTCTTGTTACTTAAGTCATGTATGCCTGAAACAATTTTAAACATTTAACAGAATTAATGTAAGTTTGGACGAACAAGATCTGACATAGTATCTCAGACATTAATACATTGATTCAACATTATTAAAAGCAATTGTTCAAGGTCCGAACACTCAAAATCTAAAAAAAAATAAAAATAAAGAAATAAAGATTTTTTTAATAAACAAAAACATTAATTGCATGATTAAGGACTGACTGTGGTTGTACTAGCACATCTTTAGCTTACGTTTTCTGTCTCTTTTACATTTTCTTGCTCATAGCACCTTATCATTCTTCGCGTCATTGGAAACCCTTGTCTAACCATATACCGGTACAACAAAATTCAACAAGTCTGTCAAATTCTCTATTCAGTAGTCACTTGTATCATACAAAAACAGGATCAGCAAAATTTCATTTGGAAATAAAAAAAGTCGTAGGCTCTTAAAATTTGTCTGGCAGTTAGTGACTTACCCGACAATATCTGAATAAAAAGATCCCAACTGATCGAAGGGAGGGAATCATTTCCTGATTTACAAATAGTAGAAAATGGAGTTCTCTCCCTTAAATGCTCAATTTATTGATTATTCAAGATATAACCATGTATAGGAAGTGAGCAGTAGCAGTACGCAGCAGTAGCAGTAAACTAAAACGTGAAGTTGGCAGTAGCAGTACGAGCGAAGCAGTAAACAAAAACGTGAAGTTGGCAGTAGCAGTACGAGCAGTAGCAGTAAACTAAAACGTGAAGTTGGCAGTAGCAGTAACAGCAGTAGCAGTAAACTAAAACGTGAAGTTGGCAGTAACAGTACCAGCAGTAGCAGTAAACTAAAACGTGAAGTTGGCAGTAGCAGTACGAGCAGTAGCAGTAAACTAAAACGTGAAGTTGGCAGTAGCAGTACCAGCAGTAGCAGTAAACTAAAACGTGAAGTTGGCAGTAGAAGTACGAGAAGTAGCAGTAAACTAAAACGTGAAGTTGGCAGTAGCAGTACGAGCAGAAGCAGTAAACTAAAACGTGAAGTTGGCAGTAGCAGTACGAGCAGTAGCAGTAAACTAAAACGTGAAGTTGACAGAAGCAGTAAGAGCAGTAGCAGTAAGCAAAAACGTGAAGTTGGCAGTAGCAGTACGAGCAGTAGCAGTAAGCAAAAACGTGAAGTTGGCAGTAGCAGTACGAGCAGTAGCAGTAAGCAAAAACGTGAAGTTGGCAGTAGCAGTACGAGCAATAGCATAAAACTAAAACGTGAAGTTGGCAGTAGCAGTACGAGCAGTAGCAGTAAACTAAAACGTGAAGTTGGCAGTAGCAGTAAACTAAAACGTGAAGTTGGCAGTAGCAGTACGAGCAGTAGAAGTAAACTAAAACGTGAAGTTAGCAGTAGCAGTACGAGCAGTAGCAATAAACAAAAACGTGAAGTTGGTAGTAGCAGTACGAGCAGTAGCAGTAAACTAAAACGTGAAGTTGGCAGTAGCAGTACGAGCAGTAGCAGTAAACAAAAACGTGAAGTTGGCAGTAGCAGTACGAGCAGTAGCAGTAAACAAAAACGTGAAGTTGGCAGTAGCAGTACGAGCAGTAGCAGTAAACTAAAACGTGAAGTTGACAGTAGCAGTACGAGCAGAAGCAGTAAATTAAAACGTGAAGTTGGCAGTAGCAGTACCAGCAGTAGCAGTAAACTAAACGTGAAGTTGGCAGTAGCAGTACGAGCAGTAGCAGTAAACTAAAACGTGAAGTTGGCAGTAGCAGTACGAGCAGTAGCAGTAAACTAAAACGTGAAGTTGGCAGTAGCAGTACCAAGTAGCAGTAAACTAAAACGTGAAGTTGGCAGTAGCAGTACCAGCAGTAGCAGTACATTAAAACGTGAAGTTGGCAGTAGCAGTACGAGCAGTAGCAGTAAGTAAAAACGTGAAGTTGGCAGTAGCAGTACGAGCAGTAGCAGTAAACTAAAACGTGAAGTTGGCAGTAGCAGTACGAGCAGTAGCAGTAAACTAAAACGTGAATTTGCAGTAGCAGTACGAGCAGTAGCAGTAAACTAAAACGTGAAGTTGGCAGTAGAAGTACGAGCAGAAGCAATAAACTAAAACGCGAAGTTGGCAGTAGCAGTACGAGCAGAAGCAGTAAACTTAAACGTGAAGTTGGCAGTAGCAGTACGAGCAGTAACAGTAAGCCAAAACGTGAAGTTGGCAGTAGCAGTACGAGCAGTAGCAGTAAACAAAAAACGTGAAGTTGGCAGTAGCAGTACGAGCAAAGTAGCATAAACTAAACGTGAAGTTGGCAGTAGCAGTACGAGCAGTAGCAGTAATCAAAAATGTGAAGTTGGCAGTAGCAGTACGAGCAGTAGCAGTAAGCAAAAAGGTGAAGTTGGCAGTAGCATTACGAGCAGTAGCAGTAAACTAAAACGTGAAGTTGGCAGTAGCAGTACGAGCAGAAGCAGTAAACTAAAACGTGAAGTTGGCAGTAGCAGTACCAGCAGTAGCAGTAAACTAAAACGTGAAGTTGGCAGTAGCAGTACGAGCAGTAGCAGTAAACTAAAACGTGAAGTTGGCAGTAGCAGTACGAGCAGTAGCAGTAAACTAAAACGCTGAAGTTGGCAGTAGCAGTACCGAGCAGTAGCCAGTAAAACTAAAACGTTGAAGTTGACAGTAGCAGTACCCGAGCAGTAAGCAGTAAACTAAAACGTGAAGTTGGCAGTAGCAGTACGAGCAGTAGCAGTAAACTAAAACGTGAAGTTGGCAGTGCATAAGCAGTAGCGTAACTAAACGTGAGTGGCAGAGCAGTACGAGCAGTGCAGTAAACTAAAACGTGAAGTTGGCAGTAGCAGTACGAGCAGTAGCAGTAAACAAAACGTGAAGTTGGCAGTAGCAGTACGAGCAGTAGCATAAACAAAACGTGAAGTTGTAGACAGTACGAGAAAGCAGTAAACTAAACGTGAAGTTGGCAGTAGCAGTACGAGCAGTAGCAGTAAACAAAACGTGAAGTTGGCATAGCAGTAGCCTAGTAAACGTGAAGTTGCAGTAGCAGTACGAGCAGTAGTAAACTAAACGTGAAGTTGGCAGTAGCAGTACGAGCAGTAGCTAAAAAACGTGAAGTAGTTAGCAAAGAGCCAGCAGAGTAACTAAAACGTGAAGTTGGCAGAGCAGTAAGCAGTAAGGATAACAAACGTGAAGTTGGCAGGCAGACGAGCAGTAGCAGTACAAAACGTGAAATTGGCAGTAGCAGTACGAGCAGTAGCAGTAAACTAAAACGTGAAGTTGACAGTAGCAGTACGAGCAGAAGCAGTAAATTAAAACGTGAAGTTGGCAGTAGCAGTACCAGCAGTAGCAGTAAACTAAAACGTGAAGTTGGCAGTAACAGTACGAGCAGTAGCAGTAAACTAAAACGTGAAGTTGGCAGTAGCAGTACGAGCAGAAGCAGTAAACTAAAACGCGAACTTGGCAGTAGCAGTACCAGCAGTAGCAGTAAACTAAAACGTGAAGTTGGCAGTAGCAGTACCAGCAGTAGCAGTACATTAAAACGTGAAGTTGGCAGTAGCAGTACGAGCAGTAGCAGTAAGTAAAAACGTGAAGTTGGCAGTAGCAGTACGAGCAGTAGCAGTAAACTAAAACGTGAAGTTGGCAGTAGCAGTACGAGCAGTAGCAGTAAACTAAAACGTGAATTTGCAGTAGCAGTACGAGCAGTAGCAGTAAACTAAAACGTGAAGTTGGCAGTAGAAGTACGAGCAGAAGCAATAAACTAAAACGCGAAGTGGCAGTAGCAGTACGAGCAGTAGCAGTAAACTTAAAACGTGAAGTTGGCAGTAGCAGTACGAGCAGTAGCAGTAAACCAAAACGTGAAGTTGGCAGTAGCAGTACGAGCATAGCAGTAAACTAAAACGTGAAGTTGGCAGTAGCAGTACGAGCAGTAGCAGTAAACTAAAACGTGAAGTTGGCAGTAGCATTACGAGCAGTAGCAGTAAGCTAAAAATGTGAAGTTGGCAGTAGCAGTACGAGCAGTAGCAGTAGAACTAAAAGCGTGAAGTTGGCAGTAGCAGTACGAGCAGTAGCAATAAACTAAAACGTGAAGTTGGCAGTAGCAGTACGAGCAGTAGCAGTAAACTAAAACGTGAAGTTGGCAGTAGCAGTACGAGCAGTAGCAGTAAACTAAAACGTGAAATTGGCAGTAGCAGTCCCGGCAGTAGCAGTAAACTAAAACGTGAAGTTGGCAGTAGCAGTACGAGCAGTAGCAGTAAACTAAAACGTGAAGTTGGCAGTAGCAGTACGAGCAGTAAGCAGTAAACTAAAAACGCGAAGTTGGCAGTAGCAGTACCAGCAGTAGCAGTAAACAAAAACGTGAAGTTGACAGTAGCAGTACCAGCAGTGGAAGTAAACTAAAACGTGAAGTTGGCAAGTAGCAGTACGAGCAGTAGCAGTAAACTAAAACGTGAAGTTGGCAGTAGCAGTACGAGCAGTAGCAGTAAACTAAACGTGAATTTGCAGTAGCAGTACGAGCAGTAGCAGTAACTAAAACGTGAAGTTGGCAGTAGAAGTACGAGCAGAAGCAGTAAACTAAAACGCGAAGTTGGCAGTAGCAGTACGAGCAGAAGCAGTCAACTTAAACGTGAAGTTGGCAGTAGCAGTACGAGCAGTAACAGTAAGCCAAAACGTGAAGTTGGCAGTAGCAGTACGAGCAGTAGCAGTAAACAAAAACGTGAAGTTGGCAGTAGCAGTACGAGCAGTAGCAGTAAACTAAAACGTGAAGTTGGCAGTAGAAGTACGAGCAGTAGCAGTAAGCAAAAATGTGAAGTTGGCAGTAGCAGTACGAGCAGTAGCAGTAAGCAAAAAGGTGAAGTTGGCAGTAGCAGTACGAGCAGTAGCAGTAAACTAAAACGTGAAGTTGGCAGTAGCAGTACGAGCAGAAGCAGTAAACTAAAACGTGAAGTTGGCAGTAGCAGTACCAGCAGTAGCAGTAAACTAAAACGTGAAGTTGGCAGTAACAGTACGAGCAGTAGCAGTAAACTAAAACGTGAAGTTGGCAGTAGCAGTACGAGCAGAAGCAGTAAACTAAAACGCGAAGTTGGCAGTAGCAGTACCAGCAGTAGCAGTAAACTAAAACGTGAAGTTGACAGTAGCAGTACCAGCAGTAGCAGTAAACTAAAACGTGAAGTTGGCAGTAGCAGTACGAGCAGTAGCAGTAAGCAAAAACGTGAAGTTGGCAGTAGCAGTACCAGCAGTAGCAGTAAACTAAAACGTGAAGTTGGCAGTAGCAGTACGAGCAGTAGCAGTAAACAAAAACGTGAATTTGGCTGTAGCAGTTCGAGCAGTAGCAGTAAACTAAAACGTGAAGTTGGCAGTAGCAGTACGAGCAGTAGCAGTAAACAAAAACGTGAAGTTGGCAGTAGCAGTACGAGCAGTAGCAGTAAGCAAAAACGTGAAGTTGGCAGTAGCAGTACGAGCAGTAGCAGTAAACAAAAACGTGAAGTTGGCAGTAGCAGTACGAGCAGTAGCAGTAAACAAAAACGTGAAGTTGGCAGTAGCAGTACGAGCAGTAGCAGTAAACTAAAACGTGAAGTTGGCAGTAGCAGTACGAGCAGTAGCAGTAAACTAAAACTTGAAGTTGGCAGTAGCAGTACGAGCAGTAGCAGTAAACTAAAACGTGAAGTTGGCAGTAGCAGTACGAGCAGTAGCAGTAAACAAAAATGTGAAGCTGGCAGTAGCAGTACGAGCAGTAGCAGTAAACAAAACGTGAAGTTGGCAGTAGCAGTAACAGCAGTAGCAGTTGGAAACTCTGAAAGTCTGCGAGAGTGTTTGAAACAGTCTCAGACCGGGATGGTAGATAGACTTTCTAGATTGGCACCAAATTCCTGAAAGTTTGCATTAATGTCAGGAACAGTAGCAGACCGTAACAATGGACACCGGAGGGTCCCTTAACATAAAAAAATGACATTTTCTCAATTTTGGCACCAACATTCCTGAAAGTCTACGAGATGGTTGTAAATAGTTGCAGACCGGTAAAATTGACCCGGGAGGATGGCTAGACCTTAAATATGACATTTTCCCTATTGGCACTAATTCCTGAAATTCTGCGAAAGTGTCAGAAACAGTCACAGACCAGTAAAATCGACACGGGAGGGTCCCTAGACATTAAAAATGACATTTTCTCGATTGGCACCAAAATTCCTGAAAGTCTGCGAGTGTGTCAGAAACAGTCGCAGACCGGTAAAATCAACACGGGAGGGTCCCTAGACATTAAAAATGACATTTTCCAAAGTGGCACCAAAATTCCTGAAAGTCTGCGAGTGTGTCAGAAACAGTCGCAGACCGGTAAAATCGACAAGGAAGGGTCCCTAGACATTAAAAATGACATTTTCCCGATTGGCACCAAAATTCCTGGAAGTCTGCGGGAGTGTCAGAAACAGTCGCAGACCGGTAAAATCGACTTCGAAGGGTCCCTAGACATTAAAAATGACATTTTCCCAAGTGGCACCCAAATTCCTGAAAGTCTGCGAGTTTGTCAGAAACAGTCGCAGACCGGAAAAATCGACTTAAGAGGGTCCCTAGACATTAAAAATGACATTTTTCGGATTGGCACTGAAATTCATGAAAATTTGCAAGAGTGTCAGAAACAGTCGCAGAACTACGCAATAGACTCGGGAGGGTCTGTTTATGTTTAAACATGTTTTATTTTCATTGAAACTTTCAAGACTTTTAAGACTTTCCTACTGCTACTGCTCTTACTGCTACTGCCAGCTTCACGTTTTATTTACTGCTACTGCTGTTACTGCTACTGCCAACTTCACGTTTTAGTTTACTGCTACTGCTCGTACTGCTACTGCCAACTTCACGTTTTAGTTTACTGCTACAGCTGGTACTGCTACTGCCAACTTCACGTTTTAATTTACTGCTACTGCTTGTACTGCTACTGCCAACTTCACGTTTTAGTTTACTGCTACTGCTGGTACTGCTACTGGCAACTTCACGTTTTAGTTTACTGCTACTGCCAACTTCACGTTTTAGTTTACTGCTACTGCTCGTACTGCTACTGCCAACTTCACGTTTTAGTTTACTGCTACTGCTGTTACTGCTACTGCCAACTTCACGTTTTAGTTTACTGCTACTGCTCGTACTGCTACTGCCAACTTCACGTTTGATTTAAATTCTACTGCCAACTGCTACTGCTTACTGCTACTGCCAACTTCCTATTAGTGATATATAACCCAATATAAGTATGTTTGCTGTTAAAAGAGTGGTCGTTAGTAGAACAACGATATGAGACATCGACGGGGATATTACACACGGAAACTACTTCGATACACTCTAACAGTTATACTTGGACTGGCCTAGTTAGAAACGTGAGCAGAATGTCTGACCATAACGCATAATTAGGTGCAACAGAAATGCGAGTTTAGCTCATATGATACATAAAAGACGTTATCGACATGTAACTGGAAGAAAATCCAATTTTCAGGACCTTTTCCAATTCTCATACTATATCACTTAAGACACCCATGCGTGTAAAGCTCTTACTTCTTACATCCTTAGATTATCAAATTCAGCAGAAAAGGAAAATTATCATAAATATTTAAACTTTAAGATATGCCCCTTCTGGTTTCTGCCAGAAAGTCATTAGTATGTATTTCACATAAGAAGTATTACAGACAGTGTGTCTTAAAAATTTATGAACCTATCCTTAACCGTATAATTAATGTAATGGGTTATTTTGATATGTACGTACCTTTTACTTCCATAGTAATCAATTTAGACAAAATATCGCACAAAATGATAACTATTAACTCTGAAACTACTTATCATAGCAGGATTCTGTTTTGTTATTTGTTCTTTTATGAAGAAAATAAGCTATCACTAAGTGTTGATAATGCCTGGGGTCCCACAGATATTTTTTTAGGTTGTACACTATTAAAAGATATATGAATATCGTTAACTAATCCAAGCCTGCTGTCTTATTTCGTAACTATCGATAAGAAACTCATATACAGCGTTTAAACTGTAAAAAAGAAAACTCATGGAATGTAAAAGGTAAATGTTTCTTATTTAACGTGGGCAGTCTACTAAGTCCCCACCTGGTGGAACAACTTATTTCCAGAAGAGCCCACGGTGCGTGTATTTTACCTCCTCCTCATGATAGGCATATCCATATACCCATGTGCCAACCTAATAAAGTTAAAAGGATGCAAGAATATTAAAGACAATTGTCTTTTATAAGCTCTGTTATCATCTGCTACCCTTTTTCTTTTCATTTGGAGAACATTAAGCTTAAGACGCCGAATGGCTTAGTAGAAAGAGGGATATAGAATATTGAAGAATGTTTCTTGTAACACGTTCCGGTTGAGGAGGCCAAAAGAAGAAGACAAACATGCATATTAAACTATGAAATCTGCCAATGGACTGTGTATGTAGTGTAAGTGGGTTCTTAGACACTGTTAGTTATACAGAAATAAATAACATCAAAACATATTGCTAAATAATTGAATAATACATTTAACGAGTGAATCCTAAGCCGACCCTTACACACAGTAGCGTTAACATTTTGGGCTTTGAACTCTTCAAGTGAAAGATGCTTTTACTTATGGAGAATAATAGGTTAGTGTCTTAATATGAGAAAGTTTATCTGGCAAGGCGTAGGAATTTATCGGGTGAGCCGCAGGCCGAGCCAGATAAACTTTCTCAATTAAGACACTAACCTCTTATTCTATTTATCCTGTCACATCTGGCATTTGGAAATAATTAATTTAAGATATTGAATTTACTTAAGATGTTGAAAATTAATCTTTAAAGTGTTTCAATTTAGGCTAATGTCAAGGTTTTCCGACAGTGGTACATTTGCACACACAAAAAATAGTTCCAAAGTTTCAGAAACTTTATTTCCTTAAATGATCACTATTTTGTAAGATTTACAAATTGAAATATTTAATTTTTTATTCAAGTAGTCTCTGTTTGTAATAACATCAATTTTATCACTTCCTTCTGATTAAAGTAGTCCATGACATATCATGTGCCGTATATCAACGTCACGTGACCAACTGCCGTAGATAAAGAAAAATATCCGGCACCTTGTTATTAGTTCGAAAGTGTTATTAGTGACAGGATAAATTTGTTTATTGGATATTTCAGAACATTTAAAAGCAACATTAAGTTGAGTTAGAACCGCTCCTTATAGACTTTCGGAAACATTTTTCTACAGAAAGATTTAAATTATATAAATGCAATCCCCATGACTGTGCGACCTTCACTTCTTCATACTCAGCACCACCGTATCTGTAAACGCTGATTTTTTAGTTAACAGAACAAATTGGGCTAAAGTTTAAAGTACTACTGTATATCATTTTAGTTTTAAAACTTGTCGACGCTTTGATAAAAAGACAAAGTTTTGAAGTTAAATTTAATTAAGTGCGCTTGCACTTTGTTTCATTTTTATCGGTAAAATACGACAGGATAAATAGAACAATAGGTTGGTGTCGTGGATGGGAAAAGTTAATCTGCCTCGGCTCCGAAATATTTCGGGTTTTCGGCTTACCAGATTAATTCCTACGCCTCGCCAGATAAACTTTCTCCATCCACCAACCTATTATTCTTTACCAAAACCAATACGTGATTATGTAAAAATCTGAATTTATATAATGATATACAAGGGAATTGTTCATCCACTGAAGAATTTACGGAGGACTGTTTTAATATAATCTGTATTCTGCTTCAGCTCGCGACGACATATTAAATATTGCGATGCCTTTCTGTACTCTTTAATAGGAGTTATTTATAAACTTTCCTCGAGATAACTCAATATGATACAACTGGTATTTGTTTCTGTTTTCGTTCCTGCTAGAACATCTTTCAGAACGGAAATCACGGGAAACGAACTTCAACAAATTTATCATTTACTTACCCTAGGGGGAACGCATTAACCATTCTAAATTGATACAAATTGGTTTGTTTCTGTAGTCTACAAAACCTATAATTATGAAGCAAGAGAAATGCTGTAAGGTTCTTGAAAACAGAGATGCCATTTATCAGAAATTTTATATTTATCCTTATAGATTTGTTTGTGTGTTTTTAAAGCAGCATTTCTCAATTCAACTTTCGCCATGACAGGAAGAAATCTATCGCGTTATTTATGATACACGGAAGAAAACTGAAATTGACAGTTTATCGAGTTTTTTCCCCCCAGCAGTTATTCTACATAGCTAAAGTTAAAACCCATTAATGCCCCCCCTCCCCCCCCCCCCTTGTCAGTTGGAAGAGTCCATTTTCAGTTAAGAAAGGTTTCTGGTATAAATGTTTGATTTCATTCTATTTTAGGGAAGAAAGTCCTTTATGCCTTTTTGATTCACATAAAACATAGTCTTAGTTGGGTCATTGTTAGGACTAGAATAAGAAGTAAAACTAAATTAACTGAACGTTTAATTCAACAGTCTCTAGTTTCTCACGAAGACGTTGATGTGTTTTAGTTTTTAATAAGCTCAAGAGATTCCACAATTTAAACTCGAGAAATAAGATATATAAAACAATACCTACAAAGATTTGTTTCAATTCTCAAGAAAGCGGTATTATAGTTAATAAAGGCAGACTGGATGATGAAAGAAATGAATAATTCATAGAAACATTTTCTCGTAAATATGTGGTTTTTGCCATTTAAAAAAAGGCTTCGATGAGGAGAAGAAAACTGTTTATTTTCTTTTTGTTTCAACATAGAATCTAGAAACTGAGGAGACAGGAATTTAGTTAAACATAAGTTGAATAAGATAGTGAATCATTTTTAAAACCATTTTTGACTTATTTGTTTTTCGCCAGGGTGACTTTATTTTATATTTTGATTAACGAGACATACTATTTTAAACAAGTATAAGATTTAAAATCATTTACTGACTGTTATCTAACGTTTCTGGTTTGTTTACGCTGTAGAGGTTTGCACCAAGTCTAATTATATTATGTTTATTTTAGAGTACAAGTAGGCTACCAAAAGAACAAGGGAGGTGTATTACTGTTAACAGGTTTTATGGATACTTAACCAAGACATAATATTGCATAGCATAGTATACATTGTTGTGGCCGTTCACTTCAAAATGTAGTTTTTCCCGATGTCTTCTTAAAGTCCAAATAAATATTATTTTTGTAGCAATGCAACATGCATTATTGGCTGAATCAATTTTTTGTTATATCATATATCATCAATAATTACATTGCTTCCCATTTGTACCTCATGTAAGTCATTCATTTCTTTGCAAAAATAATGTAAAAGAAAGAAAACAAAATGACAGACGAAACAATATACCAAGAAACTAACAAAGGATTTTATGAGGCGGTATATGAAGTTTTAGTGAAATAATTTGAAAGATGATGCACAAACAATGTCATTTTGTCTTCGTAAATACAATTACCTGTAGTGACAAAGTCCCAAGTGATGTTACATATTGTGCTCATTCATTTCATTTCTACATACGATCTTTGGTAAATTCACTCCTACCCAATCGTCATTTACTATCCCAAAAGACAACATTTACCAGTATAAACTGGAACAAATTGGCTCCTATCGTAAGTTTGGGGATACAATAATTACACTAGGTCTTTGGGAAACAATAATTACTAAGACAGGTTTTAGTCAGAGACTTGAAATTGGAGAAACGAATTCGTAAGATGGAAAAATAACACATGTAGCTAAATTAAAATGATTTGATTAGGTCTGTATATTTTAAGGAAAATAAAGTTTTCGTCTTGTTTTTTTCTTGAAGAACCTTTGCTTAACAGAGTAAGTTTATATTAAACTAAGTAAGCTGAAAAGTCTCTAGTTTGAATTATTTTCGTAGTTAGAAGAGCAACGGTGTTCTATGTTTTAATCAAATTCTTGCTACAACAGTACATCATGTGCTCAACTAGAATCTGCCTTTTATATTGTATCCTGTATTTTGATTTATAACATAACAGCATTAATAAGAAAACGACAACGACAGCTTGCTAATTATTTGTATTATTTTTTATCATCGTACAGACTTTCCATTAGGAAATATCTGACATAAATATTTGAACATTGAACATTCTAAATTCTCTTCGCAATTTCTTATCATAGATATCGTTAACAAGAAAGGCAACAAAACAGCCAAATACCATAGTGGAAATTCTCCTGGAATTATCTATAGATGAAATATAGCAGTACATTGACGACTGTAAGTTCTAATAAGGACTCGTAAAGATGCTTTGAATTCGTCTATAGGCGTATAGAAGTGATTTCTGCGTTATTACTAGGAGAAAGATGCTGAGATTATATAGATGCTAATTATTTCTTATATCTCAACAATCAATACCCATCTAGAATCGTCTAAGGACGGCGTACCAGATATGTTTTTGTCTGAAATCTTTTGAGTAGAAGTTCTTACAAAAGAGCATCATGACTTATACTTTTATCATGTTTGAAAACGCCATTATAACTTTTCTAAAATTCCACTATATATCTACTAAGTGTAGATGTTATTTGGTTGTTAGCTAGGGTCACAATAAATTTGTGGATTGGTGGATTGGATGAAACTGGAATACTACCTAGTTATACACTTTGATAATATACATGGTTCAGTGATTCTGGTTAAGATGTGAACAATTTTTGTATGATTTTGATCATGACAAATATTTGCTTTGTACAAATACGAAAAGTACGGACTAATAACTGAATAAGAAACAAGTTTCGTTCGTGCCTTAATTTTAATTCATTTTCTGGAATGGGTGGGGGGTTACTGAATGTTTGATTCAACAGGAGGCTTTGAGCTTAGTTACCATAGATATTTTCTTGTCTTTGTAATAATGTTTCGTTTTGCTAGTAGTCTTTGGGTTTCTGTGTAAGTTAGGTTCATATAACTTCGTCTGTTGAAAGATACTGATATGTATATTATGGCTTTGGAATTCTTTCTGCATTCGTTTGCGCTTCAGAAGGAGAAAATAGATCTTCAGTGATTAGAACGTACCGAGGCCAAATTCCTAACTCTTGGTACTACGATGGAGGCAGATAAAATAAAAAAGATAATGCACAGAAGTGTAAAATTTGTTCTTTAATCGTGTCTGGTCCATGTTACTGTCCATCTATTCAAACTTGATCCTGCAATGACTCTAACATTTTTAAAACCTTGTGCATCTGTCTGTTGTTTTTCTTTCATTTATATAGCCTGAACCCTGCACTTGCTCAAATAAGGCAATATCATCGAACTTCGTCAGACAGTACTACATAGGTAAATGATGATAATACACATTATTTTTAAATGTTCAGATTAGCACTGCATTTAGAGTCCTTTAGCTTGGCTATGCGATGTTTTCAATTTTCTTCCGCTTTTTTTCAATGTCTTAGTAGTTTCACTGAATACCTTGTTTAACTTACTTTAACAAATGGAACACTGGATTTATTTCCTAAGGGAAGGACTGTCACGTGATATCACTCTACCTAGTACTCACCCAAGACATTGGTTAAGATATTAAAGTTTATGCGTCTTACTTTAGAACACAATACGGAAAAGAGATAGAAACATTCTGCCAAAACAAATGAGGTATCTTAACTATATTGTATTGAAGAAGTCGTTGAAGTAGATATTTTCCTCTACTGAGATATCAACAAAATAAATGAACGAAACTCTTCACTGTGCTGCACCCTCAGTATTTCGGCACTTGGCATTCGTACAAAGCATACTGTATAAGAAGATAAATCTAACAAGAACTATTTAGCCATGAGAAACCAACAAGAAGTTTTGTTACAAATTTTCTAAAACACCAAATTACACTGTCTACCTGATTTTCGACCTGTTCGAACAACCATTCTGTCTAGTAAATTATCTAGAGAGGGAGAAGTCAGTCATTACGAAGCCAACTGCTATATGTACATCTTAGCAATCATTCAATCATTATTTCTACAAAGAAAAACGTAAGAAAGAGCGAGGGGTCCTAAGTGTATGCCAATGATAACGATTTGGATATCTTGAGTCTGGTTTTAATATTGCTTATTTGAACATTGTATTGTACGATTTCATTAGATGGCAAAAAGACAACGACATTTCATTCTTTAAATACAAAAGCTTCAGTTATATTTTTCTTTCCCTTATAGGTCCCTGTTCCCTTTCTATTTAATACAGAATTCCTATAAATATATAGTAGCATCAGAGCATGTAATAGCTAGAACAGCTTACTCATATTGAAATGAGGTGTCTTGGTTTCCTAGGAAGCCATAATTTGAGTCATTGCTTTAGAAGTCCTCACTGGATACTGCGCAAACAAAAACCATTTCTCTCATTTCCGTAACAAACAAAATGAACTTTTGAAAAATAATCTTTCAAAATGTTACAAGGAGTGCCTGGAATAGATTGTATTGTTTCCTTAACTATAATAAAGACTTGCACCATCGACTTACTATTTAAGAAGTTAAGTACCGCAGTACTGGCAAGAACCATTCTTACTATTTTTTTGTCCTTCGACATAATTTTACTCAAATTTGGACTAGTGAAGACACTAAGGGACAATAAGACTTAAATACTTTTTTGATACTTATAGAAAGGCGACTCTTCAAGGAATTTTTAAATCGTGACCACGTGTCCACATAATCTTTGAATTTTCCTAACCTCAGTTGCCCGTTCATGTATGAGCGCAGTACTAGTATATGTCTCAAAATATTTCAGTCACATACGTAGAACAAAAGAGAAACCAGCACACTACACTAGCTGCAAAGGAAGACTTACCTCAACTGCTTAATCTTTATGTAGCATAAAGATTTGCTTGCTGTGGTAGATATGTGGTTCTAGAAAATAGTCTAAACAACACTGGTAGATATATTTGATCGATTGAAGTAATAATCGATAGCTATGCCATGTTAATAATGCGTACGCAAACGATTGTGTAGGAAATGCCTACCCTAAGGCGCTTATTTGCCGTGATGATGCGTGCTGCAATTTATCTCAAACCTGTCATTAACTTCAATAAATGCACAATTTTTCGCAATTAGGAGTAAAAAAAGGTCACCTTAATTGCATCTTTTTGTCTTTTTATCTCACCCCAGGCTAGATGATCCTTCTCAAACATTACGGTTATTATAAAGAAAAAGAAGTAAATAGCCTCTTTATCTGTTCTAGTTGGAAAAAATGCAAGTCAGTCTGTAGAAACGAAGATTTAGTTGTAAGACAAAAATATCAGGCGACATTGATACATATACTGATAATGTATTTCTGGTGCTTAAAAAGGTAACATGAATTTTCTTTTCGTATAATTACAAAAATAGTTCCAGTACAGTAAGGTATTTAAAATTCGCAAAAACGTTTCTAATTTACTATTTACTAAATCCAAGGATTAAGACACAAAGTAAATGAAATACTTCAAAAAGAAACTCTCAACCATTGTATATTTTTTCTTTTTATCTTCTAATTTCGCCCATCTCTTTGGATGAACGAGATATCAGTTGAAACGAACGAACACACACCATAATCAATGATGATTTCCGACAAAACTGATATTTCAAGTTTGACAATACCAAAGTTACCTGGCATTCTCCGTTAAGACCAAACTCTCATGTTCTGTCTATAAAAAATAGAGAAAATAATGGAAGATAATAAGACTGAAAAAAGAGACCTTTCCTCGGAATCGAACAACCTTCTCTGAGTTCACAAGAGGTGAAATTTGATACATATTTACTGACCATTTATTTCAAACAGATCTCAGCTCGAAACGGGAAAATATTAGAAATGAATATAGAAAAGATGTATTGAAGATATGAAAACTGGTGCATATTTCACACGTAAATAAAGCTATTTACACACTTCACAATGTCATAGAGGTCAGTCAAGATTTCCACATTTTATGAGCAAATGGGCACAGTTATTTGTTTTATCTAGATAATACATATAAGTACATATAACAAGAGGACCAAATGGTCCTGGGTCGCTCACCTGAAAAGAAACTATCAATCAAATGTAGGGGTGAAGGTGTGGGGTGAGTGGCACCTACGGAATGTGTCAACTAGCAGACGGTTCAAATACCACATACAAAATATTACTGAACCAAGAAAGATCCACAGTTTGAGGTAAACCGAAGTCAAATTGGAACTCTGTACGCAAGCTTATACAAATAATTAAAATTTCAAAGACATATCTTCAGAAACAAGGAAGTAGGTCAATAGGTCATGGTCAAGGTCAGCCAAGGTCAGAAAGGGGAAGGAAGGTACTTAACCTTTATTCACCTTTCTTCTTGACCTTCATGTTACCTACTGACCTAATTCCTTGTTTTTTAAGCTACATCAATGAATTTTTAACTTTCTGTATTGTTTTGCATGCAGACTTCAACTTTGACATTGGCTGACCCTGACTTTGACCTACTGATCTACTTCCTTGTTTTTGAAGATATGTCATTGAAATTTTATTTATTTATATAAGTTTACATTTGACTTTGGTTTACCTTGAACTGTTGACCTTTTAACATTTAACACATGCCTTAGGTGCCCCATCAATTGTTTGATAGTTTCTTTTCAGGTGAGTGACTCAAGACAATTTTGTATAACTTTGAAAGAGGACCTTGCAAGCATAATTTCGGCAAGGTTTAATTGCAATTGACCCAGTGGTATAGGAGGAGATGATGTTTAAAGTCAATTTGGGGCGACGGACGACGGACGACATACGACAGACAAAAAGGCATCCTGTAAGTTACACCTGACCTTCGGTCAGTTGAGCTAAAATAATTCGTCTGTTTAACATTATCTAATATTCGTGCTATTGATGCAGTGATACAATTTTAAATGTTTTAGCTTAATTGAAAAAGAAATCCGTTAGTAGTTATATGTTGAAAGGTAAAATCTAATATAACCCTGTAAATAAATATTGTATATTATATCTAAATCTAAGTGATGTAAAAAGTATATATTAAAAATATTCCTTGTAGTTCCACGCTCCTTGTGTATTTTGTATATAATGTTTCAATTTCTTAGATAGATGTGATGATTCATTACAGACTATGTTTGATCATTTGAACACAATAAAACTGCCTAAATCCCCTCATATAAATCAAGTTAAAGACTCATGCTAAGTGCCTTGTCAGATAAAGCGGACATTTCTCAAATATGTAACAGTTGTGTATCATACTTATGATTTTTATGTACTTTAGTGCCATACTGGGACTAACAACATTACTGAGATGAATTCCTGACTTAAAGAAAACACATAGGTATATAGAAATCGATTTGAATGTTAAAGTCTGGTTGTTAAGTGTTTCTTTCAATACTGCCATTTATATGATGTATCCTGTTTCTCCTTTCATTGTAAACTTAGGTAAGTATAAAAGTAAAGAAGGTTGTATTAAGAACAAGACATGTATAAATTGCTACAGTTTTAAGTCAAGCACATAAAGCTTGAATTTCTAATATTTATTTTTAACTATGCCGTGCGTGTTAATGCGTTTATCTCAAAATAACATTTGTATGCTTGTATTCTTGATTCTCTCAGAACTTGATTTTGACTTTTTTCCGGCTACATTCAATATCTAAATTCTTTGTCATTTACACAGTTTTTGTGACATGGTGAAGTTAGTTTTTAAAGGCAAATAGACTCTAGATATGGAGATAATCTAAAATAACATAATGATTTTATTTTTCCATGGTTTCCACAAATTTCCATTTTTTCGGGTAACATAAAATGTAAATTTAAGAAACAAAATAAGGGCATTTAAAAACGAACAGCTAAGAACAAAGCACTTCTGATATCACAAAAGAAACAGGTTTATTTTTTCAAACAAAAATGGTCACTGAGTAATTTTCCTTGGATATTCTCTGATGGTACAGTAAATTAAAAATAACCTGTAATTTGATGTAAAATTGAAAGCTTGTTAATTACACACGTGTTGGGGGCGATTCAGCTGAAAGACACTGTGTTTTAGACATTTGCGAGAGAAGTGATTTCCGCTGTCTTAAATTCTGACGTACCGTCCAGCAATTATTCTCTATCATAACTGCAAAGTAACTGCAAATGTTTCACAAACTTGCTGAACTGTATTAAGTAATGCAGTAATATTTCTTTATTTGTTTGTATTGAATGTATAAGATATTTTTTTCTCAAATTCGGTAAAAAACCTTCTACAGCTTGAAAAGAGTGACTCAGAATTTTGCTTTAAGGGCTTATATCTGCTTAGTACAAGAGAAGGCACGCTTGTCAATGTCTACATCGTCACAAGTCTATGAGGTCCTTGTAAAGTAGTGCCAAATAATTACTTTTATGCTATTGTTATCTCAGAAAATAAAAGATACACTATTGACATATCATTTTAAATACTCCCTAGAGTCAATATTTCCAGTTCTGTCGTGTTAAGGTGATGTATTGATATTGCAATAAACCTTGTCTTTTTAAGACGCCTACATCTTGTCACAATTCTAGTAGTTTTGATTCCGGTAACGTCGACTGACATTTTCACAAATCTCTTTATTGTCTTAAAAATAAAATAGTCTTCATTTGAATAGTTAAGAATTTCTATATCTGATGGCAAAGGAACTGGATTGTTGTAGTAAGACCCACGCAAAAAGTTACGAAAGGTGTTTCAGATGCAATGCTATCTGGTCCTGAAAACGCTATTTATTTTATGCCTACCAATGAAATATAGGGAAATATCAGTAAGATAAAAGTGATTTTGAATCAGTTAATTACCATTTTGATAATACGCTGTTTGTGCCGGAACTACTGCTTGATGAAACTTCAGGAATTTCCCCACCACAAGAGAATCCGCTGTATTTCAGACTGTGACAGCGAGTGAAATTTATTTACCTTGTTAAATCCAATTATAATATTGAATTCCTGAGCCTAACTAGTTGTGAACAATGATGAAATTCGCCATAAATTATTCAAAATGTCCGATTTGTTTACATAACTCACATGGACAATATCCAATATGGCCGACTTTCAATTCAATTTATTGAATATTACTCGGTATTAATCCGCTTTTATAATTAAAGTATGTATGGCAAAAATTCAATAAATATTGATAAACTGTGTAGACAAAAATAAATGTTATTTGATAAAAGTGTATTCTGTTTATTTCAGCAGAAGTAAAGTTATCATATGTATTGGAGATTGTCTGCACTTTTTTTGTGTGGAGTAACCAAAGTACGCATTAACTGATTTGGGGCTAACCATGGGGAATTTATTGAAGGCCCTGATTAAAAATATCATAAAAACCCCATTTTTGACGTGTTGGCATAAAATAAAAAGAAAATTTGTTTGTTTTTTAGTGGAAGATGGGAATTTATTTCATCTCGTGAACACCATATGTTGATATTTTCACTCGTGGCTGCGCCACTCGTGAAAATATCACATATGGTGTTCACTCGATGAAATAAATTCTCATCTTCCACAAAAACAAATAAATATCCTCTATATATCCACAAAAGTTATTTAATTCTAAATAAATTGATAATCGACAGATCCATATGCCATTCTTGACCCAAAAATTGTCCAGGTAACAGGAAACGTCTAGTGTATAGGGTGCATGTGGTACAACACGAACCTCTTCCTGCCTCCAAATAATCATTAACAATTATGTTGTTGGATTTAGCATGGTGATCTTGTGAAATTTCTGTAAACTGTGAATGTAAAGTGAAAGATATTCCGGATTGTTTTCTTAACTCTGAGAAGCCTTTTCAGTCAAGATGTTGTTGTGTATCTTGCTACAAAATTCGACTAACGTTTCGTCCTATGTAACAAGATAAGGACGAAACTACTATACATCAAACTCAGAGTAAAAAATTGATAATTTCTAAGCAGTGCCAGCAATCTATAAAAACTGAACAATGACTTAAATCCATTGAAAACATCAACTGTTTCTCCTTTTTTGGCGTACTTTTATGTTTCTCGTAGAGTTTAAGCAGGTAACAATGCCCATTTGAATAGTTTACATATAATAATTGCAAACTGAAAGACTGATAAAACTATCTAATGTGCTATTTTAATCCTGTTCTTCGCAAAATATTAACAAATCACTTTGTAATGGTACCTTACCACTTTTGTTTTAAACAATTCACTTAATGCTAGCAGGCACGAGAAAAGTTACAGTCAGAAAATTTGCAGCCAGTCTCTTTTTACGGACTAAATTCTCAAAGCTTAGAAGCTGTTTCAAAAGGTACAATTTTATTCTTGTAAGTATGTTTGAACTGCTTTTCAGAAAAGTTAATATTTTTTAGCTTGATGAAAGAAAGAAATGCAATATTTTACAAATTTGAGGTTAATTGTTTGTTTGCAAATTGTTCTTCGCAAATGTAGGATTTATTGTACCATTTTGGGTGTTTAATTAGTCACCTGCTGGGATGAGTATGTCTCCTGTCAGCAAAATGGAAGATAAATGTTTCAACTTAAACCAAAAAGTGTTTTTGCTTAGATCTTACTAAAGTGTGCATTTTACTTAACTCATAAGGTAATGAAGAATCGTCAATAATGGTAAAAAAAGAAATTTAGTTTGGAACATGTTGGTATAATCATGTCCGTGATATCAGATAATTTATATAATTAAAACCAAGAGCACATGGCATTTAAATGATTTAAACCACAACATAACACTTCTCTTAAGTATTTAAGAAAAACTACGGTCTATCAATGTTTTTGTGCTCAGGTGTACCATAGCGTTTGGAGGATGAAGCGCAGAAATTAAAAAAAATGTTAGAATTCTTAGAAGTTTTTATTCCTATAAGTGAAGATATAACAGTTCACTGTAAAGTATTGTTGTTAGCACGTATATTTTTCTGTTTCAATCATTTAGTGTATCAGGAACTAGAGATTAACGTGCAGCAATATAAAGATGCATTGCGAGCTCCTTTGTAGAAAAGAAGATAAATCTTTCGAACGTTATATAACAGATGGCTGAAACGTTAAAGGGAAATACTCTACAAATAAATTAAAAAATACATGTGCTGCATAATATCTTTTTTTGGCTCATAAACGACAGAACAAAAAATATTGATAAAGAAGGAGAAAGTTATGTTCCAATATCTCTTAAGACTTTAAGACGCTTAGAAAGTGTTCACTAAGAATAAATGGCTATCAAACCAATATGGTACAACGACACGATATTCAAAGACTAATATAAGTGTATCCAGTTTGCGTTGTAGTTCGCCCTAGAAATTTTGACATTTATCAACAGGTAATAATTTATTCAAAATCAGCCAAATTAACATGATTTTGAAGAAAATGGAATACTATACTTCTAAGGGCATGCTTTATCAATGATTTTCATATATCAGGCACAAGAATATATCACTATGATTAGGAAAACTGTTGTCTACTCCAAGACGCCATATTCATCACAATGGACAAAGTACTTTCATGTCTAAGATATACTGCTAGAAGTGTCTGATAAATGTTCTTTGCTAATAGATAGGGTAAATAAAGCTGTCACATTTAATTTTTCACAGTGATAAATCGGTCCAAGTGCCTTCCGAGTAGAGTTGTTTCTATATAGAAATAACGACAAAACGGTTGTGCAATCTGCTAATGGCTTTGGATTTCTCCTAGCAACGTACTGGAATGTTTGTGAAAAGTAGGATTTCAGTTCTTTCTCAATTCTAAGCTTCAATACATTTTTTTACTATATTTAACCTTATTAAAATATTTTATAAACAATATTCCTAGGTTGTTTAAGTAATCAAACGAGAAAAAGCGAAAATTCATTTGGTGGGTCCATATGCATCTCGAATTTTACAGCAAAATATTAGATAATCTTTTTTATTCTATACGTAAGATTCCATTAAATTTGTCATTTGGATTTGATAATTCTGTAGTTACTCAAATACATGTTGTTATGTCTCCCTGCAATAGTTAAAACTATCTTTATTGTAACTAAGTTGTGTTATCATTATCATTATAAAGTCATAGCAGGTTAGATGTTTCAGTTTTCCTTTCTTATCAGCGAGTCTTTTTCACAGGATTACGTAGCAACGATGTTCAGTGTAAGTGGTAGTTCTGAGTCGCGTAAATGTGCTTTCTAAAATTTGCAAGCCGATGCTGACTGACTTACCCCAAATACTGGAATTCCGAGAAACATTTTTTAATTTTGTTGGCTGTACTAGTGACCGTAAATTAAGTATTTGCCAACTACTAGCTAAAAATTTAAAATGAAAACGACTGATTCTAGATCTATCACGGTATTAGCGGTATGCAATGTAGTTATGAAAAACAGCTTTGAATACTTTCCTGCTGCTTATACAGCAAACAGTCCAAACAATTACCTTAACATGTTATTTCAAATTGGATATGGAACACAATGCGTCTAAACCTATTGCAGGCGATTCTACGACAAACATTCACAGAAATATATAGTACTGCTGCAACATAGAATATGCAGAAACAAGAAAATGAAATTGAAATTTTGGTGCGGGTCCGAATCCCACTTGGAGCTTGATTATTTATAATTCACTACAGCGCTATTTATGCAGTGTGTCGGCTGTAAAAGTCTCCCCGTACATATAGTCAGTGTTGCCATACATCAAACGCCTGTCACCTGTGTGTTGCGAGGTGGACTCTTATAACCCAGTTATTTGCACAACCCTCGACCCAGTGGTCTAAGGCGTTTATATTTTGCATTGCTAGGCGGTTGGTGCCGATCGGTGCGGGTTCAAATCCCACCGGGAGCTTGAGTAATTCAAGAGTTAAACCAATAGAAACGCGCTGTTCTTATTGACAAAGCTTGAATAGTTTTTTCGTATCACAGCTGACCTTTATTTAAAAGACTTTACATATTACTTTTTTCCATTAACTTAGGATATAGCTGTAAGAAGTAATAACAGTAATTTGGTTCCGTCGGCGCCATAAATGGCAAAGCGTTGACAGATTTACCAACCTTTCGTCGTTAGTATGCTGATACTGCGTTGCAATTAGTATATATATAGCGATGAATGGACACCTTCAGTGCTTGAGAATCTTGACATAAAATCATTTGATTACATTGCTGTAAGACGAAATGAACGAGCAATGTCTAGGGCACTGCGAAACGAAGTGTAAATGTTGTCATCAAATGAACAAAGTTCAAAATATCAAGACCCTTTACCTGTAAAGAATTATTTAAATGCATGGAAGGTTTGTTTTGATGTCGTTTTCTTGAATAACATGCACTCTGCAAAGTTCTCCTGTTGGAACCATTTTATTCACACTGCTCTGTCAAAGTATCGAATCATCTAATAATTACGTTTCATGACTCCGTCATTCTTAATTATCAAGAAAACATACTATATTTAGTCTATGAAAAACACATTTAAGAAGTAAAGTAACATTATTTTTAGTTTTGTTCAGGTTTACAGTACCACTCTATTCATCAAAGTGTACACAGAACAATCCTTTCAACACACTTTATACAGTATCACTCTTTTTAGAACAACTCTTTTCTGCAAACTTATACAGTACCACTCTTTTCTCTACCGTTCTTTTTCTATAAAGTTTATTATCATATGGCATCTAACTATTGAAATATTTGTCAATTGTAATACAACAATGCGAGAAAGAAAACAATCTCAGATAACAAACTCAAAGTGTCCAGAATGGATTTGCTTGTGATGTACATTATGTTTGTGTAGTTGCATTATATTTAATCCTGATCACTTAAACTTTCAAAGAGCTAAACGACTCCCTGTCCTATAGCACATCGACAATCGTGTTAAAGTTTCAAATGAATTCCGAGATACTGTCAGAAAAAAATAAAATAATATGCAGCAGTCACTTCCCTTTAGAGTTATCACTGCTAACATTCGTGACACGTGATGGCTGTTGTTAGTAAATTAACAAAATATTAACTTCTCTGAAGCGGGACAATATACATATATAAAATGAAGACATGATTAAAGCGATGGATTCAGAAAGATATTGCTAAAGCAATTTATACATGTATTTGGCTTGTTTTCAGTCCAAGATAGGGGAAGTTACTCTGTGGAGTATAAAATGCACATTAGACAAAATAGGAGTTTTTAACGAATAAACTTAAATTTCTATAGAGTTTGGATCGTAGAGAGGTTTTAAAAAACTTCTAGATAAACATTGTTGATAAAATAAATTGCAGAATTTACACAATCTTAACATCTACCTATTAATTTAATATCTCAGTCAAACATAATTGCTAAGTTAAATAACATTAATTAAGAAATTTCTGAAACATTTCTACGCCATTCTCTGCGTTTTATAAATTAAACTACTGAATCAAATGAAAATCTATGCTTTCATGAAATCTGGCTTTCTAGCCACAAAATGAATCTAAACTTGGCCTTACGTTATAAGGGATTCTACCATTCATTTTTTACGTCAGATATTATATGATATTTCTTGTAATGTGAAAATGAAGTACATTTTAATGCCATGTTCATTAATCATCGGATGCATTGTTCACAACTTTGCATTTGAACTTACTGGGCTTTTATCTTTAACATGAAAATTGATTTGACTTTCGTTTACTGGGAAATTATTACAGTAAATATGAATTTGCTTTTTCAAGTGACGTAAAGGTTGGAATTCTTCCGATTAATTCACTTTCAATTCATTATAACGTTAAACTTTAAGGTGCAAGTAGCCATATTTAAAGTAATATGAGACATTTCAGTAATTCCAGACAAATGATGAGCTTGATTGATTTCATATAAACTTTCAAAGGTACTCCGAAATACAATTTTGTTTCTAAAACGAGTTTCATTTCAGAGATCATTTAGCCGAAGGGCGTCTCGTTTTATGTTTTGCCTATTTCCTCTTTGGTCTTTTTCACTGAAGTCTTTGCACGAAAGATTTGCTGTGACGCAGATATATAATAATTGTTCTATGCAGGAAAATATTCTCCGGATCTGTTATTCTGAATAAGGCAGTCCTTGCATCCGATAAAGAATCCATACAAAGGTTATGTTATAATTTTACACAACATAAATGCAAGAAGCAATTAAACACTAAAAGGTTTCACCTCATTTGAAATGCTTCACATTACGCTAACAGTAAAAGCGAGATCAATTATGATCCGCTATTGAGTCAAGATTTGATACAGTAATTTCAAAATGAAAGTTTAAGATTTGATATCCGCAGCAAGATTCTTTAAAACTCAGAGATGAGTGTCTATAAAAAGCAAAGGATGAGCAGTGCATTCATTCACAATCTTTTATACTGAATAGTCTAACCGTTTAGCTGTAGGAAGAAGACAACAGTTTTTATTCTTGCTGAAGACATTGCAACAGAATGAAGCTTAAGTATTTCAAATGTACATGTATGTAAAATGTTGAACAAAAGCCCAGGCAACATGTTTGTTTGTTTTAACAGGTTTCAATTAACACTTTATTTACCACAAGTCTGTCAATTTCAATAAGCAAGTTCTTGATCCCTACCACCAAAAATCGGATTAACTATGCCCGTAAAAACACTTTCTATTGTACTAAAAGTTTTGGTATAATAGTTACATTTTGTCGTTTTTTTGTAATATGACAGCAGGGCCTTAAGTGAATCTCAATTAAGGCCCTGATGACAGTTTAATTTTAAATTAAAACAAAATTAATTAACCGAAAGTTTAATTTTAAATTAAAACAAAATTAATTAACCGAAATTGAGGAAAGTCCATCTCCTTCACCTTAATTTTTCAGTCTGGTCTACTGACGAGAAAAAGAGAGGCATCATTCTTACTCATGGTATCATATTTTGTTAACTGTGATACAAAACTAGAAGAAAGGTTCCATTCGCAAATTTGATCACTTTATCATTTGATGATTAATTACACAGCATTTCATGGTCACAATTTGCTTTAAATCTTGAATTTAAATTAACTGGCTAAAGCATTTTTACTGAAACAATCAGATGCTCGGGTGACACCTTTATTGAAAACCACAGCAGCAAGGAGATTACCTTGACACAGAAAGAGTTGGGGCATAAACCTAGTATGTTTGCTGGCTGCCCAGGCCATAACTCCGCTCAAACCGTAAACAACAATTGTTGTGCTGCAGAATGCAAGTGTTACGGTAGCGTTCAAAGCGTCGTTTGTAGAATCGCGGTAGGGTTTCAGGCAGCCACTTTCATTTCTCTTAGCTGACTTCTTAATGTATGTCGATGGCTACCTACTGCTAAACGTGACCTGGATTTAGCCGTCACTGATCTTCCACACAAATGGTGATGACGTATGCAATTACCTTACAATAACACGCATAAATATTACATAAATTACATTAACATAAATATCTCTTCATATAACCATTGGTTAACATGCACGGATTGCATGAGTAAATGGCTGACATAAATTGTACGTGTTTCGGTTGGTAAGATTTGTCTATTAGAATACATATACATTTCTTACGTTTCTCCTAAATTTTAACTTGATAACCAAATCAAGGGCAGTTTTTGACGTTTCTTTTTCTCGTCACTTTAGTAATACAAGTGGTTAATGTCAAACACTAATATTGACTACTTTTTCATAACGATATGACACCTATTCTGCTGGCAAATGAAAATGTCAACAATCGATGAAAGTACTTAGTAAGTTAATCTACGGTGTTCAGACAAGCATCTTTACTTATTTGGCGGTAATGGAATTGTATATGAAATTACATTCTGCAATGAATAATACGTTTAAGTTCTCTGTTTATTCTGTACCCAGCCGATTAAAAAAAAGAGATGATGAAATAACCGTGTTGATTTATTATCATAACAAATATTTTGTGGCTAACCTGCTAAAACATAAAATGTCAAATCAAGCGATCTTCATGTACACTCATAAGACAGATAGTAAGATTAAAATACGTTAGAATAGTACTGTGTTCAATGTTGCATTAAAGCAAAATCTTGAATTGACCTAAATAAGAAAAAAATGAACGAACATTTAGATAAATAAATGTTACTTACTTTGGTACTAAGTACAAAAGGCTATCTTACTGTTTTATTTTTGGACAGGGGCGAAATTCTCACCAGAAATGTTTTTCTTCTTAAAGATATTTTAACTTGAAGAATGTACACAATTTTGTAATTATGGTATGTTTTTAATTACTTTGACATTTGAAAACGTGTTGGGTTTTGGAAATAATAACTAATGCAATAGACAATGAATTTTGTTGCTTGAGGACCATTTTTTGTAAGTATGTTCAAGTGTTCTGTAGCTTTTTAAATGTTTTTTTCCAGTGAAACTTACCTTCTTAAAAGTAGTAAATAAACGTTTATAAAAGAAGGCGAAATGATTCTTATGTAAAAAAGAAACAACATAAAGACAAAATCCACGAAAAGGCTACATAGACTTTACCATTGTTGTGCAGTAATAAATAAAAGAAGATACATAATATGAAGATTGATAACGCAAATTGGTCCATGAATAGTTCTACATATGCTTCGAACGATGAAGCAGTGCTTTAACGAATTCAATCTTGCCTAAAATGCCATTTGAATTACATGTACATACGTAAGTTACACTGACAACTTGTACCAAAGGGTAACATTTTATCTAAAAGCAGGCATTCCCATGTAAATTATATGTTTTGTCAAGATAGAAACAATCTTGTACTATTTAAGGGATATTTTATTCATTTACTGCAACTCTTGTTTAGTCAGTTTTTCGACCATTTCATGAAAGGAGGAAATCTCACTATTTTTTATCTTACACTCACGAAATATTTGCGTCAAGAATCCCGTTGTCTTTGCTTTCTCTGTGAAATAAATTTAAGTATTCTTCATTGAAACAAATTAACTCGTATTGTAAGTTTGGTTACACAATAATTACTCAGTTTGGGGAACAATAATAAATTAGTATGGGGAGACAATATTTACTAAGTTAGGATTGTGGTTAGAGATTCGTGGAAATGGAGTAACGTGTTCGTAGGATGGAACCAATTTCTTTTCACCTAACTATAAATTACATGATAAAATTGAATGGATTTGTCTAATATATTGTATTCTGATATTAAAAACAATACATCGACTGCTTAGTAATTATTTTTGTAGAATATCTTGCATAAATATTTAAGCATCGTACACAATGAGTCACATAGCACGTTTTTATTATAATAAATACCTTTTACATGAAAGTCAACAAAACCAAAAAACTTCGCCTGCAGTTATTTTTAGATTAAGTTTAGCTATAATAAACCGACCATTGTAAGTTCTCATAAGGAGTCGTAAAAGTGCTTTTAGGTTGCCTGTAGGCGTAGTTATTTTCATATAATTATAAGGAGAAAGATGCTGAGACCGTGTAGATCCTAATTATTTCTTATGTCTCATCAATCAATACCTGTCTGGAATCTGCTATAGACAATGTATGAGATATGTTACAATCTGCAATCTTTTGAGAAGAAAATCATACTGAGTAACATCACATTCGTTACATTTTCTTGTTTTAAAAAGGTATTTTGAATTTTCTAAAATTCTCTAAGTGCTTATGCTATTTGATTGTTAGCTAGAGTTGCAATACATTGAAGGATTATGAGCATATAAAATATAATTAACATATAATATTATGAGCATATAAAATATAATGAGCATATAAAATTATGAGCATATAGAAATGATGATTTAATCTTTTCTTTGGAAGCGTTAAAGTGTATAGTTGCCCGTCCTCGATACACTTTTCTTAAAAGCCCAGTTGTACTAACAAAGATGAAATACATGTACACTAAAATATCTGGAGTAACGTTTGTATTGTAACTACGTATCTAAAGAACATGCCAATTATGTAAATTATACAAACATCTAATACTAGCCTTATCTACAAACCTGCAGGAAACACCAACAGTTCCAGGTAAATGCAAAGTTTCACGCGTGTAGTGATAAATTTATCACAAACGTAAGGAATGCCCAATGTCTGTTTAAAATTTACTTGCCCATTTAAAGAAATAGCTGTAACACATTTATGTATATACACTTTATTTTTTGTATATTTCATGTTTGCCAGTGAAACTGGATCTTTAATACAAGTCCACTATTACATCTGTAAAACCGTCTAACTTATGGTCAGATCATTGTTACAGGCATTAGGTTGGATTAATTCAGTCGAACTAACTGAGTGCATCTGTTTCTATTTGTCTGGGTAAGATGTTAACAATTTTGTGTGGTTTTGATCATTGCAAATATTCATTTTGTACAATTACAAAAAAAAAAACAACAAAAAAAAAAAAAAAAAAAAAACGGATTTATTTTAACTGAATAAGAAACAAGTATCGTTCGTGTCTTTATTTATTTTTTGGAAGTAGTTGAGTGTTATTGCCTTATTGCCTGTTTAAACCATAGACCTTTTCCATAGTACTGGGCAGAGGAGGCTTTGAGCTATTTAAAACACTATGTCTGTAACCAAAATATTTTTATCTCTTTACTGAGCGTAATAATACTTCGTTTGGCTAGTACCCCTAAGGTTTCTGCTATAACTATAACGATGAAAGCTAGATTCATGAAACTTTGATTGTTGAACGACTTTGAGCTATTTAAAACACTATGTCTGTATTCAAAAGATATTTTTATCTCTTTATTGAGTGTAATAATAGTTCGTTTGGCTAGTACCCCTAAGGTTTCTGCTATAACTATAACGATGTAAGCTAGGTTCATGAAACTTTGATTGTAAAACGATACCAATACGTAAATGACGTCTGAAATTGTTCATGTATTCGTCTGTCTAAAGGTATGCGCGTTTTTCTATGTCTAAGTAGCTTCACTAAATACCTTGTTTAACTTGTTTTAACAAATGGAACAAAGAATTTTTTGAAACGCTAAATACTGTCACGTTACGTCAGTCTACCAATTAAGTCCGCAAGATATCGGTTAAGATATTACAGGAAGTTTATGCATCTTGGTTAAGAACACAGTACGCAATAAAGATAAAAACATTCTGCCAAAGCAAATTAGTTATCTTTATTATTAAGTATTGAAAAAGAATCGTTTAAGTAGCTGTTGTCCTCTATTGAGATATCAAGTAAATAAATGAACAAAACCCTTCATTTTACTACACCCTCAGTATTTCGGAATAGCGCATTCAAAACAGGTGTACGTCATTATTTTTAAAAGAATGTAAGATAACATGTCATACAAGAAATATCAAGTCACGAAAAACTAACGAGAGGTTTTATTACATATTTCCTAAAACATCAAATTACACTATCTACCAGATATACTACTGGTTTTCCGCCCACCATCGAACAACTTTTCTGCCTAGTAAATTATCTAGGGAGGGAGAGGTCAAAGTCATTAGGAAGCTAATTGCCATGTACATCTTAGCAATCATTCGTGATCATTATTTATACATAGAAAAAAGTTAGAAAAAGCGAAGAGATCGTAAGCGTATGCCAATAGCAACAAACTGGATATCTGGAGTCTGGGTTATAATACCGCTTAATAGTTGACCATTGTGTAGTTTAATCTCATAAGAAGGGCAAATGGTCAAATACATTTCATTCTATCAATACAAAACCTTTCACTTTCTTTTATTTTTGTCTGTTTCCTTCGTATTTACTACAGAATTTCTTCAAATATACAGTAGCATCAGAGAAGTAATAGCTACAACAGCTTACTTTTATTGAAACGAGGAGTATTGAAATACTTCTAGGGTTTGACATTTGTTGGAATTATTTTAATTTCTTTTTAAAAGAAAGCAGCTGAATGTTAATTGCTAGACAAAAACGAACAATTCAGTAACCTTTTTATTTTCAATATTTTTTCACATTTTTCCTTTAATTGAGAAACTTGGAAAGTTTTGGATTTGACATTCTATCCTTCGACCGTTGTTATTCTCAGTATTCAGGGCAGTCGTTAAATCAGTATTCATTTTTTTTATTATCATTTATGAACAATGACCTTACGCAAAATGAAATTGCATTGGTTTTGTCCCCATTCATTTTTTTCTGACAAGAAAAATAAGCCGGTCCGCTGTATTTCCGAAATAGAAATATAAGAACCGTGCTACAGAATTATTAACATTCTTCGTCGTAACTTCATTACTGCCTTGTACATAAGCAAATGAGGACGTTAAATTCTTTATCAAATCAACAATCACATATGTGATCACATGTGTGATTGAAAGTACAAAATGTAGTACATGTCTCCTACACTGCATCATTACTGTCTTGTAATTAGAAAAATGATGTAGTTTAGTTCTCTTTCAAGTCAACAATCAACTCTGTTACTGTAGTAAATTTCTCATTCTCTCAAACTTTACGTGAAGTATTTTCATATGTCTCGAATATGTCTCAATAATTTTACCATTTTTAAACAGAAATATTTTTGACACACGCACATCAAACGAAAGAGAAACAAGTCCACGACACTAGCTGTAGAAAACTAACCTGAACTGATTAATCTTGATGCTCAACGTTTGCTTGATATGGTAGATGTGATAGGGCCTAGTGAGTCTGATAGTACTCTTAATAATAAAATTCAATCCATTGAAGTAATAATAATCTATGGCAACATCATGTTAATAATGAGTACACGAAAGATTGTGAAAGAATTGCCTACCTCAAGGTGCTTATTTGCTGTGTTAAGGCAAGCTGCAATTTTCCTCAAGTCTTTCTCTAACTTCAATAAATGCACAATTTGACGCCATTAAGAGTAAGGAAGGCTACCTTAATTGCATCTATTTGTCTTTTACTATCACCTTAGGTTAAATTATCTTTCTCAGGCATTAACATTACTATCATACAGAAACAGAAGTAAATAAGCCTCTTTACTAGTTAGAAAAATGCAAGTCAGTCTGGAGAAAAGAAAAGAAGATTTTTTTCCGTATAAATTACAAAAATGTACCTATTCGGTAAGGGGTTTAAAATTCACCAAACATTTCTTACTGATAAATTACATTTATTTAATTGCGTTTCTATTACAGATGTTTTACTGTATGGAATTCTAAAATGTAGGTTACTAAAATATCTTTTTAGTATTATACAGTGGCAATATGTTTTTAGACAAGATTTTTTTCAGCTATTCGAAATAAGGAACCGTCTTTGTACATTAAGTAAAAGAAATACACTGTAAAAATATTGAAATTAGTTCAAGTCACTTTTAACTATAACGGTTCCAATGCTTAATGAAAATTCCGTGTTTATTTTGCTTTCCGTTCTACGTGAACATTAATTTATGACATTTGCTTAATCCTGTAAATGGTATCAATAATTCATTCAAAATTCTTCAAAATTCAGGTATTGATATCTAGTAATAAAGACAAAAAAATATGAGAAATTCTGAAAAGAAACTCTCAGTCGTTGCACTTGTTCACTTTTTATCTTCTAACTACTCTTATCTATTTAGACCATTAACAAGATATCAGGTAGGTCAAACGAACACACGTTATCATAAAAAAGTAGCCTAATTATTTCCGACACAAACTGATATCTCATGATTGATAAAATCAAAGTTACCTGGCAATCTCAATTAAGGCCAACTTCTCGTGTGCTGTCTATTACAAAAAAGAGAAACTAATAGTAAATACTTAGATTGAAAAAAGAAACGCTTCTTCGAAATCGAACAACCTTCTCTCAGTTCACAAATTGTGAAATTTGATACATATGTACTGACAATTTAACTCACACAGATCTCAGCTTGAAATGGATGATAAGAAGTAATAAGGTCTGTATGAGAACTGTAGTATATTTTGTACTAAAATATAGCAGACTGTACAATGTCATATGTTTATGAACACAAAGTAGAGTCTTTTGTTTTATCTAGATAGTTATTGATATAAATATATGTAAGATGCATGTGTTTATTTCACATTATGACTGAAAAATATTCATATATTTGTGAAACTGACACAGTGCTTTAAGTTTAAACAGTTTTGCTGTATAACTATTGAAAAGAAATCCATTAGAATTAATATGTGATAGGTAAATCTTACATATTCAAGGATCAAGTATCCTGGAAATAAATATTGTATATTATGTTTGAATGATGTTGTAAGAAATATTGAAATAACAAATTAAATTATTAAAATGATTCCTAGAAGTGTGTATATGAAATATAATGTATCAGTTTCTTTCATAGTTATTATGGTTGTCCGGTGATGGACAGAGTTGATCATTTGAACTAAATAAAGCTGCTCTGTTGTCTTGGTAAAATTTCTCATATAAATCAAGTTAAAGATTCATGCTAAGTGCCTTGTCAGATAAAGCTGACATTTCTCAAACATGCAACACTTGTGTACACTACTAATGACTTTGATTGATGTACTTAAGTGCCATACTGGGACTGACAGTATTACAGAGATGAATTCCTCCAGAATTTAGGAAAACACATAGGTATATACAAATCGATTTAAATGTTAAAGTCTGGTTGTTAAGTGTTTTTTTCAATACTGGCATTTATATGACATAATATTATTTTCCCTTTTAATGTAGGCTTCGGTAAAAATAAAATTATTGAAGGAGGTATGGCGAGAAAAGTAAGGATTCCTTCTTTATATGTGCATCTTTGATTTCAAGAACCATATTTCTAAGATGACATGCGTGTTGATGAAACAATGGGATGCTCCATTGTTACGTCTCATTTCAGGTTACATTCAATATCTCAATGCTATTTTCTTTTGTGACATGATTTCTTTGAATCAAGTTTGAAGGGTTGTACACTTTGAGATTCTAAAAGAGGCATATAGTAACTCAACGATATTTTGTTTTCTTTAAAACACTATAAATTAAAATATTTTTAAAAAAATACTAACTCATTTCAAGGCGTCAGTCAGTCAGTCAGTCAGTAAGTCAGCCAATAAAAAAAATAGAAAAAGAAAATGAAACTGGATTTTTTTCTGAAGAAAATTGGTGATTAGTTTAAACATATTTATTTCTCAGAATATGTACACATGTAGTTACAACGTAATCACACTACAAGATAATAATAAAATTGGCGATTGATTCAATTTCCTTATATATTCCTTTGACGCTATAGTTAATAAATAAACCCCCATAACTGACATAAAATTGAGGGATTGTAGATAGTAAACGTGTTGAAACCATTCAGCTGAAAGACATTGTGTATAAGACGGTTGCAAGAGAAGTGGTTTCCGCTATCCTAGATACTGAAGTAAGTGCATCAACCATTCTTCACTATAACTGCAAATGTTTTACAAACTCGCCATATTGTGTATAGTCCTACGTAGTACAGCTGTATATATTTTTCTTGTGTGTGTGTGTGTGTGTGTGTGTGTATATATATATATTTTAGTTTTCAAATTTTATTAGAACTTTTTAAATTTTGGGCCAGGTAACTGAATTTCAGTTTTATTGCTTAATCTGCCAAGTACATGACATTGCATGCTTGCCAATATCTACGTCCACAACAGTCTATGAAGTCGTAATAATGTAGTGCCAAATGATTACATTTATTCCTGTTGTTATCTCGAACAATAAAAGACACACTATTGACATATTTATCAATTCATTGAAATATTTCATGTTCTCTAGCGATTACAGTGTTGTCATGTTAAGCTGATAAATGTATATTACAATTACAACCTAGCCTTGTTAAGTGCCTTTATAAATTAAACGCCTACATCTTGTTAAAATTCCAGTAGTTTTGATTCCGGTAAACTTGATAAACTTTTTTCTTTCAACATCTTTATTGTCTTAAAATACAATAGTCTTGATTTGCAATATTTAAAGAATAATTTTTATACCTGTTGGCAAAAGGTTTAGGTACATTGTCAATGAAGAGGAACAAATGAACTGTTGTAGGATGACCCACGCAAAAAAAGTTACGCAAGAAAAGTGTTTCAAATGCAATGTTATCTGGTCCTGTAAACGTGAAATATCACGTTATTTGGGTACATTTTAAATACACTGATATCAACAAGTTACGTCATTCGTTACTCAAATCGTGTCCAGGAAACAGAAAAATGTCTTCTGTATACGAAGCCTAAGGCATAAGCCTAAGCAAGAACCTTTTCCTTCCTCCAAATAATCATTAAGAATTGTTTTGCTGGATTGAGCAAAAAATTTAGAATTTCCAAATGGCGGGTTTCCCGAAAGGAACTGCAGCTTGAAACACTGGACCATGTTAGCTGAAAGATAATCTTGACACAATTTTCTTAACCCTGAGACGAAGACGACTTTTTAGTCGAGATTTCGCTATATTCCTTGCTCCAAAAAGTCAACAAACGTTTCGTCCCAAGTGACAAGATAAAAATGCTGCTTCATGTCAAAATTCGAGGTAAGATTTGCTAATTTCTTAGCAGTGCATGCAATCTATACAGACGTAACAATGACTCAAATAAATTTGAGTGCAATTTTTATGTTTCTCGTAGTGTTTAACAATGCTAATTTGAATAGTTTTAAAGGTAATAATTGCAAAATGGAAAACTAATAAAATTATCTTATGTCTTCATTTAATCCTGTTCTACGCAAAACAGCGCCAACAAATCACTTTATAATGGTAGCTTATCACTTTTGTTTTAAACACAATGCTAACAAAAACGAAAAAATAACAATCACTTAACTTGAGGCCAGTCTCTTTGACACTCAAAGCTTAGAGGCTGATTAAAAAGGTACAATTTTGTTCGTGTATGTGTGAGTTGCTCTTTAGAAAAGTTAATACTTCTTAGTTTTAAGAAAGAAAGAAAAGCAACATTTTACAATTTTGGCGTTAATTGCCTGGTAACGTTATCTTGTTTTTCGCGAGCGTAGGTTTTATTGTTCCATTTTGGGTGTTTAATTAGTCACCTGCTTGTGTGAGTATGTCTCCTGTTCGTTAAATGAAAGATAAATGATTCACCTTTTACGAAAAAAGCGTTTTGTGCGTTTTATTTAACCCATGCGATAAAAAAGAATAGGTAAAAAAAGAAATCTAGTTTATTAACATATATATTGGCATAATTCGATAGCAGATAATTTGCAACATTAAAGCCAAGTGCAATGACATTTGAATGAACTAAAACCCGTCCTCTAAAGTATTTAAGAAAAACAACGTTCCGTGAATACATAGCTACTGCTCAGCTGTACTAAAACTTTTAGCGCATGAAGTGCAGAAAATAAACCGGATCAAATGTTTTATTTATATATGTAAGCTCACTGTACTGTTTGGATATCTCATAAATGCGAAAAGTCAGAAAATGTTTTTTGTTTGTTTGGTCAACTTGGTTTCTTCCTAACAACAATAATGAATTACATAACAGATGGATCTACAAATAACCGAAGAAATACTGCGTATCTATTTCATTGTCTTATTCACTGTAGAAAGAAAAAAATATTGATAATTTACAGAAGAGCTTTTGTTCAAAATATCTCTTAAGGCTTTAAGACAGTTAGAATAAGTTCAGTTGGAATACCATAATAGTACAACAACTCTGTACAAAGTCTAATATAAATACATATTTATTTTGTTTGCCTGCAGTAGCTCCGACATTTTAACATTGGGTAATAATTCATTCAAAATCATTCACATTAACACAATTTTAAAGAAAATTGTAGGGTTTGCTTCTTGAATGATTTTCATAACAGGCACAAGAATATAATTATTACTATGATCGGGAAGACTGTTTTGTGCTCAAAGCAGCCATATACATCTCAGTTATTCATCACAATGGACAAAGTACTTTCATCGAGCACCGTACTGGAATGTAAGTGAAAATGAAGGTTTTAAAGTTCTTTCTCGTTTTTATACCTCATTACATTTTTGTGCCATAATTGACCTTCATAAAAATACTTTTATAAACAATATTCATGGGTTGTTTAACACTGCTTTGTAAAACAGAGCTGTAATCGAATGAAAACACGGCTGAAAAGTCATTTTGTGAGTCCATATGCATCTCGAACTGTACAATAAAATGTTAAAAATGGATTTATTCTGTATGTATTTTCCATTACGCTTGTAATTTTGATAGTTCTGTAGTGATGCAAATACATCATGTTATGTACCCAGTAATATTTATTTATATAGTAATTAAGTTGTGTTATCATTATAAACTCGTAGGAGGTTAAATGTTGTAGCTCTTCCTCTTTTTGTATCAGCCAGTCTTCTGCACAGGGCTGCTGTTCAGTGTTAGCAGTAGTTCGTGTGTTGTTCTAAATGTAGCTGGGCAATCACAAATAGTGCATTTCTGAGAAACATTTTTCGATGGCTGTGTCAAGAACTGTAAGAAAAAAATTGTCTATTTTAAGTTACCGATATAGATTAAAGGAGCAAGTCTGTCTCAGTACCTTCTCAAATAAAGATGTTTTGATGAAAACTGACAACAAACCCACCGTGTCTTGCTGGGTAAGATTCAGAACATCCTTTTTAAACACACATTTTGTAATGGTGCATCAATATTTCCAGTGTTAAATTCAAAACACCTGCATAAGCCTATGATAGATATGAATAGTTAATAAGTGATACATTTGTCAATTTCTGCTTTCAAAAGAAAACTTAGAGAGTTTAAAAAATCGTCAACAAATGAATATTTAAAAGATTATTATTATTGAATAATTTTCTGTAAATTCCAGAAAGAAAAAGGTTTTTTTAAACTGAATTTATGTCATCAATTAACGGGTAAGAGCTCATAGTCAGTGTGTAGGACAATACTGTTTCGTCTACAAGATTGAATAAATAAGTTTGAGATTAAATTCGAGAAGTTCAAGGCGGAAACATAAATGACCGAAGGCTTAAGCAATGTCAGGCAATTGAATGCACTATTAACGGCACAATTTCTACAGATTTATCAAGCCACTGTCGGTATTGTTTGCTGACACTGCGTTTTAGATAAGCAGAGATGGTGCTGTTTTCATGTTTTAATACTACACTTACGATAAAAATGAGAAAGATGATTCGTCATTTACCTATTTATGCCGCAAAATACAAGCGTACGCAGGCTACAAGAAAAAAACATGATAGTTATACCTTGTCAAGTAATAAATGCAACCAACAACATCTAGTGATAGCAATCAACAAGAAAAACGACTATCTTGATCCGGCGGTAAAAGTCACTACTCTAGTCATTTTACTTAAAAGTTCACAAACGATTTTGGTTAATCATTTTTATGCAAAATTACAGTTTCCAGTGTTTCAAAAATATGAGGGAAGCAAGGTTACTGGACACTTTAAAAGTGTGCACGTGTAAAAAACTGGTAAAATTTGTGATTTGTGACTTTAGAAGCCGTCATGTTATACAATATTTGAAAACGTCATTAACATTTCATCAATCACTTCTTGGAATTTATTGACCTAGTTTAAACAAATTTTACATTATTTGTTAATTCAATACCGATTTAGCCCCACCAAGGTAAAATCGATAAAATTCATTACATTACTGACCTTAATCAATGAAAATCTTTTATTTCTCCGAGACCAATCTTTCAAGTTGCAGCATAAAACTTCTAAAATTGAGAAGTATTTGCTTTTGAATGAATTGTTGATGATTCAATGCTTTTTACTTAGGGTATACAATATATTTTAACTTGTGATATTTGCAGTGTATTATCAATATTTTAAGCAGCTCATTTATACCTTTGATGAAAAAAATCCTATGAATTCCTTCTCAAATTACAAATGTATAGTAAAAAAAAACATTATCAACAAAACAATCGAAACCTTACTAAGAATTTTTAGAAAATCTAACAAAAATAAATTTGAAATTGGGTTGAACGGCGTCGCAACGCTCTATGACTATATCGTTGTCTACACTGTTCATCACGATTTGGTGGGGTATAGTGTGCCGCCAGGCGAAGGTTTATTCAAGTTCGAACAGGCTATACGAGGGTGTTTACCCAGCCAAGAGTATATAACGAATTTATAATAACGCAGATTATTTTAAAACAAAGAACTAGCCTATTTTCTACCTAGAATATGACCATTCTCTTTTATTTGTGATCTCCCTTATGTGCCCCTGACCTCTTTCTTAAGTTGTGTCTTCTTTCCGGAATAAACGGAACGTGTTTTTGTTCGTACACAATTTGTTTTGGATATAGATGTTTTAGATTATTATCGTCAATGTTTCTATTCAAATTTATTTAATTCTAAAAACAACAAAATTATACATTGATATCTTATGTAAATACTATGTCGTCATTATAGTGTCACGTTTATGATTCCATTGACGAGTTCATCTGATTATAAAAGGCAGTGTAAGTCTATTTAAAGGTTTGATGAGATGAAGATCTTCACTGTTTGTAAATGGAGCCAAAAAATAATTTAGAACCTCAAGCAGGAACTTTAGGAGTAACTTATAATCGAGTATTCTATACGTAGGTAGGCACTAATCACACAAAATTAAGTTACATTTTGGATTTCTCTTCATTGTCTTGGATAGTGGAAAGACTCATGCCTTAGAGACTACTGAAGTGAAGATATTGTTGTTTTAATTTTTGGATCGTGAGAAAAGATAGCTGCTATTAGACATCTGCTGCTATTTTGTTTTTGAGTCAACAAAAAGGAGAATTAATATCCAATCAGAAATCGGGAAAGTATCGAGGCTCTTTATGGAAAACCATTGCTCACGGTATATAAGGGTTTTGCTCACGGTACACACAGCTTCGTATAGGGATTGTCTTAACCAATCAGATGTCGTCAAATTTATCTGCGGTATTTTGTTAGGCAGAATAGCATTTAAAATCTTACGACACTTTATAAGAATCTATATTGGAAACAGATTTTAATGATAATTCATTCGTAATTATACGTATTTAAGCTAATTTGAAAGGATTAAATTTCCGTGAATGAGCTGCTTTAATAAACGTTAATGAAAATTTGTCCTTATGTTCTGTGTAAAAAAAAGAATCAGTTTGCTACATAATTGGAATTCTTCTTTGTCACACTCATTTAACCTTTATAACAATTATAGTTATTATTATATAATATTATAATCTTTAATCTTAATCTTTTCAGAAAAAATATGTTCGAGCAGTGTTGCCGTCAGTTAGTTGAAGAGCATATCTACTTTCCCCTATTCTGTTAAGATATAAAGCCTTATGCACTTTTTCCTTTAACTGTGTATTTAGTAATTAAAAGAGATCATTCAGCCCACATTGTGTGTCGGGGCTCTTGTAAATTTCCTCTTTTTCCGTATATCTTTCAAACGACTGACACTTTTGCAAGTATTTTCCTGAAGACCCCGTACCTCCAAGTTTAGTCTCTCAGTCCGATTGGGCACTAAACTGGGATATTTTAACCTTATGACAATGTGATTTAGTGGTGTCTGACATAAATTCGCGCGTAAGAGCTCGTGATTCTAGAATGTGACGTCATGCGCAGGGCGTCATGGCAATGTATGCTCGGCCAACCTAAAAAAAAAAAAACAAAATGGAAGGAACGACCCAGTTTAAGTGAATCCAGCATGCATAGCTTTGTCTTCCTCCTCTACCTTGAATGTTCATCTTTTCGAAAAATACAACATTTTAGCAGGAAAGGTCACGTGACACGCACCTGCTCAGAAACATGTGTTGGCGGTAGAATTCAAATTTTTCATTTTGTCGAATTTGCACGGACATACGTTTTTAAATGGATACAGCGGTGTCCAAAATTCGCCCTTGACCTTGATCACGTGACATTCCGTATTTTGCCATATATCCTTTTCAATGTTGGGGCCGCATTCATATTTGGGAAGTTAATGTGGAATCTACGGAGGCCTAAAGGTGCCATCTTCGCGGTTACGTTTTATTACGTTATCGTCGTTTAAAGGATATCCATTTCACTGGAGTCTTTGTTCATTTGGAGTAACGAACCTTAGCAGTAATTATTCCAGATTTCATTTCAAGTATATTTTTTTAAGCCCTTTCACGAAGGTGCTTTTTTGTATTGTAGAAGTCATTAAGCAACCATACAAGTGTTACATTACATCTTAACGCAGTGCAAAAACAACAAAGGGATTATATGGAACGCCTAAACTGCCATCAAATAATATTTCTCAATTTGTGGTGTACTTATTCGAGTTTTTGCTGTGCATTTACTAGTTCGTGCTGTGCCGTTTTCAGTTCAGTCGAATTAATTGTTGAGCTTTTTCGTTATATTGGGTGCAAACCCCTATTTGTTATATGTTTGGTATGTCCATTTACTAGTTTGAGATGTAGATTTACATCTTTGTGCTATAACATGTTCAGTTTGTTCTGTGTCAGAAATAGTTCATTGTGAGCGATTTACCTTAATTCGGCTAATTTGTTATGTAATGAATAACTGGTCCAAAACAAACGAATAACGTCACAGCAAAAACAAGTACATCTATTATATGAAATATTATGACAAGGCAGTTTAGGCGCGTCATAGTTTTATTCACTTTTAACGTTTAAAGCTTCACATCACGTTTACAGCAAATGAAATTAATTATTTTCGCTTTAGAGAGAAGAATAGGCAATCTGATACAGTCTTGGAAAATTCGTTTTATCTATGAAACTCATTGGAAGACATACACATTTAGATATTTAAACACAAGTTTCTTTTATGGAAGTTAAATTTGAGCTTAGCATCTAGGCATTTGCATATTTTAGTTTAATCTTGTCACATTTGAATAATGGAAATCAGGATTTTTTTTACAGATTGACGCTTTTTATATGAACTTTTACACGTTTAATATTGCAAAATCTACTCCCTAAGTTCCATAGGTTACAATAAGCTGTAGTAATATAGGTGTACATTTGTACATACATATTTTATCATTGCGTGCTTTCTTTATACATACAGTTTTTGACTGAAAAATTACTCAGACAAATTTAAATTAATAAACTGATGTACATTCCTAGCACCAAGTTTAAAGTGGCGTAGACCACTGTTTTAAATAAAAACTCTTTTACATTCAAATGATCTGTGTGATTGGAATGCGTTATAGGTTTTAGAAGGGTCAAATATTTTGAAGTTTCTAAAAAATCCTAATATTTGTTTTTTTTAGATATTAAAAAGAAGTCGTGAATGCCTAACAACTGTTGCTTCAATAACATATTTGCTTAAAAAGTTAATTATTGCACAGTGCTTCGATAAATCTTTCTCCTCCATTCTAAATGTAGATTTATCAACGCCAACGTATAATCGATAAAACTAATTACATAACCTATCTCGATCAATGGGAACCATATATCCTCCGAAATCAATCTTCCCCGTTTCTGTATAAAACCTACAGAATTGACCTACCAGCTTGATAATTAGTCGATGTGGATGTTTTTACTGTATTCCCTTATGGTATACCATTACTCTTTTAATACGCTCGAGTGCATTGTACAAAAAAGTACAATCAAAATGTGTTAACCAACTATTAAGGACAAAGCCATAGGCTTTGGAATTCATAGATATTTTATTTTTTTACAAACATTTTACAATTTATATACCACACTCAAACAATACACACTCGGTCGAAACGTTAAGAAATTTTGAAGTACCAGACTTTGACAACATTGTAATGTTTTGCCTTTCTGCCCTAGAATAGTATTAGTAATGGTACAAAAATGATTTCAAGCCATTACAAACCTAAAGCTTCTATTTTAAGACTACAGGGTATATAGATTTTATGAAAAATGATTGTATGAAGATTTAATATCAATTAAACTTTAATATTCTAGCAACATGTCTGCCAAAGGCTGCTACAAAACGGGCGCCACAATAGTGATTGTAAAATTTGACTTCTTTTACACGAAAGGAAGAAAAGTGTACAGTACAGAAAAATAAACGTATCACAATACCAAACAAGAGGGACCAGATGGTCCTTTATCGCACACATTCGTACCAGTGTACATATGGTTCAAATTTCATTGCTTCATTTCAAAATTCTTTGTATTAATCAAATTTTGAAAACTAAAATTTCCTCCAAGGTAAATGTCGACCAAGTTTTTACGAATCAAAATAACTTGAAGAAATTTTATGAAGGGCCACACCTAAGGAGCAGTTCGTGAAATGTTTAAGAAATCCGCCAAGTGGTTTCTGAAAAAAAATCAATTTTCTTTTTATGAGTAATGAAGTAATGAAGTGAAAACTTGCCCTACCCGCTGTCAGTCAATTTTTTTTATGAACCATCATGGCTTTAAGGAATCTGATAACGGGCCAACTAGGGAATATTTTAGTTTGTGGTCAGTATAGTTTTAAGACCTATTTCTATTATAAAAGGCTTCATTTGACAAAATGTGTAACAGTATAATTAAGTCAGAATGTTCCATGAAATGGTAAATGGGCGAGTGGTCGAGTTTTCCTCGTTCAAACTTATATTTAAGACCATTTCTATTAATGATACGTATGATCCGTGTTTTAAACCACTCAATTCAATCACTTTCTAATTTGAACTTGTATTTTATACGTTTTCCAACTAATGTACTTGCGACTTCAATTAATTTTGAAAACAGTGGCTTTTTGATAGTTTAACATTTCATTTCGACCTTTGATGATTTCTTGTACTTTGTTTTTCCTTTGCTTCCCTGACATTTTCCGCTCTTTGTTTCTATATTGTTATAAAACAATTGCTATTTTTCCTGTAGGTTTTCCATTTCTTGGTTAAACTCATTTACTGTCTTCACTAATTCTTCTATGTTGTTCTGTTTTCTGTTGTGCTGCCACTGGTACAACTTTGGTACTTGGTTACAAGATAACCAAAGATCTCAATCTTTTGATGTCAATTTTACATGTTCTGTGTACTTCTCCTCCTTTATTGCTCTTTTACCTGTTTCGATTTTCAAAATCTGAACATGTCACTTATTCTTTTTTTATACTGATATCAGACAACATTACTGGGAGATCTTTTCTTGCCTTTTAAAAATCACCTCCCTCTCTTCTGTTGATTTTTCTAACAACCATTTTGAAGTTTTATTCTTGGTCAGCACGATTATAGATTGATAACACTCTTTCAGTGCATAAGGCTTAAGACGCACGGGGACATCCAGCCGGGTAAAGTACCGTACAGAGCATGTGTTTGATTTTGGTACAGGAGAAGCCCTTTTCTCTTTCCGACTTGGTTGTATCATAAAACTTGCCATCTAAGCTGGTTCTTTGCCTCCTCTCCAAAATAAGCAACATTTCACCGGCAGCTCGAAAGTAGTTTGGATGTAGGTGTCAAGAACGGGATCATCACTGTCAATTCTTTGATAAACTTCATCCTGAGAAATTTCCATGTTTTCAAACAAGTCTACAAACAAGCAAACTGAAACGTCCTTTGTGTAAGAGTATTGTCCAGTTTCACTCCGAGGAATCCAAGATCTTCAGAACTTAGATATTTAGTGTGTAGCATTTTCAGCTGGGTCCTTGGAGTCACTATTAGCCCAGCCGCAGGGGTTACTTGTTTTTACATAGACATATCTAGAAAAAACATTTCTTTTCTAAAATCGCATTACAAGGAGTCTAGAAATTTAGTGTGTAACATTATCTTGTGAATCTCTGTTAAGACTGATCAAACAATGACCCTAAGATCAAATTTTGCCCACCTTTGTGTCACTTGATAGTACACAGACAACAAAGTGGATATGAATTATTCTTCGTAGAAACCACAAGGCTTAAAGATAGATTAGTTCGTGGCATTTTGTTGTGAACCACCAACAAAGTTTTTCGGGTCATTATAGACTTATAAAGGAAAACTAAATGACGTATTCGATCAGATAAACCTTCAGTCTGTAACAGAAACAAACTAAGGACGGTGTAAAATATGGTGTCAGCATTCATTTATAATGCAAATGATACGACTGTGCAGTTGCAAGAGAACAACACTGTAGTTCAAAGAATAGAATAAAACTGTCAGACAGGAGAATATAAGAACCTTCACGAAACTGGCATTATCTTCGTAGAAGTACCAATAGATTGGATAAAAAACTGCACGATAATATTTGAAGCAAATAAAGATAAATCATAATAACACAAACTTTCTTTTATCTTACTACTGATCGTATATAGGAAAGCTTATTTCTAGAAAGTGAATGACCAAAATTGAATAAATTTAAATCAAACACTTTATAATGTAAATAGCAGAGCATATATATATGGCATGTGAAACGTTTCAATATTCAGTGTTGACGTTTATATTACACTTTGCTTCTTTGTATTGTAAATTTAGATCAAATTTCGTTGTATATTTTTTTTATAAGTATTTAATAATGTCTTAATTTGTATTCGTTATTTTTTACAGTGGTATTTAGTAATTTCATTTATATTGTCAGCACAACACTTTATTCCTTCTTTGTATCATTTATCATTGTATTGTGAAATAGGGTTTATAGCTGAAAACTGGTTTATTCCTCAGTCCAAATTTCAGTAGTATTTTACACGAGTTGGAATTCCTTTTCTATTATGCATTCTTGGATTTACAGATTTTGTTACAGTAAACCCATTTGACTTAAAGGAATCAAAATGCATGCCTCCGAGTTTTTGTTTATTTAATAGAATGTTTTTTTTTCATAAATTAGATAATGATACAGAATTTTAGTTTTGGTACAGGGTTTCGAAGTGAAAACCATATAAAATTCAGTTTATGCCCTTCGTTTCTTTTTACCAAATTCAATATTAAATATTACAACGTTTCACGCGCCATACATTTCAATTAAAACATAGTCAAAATCGTTTTGCTCTTAATATTTCATACAGGCAATTTATTAAATATTTCTTTTATTTTTCAAACAGAGTTTTATATCTAGTTTGAATTAAAAACAGAAAATTAAGTGCGTGCAATCTGCAACATATTTTGCCATTTGATTTTTTCACAACAAATTTCTACCGAAGCAAACGTTCCACCCCCAAATTATTTCCCCCGTTGTCATCAGATATTTCAAAAGCTTTCTAGCACTGGTGTTTTGATTTCTTATCAGAAGTATTTATTTAGTTAGGTTGATTTGGAATTTTCTTTTTTCATTTGGGGCATAATATCAACTATGAACAAATACAGTAAAAGTACAGTAAAGCATCATGTCAGCTATTCATTGTAATAATTATCCTGCGTACGTATGTCGATAAAAGTAATTAGTCGCCCAAGCTACACTTACCAGACAGACAGAATTACAAATCTCTGTTAATAGCGTTTTAATGACATATGAAATTACGTACTTCCTTTTTTATAGCGAGATAAATGTGTATAAACTGATTAGTACATCGTACGTCTGTCAAATATACAGTCTGAGTTCCTTCCCTTATTTAGTTTTATTCCGGCTATTTTTTGCCGACATTGTCCCGAACTCTAGTCCGCTCAATCAACTTGTTATAATTTGCTGGTTTTCTACAGCATAACATTTAAATGCTTAACTTTCGTGTCTTAAAAGCATAGTTTTTCATCAGGACGGCAGTTGGCTAAGCTAGATTATGCTCTTATTAGATAAGCAATCATTAATCAGTTAATCACCTATCTAGTTAATCAGCTTTACACATATGACACTTGAATAGAAATACCTTAAAAATCAAATTATTCTTTTTCCTTCAATGTCATGTAAGTAAAATTATATTGAATTAATGATTACCCGCATCGTCGGAAACCCACGTTCGCTTCATTCCGTTTCATTCTATTCATCGACCGTGGGACAATGGGGATTAGTGGATTATCTACCCTGAATACTCTCTGATATTACATTGGTCCTTCCATTTGGATTCCTATGCTTTCATCGCTATTTTCTTTTTTTGGTATGGTGATATTTAAGCCTAATTATTTGCAACAATGGTAGTCAGATTACACATTTAGTTTAGCAACATGTTTTGTTAACTCCATTATGTTTGTTTTTTTGATAATCCTAATTTTTTACTTAATTATATGTGACAATTTTCACAATTAAAAGTCAAGACTATCACAAAGAGAAACAAGGATAAAGTTAGAGGATTCCAACTGAAAGTACCAGTGTGAAATTTGGTCTACCTTTGATTTTATCTGAGAAAGGGAGATAATTTGTTATCAGGAATGTCCCTCATTGTTGGTAAAATTTCGTACTCATGAACAATTCATTACCTACTTCCACTGGTTTCCGAAAGATTTCCATTGCGCAATATCAGCCAATGAAATTACTCGTTACAATCGACCTTTTGCGGCTATGTTTAAATCCTGGGAAATACGTTTTTTTAAGTAACATGTCGTTACGCCTACTCTCCACATTGAAGAGTATCTATTTGTAATGCGGAATCTCACTGGACGAAGAGTTACTTCCATTCGCTAATTATATTTAATATTCATGAAAACGAATAATCTGCAGTCAATTGTCCCACGGTACATAATGTAGTTGTGCGGAATATGTACCGGGGGTAACCGACGATGGATTACCCGATATCAGGGGGTCAATAGATAAATTCTAAGTACAAGAGAAGAGTCGTTGTATGCCTCAAGGAGGTTTTTTGAACATATATTTTTCTTTAAATAACCATTTTTCTCTCGTTCTAATAGCGAAAGATCCAAAAATAGATATGCACCAGTTAATGGTATTGTATGTCCCTTCAAACTACAACATAACTGAGAAAAGATAATCTCAAATACGTAAATATCTAATTGTTTAAAACAAGAGAAACTGTGATATAATTATAATGTACGACGACTAGAATGAAAACCCATCTATAAGTAAGTTTATCTGATGCTTTACCGCACGTACCATGTGTCTAACATTTATTGTAATCTAGAAATATATTAACCATGACATAACTTAGATCAAGATTTTTTTTATTGAATTTCAAACTGCAATAGCACCAGATATTTTGCATTCTTCAGAATTTACTTATATGATGTTTTTTTTTTCATCGTCAGAAGTGCTGTGTGTATAGTCTTGTTATGATTTTCATGCATTGTAGTTCCAAATTCACCCTAAAATGTTCTCCCTTTTTGTCTGAAAACTGTTTTATTCTACTTCAGTTATACTATTCGACCACTATTCGTTTCATTATCTGTAAAGACATGTTTGTACTATAATATCACAGTTTTTGTAGCGCAGGACACTTTGACCGTGAAACCCACAGACTATGCATTGACAACTGTATGGCGGGAATGTATCTAAAATTCACGTTTTGTGGTTTCTTTTTGGTGGGAAATATTAGTATATAAATGACAGTAGCATTTTCAAAAATAATTTGGTTATATTACTTTTCAAATTGTTATTTGTGCTTGATTAAAAGTATTTTATTTGAATATTAGAAATTAAATTGAAATACAAAGGTGGAAACTTTATTGAGTTTTATTGAATTCTAAAATGGTACAACCGCCACACTAAATTACAGTCAGTAAATAAAATCATTGTGACCAATTAAATAACCGATAGGACTCCTTGCATTCCCTCTAGAAACAACTTTTCAAATCACAGTTGTAAACCTGCTAACTTAAAACTTCATTTGTTTATGGAATATAACGTCCTCTAAAATCTTTGTGTGCACACAAGTATAGAGTTACAAAGGACTGGATGGAAAGTTTGGATTTATGAGTAATTTAAAGGCCATGGGACACAAAGTTTTGACCTCGAAATTTTCATATGAGCGAAAAATATATATTAAACTAAGACAGTTTTTTAAAATTTAGCAGTTAATTTTCATCTTAAAAATGTTTTTATTGCAAATTAAAATCCAAATTTTACGCACATGGTCGAGCGCACCTGTCACGCGCGAAACCGGAAGTGACGCACATTTATCCCTTGAAACTTGACACTTCTACCTGTACTGTTAACAAAACTTTAAAATTATGATGGAAATTGAAAATGCAGACTGAAAATAGTCAAAAAAACAATATTCAACAAGTTAAGCTAACAGCATGAATATAAATTGATGATTGTTTAAATAAATAATTTGAAAATTTTGATATAATTACAAAGCCAATGAGCAAAATATATGTAGAAGCTAGTTTAATTAGGATTATAGAATTAAAAGATACTTCAGTGAAAAAATATCTGCAGATATTTTCAAAGTAACTGATCCAAAAAGATTTTGAACATTCTCATTTTTATCTCGTGCAGTTTTTTGGAAGACTTGATTAGCCAACTCCAATCGAGAGATTTTTTCCCCATAAAAACCTTCTCGTGTTGCTTATTTGTCTGTGATATATTTCGCCTGAGGTACGTGTAAGAAATCTATGACTAGATCTATGATTTTATTTCTTTATAAATGCATATCTTTTTTCTTTGCTTTTTCCTTGTTTTTTTTTTTTAATTAAACAATAATGATCAAAGAACAAATAATATGGTAAGAAGAAGCCCTAAAATCTATGTCCAAAGCATTACACAAACACATTGTCTTTTTTTAAATAAAAATTTATTCACATTCAGAAGTCGAATGATTTTTATTTTCACAATAAATAGATCTATTACATTTAATTATCTAATTAAAATATTTAACAACATGGAAGCTACTTAAGTAAAAATCATTGAGACATGCTTATTGGACGCAACTATTACATATTTTTTTCACAAGTGTGACTGATCCAAAGTAATTCAATCAATTTGTAAGATCACTTGCCATAAAATTTTGCTAATTGTTTCAACTTTAACATTGATTTGGTCATTAAAAACTTAATTGCTATGTTTTGACAGCTATGCAGAATATACAAGGGTCCCATTTGGGTAGGTTAATTTGCATAAATCACACAGTGTAAGGCGTGATTTATGGATCTTTGACATTTCATTTGATATTAATTTTTAAGCAGACACAAATTTCTGCATAATGGACATGCCATATTATTATTTTTCAAAAAGTATCCCAACGTGAAAATACACTATAGTGTGAATTTCCATTCCAGTGAAACAAATGTTAACACATTAGGTCACCTAAATTCACTTCAATTTACTACACATAAATGACAAAGAATTTGTTTATGACATAATCATCAAGTGAAGAAGAGTTACACATGTTAAAACGTGAGGGAAATAGTTTTATTTAGAATCACGACATGGAAAAAAATTGGAATATTTATTAATCATATTCTCTGCTAAGGTAAAATTACAACCCGTTCTCCCGGCACAAAGTTTGAATTTACTTATAAAAATCGAGAAGTAATCACATTATTTTTTTAATTTACAATTTATAGCATGTTATTTTTGTAAGTGTGCTTTTATTGTTTTTCTTGCACTTGTAGTTTAGTGTTATTTTTTCATTTTAAAACGGATGCGTTATGAGCAGTGCAATTCTGCACTACTGCCTCGTACAGTAGGGATAAATCTACGTCACAGCCACAATTGCGGCGGAAACTACCGATGTCGAGACGGAAACAGCCGATCATCAAAAACACGTTTTTTCTTATCAAAAGCATTATTTTCATAAGTTCGTAATTTAACCATTTTTAATCAGTACATTATGATTATTTGAATAGACAAAGATGCTATAGTCTTGTCCCATGACCTTAAACATTATTTCAGCCCTCCACGACTTCCTAACCATTTGCTATTATTGTCAGAATATCGATTTAGATGTGTCCTTGGTTCATAAAATCATTACAAAAATGACAAAGAAAAGTATGTAACACAATCGAAGGCTATAAAGACAAATGTGTTTTGCATTAAGTTTTAAATTTACTCATCTTTGTAACTAAGCTTTCACTTTCAAACCTATATACATTTTATTGATGGAAATTGAGTAACCATTCACACAATGATGCTATGTAGGGCTTTGTTTACATTCAACATGCATGTACATAAGCTAGGCAAGAATGGAATAGTAATACCAGAATTTATTTTTTCTTAAAAAAAAAAGTGAAATGTACTTTCTATTTTTATTCCTGTCTTTGAGTCTGTTTTTATATATACTAACTTAATAAGTCATATTTCTACTAAGCGTTATATGGTACCATGAAAGAGTTGTTATAAAGTGTTAAACTGGGTATTGTAAAATTACAACTGTAAACATAAATATTTTTAGACATAAAAAAGACAATTTGATAACAAAACTGCAATAGCTTTTGTTCAAACAAGGATATTCTTGAAACAACAACAACGTTTTCTTTTCAGTCTCGTTGATGAAAATAAGCCCCCATTTCATTTTGCGACCTCGCTTTAATCATGATATGTTTTGCCTGAGTTTGGTTAAAAGTTTACAACAGAAACTCGACATCAAAATATCTTTCCTAGACAATTGCTCTCAGTTTATTGCTTGTTATCTGATGCGTCTGGCCTAAAGCGTACATTATAAAACGTCTTCGAAAATTGAAGAAAAGAATACACACAATGCATGTGTTCTTCCTTTCCCGATATTGGCAACAATTAAGGTTGGATTTGCATTTCATATTTCGAATTCCGAACAGTGAATGTCATTTGCTGGTGATATAAATAGGAGACGAAACATTTAGTTGTTTTAATATTTAAATTGCTTTAGTACGGAAGTATTGTATCTCGTTCTAATGTTTTATAAAAAAATCTACAAACCAACGTAGATATTCATATTTCATGTTAGTACAAATTTTCGTAATAATATGCAGGTATCGATATATTGTTGTCTGAACTAACGGACAATCATTCTCATATAAAAGCACACATATCGCCTTTACATCGGATCTACCATTCTCTGGCAAGAAAGTGATTCAATCATTTACCAGACAGTGTAAAGAAGAGCCGACAGAGAATACTGTAGGTGTATTCAAAATTAGTCCAGAGTCAAACATTTTTCTGCTGAACACCTTTTGTTTTTAGCGTGTTAAGATCTCAGTCACAGTTCTACTTCTACAATGTTGTTTTCGCTAAAGAAGGGTCATACAAGATTTTATACGTCTGGTAATGGAAAAACGATGTTTATGTTTTAAGATGTTAGGTTTTAACATCTAAAGCCACCTAACTGTAATGTTCAATCACTGCTATTATTAGATGAACAGTATCGATGGAGTGTCTCCAGAGCAGACTAGAGCATAATCACCTCATGCTAAGACAACGGCTGTTAATGTAAGTGACAAATGCCTTAAAAGATATGTCTGCAGAAAAGTGCTTGCCTTGAAACATTGACAAGTCTGTGCAAACTGAGGTTAGCAACTCCACCCACACACCCATAATACTAACTGAAGCTCCGAGCCGAAGACGCAAACATACATAAGGTTATTATTCTGCAAGGTTCGTAACAATCAATGATTCTATCTTTAAATAAAACAACATTATTGGTGTTTGGTTTTCATAAATCATACCCACGGGGACACGTAGGAAGGAACATTTTACTTTGAGATTTCAGAGGCACCTCAAATTGTTCGTAATTGTCACATGATTCAATTGATATATATATATATTTTTTTTTATTGCCAAAACAAGTTTCATTCAACCCTTTCTGCAAAATCCAATGTATGTAAGATTTCGTGACAAGGAGAGAATGCATATCAGGCTGCTATCTTTATAAGATATATCTTAAACACTTCAAAAAGGTTTGTTGTGAATACAGTTAATCTTTCGTTTTGGGAACTGTTTGTATCCCCCTAACTCGTAACAAAGGAGAGACTGAATTGTAAAACACAAAAATCATTCACGCAAAACAGATAATAATTCTGGGTTTTTTTTCTCAAAAATGTCGCATCATTAGAATATTCTTCGCAATGAGACTCAAGCTTTTTCTTCTTCATAAAATGAGACATGTTAAATTATTCAATGCAGAGCAAAACATGTTCCCTTCACAAAACCCGTTTTGTTTAATTTTTACAATTTAATGTCGGCGCGTTGCAATGAAACATTCAGATATAATAAAATTAGTGATCATCAGTAATAAAACAAACTTATTTTGTTGTAGCTGTATCATTCTTTGTTTCTGGTTCACCAAAGCACGAGCTGTCCGTAACTTTTTTGTTGGACATTGTCAACAATTGCTTTAAGTGACATATACTTTACTTTGACATATCAGACATTCAGTGATTATGCGGAAATATTACATATGATAAAACTGCTCGTAACGTTGAATGTATAGACAGTAAACAATTATTCTATTTAGCCTCATTTAGTGTTTGTCAAAATTGGACACTTCATATTAATATGCTCCTCCAGTAACATTACTAATTGTTTTTCGGATGGGACGTTAAACCGATGTCCCATGTATCAATGCTATACACTGAGCATGGAACAGAACCAGGCGTTGGAATCGAATTCTTTCTGTATCTCGCACTATCCCCCACAACATTAAAAAAAACATGTATCAATGCTATACACTGAGCATGGAACAGAACCAGGGGTTGGAATCGAATTCTTTCTGTATCTCGCACTATCCCCCGACAACATTAAAAAAAAACTTAATCTCTGAAGGGGGCATCGGTTATACAGGCAGCCAGTACCAACGATTAATACACTTAAATGGATAGGTAAACAGAACTTTACCCCTACAGAAATACGGAACAGAATGTTGGACATTTAGTCTTGAGCCTTCGAATCTGACGATAATATGGAACAAACACTAAAGCGGGTCAGCACCTAAAGTATTTCGTGAAACTTAAAAATGTCACTGAAAAAATATTTTTTACTCTGTAGTTCTAAACTTACCATACATCTTGTACTAATTTCATATGATTTCATTATTTGTTCCAAGGTTATTATGAAATATTCTTGTCTCCTGTTCTAATAGATAAATTATTTCACTAAGTCAGTTATTAAACCATCCTTTCACATTGCATTAGATTACCGTGATACTTATTGAATTACATTTTCTCTGTCCACATATGACGATAATAGATATGTGACACTATGTGTCAGATATTGTGTTGATTATATTGTGCTAAGTTTTGTCTGTCATGGTATGTACAAACTGTTCGTTTAAAACTTTCAGTCTTGTATTATGTATTCTAATGTCATCATAGGCTTAAACCTTAATGATTGAAATAAATGTGTCTGTCTGCCCATAATGAATAAGAATGGCTACAGTGTCATATACCAGATGTGTTCTTTAACAATAATTAACTCTGACAAACCTGTGTTAAGGGTTTGTGTTTTTTAAAACAAAAATTTGGGTAAAAAAACCTTAAAGTTCTGAACTAACTAGTCATCTTTTTTTCTAATTGTATCTTTTCTAAGACTAAACAGGATAGAAACAAAAGCAAGTTTCAAGTTTTGCTTGACAACCTAAATATTCATGTTTGAGGTTTTGTCTTGTGGTTTCATATTCAGGATCAATTGTCTACAAGTCGTTCTTATTCCCGTTTAATGTAAGTCTAGCACACATCCTACTGTAACTTCAGTATTGTAAGTGTGCAATTTCACCCTATCATTCCAACACAATATTACTTTTTTTTGTTTTAATCTGAAACATTGATGAATTATTTACACAAAACATCAGAATCACACTTCCACAAGATTTATTACACTCTTGCCAGACGTTGATGAATCCGACGAAAAGCAACTGATAAAAACATATGAAAAATAAAATATTTCAAGTTATCTGAAAACTAGCTAAAGTAGATTTATGGTACGAGATATATATTGTAATAAAAAGGTTTTCTGTATATTGAATCTTTGTATGGCTTTGGTAACTTCAGATTTTGACTTGATCCGTATTTTTTCTTTTTTTAATCTGAGTTACTTTTTCCGTCTTTTCATCAGAAGTTAATTATTGTTATATGATAACTTTTATTTATCACTTAGAAATATCATACAACTAGTATCTAAAGATGTTTTGTCTGATGAAAACTAGTTTGTATAATTAGATATTCAGCATAAGAAAAGCATTCCTTTATTGTAGAACAAAGGATTGTGTCATCAGAACAATCATTATTTTGAGGTAAGAAATTCTGACACCTCGACTTATATGTAGTTATACTTTTACTGGTAAAGCTGTGAATCTCTTGATCTTGACCTATGAAAACCGACAATGTGACTGGAAAATTGAACATGAAAAAAACATAAGGTGATCATTTAAGGGTATTACATCATAAAATAAACATACAAACTTTTCTATGCATCCATTTGAGCTGATTGTATAATTTAACATGTCCAGAAACCATGACAAACTGTAGATGTGCTAAAATTTAAATAATTTTAGTTACGAACGAATAAGAGTATTAAGGAAGGGAAATTAATGACAATGTCATTTATAACCAAATCTCGTGCATCGTTACATAACAGGCTATTGCAGAGTTATTGTTTTAATAAACAAACATGCGAATGAAGATTTTAAAGCAGGCAAAACAACAAATTACATGACATTTCACATGATCTAACAAACAGTTGTGCGTGTTTGATTCCAGAACAATCATACTGTCAAGCTGCAAAAAAACAAACTTCAACAAACCGGAGCTCCATATTCTTTTTATAGCATATTAATGCATGTGATAAGTGCACACATTTATACTGCAATTCCTTTTAGTATGTTTGTCACGCAAAATGACTCTCTATCAATGCATTTCATGGAATTATATCCGTGCAGCATTGAATAAAATCTGACTATTTTTTTAAAGTGCTTCTATTGCATGAAAGGTAAAATAACCTTTGAATAATATTCGAAATCAGGGTCTTCGTTTATTAAATCTGTAGTCGAAGTGGCGTATTATTTGTCTGAAAACAATATCAAAATATTTGCCACAAGTGTGGTAAAGTCTTTAATTACCTTGGTTCTCTTATTCTTTAAATTTGTGACCCATGGTCTAGACGCTTTGGTGTCAGGTTCGTTGACTTTAGAAAAAGAAGCATAGCTTTATGAAATCATCTTCTTACGGCAGTTTTATTCAAAACATGCGTACATTTACTTCAAATACTTTTAAAACAAGTACTATTTTCTTTGTTACAATTACGACTGATAAAAGGAGAATAAAAGTGGGAAAATGTTTGGACAATTCTGTAAAGATTTTCTTGTGATCAATTTCAAAAACCAGAGTTCAAGGGGACATCATTTTAAAATCAGCAGTATTCTTTAAGAATGTTATTTATGCATTGTTTTGAAACTGCAGAGCTATAATTAATGGACTTTCAGAGGAGAACAATATCATAATGCAACGGGGAGGGGGGATAGATATCTTATTACTTCACGCGAGTCGCAAGTGGCAGATGTCGTAAACTTGAATGTGATAAACAGTCAAACCTGAATATTTTGTTTTTAAATCAACATTTTCTTGAATTTCTGTTCCGGTGAGACATTTATTTTATGTACAAAACATTTGCCATGCGCTCTAGATAGACTAAAAAAAAACACTCGCAAATTTATCAATATAATTTTTATATAAAATCTTTTTCGTGAAGCGTACATGGCTATAATATGTATTAACCCTGTAAAGATTAAGACTTAACTCTTTCCCCTTCACCTTCGCTGCCTGAAATTCAAGGACTTGTTTGTTGCCACACCTTAACATCTTCAAAGAATATTTGCTCTGGCATTTTAACCTATTCCAAAAAGTAAAACCAATCTTGGTTTAATTAATACACAGAGGCCAGAAGTATTATGCTGCATCCTCGTTTTGAAAATAAGTCACGACCTTATCGAAGCTGGGGGACAAACCCTTTAGAAGTTATACAGCTTTGAAATAGCGAAGGATTCCTCTTGTAATATGTTTTATCTTATAAATAATGACATATTGTACGTTCTGAGGGTTAGAAATCTAAAATATATCTAATCATAGTATAAAACCATTTCAACAGAAGCATTTGCTTTAATCGATGAAATTTATTCTGTGTACATTATTTGTTTTTCATTGAAATTGTGTTTGCTTTATGAATTAGAACAGTCATTGCACTTAATAAATTCTTTAGATAGCAACCAATTTGCTGAATATGTAAACAGAAATGTGTGCAAAGGCTTTTGCTTAAACATTGAGTGATAGAGCGGAAAGCACGACGTTAACTCGTGACAGTTTCGCTAAAAGCAGAGACGTTCACTGAAAGCCGCCAAAAAGAACAAATAGCGTTTTTGATTTCTTTAATAAAAACAACCCTTGAAAACGGTACAATCCTTGTTCAAAACTGTCAATGATTCAGCTGGTAATTTTCAGACAAAAAGGATTTCTCATCTACAGTGTTTGCAATTTCAAATATATATGCAAAATCATTGTCTTCAATGACTTTTTAACATTATATTATACCCAATCTAAATGACCATAATAACAATGAAATCATGTTTCGAAGTTTGGATTGAAAACATGCATATTTCGCCAATTTTCTACTTTACCTTTCTGTTGCTGCTAACTTGTTATCATGATGGCAAACATGGCCGAGTGGTTAACGCGTCGGACCTAGTAGTCAAAAGATTGCTAGCCGCACGAGTTCAAACCCAGTCAGGGGCAAGCCGTTGTTTCATTGAGCAAGAAACTTTACACTCATTGCTTAGTACTGGTTAGTTCCAGGAACGGATTCGAGAGTGTGTCTATAAGCTAAAAGCTTCCTACACAATCGAACTAAAATAAATTTGGTATAAACTAAACAGAGACTGATATCCATATTATATCTGTGATATTTTATTTGATATGCTTTTTGATCAACATTTAAACGAATAGCATCAATAGCCATGCATGTGCATTGATTTTCGATTAAGTATCGTATGATGAATACCTGTCGCTTATCAGCAATACTCTCTTAATACAGTGTATTGCGTTTACCTGGACCCCATGATTTCTCAAAACAAACAGTAAAAAGAGATTTCCCTGTTATTCGTTACATCAAATATTTTGCGGAACCATTAATATCTGTCTGGTCAGGAAACTATTCGTGACAGCTACAGCTGATATGTGAAAACTGGCGAATTTGATACAACGTTGGGTAAGGTTGCTTACTACATAATGTAGGTAGCCCTCATTTTTTTAATTACATAGATTAAGGTAAATTAAAGGTAAAGTTAGTGTATTATTCAATCATTTTGTTTTTGTTTTAGGAAATGATTTTCTCTTACATTTATCTTTACAAGAAACTGCGTAAAGGATATAGATTAACCTTAATTTATCTTTCCTCATACAGTAATAATGTATTATTATTATGCGTGTAAGGTAGGAACCAATATTATAGCAATTTCATTTAAAAAATGTTATTCTTTTAAGAATATTGTTTTGAATGGACTAAACTATTAATAGATCCAGAAAGACAAAATAACGTAAAGATTGGCCTAGAAATTAAATATCTTTAATGAAGAATGTACAGATGTCAGACAATCGTTTCAACTGAAGTCACTTTTTTCCTCCTAGTTGTTAAAGTACGACTCAATTAGGCACAAAATTTAGATCTGCAAAGATAAGTTCTATTTGTCTTTTTGTTATAGATGATGAGAAAAAAAAGCGTATTCACTTATCTTAGAATATTAAACTTTGTCCATTAAAAGTAAAAAAATGTTTTTAATGTTTCACGTTTAATGAACCATGCATTTATTTACAACTCTTTTGTAAAGCCACTTCATGTGCTTAGTTACTCTAGTTATAACTTTTAAAAACCATTAAAAAAATCATTGTCACTAGAAATAATATAGCTAATATAATATCGACATGGCTGATTTCATGGCGTGTGTGTGTGTGTGTGTGTGTGTGTGTGTGATCATTAATATTTTTAAAGTCTGTAATTAAAAAGCTGTGATTAAAATGATAACACAATGCAAAACGACCGTTACCTGAACTGAAAACATTCCAAATGACTTTTGGATGGTTTCCTGATAATATATTAACATTTACTTCAGACAGAAAAAAAACCCGCTTTATAAAGAACCGAAATGAGGAAATACTTAGCACTTTGATGAAGTTGTAATGTTGTCATTTATTGGGGAAACCTTTAACATTCTCACCACAATTATACCCGTTCTGTGACAGAATAATTATTGTACCTTCAAGATCATTATGTCTGTAATTTTCAGCTCTCTATACGAAGCTGATTGCGCTCACGTGTCTACATGAAATACATTAAGCAGACTTCCGCGTACAAGACAATCTCATTGGCTGGAAATGTATCATCATTTTCTGTGTCACTGGCTATCACGTTTAAACAGTTTTCAAAGAAATCGTAGAATACTCGGAAAAAATATGAGAAAGCCAATGCAACGAAGTAACAATTTCTGTTTTTCAAAAGCAATCGAAACATAAAGTCGAAATAGGCAATTTCACTTTCGGAACGTCCTTTGTTCGAATCTCCAAAAGAGAACGAGGTCATTTGTTTGGCGAAGACACCTTGATCACATATCTCCGTTCAAACAGATTTAAATGGGAACCAGTATTGTATATACCAAGCTGTGTCTAAGTGATTGGTCACATATCAGGGAGTGGAACGAATAAGATTGAAAAAACTGTTTTAGCAATCAAAGAAGAAAAAAATGAAAAAGCGTTAACTATATTTTAGCAGAAAAACAGTATTTAATCAGCAACAAAATACTAAAACAAATGAGAAAATTTGTGTTTTTCACTTGAAGTATGAACGCTGAATATATAACAACTTAAGGTATGTTGAATTTAATTTATTTAAACTTAGCATATTAAAAGAGCAATTAGCTGAATTTCTCTCATTATTTTTACTTTCTTTTATCAATTTATTATTTCGTTTTAGAGCATAAAGATCATTGTATTCAATTTCATACAAAAAGTTAAGTAAGGTTATTAGATCTAACAAAATATCTCCTTTCCTTTGAACGTGAGAAGAATTACTTTATTAAGCTGCATCCTGTGTTTCCTCTTAAGACATCCTAAATGTCAGTAAGTGAAAGTCAACAAATGGCAGTGACGGCGTAATTGTTCTTACTACCTTCCTGTAACAGGACAAAGCGCTTTTGCTCATTACGACAAGGTCAAGAAAATTGTCTAATATCACTATATCAGACTAACCATATTCTGAAATCTCTTTACGTTGCTTCATTCTATAAAAGGCTTTTATAAAATCACCAAAGACGTCAGGACCAGAAAGATAACTTCATCGAAAATATATCAATACGGTTGTGTTTTTAAGGTAGTAAGTACATGTAAGGTAACTTTGTATAATTATTATTAGTATTCACAGTAAAAATTCATATAGTGGAAACATTTAGGGGTCAGTTGAACTCATTTCACTTTTGGTTAACCTCTGCAGCATATCTGTTAGGAGAACAAAGGTGTTGTAGCACCATAAATCATGACTAGTAGGCTACACTTGTAGCATTGTAGCATTATCTGTAGGCTAACATGTGATATATTATGCTACACTTCTTACTGGGAAGGAGATGACAGACTAATGATGTTACACCCTTTATTTGGAGGGAAGGGTATATATACTGGAGCAAACGGGTATTCGGAGCTTCTTCTTAGTGGGTCTTTTTACCAACAGCTTTGTATTGGTATTTCACAGAAACATTACCATAGAGATGGATTTTATTTAGAGTATAGTCACTGTCGAGATAGTGTGAGAGAATTACATCTATGGATTTATAACTGTAAATTATATATGTAACTAGCTTAGAATTAAATAAGTAAAATGGACATGTTTCTTTGTGGCTCATTTTGACAAGCTGGACTCTCCATATTTAAATTGTAATAAAATGACACTAAACATTGGTGAAACAACATCAGTGATGGCCATGCTATCGCGAATATTACAACCAGCCTCCTCTCCCCGGCATTGTTAGAACTTTGGTGGCAACAATACACCTATATTTTCAAAAGTTGTTTTTACTACAATACGTCCAGAAAAAAGGTTTAGAACCATAATACGTTACTTTCATTCTGAACAGTACTTGTTTCTACAATTAATCAGTACAATTTTTAGCAGTAGTTTCATTAATTGACATTACACTGCGAATTGGGTGTGGTTTCAGGTGTCAGTTCCTCCAGAAATTTTATATTTTGCCAAATTGTTCAGAACAGTGTATGAAACAAAAATATAGTTAATTCGAAGCCACCGGGATATATGTTAAAGTTTTCTTAAAAATATAAAAGACTAGGCTGTGAATAACTGGACAATGAAATAAAGGCAATAAATTTAGAGAAAACAACAACAAAAAAAACTTCGGAAAACATCGGCAATTATCTTAACCGCCGAAATATTCCTTCAAGGAACTCAATTGCTCTATTTTTAAATCCAGCTTAAATAAGTGTAAATCTTACAAATAGGCCGTCAAAAAGTACGCAATGTGCTTTATTTCGTATTTCAATACTTCGTATCAAAGCGAGAGAAAGAAGTTAGGCCTTATCAAGTCTAGACATACAAATAACGAAATCCAAATTAGAGTCAAAACTGTCATATTTTGAAGTAGACATACAAATAACGAAGTCCAAATTAGAGTCAAAACTGTCATATTTTGAAGTTTATAAACAATTATGTCTGATCCTCGAGACATGATCTACTGAAGTTTTTCTTGAACGGTCAAGGAAATCACGTACATTTTGTGTCTGTTTAACAATAATTATGAGTCACAGAAAGTAAAATTATCTGTGTCCTTATTTAAGGTATCTTTGCTAAGTCTTTAGTTAAACTTTTCATAATAAATGAAAATTAAATGCTACTAAAATACACTCATTGCTCGCATATTTATGTATTTTGTGCTAATTAGATTTAGAATGCTACTTCCTTTGCAATATGTGTTTTAGTCTAGCTTTAAGCTGTTTGGCTGTCTTTTTCGGCGTAGCTGTATTAAAATCAATTTTGACCCACATTTGTAACAAACGAAACTGTTAGATGAAGAAGGAAGTTTGCCATCAGTTAAATTTGTTTCCAATAAGAAATTATAGCAGGACAGAATTCATAAATGTTAGATTTATTACATATGAAAATAATTCAATAATAATTACATTAATAAGGCCATTAATTAGATATCAAAACATTTTAACAACGAAAAATATCGTAAATGAAATAAACATATAATAAATATGACCAAATATTTAATTTGTTTACTGAAAAGATATTTACACTTTTAGCATTTAACTCAACGTTTTAGTTTATAGTCTAACGTATGCCCGTTCAATTTATGCCAATGTCCGAAAACTATACACTTATGGGGCCGTATCTGTGCCGATCATCTATTTAGCTCACCTGAGCACAACGTGCTTATGTTAAGCTTTTGTAACCCCCTCTGTCCGTCGTCGTGCGTCAAACTTCATAGGTATGATCCTTAGGTAGTCCCCTATCAAAGCTGTTCAAATGGTTCCGGCCGGTTGCATCAGTAGGTCACAGGGCCAAAAAGGCTGTTTCAAAAATGCAAATTTCAAAAATCCTCTTGTGTGAAAGTACAGGACCCAGAGCTTTGTAATGTGGTATGTAACAAATCATGGTACTCGGGTCAAAATTGACTCCGCCTTGTGGGTCATGGGTTTTTCTTATATGTATATAGTAAAAACTTAAAAAAGTCTTCTTCTCTGCAACCCCAAGGGCGAAAGCTTAGATATTAAGCAAAAAACATCGTCCAGGTGACCTCTACCAAGATTGTTCAAATTATGGTCCTCGGGTTAAAATTGACCCCGCCCTGGGGGTCATGGTTTTTCCTTAGTAAAACCTTCAAAAATCATCTTCTCTGAAACCCCAAGGGCTAGAGCTTAGATATTTAGAATAAAACATCGTCTAGTGGACCTCTATTAAGATCATTCAAATTATGGCCTTGGGGTCAAAATTGACCCTGTCCCGGGGGTCTTGGTTTTTCCAAATATGTATATAGTAAAGCCTTAAAAATCTTCTTCTCTGAAACTCTAAGGGCTAGAACTTAGATATTTGACATGAAGCATCGTCTAATGGACCTCACCAAGATGGTTCAAATTATGGTCCTGGGGTCAAAACTGACCTCGCCACAGGGGTCGTGGGTTTTCTTTATATGTATATAGTAAAACCTACACCTCATCTTACCAACATTGTTAGCTCGACCTTTTTGAAAAACAATAATTATGACAAAACCGACAAGTTGAATATTTCAAGTATAACCTTGACCTTAAAATGACATGGACCGTGAAGTTCAAGTTATTGTATTTTGCTTTAATTGTCATAACTGTCATTTATTTATGGATTCGTTTTATACTTTGATTCATACTGGAACAAAATAACACCTGTGACATAACCGACATGTTGAATTATTAAAGTATGACCTTGACCTTTATTTATCCTTGACTGTCAAGGTGAAGTTATTGAATTTTGCTTAAATTGCCATAACTTTGTTATGAATGGACGGACTTGATTCATCCTGGAACAAAACAACACTGAGAACAAAACACAGGTTGAAAAATTCAAGTATGACCTTGACCTTTAAATCACCTTGATGGTGCTTAATTTGGACAATACGTTCAAGAAGGTTAAGCTAAACTTGACCGTCACCTTTTTTTTGACCTTCATCTTTTTTTAAACAAATCAAGCCAAAGGCTTCACTCCTAGTTGCCCTTCCGTCAATTCCTTTAAGTTTCATCTTTGCATCTATACTCCCCCCGGAACCCAGAAACTTTGTTTTCCCGGAGGCTGCCACGAGAGAGCATAATACATAAAACAGGTGCGCGATGACGTAGCATACTACTATTGAAAATGAAAGAAGAAATATAATAAGTAAACAAAAATTTTCATATCTTTTGGTTCTTAATACTTCTTATAAATTCAATAAATATAACATTTATTAACTATTAATTTCGAATAAATGTGTGAAGTACGAAGGAAACTATAAAAAACACATATTTGTATAGAATTAGCAATATTGATAAATTTGTTAACCTCAGGGCCTAGTTATTCTATTTATTGGCAATATGCTTTGAAACCTGTAATCTAAGTTTTAGATTGTAAATTTCAGGTATGTCTTCTTCATTACTAACATTAACGTAATTATCCCGTTTTACAACAACGTATTTTTTTCTTTCTCAAAAATAAGGTACATTTGAAATAAAGCTAAGTTTCCGAGAGTAAATGTTACTACTTGTCAGAAAAAGACAATAATCTTAAATGTCTTAGAGATGAAAGACATTTATTGGCTTATTTAAATAATAAACAGTATTTCACAAAAAGCATTAAAGCAAAGATAAATCAGTTGTAGTATACATGTATTCAGAAATTATGCCTCATGTCACTGATAAATCTTATAGAAAATGTTTTAGAAAATACGGAAAGAGAGAATATACATTAAATTGTCAAATTGTTATTTCACTGTTAGGGACATATGTTATTCCGATACTTACATATGTTTCTGCTTTTGAGAATTTCGAAGTTTTACAACCGACACAGGTATTGTCTTCATGTAGTTTGTCAGTGTTTTTTGCTTCTAAAGTCCTTCCGTTGCTGCTTGCCGATCTCTGTAATCTGATCCCTTGTTGTCAGTGTTTTTTGCTTCTAAAGTCCTTCCGTTGCTACTTGCCGATCTCTGTAATCTGATCCCTTGTTGTCAGTGTTTTTTGCTTCTAAAGTCCTTCCTTTGCTACTTGCCGATCTCTGTAATCTGATCCCTTGTTGTCAGTGGTTTTTGCTTCTAAAGTCCTTCCTTTGCTACTTGCCGATCTCTGTAATCTGATCCCTTGTTGTCAGTGGTTTTTGCTTCTAAAGTCCTTCCTTTGCTTCTTGCCGATCTCTGTAATCTGATCCCTTGTTGTCAGTGTTTTTTGCTTCTAAAGTCCTTCCGTTGCTACTTGCCGATCTCTGTAATATGATCCCTTGTTGTCAGTGTTTAGGTTGTTACTCTTTCATGAAAATATGAATAATAATCGTATATTTGCCTGATCTTCAAAGGATTCTAAGCAACTTCCTGGAAATAACACGTTGTGAAAAGATAGTCATATTTTTTTTAATAAACGAGTCTGCTAGTTATTTTTATAAAGAATTAGAAACATAGATACTGCGAAACTTTGAAAATACGAAGTACTAGATCAACAAAAAACTTTTTAAATACTTGAAATACATCAAATCATTATACATTAAGTCGATAAGAGATGATCTTTTTTCTTTTTCCTAGTGATCTAGAATTGACAGAAATATAAACAAAAAGAAAAGGGTTGTTGAAAAAAGCATCTTTGATTTCAAGCTTTGAGTTTTACAGTCACTGTGATATACTATTAGAAGTTAGTGTGTGGGATTTATTTAGTTCATTGATTCATTGTTTACAACAGTTCTCGTAGAATTATCAATGATTACGTTTACTTGTCTCGAAACAGTTGACATTAGTAATAGTATAAAATACGAGTTTACTTTGGAGATAATCTTTGGAAACTGAATGTTACGAAAACTTGAAGGTTGATATACATTGCATTAATTTATGTGGTAAAGGTTGATATACGTTGATATACATTGTATCAATATCTTTGGTAAAGGTTAATATACGTTGATATACATTGTATTAATTTATGTGGTAAAGGTTGATATACGTTGATATACATTGTATTAATTTATGTGGTAAAGGTTGATATACGTTGATATACATTGCATTAATATATATGTGGTAAAGGTTAACATACGTTGATATACATTGTATTAATTTATGTGGTAAAGGTTGATATACGTTGATATACATTGTATCAATTTCTTTGGTAAAGGTTAATATACGTTGATATACATTGTATTAATTTATGTGGTAAAGGTTGATATACGTTGATATACATTGCATTAATTTATGTGATATGCGTTGTTTTAATTAATGTGGTAAAAGTTGATAAACATTGTATTAATTTATGTGTAAATATTTTCAAGAATGTCATATCTTATAACATTGTGCATTTTTGTGTATATAATAAATACATCTTATTATAGTTAGCCTATATATTTAATTTCATTCATTTAAAATGAAATGAAATTATGACCAAAGAAATCGAGCCAAACTTAGAATGTTTCTACTCAGACATAAAATTTATTACTGTCTACTATCTGTTTGTCATAGCCGTCACACAAATAACATTCTATTTCTGCTGTGGTCGTTACAACGATCAAATAAAGCACCTCCTACGTTCAATCAATAAAACGCATTACATAAACCATCTGAATCAGTTAAAACAACTTACTGCCCTGAGATCAATCTTTGATAAAATGTAACCTATCTGTTTGTATTTTCACCTTTATTCAAAAACAGTGCGACGCTATTTTCACATTAGCAGTCAAGTGTTAATCAACGATTTGATTAAGTGCAAATCCCCTTGCCTGTATGCAAAAGAAAGAACACGCCTTTAACCAAACACATTGGATTTTCCGAACTGTCTGAAGATATTAAATGTACATAAAATGTAATCTTTTCCAGGATTTCTTACAATTAAATACAGAACAGCGATTGTTTTAATACTAATTTTTTGTTACTTCCTTATATGATAAAATGATAAAAGACATAAGGTTAATCATTTACAATAGAAACAAGACAAGCTAGCTTAATGTAAATGGTGGCCTCAAAAAAAAAATTCCCTGAAATATCATGACCTGAAATTTTTTTTTTATCTAGTAATATGAGGATATCGACTTCGACATCTGCATCCGCTTGATATGCATACACTCATGCTGTTCGAAAACAGTGGATAATTTACATTTGTCATTTGCGAATCTTGTTTCGTTTGTTTCACATTCATTTGAAAGATCCTCACCATGTTTCGTGTTTCATAATTATTTTAAACAAATTTTTGGACTTCATTTATTTCTGACTTTATGCAAGAAATATAAAATAAGAAATTCATTATTTTGTAATGACCCACCTTAAAATTGTCAACGTCTTTGTATCCCTATTTTAATATTATCACTACCAGTGATCAATGTTTAAAAGACAAACATACAGGGTTATTTGCCCCGTTTCTATGCTGTGGAATTACATCTCTTCTATATTCAGTTATGATCTAAATTTTCTGAATAATTACGATTAGTGATAATTCATATATTTCTACATTGTTTCACTGTTTTATTCATGAAATATTTTACCAATCTGTCTTAGTCTGAACAAAGAAATAACAGAAGACATAACACCTTCAAACGACATTTATTACCTTCTTCCAAGACGATGATAAACCCTTGTATCAGACAACCTGAAAAACACACCTGCCAATCATGGGCGCTACAACAGCTGTTATGCGCTGAAAACACTCCAGTAAATCTCCTGTTACCTTGTCAGGCACTGAAATATGGATATAAACAACGAGTGTAATAGTTTTTTCTTTGTAAGTGACTTGTTAGTGAGAAATAAAATAAAGTCGGAAGATGGAGCACTATACAGGGACTAGATGTCATTTATTTAAAAGCTAAGACTTTGAAGAGTGGGCTTTGGCAATTGTTATCTAATGATAGCCAGTGGAATAATGTTTTCTTTCAGTGAGATAGATTCCATACAACTTACATTTTGACAGATATAAATTCTTTTTTTTTTTTTTTTTTTTTGAGGCCCCATTTGTATCGGGTAACCCCGTTTATTTTCCCCGTCATAGGTTAAATAGAGGTCAGGGAGCCATCCTCTACTAACCTTACCACTATGTTTATATATATTCATATATATTGTATATATTGCATTTTAATATATTCTACAAACGGAGAAAATAACATGTTTATATACTCAAGCCAATAAACAATAAGGCCTCTTTTATGTTATATGTTGTCAAACTTATATACATGTACAAAATTTTACAAAATAGATGATTTGCTATGAGTAACTAATATTTCAAATTTATTTAATGTTATATACTCAATAGTTCTACTAAAGCCCACGCTGTTTTATTCTTCTCGTTTCTGTATGTTTCATGCATAATTGCAGAGGCAAGTTTGAAACTTCTTCTTAGTCCATGAATAGATGGCTTTACTTGCTTTCTTTTACATAAAAATATATATCTTTTCGTTTCTAAACATACAATATTATATTGACAAAACATTTTGCTGGGGTATCCTAGAAGGAAGGTTTTACAGTTCATATAAAAGTTAACATCATAGTCCTTAATAAGACTTGTCAGTTCAATAATCAAGGACTTTGAGTAGGTACATTCCCAAAATAAATGAATTAATGTTTCTTTTTCTATTTTACAAAATGTACATCTTTCAGAAGTGGTTATATTCATTTTGTACAACATATCATTGGTACCTAAAATTCTATGCACGATTCTTGATTGCAGCCATTGTAAGTATGTATCACTGCATGTTGTAAAAATCCAGCTATGTATATATCTCCATTCAGATTTATCGATTTCAAAAACATTACACCATTTTTCTTGGCATGCAGGAAGATCTGTATTTCTTATGAATATGTTGTAAATTTGTTTTGCGCCTTTTACTGAAGTTATTATAGGTTTTAAAAAACATGGTATTATCGGGAAAAAATGATCTTGTCTTAATATACTTTCTCTTCTGTTCTGTTCTGTTCTATTTATTTCATCTTCAAAATGTAGCACTTTTAAATATTGTTTGATAGCTCTTTGCATTCCTGCATATGTGAGAAAATTAATTTTTACATCTGTTTTCACTTCTAGATCTATAATACTGAAAAAAGTACCATTTCCATTCATAATATCTTTTACAAATCTAATGCCTTTGTCATACAACTTTTTACAATAAATCGGTTTTTATCAATGAGAAAATAGTGGTTGTAAAAGAGAGGCATATCTAAAAACATGTCCATACTGCTAATCTTAAAACAAGAAATAAAACAAGCATATGAATGCAAAACATCTTTCCAAAAACAATTTCTTAACTGACAAACTATTTTTTTCTGTGTACTCATTTCCAAAGTTACATAGCTTTTCAATATTTATTACATTACTTACAAGAGTAGACCATTTTTTATTTTCCGTCAACAATCTTCTGAGCCAAGTAAGTTTTAAGCTTTTAATAAACGCATAAACATCAATCATTTTCAAACCGCCTTCAGCATAATCTTTTATAAATATTGTTCTTTTTATTTTTGGTGTACCTTGCCACACAAAGTCAAAAAATAGATTGTTTATTTTATGTAATATCTGTATATCAGGATTTGGTAAGGATATAAAAAGATGAGTTAAGAGTGGTAAAAGAAGAGTTTTTACTACAGTTTTTTTTCTACCAATTGGTGTGAGCTCCCGTCTATTCCAATAAGTAATACTGTTCTTAATTTTATCAATTTTGTCATTAAAATTCATATCAATCATTTTTCTTTTGTCAACATGAAACATCAAACCAAGAAGTTTAAAAGAGACGGTGCCTCAGTTCAATTTCCATCTTGTTTTAATTGATCTGGTACTATATTTTAAAGATTCTATCCATATTACATTTGTCTTTTCAAAGTTAACCTTTAATCCCGAATAATGCGCAAATTCATGTAAAACTTTTAATGTAGAATGTAGAGACTTTTCAGAGCCATCTAAAAAAAGGGAGGTATCATCTGCGAATTGACTTATTTTAAATTCTTCCTTATTAATTACAATACCTTTAATATCTTTACTATTTCTGATCTTTACAGCTAAAATTTCTGCACAAAGAATAAAGATGTACGGACTTATTGGGTCTCCTTGTCTGCAACCACGACCTATTGGGAAAAAATTAGATAAGAATCCATTCAACTGCACTGCTGTTTTAACATCAATATAAAATATTGAAATTCTATATCACTCACGTTTTAAATAATCCACCACAGTGACTGCGATTGAAGATCGTTTTCCAATGTCGACTGTAATGAATGTTGCCAGTTTCACTTGTTAAAGTTTTAGTTATTATGAACTGTTCATAAAGTTTGAGTTATTATGAACTGTTAAAGAATAAAACAGTTTAAAAACAACAACGAAACATACACACCGCGGGGTAATATATTAAATGATTATGCAGATTACATGACATTCATTACCGTTTTGAACATGACTGTGCGAATCGTAGAATCTACATAATTAAACCTGCCTTCCTGTTATTGAATATTCATCTTGTTCTAGCGGCTATGTGCACTTGACAGAGCTGATTTCATCAAACTACGTCACCGATGACATCATAATTATTTTCTTTTATTTAAAAAGGGTTTACCTTTACTTGTAAGGGTCTTGGAATTGGAAAACAAAATGGGAGAATTTGTTTTGAAATGAAGTGTTTATGTAGTCATACACATGTAATTCTACCTTCAATAAGTAAGAAATAGTTCCAGAATTTAAACATAACTTCGCATAAAATAAAAAATTGGTTTGTTGTTTGTGGAATATATCTTATCTCGAAGTGGTACAATTTCAACAGTTCCATGAGCGCTACACAGGAAACTCATGGTGGGGAATCACGTGACTTTGTTTAGGTTCTATGCACAGATAATGGCGGCCGAAAGTCCTCGTTAAGTTCAAGTTTTTTCAAGAACGGTTCTAAGCATGCTGCTTTCTACTTCTGGAGACATAGTCTATCATATGCAGACTAAAAACTGCGTAAGTCTGTTCCATTCATGTCCCACAGAATTGGGTAGTTTTCAAGATTTATCAGCAACAAAATTTTATTTTACAAATGTCCTTTTCGCCGGTAACAATTCAAAGGTTTACCTCGAAAACCATTAACATTAAATTGTAAAAAGCGTAACAAATATTGCCTTTCAGTGAGATCGATATAACGATTAAGTGACCTGTGTGTTCTTTGTTGTAGATAAAGCTAACTAGCCATGCCCGAAAATGACAATAAGAATGAATCTTAATAGAACATGATATTAAAATAGTTTTCACTTTTTACCTTTGTTTGCTCACGCAGATACAAACATTATATCATGTGCCTTTGTACCATGGCTGCGTATCATTTTTTAAAGATACTTCTTGTTTTGAAAACAAATCAGTCCAGGGAAATATAACAACGGGACGTTGTCTGGATATTCCTTATCGGATGCAGCCGGCAATTTGCTGCAGATGTCGTGGGCGTTTAATCTACTGCAGCTTCAATGTCAAATATAGTAAGCAAGAAAATAATTTTAGGAAGCTCCGTAAAATGCGGAAGTCATATTCGGTGTGTTTAACATGACAATATAAAACTGTGAGAAAACATTGCTAATCGTACCTCTTAAGTTCTCCATCAACGCATCAGTAATTTCAATATCCGGGTTTTATGACAAGATATGAATAGTTATGATTATTAAGGCACTTCCAGGATATAGGGAGCATCATTGCGTGCATGTCCCTACTGATACATACATTTAGATAGTTTCTCCTTACAAGATTATACAAAATCACATATGAGCAAATTTACACAAAGTTCAAACATGCTGAAAACCTATTAAGTCTGAGATACACTTTAATGCACTCTCCTACCCCCCCCCCCCTATCCGCCCCCGCCTCACAGAGGGAAGATTATACAAGTCAGTTGATCCTCTTTGCGTCTGTCCCGTATTCAAACTTGATCTACTTGTAAAGACAAGGATTCAAAGTTTGAAGCAAGTTGAGTAGACACTTTGCCTGCTGGAGTGTTAACAAGCATTTTATGGCAATTACAGTAGTTCACACAGGGCACGTTTGAGCACAAGTGAGTCTTATTCCACAAACAAATCAAGGCATTTTCTTGGTCTGCATCAGTCTGAGTCTTTGCCGGTGTGGTACAAAATCTTATAATATCTATAATTTCGTTAACAACATCATTAAAATAAAACAGTAAATAATTCTCTTTGAATGTTTCTAATATTCAAGACCATTAGAAAAGTTGCGCGGTGAAGATATATCATGTTTAAGTTGAACCATTGATGTTTTGTTTAACATATTGTTTGTTAGCAACAAGACCACTTTGTGGTCCTTGTGAACTTATGTGTCTGGCTGACTTCGTCGTCCGTTCATGTGTGCGTCCTCAATGTTTTGTCAGCAGGACTGGTTTCATTTTTGATTTGATTTGAACGAAACCTGCAAAGAACTTTATCACCGATAAATTTTAGTTCCTTTCTTGAAACTTCCCTAATAGGGACAAAACAGGTGTATTTCGCTTAGTCTGCGTGGTGATGGTTTTATTATTGATTTTATTTCAACCAAAGTTACACAATTTATTGACGAGCAATAATTATTGTTTCCTTTCTTGATCTGGCAAGATCCAGTGATGTGTTCCAGAATTTTAGCCATTAAAGAGCAAATATAGGCATATTTTGTTTAGACTTACATAGGAAAAAAAAACTTAAATGGTTTTTGTTAGAAACTGCAAGGTATTTGGTGTGGCCTAGTGAACCTCTACCAAATTTGTTCAAACCATGGCCCTGTGGTCAATATTGTCCCCGACCCAGCGGTCACTTTTTTTATATAATCTTTCTAAAAAAATCTTATTGTCAGCAGCCATAAGGCCTTCGCTGATAAATGTTTTAGATATTTGGTATGTATGTAACTAACAAGAGCCTATACACTTGGACGGGATTGTGGTTACTGGGATTAAAGGTCAAGGTGACCAAGGCTAAAAATAGATTTTTTCTCCTGGTAGTCATTGAGCCTTTATTTGTTGACAGATATTTAAGACCGTTGTGGTGTGAGGTGGACACTTATATCCTGGTTGTTTGCCCAACCTTTTTTCGTGGTTGTTGGGATGGCCGAGTGGTCTAAGACGTTTTTACTTTGCATTGCTAGGCGGTTGATGCCGTTTGGCGCGGGTTAGAATCCCACTGGGAACTTAATTATTACATGAAGTCAGTTTTGAGAACAAGTAACAAATGGATTTGAGCCTGTTTTAATGTGTTGGTGAAGAGCATTTATAATTGGATTGCACTGAAAATTTCTTCCTGATCATGTTATTTTCACTTTAATTCCATATTGTAGAAGCTTTATGGTTTTCTGTTATCTCATCTTAAATAATTCGACACGCAATTTCAAATTTCTTCCGTCAAACTCAGTATAAAAGCGATGAAATACTATAAATTACTTCTTGCAATTCCATCATTTAAACGGATTTCAGTTTGAAATACTCTGAAAGTCTGTTTATTGAACTTACATTCTGTGACTAAGATGTTTTTGTGTCAATTTGTATGCAACAGAAAATGAAATGAATTAGAATATTCTCTTGTTGCTGATTAGATACATTCTATAAACCTGCCAACTTCAGTGATTAACACTTCAGTGAATACACTTCGTTTCCATCGTTGTAAGTGCAAAAAGCAATAAAATGATATGAAAGATCTTCAAAAAAGATGATCGGCGAAGATACAGTACAAAATAATGCCACATAAGTGTAAAGCTTTTCGGACATGGCAAATATTGAATTCGCATAGTAATCGAATGCCCTATTTCCGTTACAGTTTAGGCTATCAACAAAAATGTTGAGTTTAATACTTAGTGTCAGTATCATTTTCAGTGAAATAAATAAAATATTTAATAATCTTATTACATATTTATTCCATTAACTAGTTTAATTTGTGATGGTTAAAACGTTTAGATATTTAATTCACGGCTGTACTTATGTTATTATAATATTATTATATTCAGATACAGTTAGCTAACTATTACGAATTCTGCCTTAGATTTCGTGAAGCAACACTTTTAACCAACGACAATCTACTTTCTTCAGTTGAAGATTTTGTATCTAACAATTTTATTCGTTACCAATGCAGGTTAAAATCGATTTTAATACAACTACACCGAAAAAGAAAGGTAAAATGGATCCTCCCTACGAACGCTACCCTTAGGGAAAAAATGTTTCAGTTTCAAATGTTTTCCCAAAAGTAACATAAGTTATTTGTACATATTGTTTTGAAATAATACTGAATGGCATTCTTAACACGTGTTTTCCTATAAATGTCTGCCGTACGCTACATCATTGTTTTACTTTGTTTTGAAGTGGCGGTATATAAGTACGGCAAATCCGAGAAAATAAAGAGCCGATAGATATGCTTTAGAGTTATAATACAGCTCCTTAACAAAACTTTTATAGTACCTCCAGTTTATGCAAATATACACACCTTGCTAACAGGTAAATGTGCTGTTTATTTTCATCGGTACCATGACTGGGTTCGTGGACGCCTGTGGCGTAATATAATATAATGTAATATAATTACAGGACCATGCCTTTTTTTGAAGCAGTTTTGAAATATTACATTTGATTCGTCTCCTATCGTTGAGCAGCAAACAATGTTGGGTATCGCAAACATTGAAAATCACCGATAATCGTTAAAAAGCCTCAGCAACACAAAACATTAATTTTACTACTATAATCAATATATTTTATTCTAGGCGCATTATTTGATGTTGACTAAAATGATCAGAAATTTTGTTTATTTTGTCAATGCAACAATCCCAAATGACAAATAAAGCATTATGTTCCAGCGAAGAAATACGTGTGAAATTGAAAATTAATCCTTTGCTACTAAAATGTCTGAATGGGAGAGTGGAGGCCGAAATAGAAAAATATTATATTATTGCAATTTAAATAACATTGCACTGTTAAAAGAATGCGACGATTTTAACTGATACTGATATGAATAACATATTTATCACATGACAAATGTTGTTAGTATTACAATAAAGCCATTACTTATATATTACAATATAGCCATTACTTATATATATATATATATAAGCAACCTCGCACGTATATATATATATACACACGTGCGACACAACGGCTAACAAAACATTACATATTTCCTTTTTGCTTTAAATTAATTTTCTAATTTATTGTCATATTTAAAATTTGTCATCATATAGACGTCCTATGATCAGTATTTCCGACATTTTTTGACAATTCATTTGGACTATTTTCTTGGCGGATGTTTTGTAACGGCTTTTCAGTATAGTTACGGTAAGACCCATTTACAGTTGTTTTGGTTAACGTGTAAGCTTTTCAACTCAGATTATGCTCGCCAGACTCTCGCTTAATAATATTTCCCTGAACTCGTTGAATAAAAGTTTAAATGAAATGAAAACTCGTGTCAGATCCTATATATTTCGACGGTGATACACATTGTATTTTGACGCGCCCGAAGACAAATTATTTTAATAACGAAGCAACCTCGCACGTGTATTGCGTGTTTTTAAATCGTCTTTGAACTCATTTTTATATTTGGAAGACAAATATCTCTACAGCAGTTTTTTATTCTTAAGATTTACAGTTCCATAAAGGCAAAACACTTTTTTTCTTTTATTTTCTCAAAATAACTCTATGCCAATGACGCAGATTTTTAAAATGGCGACGCCCAGGGCCAAACTCAAAATCGTTGTCGCCGTACCGGTGCACAAGACCTGTAGCATTAATTTACTTGCAAAAATAGCTCAAAGGGCAATATTTAAGCACAAGGCGGAAAAACACTACTAACAGAATTTAATTTATGTGCTACAACTATGTCCTATATTTCTAACTGCTAAATACAACCTCTTATCTACAAATTTGCAGGACACACCAACAATGGTACATCATCTTTATGCAAATTAGTTTTGGTCATGTTTGTAGTCTCAAGACCCTATGCAGATCTAAATTTATCGCATACATTACGAATGTTCAATGTCTGTTGTAAATTAAGATGTTTGTTAGAAGTATAAATAAAACAAAAATTATGTAACTCATGTACTTTTAATACATTTTATCTTTGCAAGTGAAATTGGATCTTCAAAAGATAAAGTGTATAACCCGCGCCAAAACTGAATTAATTTTTTGTTTGCTGTTCAATACGACTTCAATATAAATGCAAACATTTTGTTTTCAATTTATCTGGTCTTGCACGACATTTTGGCTGAGAAATGCATTATGAAATAATATATAATTTTTCCCTTATATTTCAAATTCTCTTCAAAATTGCACATTGATTTTGTTACTTGTTCTCAATAATATGATAGAAGCCACATACGGAAACATAATTTCTCTCAAAAGTGACGTTAGGGTTTATTTTAATGATTAAGGGCTGTCAAGCATTGTTCAACGACCGGTCATAATCGCGTTAGTTACCTTTTGGTGATTCTGCATACTGCAGATGTAATGCTAAACGTCCAGTATGGTTATTTTGTGATAAATACACTAATACAAAAACAATATATTGTTTTGATTGCAAGAGTTGAGCACAGAAAAATAAAACCAAAGCCTCGATTTTACAAAAGCTAAAGACTCAATACTCAATAATTAAAGATTTAAGCTTTTTGCTTAGAAAACATGCATTTGCTTATGCAAGTGAATATTTATGGTGTAATATGTCATCACAGGCGATTAATTCAGTTTTTAATTGTTCAGTAAACTTTGTCATGGTAATTAGCTTAATGTTAGATTTAGGTATTTTCATTTTCTTATTAACAGACGAGGACGAAAACATAAATTACTGATATTTGTTAAAGACATTTTCTAAGTTTGTCAGTGTTCTTGGTTATTTATAAAAAAACTCGTATGTATTTTGTTTTCATTTTAAATAGTTGATTGTAAAACAAATTGTGAAAATACATAAAGTTTTTTTAGCAATTTTTTGTTTCCTTCTTTCTCGTAGTTATGTCTTCACAAGATGATGACAGACTACCATTTGCTGTCTCGTGCTTGTAAGTAACGAGCTACTAACTGAATTATATCTCGAGTGTTCTTATAAGATATACACTAAATGACAATTTGTGAAAACCAACAGGTCAGTTAATTAGGTTTAACACAACTGAGGATGGTCAATGAAGTAAACGGCATAGAGACCAATGTTCATGTTGATTTGAATATTCATGATGTGAATGAACATTCTAGTAAAGTTGATAAAGTTTTAATTTTTTTTACCATTCAAAGAAAATGATTAATATTTAAGGTTATCTGTTGTGCTTTGTACTATCACCATTGCTTGTTCTTGGTAACTATGGTGTCACATTTTTTTCAACGCGTACCTTATTCGGCTGTGAGTAGCTACATGTGACTCAAGTCTGACACACAAACACAATTGACGTAAAGAGATAGTTCAGGGGAGTTTAATAAGTTTAGATCCCTCTTAGTTATGTGTATCCAAAATTACTTGGGCAAGAAATAATCCTTGATCTTATCACGTAAAAATATTAGTACCACAAAAACATTCAGAAACCTAAAATACACTTCTTTCATGATTATTTTCGGGTCGCTTTAAGGGTGATAAACACAACGCGCCCTCATTGTCACTCGTACACAGCCGTTATCTAATTTGTTTAATTAATAATACCACCTTTAACATCTACACACATTAATTTTGTTAGAATTTGAAATTACAACCAAAAGGCATCACCGAAAAAAGGATCCAAATGAAAGTTCATTTTTTACAAAATTATATTCGTTTCGCATTGAATGACAAGAAGTAATTCATTTTAATTAAGCAAAAGTTACAATATTAAAATCTTTTTGTGTTACTTTAATGTCAGAGTAATTAATCATATAATTAGGTCTTGGAGATATTTTTCTTTAAAAGTCTGTTAATTAATTAGAATTAAACAAACTGACGGCTACATCAGAAACGTACGTGTAAATTTCAAGAATTCTTAAACGTGATACAATTATTAACGTCCTAGTAGTATTTGGTAATGAGACTGCGACGAGAATGGCTATTGAAATTAAAAATCTGCTTCATTAAAAAATTTCAGAAAATGGCCTGAAAACTAACTAATGAATATAACATTTAATCAGCCTTCAGAGGTGTATAAAAGCAAGGAAAATTACACATTTTTTTCAGAATACAGTATTTTAAAGGTAAATATTACTTCATAGTTCAGTGGACCAATTTCATGTGCACGTTCACAAGATAACGTGAAGTGGCCCTTTATTTCAAACCAAAAATAACGTGACTTCGAACTTTCAACTTAAAATTATGGGTATATTAAAATTTTTAAAAATATGTGGAAATGAAGGAAAAGGAAAAACCAGTGAATCAAGCTTAACTTTATGTTAATTGTAAAAACAAGGAAGTCGATAAAAAATGTATAAAAATGAAACCGCAACAACTATTGAAATTGAATTTGAAATCTAACCGAAAATATACCGCATTTTTTTAAAAATTGTATTTTTCTGTTGCTGTTTTGATATGGAACCGTTGCATTGCGAATCAGTTAAGTGTAAATGTTATTAATGATAACACAAAAGTTACTCACTGTATAACTTTGTTTATTGTTAAATAATACAAAACAGAAATTTAGTTTCTCTTCATTGACAACGACTAATGCGGTGTTAATGCAAGATAAGATTAAAAAGAAAGAACAAAGACCAAAAAAAAACACCAAAAAAAAAAAAACAAAAACCAAAAAAAACAACAAAAAAAAAAACAAGAAAATTTGACTACGTAGGCAAATAAGTGACAAAAGAAAAACAACGCAAATGCTTCGTCTTGCTATCAACATTTCTGTTGTACTCGTGACAGAAATTACTCATTCAACCAAAACAGCGGTTATATTATGAATATATATTGATTTGGAAAATAATACTTGATATATAAATGCATTAATAAATAACTGTATTATGTGCACACAATATAAACAACGCCCCTTTTTCTGTACAATGCACTGTTATTGACAACAATTTGTGAAACCGCATTTTAGCACCTTCCCACAAATAACTGCGAAGTAAAATTGATTAAGGCTCCGATTATTTGGCATCCACTAGCAGCTTCAAGGCAATATAGGTTGCATACATCACAACTGGATATAATTCCATATAATCATAACAAAGTGAGCGTGAACTATGATACTGAGCAAATGACTGGTTCCTGACAATTGGTGAGCGCGATTAGGAGACAGACACCGATTATAAGTGAATCCATCCTCTTCTCTACAAACATGACTCGCGTCACAACAGTCTTTCTTGTCTGTACACACTCCCCAATATGGGGCACAACAATTGTAGTGTTCACCGCATGACAGTCCGTCTTCGCACTGGTAGCTGAAAAAACACGGGTAATGTATAGGCGAGCTAACACACCGAGGGTTCGTACCTTCGTGAAGCTTCTCGCAATTACCACTGCAACACTGGCTATCAGTAGAACAGTCTTCATTCGACATTTTACACCGAAGACCAACTGCAATGACAAAAGATACTATTTTATTCCATGTAGAAAAATTATGTTTAATTATGCTTGTGCACAGACAACTTCAATAAGAAAAATGTTAAATTGTTAATTTAACAGTTGTGATAATTAAAAACCATTCATTGTTAACTGATATCGTGTCTCAGATAAACGTTTCATGTCTATTTTATGTGCCTATATGTAACTTTCATTTCCACTATTTTTGTTACCTTTTTGTCTCTGACATTAATGAGTTCTTGTCTTTTGTTCTTTAATGAACTATCTCCACGTAATCAAATGAAAGTTTTAAATGACCGTTTATTCGCTGTTTGCTGCAGAACTAGTTACTTTTTTTTTCATCGTTGTGTAAATTGGAAAAAACCCACGGTAAAACAAATTACATTGTCGTAAATTATATTCTACATATGTTGATAAAACAGCGCATGTATTTTCGCAGTAAAAAGAGAACATACCCGTTAGTTTAAGAGATGTCATCATTAACATAAATGTCCACATATAACGTCTGTTTAACATCCTGTATTGAATTTTCAGGTTATCTCCATCTTCATCTTTTTTTGCTCAACGTTTCTGAAAACATAGTTAAACGGCTTTTGAATTTATGAATTCTTTGTTTATTTTTTATAGTCAAATCTTTAACAGTGAATATTTAAAAAAAATCCTACGTATACGGTGCTTCTTACAACGGTTTCCGTGTTTACATTATTATATCACCTAGCATTCGTGTTCTATAAAAACTGATTCTATCTTATAAACAATCTTCTATAGTTAATTTTGCTACGATACGTTTCACCTGGCACGAACGTCACTAGAAAAAGCCGATATGTTTATTTAGTCCGTAGCAAAGAGACTTTAAGTGTGCGACAGTCTTCAAAACAACATTGCAATTTGATAAATCATATAGATTTTATCTGATACTGTTAGCAAAACGTATTTACTTAACTAAAACAACAACACACAATGTTAAATGAAACTTCAATACAACCTGTTTTAGTCACAGGATTATTTTATCACGGTAAAACAGTGAATCAATAAAACTAATTAAATGTACGACCTGAAACAGTGAAACCTTATGTCGCCAAACACCAATCTTTGCAGTCTGGTGCAAAAAATCTTTATCTCACGAGAAAGTGTTTATAACATGTATAAGCCTCTGGAGACTTGAATGTTTGATAGCTTTATAGTCAAATGCATGAACGGAAGTTCGAGGTAGCCGTGATTCGGTATACGTTTACACTGTAACAACTTCTGGCCATTTTTTTATCTCAATATAACAGTATGATTTTTCTTGAAATGGAACTTTTCACTTATTGTTTTATTCTGAGTTACAGAGGCTAAATATTTTAACTTGCTTTTTGTACAATATGTCAGAACAATGACTTTACTGAAAACAAGTAACATCCTGCTAAATACCAAGTTTTTTCATCAAGTAAACAGAAGTTCGTTTTCTCTTTCTTACATTCTTGTTTCAGCTCATCTGACATCGTGGTATCTTGCTCTGGTTGTGTTTGGAAATAATTGTTTTTACAGAATACGTCAGTAGATATAAAAACTATGTAACTGCAAACCATACTTTTAAACAGCCAGACAGTGGGTCAGGTGTTGCTTTATTCTACAGATTATTCTTTCAATAGAATTTTTATTTGTACCTGTTACGTTATTGATTCATTTTTATACTTTTTTTTCTACTTTCTTAATAATTAAATACCTGAGTTGAATTGACCTTTGGTTGATCTTGAATCATTTTACTATATTACCTAATTCATTTCGAAAAAGATCATGAAAGCGGAATGTAAAAGTTTACTATTTTTTCACTGACTTTACTAAAAGTCGGTCATGCGTTAAATAAATTGCTTTTAAAAGTTCAAACAGCTTCTTTCAATTAATGAATATTGATAGCAAATGTAAAGACTGAAGCTTCCAAGGCGCTGCAGTGTGTAATTCATTAAGAACATGTAGAATCTTCTCGCAATAACGAACAACGAAAGTTCATTTTATCAGGCAAAACGGGTAATTAGTTATATTTTATATCAAGATTGATACATTGATTTATATAAGATAAACATAAAAACCTTGTTTGAAGTAATTATGTATATTTTTCGGTTTGTTATCTTTAATTTAGGAACGAAGTTAACGAAAGGACGACTGTAAATATTTCGGACTTCAAATTATGATTACATATTTCATTCATAGAATGACATTTCGGGCTTAAACCAAAGTGAAGCAGGTCAGGAAAAACAAGAGCTGTCAGAAAGACCTTGATGCCCCCTCACGAGATATTGATCACAAACCAATTGGTCTACCGATGATCTTAACTGCATATGTAAACAAGCATTCTGTTGCTCACAATGTTATTCTTGTCAGCAGTAGCTTTAAACTCAATAAAATCATATTGAGCACCGCCAACGCAGGTTTGGTGATTTGTTCCGTCCCACGAATGATGCCTTTGACAGACAAAAAATGTTTTTGTGTTGTTTTCTAAAAAGGAAAACAGCCGAATTCGTAAAATCTGTATGTAGCTACAACTTAAGGACATGGCGAACAACGTTAACATTAACTATTATGTGTTTTGTTGCACTTAAAAAATGTAAATAACAGGAACTGAAATGCATAAAATTAATGTTTTCAGAACTCTCAAATGTTTATGCTTTCTTATGCTGTCACCGATCGCTTAATTGAAAAAATCACATATGCGAATGTACATCAAGACAATTTCCTGTGAACAGACAATAGCAGCTGCTGTGAAATTGGCTGCAGATTCTATCAGAGAGTTTTCATTACTGAAACATGAAGTAAATTTTACTTTGCTACCGAACTGTATGAAATTATGGTCATACTAGAACAATAAGATAAGAATAATTTTAAATAATCTGGATTCACATATTCTTTACAACTAAACTTCTAACGTCCATCTAAATATATCAGAGACATTGAATATTCCTTTTCCTAAAGTCCCGCAACTACCAACATGACTTATCTAATTTTCATTTACTAATAATAGGTGTAGTGTCGTGTTAGTTAAACCGTTGGTGTTTCCTGGAGATTTTTTGAGAAGGGATTGTATTTAACTGTTAGATAATGGAAATGGTCGTTAAAGGCATAGCTGAAGACATACTTATTACGTAAACCCTGAATTTAATTACTATTTTCTATGCAAACTTTGGTTTGTTTGATCTTTTATTAATTGAAACAAATTTCGAAGTTAATTAGATTCTGAAGCAAGTACAGAATAACCAACTTTGCTGCTACTTTTTGTCTGAGCTTGGTGTGCAAATTAAAAACAGTCACGTGATTCAAGTCTGAACATTGTAAAAATAATTTTAATAAATAGTCGATTAATAGAAAGATATACATATTTCAAAATAATATCTTAATTCAAACTGTTTTTAAGAAAAAGACAGCATTGTTATATTTCAGTCAAGGCCGGAATGTTCAGAGCATGGTGACACAATAATACCAACTATGGTATCTAAAATGAAAAACAGAAGAAATTAATGAATACCAAGTTAACGCCAACAAAATGCTCAATAACTTCATGAATCGATCGTTTAACAACAACACTGATTAACTTATTCAGATTGATTTCTTTAAACAGAGAACATACTGAGTAAATATTTTGATAGCTTTTTATGATGTCCCAATGCTCAGCATTTTTAAAATCTATAGCATACTTTGAAGTTAATGAAACATAATTTTGCTGGAACCTAAATTATCAAGCATGAATTTATATACATAAGTTGACACTGAATATTTAATTTAGCCAAAGTAAGATTTAGATTACATTTATTCATACCATCATATCATAGGCAAAATGAAAGTATGGTTCAATTAATGTTCTTTTAAAGAGCCAAAACTGTGTGTTATGTATAAGACAATAACGTATATTACTGCACCTAATATTTACTTTTTTTATAAATCCATATTTTTACGATAACGCAATTAAACAAAAATGTTTTATAAAAGCAATGTGTCATTTATTTATTTTTTTGTAATTTGTTTAATCAAAGGTCAAAATTCTATAACATTTCAACAAATCAGAGTCATTTGTCACGCAAATGGACAATATCGCTTTAGGAGATGACAAATTAATGGCACTTGATATTATACAAAGTACTCTTAACAACGCCTCTGTATTTCATATGCATTATCGTCTAAAATATCTTGAATGTATATTCTTGCATATCAGCCGTCGGTTAATTACTTTTGTATTCCATATTGCCAAAGTGAGTTTTAAATGGCAATATATACATATACAGCTTTCTTCTATTGTATAAATAAGCATATTTGGTGATTTAGCTTGCTATGCTTATACATAATTTACTGTCGAATTCCAATTTATATTCAGACACCTAAACAACTATTTTAGACATAAGCTCAGTGTATTGTCGAACTCATGATATTCGGTCCTATTATTAAGCTATATAACTTTAGTCTGTACAGTACAGAGATATATTTGGGTGAGAACACAGCTTGAAAAATCATATTGGATGAGCCGATGGGCAAGTTTATAGAAAATAATACTACAAGTTCCCGAAATAGTATTGATTAAAACAACTTTATGTAAGATGAAAACATACAATCGCACAAAGCCGAAATGCTGAGGACAGACTGTAAATCAGTAGGTTTATAAACTGTCACCAAACATATGCAAATTATCTGGAATACCACAGGGACATGATCGTACAAGTTAGCACGCCAACGGATAATGCTGATGAATCTCAAAAACAAAAAGACACTGAGCGTAATAAAGGAAAGAACGAGTAAAATTATGACTAATGGACGGATCAGTGGTCCAGTGGTAACGCGCTGGACTGTTAACCAAGGGGTCGCAAGAACGATCCCCCAGCATCTCAGCTAACATTACTAATTGTCTTTCAGATGAGACGTTAAAGGAGGTGTATCAGTGCTGTACACAGCACGGAAAAGAACCAGGGGTGTCTCTGGAACGGGATGCTCTTGCAATATCCCTTACAACATAAAATAATTAATCTCTACATGAGGCGTCGGTCATATGGGCAATCGGTACCGACGATAAATAAACTCAAATACATAGACTATGACTAAATTATGATAGTTATTCTTATCATTAGTGCGTGCGAGCAAGTATTTGTGTGTCTGATTAATTATCGATTACATACTCTGTGGACAAAACGTGTACAGTTTTCGTAATAGCCGTAAAGCGAAATTTATTCACTTTTTGCATATATTCAAAATGTTAATATGGTCTCAAAAAGGTACAAACTAAAAATTATGTACAATGTAATAGAACTCAAAAGTATATAGAATACACCAGAATAAAAAATTCGAAGGTCTACAGAATATAAAATTTTATAAAATATAAAAGTATACAGAATACAAAGATATACAGAAAACAATAGTATACAGAATACAAAAGTATACAGAATCTTAAAAAGAATGTATCCCTATACGAGTATAATAGATCTCAAAATATACAATAAAAACAAAAATATTTATAAAAAAAATATAAAAGAATTCAAAATAAATCAAATTATATACCTACATGAATATAACAAGACTCAAAAGTATACAGAATTCACTAGTTTACGGAATAAAAAACAATATAGAATGTATGATAAAACACCAAAGCAAACAGAATTGTACAAAAGTTTTAGCTACAATAGCAAACATTCACTTAGTTTTAAGTGTTGACAGTTAAATATTGGTTTAAATCAATAACTGTTGGTTACAGCTTGGAACAAACGTTAAAATACGTCGTTTTTTTGTAATTGTAAAATTGTGTATACTTCTTGTATGGAGTTTTCTAAAGCAGTGCCAATTTTTTATAAGATAAAACGTACATGAAATGTAACGTATGTCTAATTTGTTATAGTTTACTAAAATGAAAATAAAGTTTTGCAACAAAAGCATTTCATATGGAACGACAGAACCGATGAAATTGTTTTATTTTGCTGACAAAAATAATTACCTGAACTAATAAGCTTTCCATTTCTCTTAATAAAGGAACATTTGTCTTCAATTCCTGTACAAGTCTGCTGGATTACAATTCCAAGTTTACATTTGAATTAACTTGTCTTCGGCACGTTCGTTACTCCTCGGTTTTATTGATATAAGCAAAGTCGATTTATTTGTATACAATCTGTAGTGAATATGTCCTATTAATAATGATGAAGCAAATTTGAGTAACCAGTATCATCCACATTATGCCTACGATATTCTATGGTTCTTATACATTGGTAAACGCAGAGGCAGAAATGAAGCAGAGCGGTAGTGTAGCCTAGAAAACCTGATATTTATTCGATTTTCATCGTAAAACAAATCCAATTCTTATCGCAACTAAAAGACATGCATGGTTAAGGTCGATATTCCTTATTTGCTTGACGTAAAATATCACAAAGGCTACGTCATGTACTAGGAAATAATTATTTACCGTGTTTAAATTGCCGTTTGTTTTAAAATAATTGTGGCAAGGTTTATTATTGATAGGTAGTTACATCATCGATATAAAAGTTTGCTCTATGGAATACTACTGTATATTTTTGCTGTATATTTCTTTGACAAAAATCTCAGCCCTTTAACAAATATCAGTTAAAATGTTTATGGTCAAATACGTTTATAAGGTTCCTTGTCAGAGCGAAATCTAATAATTTCATTTATTGGGTTTCTCGGGGTGACATAAAGGGTGTCTTTAGGGACAAAAAAAATGTAATTAGATAAGTATGTACTTTCGTACATTTAGAAAATGGTAAAATCTCTGTTATTAGATTAGATGCTTTATGATTTTGGCAAAAGGTTACTGGGGCAAAAAAATCATTATATCCAGTCAACCTTAATAGAACATTCGTTAGAATAGTTCACAGAATAAAATATTTTTTGTACGAAGTTCTAGTTCAATAGTATTAAGCACCCAATGGATTGTTTTATCGAGGTGTGGAGCATTTACTTTCATCAGAGACATTGAAATGCAGATATATTTCAACACTTTCTTTCTAAGAAATCACTTTGTGTGAGTTGTAGCATTGACGGCGGATGATGTCTGGTAAATCTCAGTCCTCTTCTAAAATCTATTTAAAAACCTTTTTTTAGAATTTTAAAACAGAACCTTCCTCTAACAGAGCTTCGCTTTTGTTCATTGCAAAGCTTTGCATTTACATTTTATTGTACTAATGTAGGGTTGTTCCTGAATTTTTAATACATAAGTTTGTATCATGTGCGCCAATAGTCCTGTACTGCTGTAAATCTTCTCACATTGCCATTTATTATACACTATCGGTTTAGTGTACCACAAAAACAGCGAATAATTTGTTATTTTCAGTGGACCATAATTATAGACCCCATGATGTCAACGAGTATTTAGCGAATGAAGTAAAGCCACAAACACAGGAAAGGTGGTTTGGTATGTAATTTGTTTGCACTTAGATATCAATACTGATACTGTTGTCTTCATATGATTTTCTATAATTAGATAGTCCTTTTCAATTATTCAATCTTGTAAATGCCTAGTGAAGATTTATTTTGGGAGGCAGACAAATTACTCAAACCAATATCCATTCTATGCAGTCTATACACACAATTACTGTATATTTGCAAAATAAATAAATTTGACATATTAAATTGATTACATCAATTATTACATCATTATTGCTTCAGTTCAAAAACATAAGGTAAAGTAACATCTTATGTTAATGTAGGCTAGTTTAACTAACGATGAAGAGAACAAAAGAAATCGTTTGTACGCTATGTATAGGTTAGTGTTTAATAATACGCGCCGCAGGCACGCGACCAATTATTTTTGTTAATGCGTATTATTAAACATTAACCTATTAAATGATCAACATTATTTTTCAACTAAATAGAAAGCATCTCTCATTATTGAAATTAGTTAGACTGGTTAGACGGACCTGATTAAGTAAATTTAATTTAGTTAGTACACATTAACCAAAGTTAGACTTAGCAGAAATTTGAAAAATACTGCAATGTGATTGGACAAAAAATAATGTTGATCATTAAATCATATTTTGTACGCTTCAATTATACACGCAGTAAGTTTAAATGTTGTGATTACAGAAAGAAAGTTTTTGCTATTTTATTTAGCGCAATTTGAAAATTATTTTCTATGAAAAGAAGAATGTGGAAATTTATGATGTACGCTAAATACACTTGATGTCTAAGGTATTCAGACTTATCAAATTAAAATTTTATTTAAGTCAGTTGTCCCCTACTCTGTCATCGATTGCTTATAGTACATTTACCTCATATGCAGTCGTTTTTTTCTTTTCTTTCTCATGTCCACGACATTTTCCCGGAAAAAAACAGTAAGCGGTTGAAGAGTTTTATGAAAAAGGTGTAATAACTTTGCTATTAATTGGGAATATTTAATAATCATTAACAATAACGCATATACAATAACAAAAATAGTCTCTGTCTGCAGACAGACAGACGAGCAGAACCAAACAATAGAGAATCTGTGTTATTTATTTTCTCTTTTTCTTTCTTTTTTCTTTCTATATTGTCTTTAGTACCCGTCACATGATCATATCCCCTAATTGCTCTTGTACTTGCTTTATTTATGTATTCGTTTCTTATTTGTATTGCTAAACAGAAGGACAGTCTCTAATGTTGTCAGAACTTGTTGTCCAACCCTTTTGCCCTTTGCTATTAATTGTAGTTATGTGTGTATGTATTATTTTATATCGCAAAGAGCAATAAAATATGATTAAACTAAACTCTTTGGATCTTGAGTCTTGTAAATGCCTTTTAGATGGAAAATAACAAAAGAGCTTCAGACCAAATAGAGTGTCTTGAATTATCAATCGACGCATACTTTTAATTTCTCATAAATAAACGAAAAGACCTTTCGAAGGAATATTGAGCCGTTTGTATAACGAATAAAAAAGTGGTCAGTACTAATCGGCAAGAGAACTATATCATTTAAAATCCAATCCCTTGGAGCATGATAACAGTTTGCCATTCTAGCAAATCGTAATAATTTGTCACGCAAGTGGACAATTCCACATTAGATGATGACAAAATAATGACACAATGAACTAAACACATTGCCCGTGAAAGTTTTGCTGCATTTAATATGCATTATCGATTTGTAAATGAATACATCACCGATTTTGAATTACGTTTTGTCTATAATATTTCACATTCGAAAAGATTGTTTTAAAGTATTCATTGTTGTCATCTATAAAATACATTTACAAATACCAACTGTCCCCCACCCACCTCAATCTAAACAGACAGGCATGTTACATTTATGAATCATTTCTTTCACACATATATAGTATGACATAGTTCCAAGAGTAGCTCATTTCAAAACTAAAAATTTTCCATTAATTTATCGTGTGTAAACTAACCCCTTAGACTATCACTGAAGGAACAAAAAGTGAAAACTTTTCTGTTTTCAGAATTTTGTATTTGAATGTCTCAACAACGAAGGAAACCTTTCAAATCTGGCACTAGATAATATTAAGAAACCATGAATAGATCCGGTTTTAACTTCTTAAGTCGTAAACATATATTTTTAGTGTGTTTCTCTGTTCGTGTACACGAAACACTTAAAGAAGATTGTCGCATGCTTGGTATTATAGTGGACAGACAAATACAACTTCAATTTTTTCTGTAATTGAACATTATGGAAACGTTTAAGCACATTATCATAACAGTCTGAATAAGGTATGTTAAATCATGCAGTCTGTGATGGCATTTTATATTCCGACCAAAGATGTCAACTTGCAGAAATTTGCCAAGGGACTGACTGAATATAATGCAAGCAAACACATAACATCAGTAAACAAGAGCACCGCTGGGCTGAACATTATATGCCGGAATTGTGTTTTTTCTAAGTATGATGCATTTGTGAGGAAAGCTTAGGCTTTGGAATAAAATGATTTGCTTTATATTTATTTGTTTTGTTTTGTTTTTGTTTTATTTGTAATATTTTGACTTTTAATATTTTATAATTTTAATTTTAGAGTTTTATTGGTCTTTATCAGATCCGACTTTTAGGTTTTATAATTTGTATAAATGTCAGTCTTTCAGAAGTTATGATGTTCATGCTGTGATGCATGGTTATCAAGTTGTAGTGCAGAAATATTTATTGTTTAATTGATTGTCACCTTGATCGTTTATGTACTTACCCCTAACAGTATATGGGTCATGTAATCAATGATGGCAATCATCCTAAGAAGTTTGAAGTCTGTAAAGGAAGTATTTGCCAAGTTATACAGCAGAAATTCTTTTCAGTGTTTAGATCATTGTGACCTTGACATCTGACCTAAAACTCCTAAGATGTACGGCGGTCATTTTCTCAATTTAATCAAACGTCATATAAAGTTTGAAGTCTGTATGACAAATGGTTATAACGTTTTACAGTGGAAATAGTTTTCAATGCTTAGGTCACTGTGACCTTGACCTTTGACCTACTGACCATTGAATAGGGGTCATTCACTTCATGTGTGCAACCATTATATATTTTATTAAGTCTCTATGACAAATGGTTGCTGAGTTAGAGAGTGTAAATGATTCTCAACATTTAGGTTACTGTGACCTTCACTTTTGACATACTGACCCCAAAATGTATAGGGGTCATTCATTCAATGATTGCTATCATGATATAAAGTTTGAAATCTCTATAACAAATAACTGTCAAGTTACATGGCAGAAATGGTTTTCAATGTTAATGTCACTGTGACCTTGACCTTTGAGCTACTGACTCTAAAATCAATAGGGGTCATCAACGCAATGTGAACAATAATTAAATGAAGTTAAAAGACTGTAGGACAAAAAGTACTCAAGTTATCCTCTGAACACCAAACTGCTAACGGACGGACAGACGGACGGACGGACCATAATATGATATGCCCCATTCGGGCATATAAAAAGTAAGACTTGATGATCGTTTTGAGATTGACTGGCTAAGGAACTAGATAATACACTAAATATACATAATATTCTTTTCTGGGTCATTTTAACAAGCAGAGAGTCACCGATTTGTTCTATCGTCCGTCAAACTTTTACTGAGCAATGCCTAAGAGGTAATTCGATGAAACAAAGTGAAAATAGGAACATAGATGTATTTCAAAAACCGGTAGTGCTTTACGCAAGACCCTTAACTCTTTAAAATTTCTGCCCTTGTTAATTTTCTCAAGTTATATCTGTCAACAGTTAATAATACAGCACCATTGGAGTGCTCATCATCTTTTTTCATCATAATTTACAGTCCATACACAATATGCTTTGGACACATAGGATACTGGAAGGTTGGAGGAAAATCAGTTGCTTTCAGCAAAAGTCTTGCTATAATCTATTAAAATATTGAAATTCTATCTTTTGGGCAACGCCTACTTTTAATTCGCTTTATGTATTTCATAACAAAAAAGAAACAAAAAATAATTAGTTTTTTTAATAGTTTCATATTACCATTACAATTCCGATTGACATGACATCTGAATCTCAGATTTCTTTCAGTTTATTCATATGAGTTTATTGTTCTATAAATTTTCTCGAATACAAAAGGGATGTATAATGGTTAATATAAATGCTCATGCTTGATTTATGCGTATACGTTTCTCTTGAAAAAACAGACTTGTTTGTACTTAAGAACCAAATGGCAATACATGATATCAAGCTGAAAGTGATGTTACGATAAGAACTAGACAAATGCATCCTTTTTCTTCTGTAAACGGATGTTGAAATGATGTGCAAATACATAACAGCGTTTGATAAACATGAGCAGTTCTCTGTATATAACGAATCTAATTCTTATCTCGTCAAACACACAAGATTTGTTAAGGTCAATAATCTCATTTGTTTGGACTGTTCTTCACATTGCAGAATACATCACGATCTGTTACAGAATGTGTTCTACTATCGTTCTCATACTGCCACAGAATGTTATATCACCATTAAATATATATTCGCCTTGAAACGAAATAGTCCAGATTCTAAATTATAATTTTGCGTTTAAATCACTCCTTCAAACAGTCACCAAATATGATGCAAAGTACCATAAAACAGAAATGAATATGACTGAGCAGTCCATTTTACGAATGTAATTACGCAAGTGAACCAGTCTGACCAAATCAATGGTTAATTTATTGTCTCTAAATTTATTACGAAAGAGTTGTTATCAGACAGAATGAAATTCATTAATACTGATAATTGGTTGTTGTATGTTGATTGATTTGCAGTTTCTGTTATCGAATGCCCATTCAAGTGATCCTGCATTTCAATCATCTGATACTTTATCGCTAGTGAAAATTACAACAAACCCAACAAAAGAGGATTGTTCATTTCCTTTTGCCTGCTAAATTCAGTCTAGAGTTTCGGATTATTGAATTCATTAACATTTTAATATGCAAATGTCCCTTTAGATTTTTTTAAGAAGGGTTAAGCATTACGTTATGTATTAGTTGTTTAATGTAGTAAGAATGCTAATAATCAAGTTTTTTCCATCAAGCATTTTTTAACATTTTTTTAAAAGTTTTTTTTCTATCTGTACCATTACCAGACTATCTAATTAGATAAACTAATCTACGAGAGTTCGTATATTGACATAAAGTGTGTTTCACAGGGAGAAAAAAAGGAAATACCTCAATAAGTGCGTCGATTGTATACAACCAAGGAAACTGGAAATGTCTTGCATCAGATAAAATGTCCTGTTCTGTAAAATGTTGTGTAAAATGTTTTTTTATATTGAAAACAACGAACAATTAAAAAAAATCCTGTACGTTAGTTCGGCATCGCTCACCCATTACTTGACATTTTATAGGAAATCACAGACATATTATGAGAAGTTTCGATACAGAGGCCAATAATGTATGACCATGCCGGTAAATTTAACTGTGAGCTTCGTTGGTTGTACAGTTCATTTATAGGTTGAAAGTTAATTGAAAAATATCGAATGCATAAAATAGATACGCCAATGATATTAACGGTTACTTTGGTACTAGAAACTTTTTTCTACCTGCACATTGAATCAGAAATACGCTCAACCTTGCGTATTTTCTAGTCTCATTACTTGTTAAATATTTTCGAAAAAAAAAAACTTGACAGTAGAAGAATAGACTTCAAGACATTCACACTTTCATTTTTTGTGTGGAAAAACGCTAAAATTTAGGGAGAACTGTCTGGGAACATTCAAATATTATTATCTGCCAATCTTGGAAATTTGATTTGGCGAAAAACTTAGCTCGGAGTGAACAACTGAATTGCATGACATATCACTAAGGATCCACCAGTAAAATCAAAGATACTGCTTCATATTTGTTTAAAATGTTTCATTCTTTGCCATATCATGCACTAAGTCAATACACGCTGTATGAAATAAATTGGGAAAAGAAAATGCAGAACAAATCAACATTTGAAACACCTATAACTAATGCTATGATTACATAATGAGGATACATCATAGATGCGAGCGTGCACATTTTAAATATACATGAACACAATATCCGCTTAACTGGCAATAGCAGCTGCTGTGAAAGTTCATATGTACATGTATTATGAAAGTGTCATTAATTTACTTAAATAAAAAGTCATATTATGTATATACTATTGTCATCAAATAATGGACAAGATATATGCTAATGTATATGTTACAGCCAATCTGTGAAATCAGCCGTTTCATGAAATGGCTAAAATTTTTAGCCTTTTCGTGCAATGACCGATTCACTCAGCCGTTTCATGAAACGGCTAAATATTTCAGCCTTTTCATGAAATGGCTAAAATCTCCATGTTAGTGTTACACAGATTGACTGGTTCAGTTTCAGCCAATCTATGTAATAATGTCTTGAGTTAAGTTATGCCTTAGATATCATAACTGGTATAATTAATTTGAATATACCACAAAACCAATAAAAAAAGGAACATATTTAAAATGATCATAGTCAAATTAAAGCAACACAGCATTGTGCAAGCTAATTAAAACGTATGATAAACCCCACTCCCACTACCCTTTGATTATCTACATTGATTGCTTTGACCATGGTTTAAGTGACTAATTGTGTCACTAATCATCATTAATAATTGGATAATTATAATTGGTTTACTGAAGTATTATTAATAGTTACTTGTTCTGAATTTAATTACTTCTTTGATCATACCTGAAAAAAAAAGAAAACTTGAATTGTGTCAACAAAATGCCTTCTTTAAAAAATGTGTTTAATCATACTTTAATTACTATTAATTGATACTTCAAAAATTGCTTTAGCAATATAATTACTCATTATTGCTATAAAAGCATGTGTTTTCTTACGTTCATTACATTTTAACTTTGTAAGTGATTCAATGTGATTCAAAATGGATAATACAGCGGTTGAACTCAAATTCCATGTAGCTTTGTTTCGGAAGTATTCCCAGTGTGAGAAACATCTTCTTCCAAGGGATGTTTACTATAAGACAATTTATTATGCTTTATTATGCTAATTGTTTTATCCAATGTTCAGAACTTTAATAAAAATAAAAGATGGTGTAAACTTCAGTCTTTGTCTTGTTGTCTTGTTTTGTTTTAAAGGCTTGTTTCTTAGTTTAGCCATTTCATGAAATGACTAAAGCAAATTTTTAGCCATTTCATGAAAAGGCTGAAATATTTAGCCGTTTCATGAAACGGCTGAGTGAATCGGTCATTGCACGAAAAGGCTAAAAATTTTAGCCATTTCATGAAACGGCTGATTTCACAGATTGGCTGTAACATATACATTTCAAATAATTAAATTCCACTTGTAAATATTTGCTGAAAACTGGTTACAAAGATTAAACGTCACTAGAAACTGGAAACAAGAATCAAACGCCCTTTGAAACCTTTAATAAAAATTTTCCTGAAAGAAATTAAAATTTTCCTGCAAATTTCTATTAAACACAATTAGAATGATACAAACACAGGAAAATTCTGTGTTTCTAGACTTGATGCAGATTTTATTTGCGAAAAAACGGGACATACAATTTGGTTTCAGCAGCTGTGGGTTAATTAAAAGGTCATTTCTGCAAATATTCTGATCGCTGATATTGTGAAAAAGAAGCCCTTCGTTTACCATTTGCTTGTAATGGATATTTTCCCTTGAAAAGATTGCAGAACATCTTACAATAAAAAATCCCTAAAACACTGCAATTTCAAGGAAATTTTAATTTCAAAGTTAAATGTCCTCCAAATTTCTATATTTATCTGGCATTGTAACGCGTTGCAATCATAAAGTTTTGGTCTTAATTTAAAACATTTTATACTATTTTCTATATTTCTACTTGTATTCAGTAAGGTATGCTCTACAGAAGCAAATTTTGACAATTTTGAAGAATACCTAGTTTTGAATACCAAACCAGTCGTTACATTTCTTGTAAAGATCGATATACGTAAAACATTTCCAAGCATTTGAAATATTTTTGAAAGATATGAAACTTCTTAATGCTAAGTCCGACAAGAGTGCCACCTATTCCTTGTACTTCTGATTTTTTTTCAGATCTTGTCAATGCGGTGGAAATCGACAAGTAACCAGTTAAATACGTTGTTATAAAATATCGTCATCGTGTCTGAAGAAATGATTACATACATGCTTTATGTGTAATTTGGATGCTTTTTGTACTTTGCACTATCCTTAAAACATTACTAACTTATTCAATGAAATGTATTTATCCTCAAATACATAGAAAGTATTACTTTTGGGTGTAAAGGTACTGGCTTGCAACAAATCTAGATTATAGACCGAAGTCTCTTTGTACTGGTATGTACATGAAGCAGATAATTCATTTAAAGATAACGTTTTTGGCTGCATATTTCTTTGAAAACATCTCAGCCCTTTAGCAAGTATCATTTAAAATGTTTACGGTCCATTGCGTTTATTAGGTTCCTTCTCAGGGCTAAATCTAATAATTTCTTTTATTTGGTTTCACGAAGTGACATAAAGGGTGTCTTAAGGGACGTAAAAGAAAATATAATTAAATAAGTATGCGCTTTCTTACATTTAGAAATGGGGAAACTCTCTGTTATTATATTAGATGTTTTATGTTTTTGGCAAAGTGTTACTCGAGCACAAAAAGTCCTTCTATCCGCTCAACTTGAAAAGGAGATTCTTTAGAACATTTTGCAGGAATAATATTTTTTCTTACGAAGTCCTAGTTTAATCAAGAGTCCACTTTAATATTTGTAAGCACTCGATGGATTCTTTTATTGAGGTGTGGAACATTAACTCTAACTGAAGGCATTGAAATGTCCATTTATTTCAACAGGTTTTTTTCTTAGAATGATGTTTCTTAGATGTTTCTTAGAAATAACTTTGCGTAAGTTGTAGCATTAACAGAAAATGACATCAGCTAAGTCTCATTCCTCATCCATTATATATTTAAAACTTTTGTTTTTTAGAATTTTTAAACAGGTCCCTAATATAAAACAGCTTCGATTCCGTTCATTGAAGAGGTTTGCATTAAGATTTTATAGTACTAATGTAAAAAATAAAGTTAAACAGAACGCATACCAGGAAAGAACAGAGTCAAAAACTACAGCCTCCCTACACAGTTAAAAAGCATAGGAAAAGACAGCATAAATTTATTTAAAGATCAATTACAAAAGGACAAAGAAAAGAACAAACAAGGGACTATAACTTAAACATTGATCTAGTAGACATGGAAAGAAAAGGAAAAATAACCTACTTAGCAAACTGTGATAAAATACCCCTCAAGTAGAAAAAGCAATATGGAAATTATAAAAAAATAAAACTTTTCAAAAACCTAGGAAAACGTTAATAAAAGGAGAACATAAAGAAGCGTGTATACACTATTCAATTTCTTGGAACGCCATCAATCAATCAACGAAAATGAGAACTCACGTTGTTACCACCTTGGAACAGTCAGTGGCGAAATATTTGCAAAACATTTGTAAGATTGCTCTTGAATTTTTAATACATAAGTTTATATCACGTGCGCCAGTAGTTCTGTACTGCTGAAAAGCTTCTCACTTTGCCACTGTATTATAACCTATCGGTTTAGTGTGCCACAAAAACAGCGAAAGTTTGTTACTTTGTTACTTTCTGTGGACCATATAGGCCCCATGATATCAATGAGTATTAAGCGAATGAAATAAAGCCACAAAGACAGGAAAGGTGGGTTGGTAGGTAATTTGTTTGCACTAAGATATTAGCACTGATACCGCATCTTATTATGGTTTGCTCTATTTACACTGTCCTTTTCAATTAATAAATCTTATTATTACTATTGAAGACTTATTGTGGAACGCGGACAAATTACTCAAACCAATATCCATTCTAAATAGTCTATTAACACAATCATTGTATATTTGACTAATTCTAATTCACTGAGAATATTTCATAATTATAAACAAGAACGTCTATACAATAATGGAAACAGTCTCTTGGATCTTGTAAATTCCTATTATATGGAAAAAACGAAAGGGTTTCAGATCAAATAGAGTGTCTTCAATATTTTATAAACGATTTATTACTATAATAATGATTATTGTTATCTCTTTTAATTTGTTAAGAAAAGTTCTGGCAATTAAAATTCGCAACTGTTCAAATATAAACGGTATCTCAATTAAATTAAATACTTACGACAGGGTAACAAAAATTACACTGAGTGCATTGACTTCGATCATATCGTACCTTTAGTTAACCTTCTTTTATAATTACAGTGGTTAGAGGTATAGTATAACAATATTTGTAGCTAAAAGGTATGGTTTTTATTCCCATGGATTTTACGGTCACAGTTCTGTTCCTGTTACCAATGTTTGTTAAGTATATATTAGCGTGCTTTCTTCGCATCTTTGAGTATGATCTTATTATATAATGGAGGTTGTTTCTGGTTAGTGAGATCACTTTAAACACATTCATATTAAAATCAATAAATTTGATTCATTTTCAAATTAGTACAATGCACTTGATAAACCTGACACTTTCAGATATGAAACTTCTGCGACCGCCTTAATTCTTGCAAAGTTTAAATAGCTTTATAGCCTGTTTGTTCAGGCAAAATATCATACAAATTACCGTGCAAGACAAATATATTCAGCTAAATAAGATCAATGATGGACTGAAATAACCGTTGGATACCTTACAGTGTGCATATTGGGGGTTTCATTATTTCCCGTTAATTATCAATCGACGCATGCTTTTAAAATCATCATAAATAAACGAAATGAGATTTGAAGGAAGTACCGAGTCATTTGAATGAATAAAAAGGTGGTCAGTACTAATCGACAGGAGAACTATATCATTTAAAATCCAATCCCATGGAACATGATAACAGTTTGCCATTCGTAACATTAGATGATGACAAATTAATGACACAATGAATTATACGCATTGCCCTTGAAATTGTGGCTGCATTTAATATGCATTATCGATTTGTTAATGTATACATCACTGATTTTGTAATCTGTTTTGCCTAAAATATTTCACATTCGAAAAGATTATACAAAAAATGACTGTTTTCAAGTATTCATTGTTGTCATCTATTTAACACACTTAAAATACCAACTGTCGCTTTAATCTAAGCAGACAGGCATATTACATTGATGAATCATTGTCTTTCACACATATATAGTATGACATAATTCCAAGAGTAGCTAATTTCATAACTCAATATTTTCCATTAATTTATTGTGTCTAAACTACTCTCGATAAGCACTGAAGGAACAAAAAGTGAAAACTTTTCTGTTTTCAGGATTTTGTATTTGAAAGTCTATCAACAAATAAGGAAACCTTTAAAAAGCTTACTACAGATAATATTATGAAAAAAAAATCACTTTCTAATTACTTAGTCCTGAAGATATATATGTAATGTGTTTCTCTGTTCGTGTACATAGGACACTCAAGAAGATTGTCGCATGCTTGATCTTATGGGGAACAGACAAATGTATCATCATTTTCTGCTGTAACTGAACATTATGGAAACGTTTAAGCACATTATCATAACAATCTGAATGAGGTATGTTTAAATCATGCAGTTTGAGATGGCATCTTATATTCCGACCAAAGATGTCAACTTGCAGAATTTTGCCAAGGGACTGACTGTATAAAATGCAAGCAAACACATAACATCAGTACAAAAGTAAGACTTGGTGATCCTATTAAGACTGACTGTTACTAAAAACTAGAAAATACACTAAATATACATAACATTCTTTATGTTCTGGTTCATTTTAACAGCATAGAGTCACTAATTTGTTCTGCCGTCCGTCAAACTATTACTGGGCAATGCCTAAGAAGTAATTCGATGAAACAAAGTGCAAAATAGGAACCTAAATGTGTTTCAAAAACCGATAGTGCGTTTACACAAGAACCTTTAATCGTTAGAACTTCTGCCCTTGTTGATTTTCCCATGTTATATTTGACGATGTTATATTTGTAAATAATACAGCACCTTTTGAGTGCGCATCACTTTTTTCATCATAATTTACAGTACGTAGACAAAACACTTTGTACACATGTTCCATTCGGATACTGGTTAGTTAAAGGAAAATCAATTGCATCCAGGAAAAATCTTGCTACCTATTGAAATATTGGAATTCTATATTTTTGGCAAAGCCCACTTTTAATTTGCTTTATATATTTCATAACAACAACAAAAAAGTTGCAGTTCTTTCCTTTAAAAGTTTCATATAACTATAATAATTTCGACTGACAAGACATCTAAATCTCAGATTTCTTCCAGTTTATTCATTTGATTATATTGTGCTATATATTTCATCGAATGCAAAAGGAATGTATAATCAATTTAAGCGTGTACGTTTTGTTTGAAATAACAGACTTGTTTGCAGTTTGACCAACCAAATGACAATATTTCATATCAAACTGAAAATGATGTAACAATAAGAACTAGACAAATGCTTCCTCGTTCTTTTGCAAACGGATGTTGAAATGGTGCATATATATATGAGCAATTCTCTGTATATAACAAATCAAGTTGTTATATCGTCAAACACACGTTTTGTTTAGGTCAATAATCTCATTTGTTTGGACAGTTCTTCACACTGCAGAATACATCACGATCTGTTACAGAATATGTTAACTATCGTTCTCATATTGTCATTAAATGTAATATCATCAATAAATATATTCACCATGAAACGAAACAGTCCAGATTCTAAATTATAGTTATGCATTAAAATCACTTACTCCTTCAAACAGTCACCAAATGAGATGCAAAGTATGATAAAACAGAAACGAAAATAATTGAACAGTCCATTTTAACTAATGTAATTCGGCAAGTGAACCTGTCTGACCAATCAATGCTTAATTTATTGTCTCTAAATTTATTACGAAAGAGTTGTTATCAGACAGAATAAAATTCATTGCAGCTATACTGATAATTAGTTTGTTGTACGGTGATTGATTTGCAGTTTCTGTTATCGAATGCCCATTCAAGTGATGAAGCATTTCAATCATCTGATACTTTATCGCTAGTGACAATTACAACAAACCCAACAAAAGAGGATTGATTGTTAATTTTTTTTGCCTGCTTAATTCAGTCTAGAGTTTCGGATTATTGAATTCATTAACATTTTAATATGCAACCTTCCATTAAAATGGTAAAGCATTATATAATGTATTTTCAGTCAAGCACTTATAGTTTGTATAAACTCTTGGATAATAGCTTTTTCAATGTGAATGATTTGCTTGACGTCTTTCATTAGCACTGCAGTTAAAAGAAAAATGCTTCACTTTCATTCATAATTAACCTACAAAAAGCAATTTTGTCATAAAGAGTCATTTCACTTATTAAATGCACCTTCTTTTAATGAATATATTTCCCTTAAAAATTGGCATTATTTACAAATAAAGCGCTTAAATACTCTCGTCTTATAGTCTCAAATACTTAATTTTAAAACGCGTTCAAGATAGCAATACTGTTGATAAGATGTACAAGTGATAAATGCATGCCTCTATTTTTATATTCAGTTTTTTGCTTAGTTGTCTGTCCAGTTTGTTGACCTACTTTATAGACAAGTCAAATTTAGATCGATTTTTTTTAATTGTCTTTAAATGCGCACGATAAAACTGCATGACTATATTAAGCTGTTCCAGACATGCCACTGTTAATTTTCGAATTCAAGATATTATTTATCCGAGTGTCATTAACGGACAAGACAGACTATTTTAGTGAACAATGCAAAACAGTGACAGAACTATAGTTATAAGTCTAAGGAATGATAAAACTTAACAAGTGTTAGGTTGAAAAAATCATTACAAATCTTTAGTTGTTAAACTTGTCGCGCATCCGTAAAATATCATTTACCGACTCGTAAATATGTCTGTTTAAATGACGGTACTGTCTGACGGACTTAAAATAATAAGTCACATAGGAATTTATTCAGATCTGTTTTAAAGACCATATAATCTTACGGCAAACTATAGACGTTCACTAATATTAACTTCAATTCTCATCAGGCTAAATGGGTCTTAAAAGCAAAAACGTAGACATCTCAAAATAAAAGAACCCTTTTAACAATGTCTCCTGAGGGTTGTTTGTCTCATCTCATGCCGAATATCTTCCATTTCCGAGACAGCATTTTAAAATTTCGTATGTGACAACTAACGTGATCTTTCTTCTGATGTCAAAATGATTATTATACTTGCTTGTGAATGAGTCAAAATGGCATTTCTGTTTACACTTACATTTCACACAAACTTAAATATCCACGTATCTGTGAATTGGATTCGTCTATAAATATTGCTTTAACTGTTCTTCTTTTAGATTCTGTTTAATATCTCGTGCAAATTAATCAATTAACAAAAGAAGAAAAAATAAGAGAACATTACACTTTGTTATTTTACTCATTAACAAAAAGTACTGACTTAAGAGTATAAAACCTGCACTATACAAACGGCTTTAGAAAACATACATCGAAGTGCGAAGTGAAATTTTGTTTTAAAGAACAATATCTTTGCGAATCTATATTACATGTATCTCTAAGTTTTGCATTCAAAAGAAAACACGTCGTTTCATGTTTATCAGAGGTCAACGATAACAACATTTGTTAAATATCTTGTTAGTTCTGATTTAAACTAAGATTAAAACGTGTTGTCTATGCCAAGCTTTAAAATGTAATATAAATGATACGTTACAATGATTAATTAGGCTAAATTGATAAAAAGTTTCACAGAGACAGTTTTTATATAGAATTCAAATATTCTGCTATATTCTGCTTTCTTAAAAGTTCAGTTCATAAACATGCCAGGGTAGAAGTCGTTCTTAGATCAATAACCTTGATTCTAGTTTATATCTAAGCGCCAAAGATATTTTGACATACTATTTCAGACGAACATATAAAAAGGAACAGAAGCAGAGAGTACATCAAGGAACATCGTGGAAATTTATCAACTAGAAAACATTATACGCTGACACGAAAAAACAGTATGTTGTTAATTGTTGATATGTAATTATTCCAGAGTTTGCAATAACGCTTTAAATGGCTGATAACACCTTTAAACCGATGAACAACTCATTAATATTTTAATGAATATCATTTTGAAACATTATTATCAACTATCCATCAATCTATATTTGTATTTAATATTAGTCAATATATTGGATTACTCTTCAGTATTGACCATTTACATTTATAAACTAAATTGAGGACCTTATAGAAAAAACCATTCACCGTGTCTTCCCGTATTCTTATTACTTGTTAACTATTTTCGAAAAAAATAGTAGAACAATAGACTTCAAGACATTCACACTTTTATTTTTTGTTTGCAAAAATTTAGGGAGACGACGTCTGGTAACATTGAAATATGATTATCGGCCAATCTTAGGAATTTGATTTGGCGCAAAACATAGCTCGGGGTGAACAACTGAATTGCATGACACATCAATAACGATCCACGAGAAAAATCAAAGATATTGCTGCTTCATATTTGTTTAAAATGTTTCATTCTTTGCCACATATTGCACTAAGTCAATACACGTTGTATGAAATAAATTGAAAGAAGAAAATACAAAACAAATCAACATTTGAAACACCTATAACTAATGCAATGATTACGTAATGAGGATACATCACAGATGCAATCGTGCATCTTATAAATATACATGAACACAATTTCCGTTAAGCAGGCAATAGCAGCTGTTTTTAAAGTGCATATGTACATGTGTTATGAAAGTGTCATTAATTTGCTTTAATTAAAAGTCATACTACGTATTTACTATTGTCATCAAATATTGGACAAAATATGTGCTAGTGTATTCATTTAAAATAATTGAATTCCACTTGTAAATATTCGCTGAAAACTGGTAACAAAGATTAAACGTCACTACAAACTAGTAATAAAGATTTTTCGCGAGAAAACGGGACATACAATTTGGTTTTAGCAGCTAGGGGTTAATTAAAGATCATTTCCATATACATTAAAACGCAAATATTCTGATTGTGAAAAAGAAGCCCTTCGTGTACCATTTGTTTCGTAAATGGAAATTTTCTCTTGAAATGATGGGAGAACATTTTACGATAAAAAAAAACTCCCAAATAAAACATTGCAATTTCAAGGAAATTTTAATTTCACAGTTGAATGTACTTAAAATTTCTATATTTCTCTGTCATTGTAACGCGTTCTAATAATACATTTTTGGCACAATTTAAAACATTTCATATAATTCTACTTAATTCTGTAAGGCATGTTATACAGAAGCAAATTTAGAAAATTCTGAAGAATACCTAGTTTTGCATACGAAACAATCATTACAATTCTGGTAAACATCGATATACGTAAAACAGTATCATGAAACAGTGACCAAGCATTTGAAATATTTGTTAAAAGATGTGAAACTTCTTAATGCTAGGCCCGACAAGAACATATTCCTTGTACTTCTGAAAAAAATCAGGTCTTGTCAATGCGGCTGAAATTGAGAACTAACCAGTTATATACGTTGTGATTAAATATCGTCATCGTGTCTGATGTGACGACTACATACATTTTTAATTTTATGTGTCGTTTTGATGCTTTTTGTACTTTTCAATATTCCTCAACATAACTAACTAATTCAATGAACTGTATATACCCTCAAATACATAGAAAGCATTACTTTTAGGTGTAAATCTTGCAACAAATCTAGATTATATTCGGGCTATTTATAGCTGAAGAAATAGAAACTGCACTTCTCTTGATACTGTTACGTATATAAAGCGGATAACTTATTTAAGAATAAAGGTTTTGGTTTTATAATTTCATCCCTTTAGCAAATATCAGTTAAAATGTTTATAGTCCATTACATTCATTAGGTTCCATCTGAAAGCTAAATCTAATAATTTTATTTATTGGGTTTCTCGAAGTGACACAACGGGTGTCTGAAGGGACGTAAAGAAAAAATGTAATTAAATAAGAATGTGCTTTCTTACATTTAGAAAAGTGGAAAATCTCTGTTATTAGATTAGATGTTTTATGTTTTTGGTAAAGTGGAGCAAAAAGAAAATGCCTTCTATCCTTCCAATTTTAACAAGACATTCTTAAGAACATCTTTTACGAAGTCCTAGTTCAATTAAAAGTCTATTTAAAATTTGTAAGCACCCAATGGATTGTTGTATTGAGGAATTGAACATTTACTCAAACGGAAGACATTGAAACGTGAATTTATTTCAACTCTTTTTTTCTTAGAAATCACTTTGCCTGAGTTGAACATTAACAGAGGATGATGTCAGCTTAATATTAATCCTCTTCCATTATGTTATTTAAAACTCCTATTTTATAGAATTTTAAACAGGTCCTTCATTAAATACAGCTTCACCTTCGTTTATTGCAGAGCTTTGCATTTACATTTTATTGTACTAATGTAAATAATAATGTAAACAACGCATGATTATCAGGAAAAACCACAGTCAAAGACCATAGCCTCCTTACACAGTAAAAATAGAGGAAAAGATAGCATAAATTTATTAAAAGATCAATTGAATAAAAGGATAAAGAATAGAACAAGCAAGGGACTATGACTTAAACATTGATTTAGTTACATATACTTATCTGATAAATTTGGTTTCTTTATACGCAATTTTATGAAGATAATGCTGAAAGTATATTATTTGTGAATACTTTTCATTTGCTTAAACTTCTTTATAAACAAAATCTGCTAAAAATAGTTTTAAAAACGAGGAAAGAAAAGGAAAAAGAACCCATTTAGCAAACTGTGGTCGAGAATACCCTCAAGTAGAAAAATCAATATGGAAATATATATATATATATAAATGATAAAACTTTTCAAAAACCTACTTTTCTCGAGAATGTAAATAATCAGAGAACATAAAAGAACTGTGTATACACTATTCAATTTCTTGTAACGCCATCAAACATTTAACGAAAATAAGAACCCGCAGGGTTACCGCTTTGGAACGGTTAGTGGCAAAACATTTGCAAAACATTTGTGAGGTTGTTCTTGAGTTGTTAATCCATAAGTTTATATCATGTGTGCAAATAGTCCTGTACTGCTGTAAAACTTTTTACTTTGCCAATGTATTATATACTATCGGTGTAGTATGCCACAAAAACTTCGAATAATTTGTTACTTTCTGTGGATCATACATTCTGAGGCTCCATGATATCAGCGAGTATGAAGCGAAATAAATAAAGCCACGAAGACAGGAAAGATGGGTTTTTAGGTAATATATTAACGCATCTTTATATGATTTACTATATTTACATAGTCTTTTTCAATTATGCAATCTAGTAATTGCAGAAATTGAAAACTTACTGTGGAAGGCAGACCAATTACTCAAACGAATAATCATTCTAAATAGTCTATATACACAATCATCTTATATTTTGATACTTGCTAACCATTGAGAATATTTCATAAAAAATTACGTCTATAAAATAATGAAAATAGTCTCTTAGATCAAATAGGTCAAATAGGGTGTTTTCAATATTTTACAAACGATTTAATAATTTTTGTCATCTCTTTTAATTTGTGAAGCAAATAGCCATACATGCATCACGCACAGAGAGTGCATTGACCTCGAAAATATCGTATCTGTTGTTTACCTTCTTTTATAATTACAGTGGTTAGTGGTAAAGTATAAAAATACTCGTAGCTAAAAGTTAAGGTTTTCATTCACACGGATTTTACGGTCACGGTTCTTTTCCTGGTTCAATGTTTATCTCCATACTTAGGTTTAGTATATATTAACGTGCATTCTTTGCATGTTTAAGTCTGATCTTATTGAACAATGGAGGCTGTTTCTGGTAAATTAACGTGCATTCTTCGCATGTTTAAGTCTGATCTTATTGAACAATGGAGGCTGTTTCTGGTTAATGAGATCACTTTAAACCTATTCATGTTAAAAATATGAAATTGATTCATTTTCAAATAAGTTCAATGCACCTCATTTACCTAAAACTTAATATGAAAAATCCTGTGACCGCTTTAATTCTTGCAGATTTTGAACAGCCTTGGAGCCTTTTTGTTCACGGATAGCTGACAGAGGGCCTACAAATTACTGTGAAAGACTATAATATATATAGAAATCAAGCAAAATAAGATTATTGTTGAATTCACCAAACTATTGGATACACCTATAAAGCCCATATTAGGGGTTTCATTATTTCCTGTTAATTATCAATCGACGCATGCTTTTAAAATCCTCATAAATAAACAGAAAGAGAATTAGAGCGAGTATTGAGTCGTTTGTATACCGAATGTAAAAGTGGTTAGTACTAATCGGCAGCAGAACTATATCATAAAAAATCCAATCCCTTGGAGCATAATAACAGTTTGCCATTCTAGCAAATCGCAATAATTTATCAAGCAAGTGGACAATTCCACATTAGATGACGACAAAATAATGGCATAATGAATTATACGCACTTCCCTTGAAATTGTCGCTGCATTTAATATGCATTATCGATTTGTTAATGTATACATCAGTGATTTTGTAATCTGTTTGTTTTCTACAATATTTCACGTTCGAAAAGATTACACAACATCTGACTGTTTTGAAGTATCCACTCTTGTCATCTATATAACACACTTACAAATACCAACTGTCCCTTCAATCTTATCAGACAGGCATGTTACATTTATCCTTTTCTGAGTTTTGGTATCTTTCACACATATATAGTATGACATAATTTCAAGAGTAGCTCATTTCAAAACTAAATATTTTCAATAAATTTGTCCTGTCTAAACTACCATCTTAGACTAACACTGAAGGAACAGAATTTGAATTATTTTCTAGTTTTAGGATTTTCTGTTTTTTTTTTATTTTGTATTTGAATGTCTATCAACAATGGAGGATAACCCTTTGATGATTTTAAGAAAACATAAATAGTTTTTACTTTTTAAATGGTGAAGAGATATATCTATCGTGAGTTTCTGTTAGTGTACGTGAAACACTTCAAGGTTGTCGCATGTTTGTTCTAATAGTGAACAGACAAATACATGGTGACGTTTAAGCACGTTATCATAATAATCTGAATGAGGTATGTTTAAATCATGCAGTTAGTGACGGCATCTTATCTATCGACTAAAGATGTCAACTTGCAGAATGATATTCAGGGAATGACCGTATAAAATGCAAAACATCAGTAATAGAGTAAAACTTGACGATCCTGTTGAGACTGACTTGTCATGAAACTAGATAATACACAAAATATACGTTCTTCTTAATCATAAAAAGCAGAGTCACCGATTTGTTCTTGTGTCAAACTATTACTGGGCAATGCCTAGCAAGTAATTATATAATTCGATGAAACAAAGTAAAGTAGGAAAATAGATGTATTTCAAAAACCAGTAGAGCTGTACACAAGAATCGTAACTCTATAATTTTTTCCCTTGTTAATTTTCTCACGTTATATTTGTCAACAGTAAAATTACAGCATCATTGGAGTGCTGATCATTTTTTATCATATTAAACAGTACATACATAATAAGCTTTGTACACATGAAAATCAATTGCTTTCAGCAAAAATCTTGCTATCTACTACAATATACTACGCCCATTATGAAGATAGAAAATAAAAATTTGCATTTCATTCTTTAAATATTTTCATAATACTTCTACAATTTTGATTGACATGAAATTTGAAATTCAGATATCTTCCAGTTTATTCAGTAGATTACATTATTCCTTAAATTTCCTCCAATGCAAATAGGCGATATAATGTTTAATTTAAACGCTCACGCTCGATTTATGCGTATACGTTTCTCTTGAAATAACAGACTTTTTTGTAGTGACTAACCAAACGACAATATTTCATATCAAACTGAAAATGATGACAAGAACTAGACAAATGCATCCTCGTTTTTTTTGTAAACGCATGTTGAAATTATATACAAATGCACTGCAGCTTTGGAAAAACTTTAGCAATTCTCTGTATAACAAATCAAATTCATATCTCGGCAAACAGAAGGACTGTCTTGTTTGTTTTGACAGCTCTTCATACTACAGAGTACGTAACTACATGTAACTGAATGTATTCCGATATCGTTCATAAATATAGTTCACCATATCATTCAAATAATAGATTGGTTTTTAAATCACTATTTCAAAAGATCACCCGAAGACACGAGACACGAAATATACTAAATTCGGGTTAAACAGAAATGAAAATGATTGAACAATCCATTTTTACTAATGCAATTACATAAGAGGACCAGTCTTTGACGGATTCAACAGTCTATTTATTGTCTCTTAATTCACTACGAGACAGTTGTTATCAGACAGAAATAAATGCATTGCAGTTCTGCTGATAATTGGTTTGTTGTATGGTGATTGATTTGCAGTTTCTGTTATCGAATACTCATTCAAGTGATTCTGCATTTCAATCATCTGACGCTTTATCGCTAGTGACAATTACAACAAACCAAACAAAAGAAGATTGCTAATTTTCTTTTGCCTGGTAAATTCAATCTAGAGTTTCTGATTAGTTAGTTAATTAAAATTTTAATAAGTAACTTCCCTTTAGATTTTCATTAAAATGTTGCAGCAGTATGTAAAATGTTTTTTCAGTCTAGTTTAGTTTGTAATGACATTATTTTTTCAGTGTGAATAATATCACTGCTGTTAGAAAGAAAATGCTTCATTTTCATTCAAATCTAACCTGACTACAAGAGGCATTTTGTACTCGCGCAATTTGTCACAAGAGCCATGTTACACATGGTTAATCCCCCCGCCGGGAAGAAGCTACCTGAAGGTTGTACTTGCAAACACTCAATGTAATAATGTTTGAAGAAAATCCCACAAAAAATAGGCAAGGTAGAGTTATTGTTCTTGCAAATTGCACTTCCTACCAATGTGCTATGTCAGTGTATTAAGTTTGAAGAAAATCGCTCAAGCACTTTTGGAGTTATGCTTCGGACTAAGTTTTTCAATTAAATCTGATAAAGGGGAATAATTCTAAAAGTAGGCAAGGTAGAGTTATTATTCTTTCACACTGCACCTCCTCCAAATGTGCTCTTTCAGTATATGAAGTTAGAAAGAAAATCACTCAAGTACTTTTGGAGTTATGCTCCGGACAAAACTGGAACGGACGGACACACGGACGGACAGAGACCATTTCTAATATCCCCTCCGGCTTTGGCGGGGGGATAGTAAGTTCAAGAATTCAAGAATTAGATATACATGTATATGCTGGGATTTTTAAAATGTAAACAAGTAAATCTGATAAAGGGGAATAACTCTAAAAAATAGGCAAGGTAGAGTTATTGGACTTGCACACTGCACTACCTACCAATGTGCTCTGTCAGTGTATGAAATTTGAATAAAATTCCTCAAGTAGTTTTGGAGTTATGCTCCGGACAAAATTTATCAAGTAATTCTGATAAAGGGGAATAACTCTAAAAATAGGCAAGGTAGAGTTATTGCACTTGCACACTGCACTCCCTACCAATGTGCTCTGTCAGTGTATGAAGTTTGAATAAAATCCCTCAAGTAGTTTTGGAGTTATGCTCCGGACAAAATTTATCAAGTAATTCTGATAAAGGGGAATAACTCTAAAAATAGGCAAGGTAGAGTTATTGCACTTGCACATTGCACTCTCTACCAATGTGCTCTGTCAGTGTATGAAGTTTGAATAAAATCCCTCAAGTAGTTTTAGAGTTATGCTCCGGACAAAATTTATCAAGTAATTCTGATAAAGGGGAATAACTCTAAAAATAGGCAAGGTAGAGTTATTGCACTTGCACACTGCACTCCCTACCAATGTGCTCTGTCAGTGTATGAAGTTTGAATAAAATCCCTCTGGCAGTTTTGGAGTTATGCTCCGGACAAAATTTATCAAGTAAATTTGATAAAGCGGAATAACTCTAAAAAATGGCAAGGTAGAGTTATTGCACTTGCACACTGCACTCCCTACCAATGTGCTCTGTCAGTGTATGAAGTTTGAATAAAATCCCTCAAGTAGTTTTGGAGTTATGCTCCGGACAAAATTGTTTCGGACGGACGCACGGATGCACGGACGCACAGACGCACGGACGGACGAGGGGCATTCCTAATATCCCCTCCGCCTTTGGCGGGGGGATAATAAAGTTTTTATTTCACTTATTAACTGCACTTTCTTTTAACAAGTATATCAGATGTTTCCTCTTAAAACAGCCCATTCTTTAACAAATAAACCGCTTAAACACTCGTCTCATGTCTCCAATACTTTAGTAAGAAAAGATCTTAAATGTACCATTCAGTCAACCAGCCTTATAAACGCGTTCAAGCTGGCTCAGATTGTTGATAAGGAGTGCAAGTAATAATTGTCGTTGTCTTTTTGTAGACCAATCAAATTGTAGCACAAATAAAAGGTTACAATTATTTCATTTTTAAACTGTTAACATTGCACGACGAGTTTAAGGTGTCCAAGACTGGCGACTGTTGATTTGAGAATACTGTATACTATTTTTATCACAGAGTCAGTGCCGCCATACCGAACAAGACGGGCTACTTTCACCGTAAAAGGTGCAAAACTGAAAAGTACCGGGTCTGTAGTTACAAGTCCAAAGAATCATGAAAAAATACAAGTTATAAGTTGAAAAAGCATAATAAATCTTAAGTTGTTAAACTTGTCGCGCATCCGTAAATTACCATTTACCGATTTGTAAATGTTTCTTTAGAAACAGACGGTAATGTAAGATCACAAACTTTATTGAACTGATCTATTTTATAACCATAAAATCTAACAGCAAACTTCCGACATTTACCAATATTAAATTCAGTTCTCATCAGACTAAATGGGTCTTGAAAGCAAAGACGCAGGCATTTCAAAATCAAGGAAACATTGTCATTAAATCTCATTTCTACTTTATAATCATACTGGCTTGTAATTGTGTGAAAAAAAGCATTTTTGTTTGAACTTATATTAATTCCTCAGAAACTCATGCACTTATGTGTCTGTAAATTGGATTGTCTCATGAATATTGTTGTACCATTATTTTCAGATTCTGTTTAATATCACGTGCAAAAGATTTAATTAAAAAAGTATAGAGCAGTTAACGCTATTAACTACCGACTACTGGAATATTGAAAAGTGAATTCTACAAACGGCTTTACAAAACGTACAGCGAAGCTTTGCTTTAAAGAAAAAGCTCGCTGCGAATTTCAATTATCTTTAAGTTTTGCATTTAAAAGAATACACGTTGTTTCATGTCTGTCAGATGTCAGCTGTAACAGCTTTAGTTAGATGTATAGCAAGTCCTGATTTTAAACCAAGATCAAAACGTTTTGTCTTTGCCAACGCCTTTAGTGTAACCTAATTGACACATATTGATAAATAATAAGACCTAATGCATAAAGCGTTTTACAGAGACTGTGATGATGTAGGAGTCATTATCTTGCCTGTTCGATGTTTTAATCAACACGCCAGGGCAGAATCAGGTATTAAGATCAATAATATTGATCTCAGAGTATAATTAAGCGCCAATTTTAGACAGAAACTAAATTATTTTAATATTTGCCGAACAATTAGAGAATAAAGAAAGAGAGAGAACTTGGAGGAACATCATGGACATCTATTAGATGGAAAACATTTTACGTTGAGATTGGTCGAAAATTCCAAGATGTATGTGATCATTCCGGAATTTGAATAACGCTTTTAATGCAGAGCTTTTTTTTCACAGGTAAGGGAAGGGGCCCTTTCCTTAAATTTGAGAAAAATTAACGCAGCATTTTTGCAGAAGGGGAAAAAAACTTGATCATGTAAACGGAATTTTAGGGGAAAACTGCATGATTTTCAAGAATTTTCCTGAGGTGAAGACTGTACACAAGACTGTAGACTGCTACAGAAGGAAAAAAAACCCTGAAATTATTGGCTGACCTCACCTTTATACAGATGAACAAGTTATTTATGCTTTATTCAATATCGTCACTACAATCAATCAGTCTGTGTTCGATTTTGATATTCGTCAATAACTTGCAAAAATTTTCAGTATTGCCCATTTAGCTTAAATACACTTACTGTTTTCATAAATTTAGGACATCATCTAAAAATACACTCACCATGTAGGGGTCGTTTTGTTTTTGAATTCAGAGGAACAGATAACATCGGTTGTGTACAGTCAAGGAAACTGGAAATGTCTCTAATCAGATTACATGCCCAGTGCAATTCATATACTTTCTTATATGTTGTGTAACTGCAACATTATTTCTACATTTAACAAAAATCGTGTACGTTAGTTCAGTATTGCTCAGTCATTACTAAACATTTTACAGGAAATCACTGACATTTCATACAGAGTCCAGTAATGTATGATCATGCCGGAATATTTAACTGTGCTTTTCGCTAGTTGTACAGTGAACTTACATGCTGAAAGTTTATTAAACATTACAGGAATAATAAAAATGATACGCGTATGATCTGAACCATACTTAGATAATGGAAACCTTTCCTCGTTGTCCATTGGGTAAGAAATACAGTCAACCTTGAGAATTTTCTAATCTCATAACTTGTCATTATTTTCGTAATAAATAACTTTATAATTGCAAAATCGATTTTAAGAGATTAACACTTCTGTATTTTGTGTGCAAAAACGCGAAAACAGCGTTCGGAAAAATTCAGATATTGTTCTCTTCCAACCGTGGAATTGGGTTTGGCGCAAACTTAGCTAGGAGTGAACAACTGGATCGCATGACACATCAGTAACGATCAACGAATAAACAGAGAACATTGCTTTATGTTTGTTTAAGATGTTGATGTTTTGCCCCATTTATGCACTTAATAAATGCATTAACTGTGAAAAGAATGTATAGAATACACCAACACTTGTAACCATTGATTTCATAATGAGGATACATCACAGATGTGAGTGTGCATCTTCTATTGAACATCAACACAATTTCCGTTTAACAACAATAGCAGGTTCTGTGGAAGTGGATATGTATATGTATTATAAATTGTCGTAAGCTTGCTTCAATCAAAAAGTCATATTAAGCAAGTACGATTGTCATCAAATAACGGACAAAAAGAACGAAAATGAATGCATTCAAAATCATTGAAATTCAGTTGTAAATATTGATCAAACTTCATTGGAAACTGGTAACAAGGACCAAACTTCCCGTGAAACTTAAGAAGAATTCTAACATTCTAACATTCAGTGTTTCTTAGCTTGATGTAGATTTTATTCGCGAGAAAAAAGGCGCATGTAATTTGGTTTAGCACCTGGGGCTCAATTTAAAGATATTTAAAAATAAATCACTGCAGTGAGGGACATTCCTGATAACAAATTATCTCTCTTACTCAGATAAAAAAGATAGACCAAATTGCACACAGGTCCTACAGTTGGAATCATTTAACTTTATTAACTCTTGTTTTTCTTTGTGACACAACTGTGAAAACTGTCACTTATATATTAAATAAGAAGTTGGGATTATCAAAACAACAAACACAATGGTGTTAACAAACATGTTGCTAAACTAAATGTGTAATCTAACTACCATTGTTATAAATAATTAGGCTTAATGTTCACATATCAAAATAAGAAAAAAGCGATGAAAGCAGAGGAATTCAAATGGAAGGGCCTATGTAATATCAGAGAGTACTCAGGGTATATAATCCGCTAATGTCCCCCATTTTAAAGAAATTATCTTAGAGTTAAATAACCTTCGCCAGTTTTCATGTTAAACAGCCTCTTGGAATAGGAGAAAAACAATTTTCCCACTATGCATAGCTATGTTTTACGTAATGCTATTTATGAATAAAAAAATCTAAAGATGCCAAAAGTGAATCGGCGGTATTGCGGTTATGCACAGGGTCTATGATCAAAGTGCGCATATTCAAACATTTCTCCTCTTTTTAACACACATGCCCTTTGATGTTAAACTAAATCTGAGTATTGAAAAAATAGAAATGTTCTTAAATTTGGATGCTTTCTGTGCCTTGCACTATCCTTAAAGCATATTTTAGTTAATTAATGAACACCTTTATCCCCAAATAAAAAAAAAGAATAACAATTACTAATATCTTTCATTTGTTTGAGGTTAGGTAAGAAAGAAACTGGAATTTCGTGACAACGAAGCTCTACCGAGCTCCCGCAAAGAGCAGTTGGCTTGAACTTGGTCGCATGATTCGATCCATATATGAAAGATACATTTTGCTACATACATTCTTTGTTCCTTGAATATCTTCAGTTTGTTTTTATCAATGATAACGTAAATAATTTTAGGAGCAAATCGCTTCTGACGTCAGTGTGACTAAATGTGATGTCCCGAGCATCAGTCATTCATCTAACATAAAAGTTTTAAGATCATACTTTTTTACTTACCGGGATAGGTGTTGTGTCTAATGTTAAATAGCATAATCATTAGTCTCGGGAAGCCCTTGACGGCGCATTATGAACTATCACTGGTGTCACACTACTTTGTTTTGAAATATCTATACGTTTATAATGGGAAAGTGAGCAAACTGAAAAGTTGTTTGCAAATAAGATACAATATACTTAAGAAAAAATGTATGTTAGAAAACTTATCATTCATATATTCGTGATTTGGATCAGGCGACCCGGACATCGAGCAAATGCATTTGACAGAAAACTTGACAGAGCCATTCGCATATCAGTCAACCGTACCTAAGTTTATAATATTTTACATGTAAAAACGCTGAGGTTTTAGGAATCGAGTTACATAATTCGGTTATCAATATCATACATATACATTTTCTTTCATACATGCTTCGGGTATTCCTCCAAGCAGCTATTTAGAACTCAATGCATATTTTGATAAATTATAGAGAAAGATGTCTACAAATAAATGAGAAGTCTCATATTTCTTAGGTGGTAATTTCTGTACTGCTGTACATGCACTGATATTAACAAAATCGAACATCTCAAACGGAATAATGTAAACAGGTGTAACCGTCGTTAAATTAAGTATTACCTTGGCTAGATTGTTATCCATATTATCTACCCTCCTTAAATTGCCATTTCAAACATAATAAGAGAAGCACACTGATTTCACTTTAGATAGTTTTACAGTTTATTTGATTCATCAAATTGTCAAAGGCTAAAATAATAATCCTTACTTCTGGTGAAAGAAATACATCCAAGTTATGTTAAAATTTCTCTAGAATTAAAAACGCTAGCTATTTCGATGAAGCAGGTGAAAATATTGCCTATCCCAGTATTACACAAAAACTAAATACAAGAATATCCATATTCACACGGCAATACTTTGTAATGCGTTTTATTGTTATCTGAGATTCATATGACGCACAGCTGTACAACAGCTTGGAAAAGCAGATATCCAATGGATATTCGCTATACAACAAATCCAATCCTTATCTCAACGTTCACTCACATGCTTATGAAGTCGATATCCTTATTCACTTGGAAACTATTTTAACATTATTTTCAGGGCCGGATCCAGAAATTTGTGACTGGGGGGGGGGGGGGGGGGGGGGCTTGGAGGAAGGTACGGAAGGGGGTGTCCCCCTTCCGTATGGGGGGGACACCCGCAAGAAATTTTTCTAAAAAGGTGGTGTAAATGGCTCATTTTGGGGCGTTTTAGGCATACAAATATAATGAAATTTGTGTGAGAATTAAAAAGAAATATAATGGTATTCTTTGAAATGTTCAGCTAAAGCAAACAACAAAATACGGTATGAAAAGTTTTAACTTATTTTATATTTATAGAGTCCTCTGAAACGAATAATTTATCAATAAATTAATTGGCATAACAAATAAAAATGTCATCACAATATCATCATAATCATACCATAATCATACTTATTCATTAAAATCATTAAAGAACCATCACAAATTCAATCATCATTATCATCACCATGGTTGTGAGGATTTGATATGGCCCACAAAACAGATAGTCGTCCCATACTTTTTTACAAGTAGGCAAATTTAAATCAATATCAAAGTGAGTCATCAATGCCAAAAAATCAAAAACTGTTGAACAATGATCATTTTAAAAATTCAAATGCCATTTTTATGGAATCTAAGGTACTACAGGAAACAGTGAAAAAGCTGTCTCATCGCCAGTCATGGTCAGCAGGCGCTCATTTAACAACTTTATCAAATACGTCAAGGTTAAAAGACGCTTGAAAACTATACATCATGATCAGTCTGGAGAACTCTCGGATAACCCGTGCCACCGAATATACGGTACATTGTATAATATACATGGCTATAAAGTTGCGAACACGTTATCAGTTGTTACGTAATATTGCATGACCGTTGCAAATTGAAAGGTTGATTGTGTTTCTGTTACGAGGTGAAAAGAGCTGAAAAAACATTTTAGGGTCTTTAAAAATGAGCCCTTTTATTTTTTTACAAACGGGCCAGCTGGGGGGGGGGGGGGGGGGGCTTGGGCCCCATAAGCCACATGTTTTGCAAAGTAACCCCCACATATTTCTGCTTTTTGTCATCACAACAAATACTATTTCCTATATAACTCTATGTTTTATTTTTGAAAAGCGAAGAAACATCAAACTGATTATGTTGCATTTGTAGTAAAGGTATAAAAATATAGATTTTCGCTTACAAATAAAAAGAAACGTTTCACTTGCTTACTTATTTTCATGTATTTCACAATATCCTGTCATAAGATCGCTTATTTCTGAGCAGTAAACTTAATGTTTTATATCATACTACGTTTAAAATGCATTATCCCAAATATCTAATTACAAAGAGTATCCATTACGTTTATTTCCATCAACTAAAACTCGATGACATGATTTTGCAGTTCTATTATTTCAGACTATTTGTTTAAATCATAGTAAAACAAAAAAAAGGAAATCCAACGAATGTAAATGAGCTGTTTTTCACCAAGGTAAACACAAGAGATTGTCTGGTTATATGAATATCAGAATCCTTATCTCTGTGTGGTTCACTGTTCGGGAAACACAACGCATTTAATATTTTCTAGTCAAACTTTATTATTCTAAACATCTTAAAAACAGGGGGAAAGGGCATAGAATAGTTATTATTTAATCTTTTTCGGTAAACTGATTTTACTTTCGCCGTCTTGGCTCAGGCCAAATCTGCTGACCTAAGGGAAATAACGAAGCCAGTATGAAATCAGTCAAGGAATAACATTAAAAGAACAGTGTGTATGTATATCATAGTTGGATTTAGTTTATTTTTATTTGAAAAATTGATATCAATCGGGCATTTTCATCTAGAAGTTATTACACAAAAGTATATTAGATACTATTTGCAGGCATAAATTCTCTATGCAGTAAAACAGTGAATAATTAGATTCACAAATGAACTTGAGATCAAAACAAATCATTTTTTACGCTGTATCATTATTGGTACGCTTCCATTAAACAAGCAGGTTCGAAATGTCCTTTACAGAAATTTACAGACAGAAATTTGTTGTACTTTTTTACACTGTAGTGGAAATTTTTTTTAAGAAAGAAGAATGTGGAAATTCATTAACATGCACTGAATACGTTCTATGTATTCAGATTTAACAAACAATTTATTCTACTCTTTATCATCGATTAGCTAAACTACATTTATCACATCTGCAACCCGTTTTGGTTTCTTTTCCGTCTTACGTCCAAGAAAGTAAATTGTTATAATGTTTTATGAAAATAGTTTATTACTTTGTTATTCAATGAGAATATTCCATTACAAACAATAACGTATATACTTTAATGAACAATCTCTGCGAATCTTAGGATAAAGATGTTGAACTCAGGTAACGATATTAAACACATAAGCAAATTCAAATGGTTTGATATTTTCCTTCTGAATTCCGCTCAACATTTGTTACGATAAAAACTACAATCATAAATGAAATAAAATGTCAAGAGAAGTCATCAGTATTCCCAATTGACAAGTAATATCAATTTTAGCTTATTTGTATTAGTTTTTAGTATATATTAGACATATACAGCAAGGATAATAAAATGTAAAAAAGATCAGCATCTTCAAAAATGTAATGCTAAATGTACTGACACTGAATTATATTCAAGGAATTTACTCGATAGTAAAGATATTGTAAAGAGCATGCCTGGATTCAACAGAACATCTTCTAAGTAGTTATAAAAAGAAAAAGGAATGCGAAAAAAAAAACAGCGAAAAAAAAACTTAAGGGCTTATGATTAGATAGAGTTTCTTGAAACATACATGCATCACGCACTGTAAGTATATTGACTTCGATCATGTCGTATCTGTGAATAAAAGTCGTTTACCTTCTTTTTTATTTGCAATGGTTAGTGGTATAATATAACTACCTAGCTTAAAGGTATGATTTTTATTCATGTATCTACAGGTTCAGTATTTATGAAGTACGTGCTTTCTTTGCATCTTTGAAAATAAAATAATTTGAAGATGGAAGTTGATTTTGTTTATTGAGTTCACTTAAAACACATTTATATCAGAAACGATTGGTTCTTCTACAAAACAGTATAAATACTTCACAAATCTAACCATTTAAATATAAAAATTCTGTGACTGCTTTAGTTCTTGCAGATTTCGAACACTAAAAAGATTGTCGCCGGGAAAGACATTCATGGTTGATCTTATTGTGAACAGACAAATACATCATCATTTTCTGCTGTTATTGAACATAATGGTAACGTTTAAGTACATTATCGTAATATTCTGAATGAAACAATATGTTTAAATCATGCAGTATTTATAAATAAAATGACATCTGCACTACCGAACAATCATATTAACTGGCAGAATTTTAGCAAAGGCAACGACTGTATAAGAAAGCAAGTAAACGAATTAGTAATGAAGTAAAATTTGACGACCCAATTGAAACTGACTGGTATGAAAAACTAGCATATTAATATATAGCATCACTGGATAGAGAGTGCGCATCACTTTTTCACCATAATTTATGTCGACAGTACTTTAAGTACACATATTTCATTCAGAAATTGGGTAGTTCGACGAAAATCAGTCGCTTGAAATGTATTAAAGTTTCAGAATACTTGAGTTTTCAGGTTAAGTCGCTCGCTTTATACATATACGTTTCTCTAGAAATAACAAACTTGTTGTACCAAATGAGAGTATTTCATATAAAATTGAACATGACACAACGATTAGAAGAAGACAAGTACATTTTTGTGCTACTGTAAACGGATGTGGAAGTTATATACAAATACACTGCAGCTTTGGACAAACGAAAAATTCACTGTATAACAAATTAAAATCTTATCTCGGTAAACACGCTAATTTTGTTTAGGTCGACAATTGCATTTGTTTAAACAGTTGGGTACGCCACTCTGTTACTGAATGTGTTCCGATATCGTTCTGCAACAGAATGTGATATCATCAATAAATATTTTGAAACAAAACTGTCCAGTTTCGGAATGATAATTGCGCACTTAAATCACTTACTCTTTTAAACACTCACCATATGGGACGCGTAGTATCTTAAAGCAGAAACGAAAATGATTGAACAATCCATTTTTTACTCATGTAATTATGTAAGAGGACCAGTCTTTGACGAAATCAATGATCTATTTATTGTCTCTAAATTTATCACCAGTGTTGTTATCAGATAGGAAAAAGTACATGGCAAACTGGTAATTGGATTGTTGAATGTTGATTGATTTGCAGTTTCTGATATCGAATGCCCATTCAAGTTATACTGCATTTCAATCGTCTGATGCTCTATCGCTAGTGACAGTTACAACAGACCCAACAAAAGAGGATTGTTAATTTCCTTTTGCCTGCTAAATTCAATCGAATTAGTTAATTCATTTACATTTATAGGCAAATTTCCTCTTAGATCTCTATTACAAAGGTAAAGCATATAATAATATTGTATATATTAATTATAATATAGCATATAATCTTTTTCAGTCAAGCAGTAATAGTTTGTATAGATTCTTGAATAATGGTTTTCGTTTTACAATGTGGAACATTTGCACTGCAGTTGGAAAGAAAAACTGCATATTCTTTTAACGAGTATAGCAGATGCTTCCTCTTTAAACAGTCATTCTAAATAAATCGCTTAAACATTAGTCTCATAGAATTCAAAACTTTAGTAAGAAAAGACCTTAAACGTCCCATTTAGTCAATCAAGCGTTATAAACGTTTTCAAGACGGCAATACTGTTGATAAAAAGTACAGGAACAATTGATAGTTGTATGACTGATAGTTGCATGACAATTTTAAGATGTTCATAACTGGCGACGACTGTTGATTTGCGAATACGAGATATTTTTCTTAATCACAGTCTCATTAACGGAGAAGACAGACTACTTTTAGTGAAACATGCAAAACTGAAAGGAAGGTCAGATCTGTAGTCTAACAAATAATGAAACTTTACAAGTTGTAAGCTGAAAAAATATTATAAATCTTAAGTTGTAAACTTGTCGCGGAACTGTAAATTAAATTGATAATGTTTCTCTATAAACGGACGGTACCGTCAGACGGACTTAAGAAAATAGGTCGCATAGGAACTTTATTCAAATTTTCTTGAATTGATCTCTTCTATAAACCATTTAATCTTACGGCAAACTATAGAAATTTCTAATATTAACTTTAATTCTCATCACGCTACATGGGTCTTTAAAACGTAGAAAAAGACATCTCAAAATAAAAGAATCCTTGTAACAAAATCTCTTGAGGGTTGTTTGTCTTATCTCGTGCCGAATATCTTCCATTTTACGCTACAGCATTTTTTAAATGTGACACCCTCCTTGATCATTTTACTGTTGTTATTCTAATAACCATACTAGTGGCAAAATTACATTCCTGTTTACACTTACAGTTCACAGAAACTCATATATTCACGTATCTGCTTTAACTGTTCCTTTTAATCCCCTACGGCAAAGCCCGGAGGGGATTAAAGGAATGGCCTCCGTCTGTCAGTCCGTCCGTCCGTCCGTCTGTCCGTCTGCAACACTTCCGTGTCCGCTCCATAACTTTTAAACTGCTGAATTTTTTTTTGAAATAACTTAGCACAAGTTATCACCATTATGAGACTATGTGCATAGCGCAATAATTGGGTTACTACCCCCGAGGTCAAGGTCACACTTAAAGGTCAAGTGTTAAAAAGTCTACATTTCGTGTCCGCTCCATAACTTTTAAATTGCTGAACATTTTTTGAAATAACTTGGCACAAGTGATCAGCATTATGAGACGATGTGCAGAGCACAATTATCGGGTTGCTACCCCAAGGTCAAGGTCACACTTAAAGGTCAAGTGTTAAAAGTCTACATTTCGTGTCCGCTCCATAACTTTTAAACCGCTGAAAAGTTTTTAAAATAATTTGGCACAAGTGATCACCATTATGAGACGATGTGCATAGCGCAATAATTGGGTTGCTGCCCACAAGGTCAAGGTCACAGTTAAAGGTCAAATATCCACATTTCACGTCAGCTTAATCACTTACTAACTTGGCTTACGAAAAGTTTTTTTAATTACTTTGTACAAATGATCACCACTATGACACGATGTGCAGAACCCAACATCCAGGTTGCTTCCGCCAAGGTCAAGGTTTAATGTTCTCCATAACTTTTCGACTTTATGGAAGATTTTAATTAACTTGGCACAAATAATTACTATCATGAGACTATTTGCTTATAATATGCATGGCACAACATCAAAGTCATGGTTGGTTAAAGGTCAAGAAGTACACATTCATGTCCGCTGTGGAAGGGGATTTAGCTGTCCTTCAGACTGCCTTGTCAGATGATGTTTAATATCTCTAATTAATAAACACACAAAGCAATAAAAGAAAAGAGAAGTTGACACGTTGTCATTTCACTCATGAACAAACAGTACTGACTTTGTGAGCTCTACAAACAAAACACAATCGAAGTGCGAAATAAATCTTTGCTATAAAGAACAATCTTTTTTGCGAATTTAAGTTATCTTTTTGTTTTGTATTCATAGAAAAACACGTTGTTTCGTGTTTGTCAGAGGTCAGCGGTAAAAGCTTTCGTTAGATATCTTGTAAGTTCTGATTTTAAACCAAGATCAAAACTTTCTTTGTCTTTGCAAAGCCTTCAGATGTAATACATTATAATCATTAATTAGACTGAATTAATAAAAAAGTTCCACAAAAAAGGTTTTTATGTAAAATTCAAATATTTTGCTTTATTGTACTTTTCGAAGTTCAGTCCATTAACACGCTAATGCAGAACCTAGTTCTAAGATCAATAACCTTGATTCTAGTGTATAATTGAGTGCCAAAGAGATCTTGACATACTCGCAATTCCAGACAGAAATTGAATTATTTTAAGACTGGTCGAACACACACAAAAAGAACAGAAGCAGAAAGTACTCACAAGGAACATTGTGGAAGGGTTATCAACTAGAAAACATTAAACGCTGAGACAAAAATAACAGTAGGATTATGCAGTATATTCATTAGTGCTTTATCCAATATTGTTTTGAAAAAAATATTATCGAAGATCCATCAATCTGTATTTGTTTTTAATATTCGTCCATATCATGAGCAACTTTTCAATATACTTGCCCATTTATCTTAAATACACTAATCGATATCTTAAATTTAGGATCTTGTTGATAAAATCATTCACCACGTACGGGTCTTTTAAAGGGGCTGTGCTCCAGGTGACAAAAAAAGAAAATTTTCTTGTATTATAAATTTCTTGTAATATTTATGACTAATGCTTAAAAATAACTTACTGACAAAAAATAAGTCAAATAATTACATTAAAAATCGAGTTTTTCCCTTTCAAAGTGCTATACCGTAACGCGACAGTATAACTATATCGTATAAGATTTAAAGTAAATATCTGTAATATCACATGCGGCTATGGTGGTGACAGTAAAAGCGTTGGAAATAGTTTGTTAACATGAGGGTCCAGAGTTCAAATCAGGCTGGAGCGAAAATATTTTTTTTATTCTTTTTTGACTTTTATAATCAGTTTTGAAGTAAAATATTATGTTGTTATAATCTCACGGCATCTAAATATATAATTTATGAAAATTTTTTTTATGTCAAATCTGGAGTACAGCCTCTTTAATGTTGAGTGGAGTTAGAATGCTAACAATCAAGTTCTAAAGTTAAGTCCTTTAACCATCAAGCCGACATCATTTCATAAAAGTGTTTATTTATATTTTTACATACTATACACATTTTTATCTTTTTCATTACCAGACCTTCTCCAGCTAATTAGATAAACTGATCTATGAGAGTTGGTATATTGACATAAATGTGGGTTCCACAGGGAGAAAAAAAGATGTAACTCAATAAGTACATCGTTTGATTACAGCCAAGGATACTGGAAATGACTGTAATCAGATGTAATGCCCTGTACAATTTAATATGTTATCTTTTATTTTAAGTTAAACATTATCAGCAGCATAAAAAAAGATACGCCTATGATCTTAACGGTTCCTTTGATACTAGAAACTTTTTCTCCGTGCCCATCGGCTCAGAAATACCCTTAACCTTGAACATTGTCTAGTCTTATTACTTGTTAAATATTTTCGTAAAAATAACTTAACAATAGTACAATAGACTTGAAGACTTTAGCCTTTTCATATTTTGTTTGCAAAAAAGCGAAAATTTTGGGAAAACAGCGTATGGGAAAAAAATCAAACATTTTTCTCTGCCAGTTACAGAAATTAGATTTGGCGCAAAACTTAGGTGGGATTAAACAACTGGATTGCATGACACATCAATAATGTTTCATGAGTAAAATAAAAGATAGTGCTCATTATTTGTTTAAAATGTTTCATTCTTTGCTATTTTATGCAATTATAAATGCACCTTGTATGAAATAAATTGAAAAAAAAATACGTAGAACACAGCAACACCTGAAACACCTATTACTTCTCCATTTATTACGTAATGAGGAAATATCACAGATGCGAGCGGCTATCTTATATTATAATAGTAAATCAACACGATTTCCGGATAACAGGAATAGCAGATGCTGTGAAAATGCATGTACATATATTATGAAATTGTCATTAATTTGCTTTAATCAAAAAGTCATATCATGCATACGATTGTCGTCAAATAATGGAGAAAAGTCACTGGAAACTAGTAACACAGATCAAACGTCCAATCAAGCTGGTAATAAAGTTTTATCCTAAACAATTACAAAACATTTTTTCCTACATAGTTCTATTGTAAACAAATGATACGAAAACAGGACATTCAGTGTTTCTAGGTCTGGTGAAGATTCTATTTACGAGAAAACGGCGCATAAAATTTGTTTTTTTTAGAAGCTGAGGGTTAATTAAAAGGTCTTCCCAAAACTGAAATTAAAATGCAAAGAATTGAGAAATGCAAGCCCTTCGTGTACCATTTGCTCCGTAAATGGTTATTTTCTCTTGAAAAGATGGCGGAACATTTAAAAAAAAATTCACTAAAAATAACACTGCAATTTTAAGGAAAATTTCAATTTTAAAGTTAAATGTCCAACAAATTACTATAGGGAGCTTAATCAAACAGGTTTGACCTAAATTGAATACATTTTGTCCTAAACTAAATGGGATCACATAGGTTTGAACAAATGTTGACAATTTTAAAGAATACTGGTAACAAGGAAAGGAGACATATAACACCACTTTCTCGTAATTAAAAAAAAATTGTTCAAACATGTTTTTACAAATAGCATTTCACAAATGAACAACTACAGTAAAAAGCAGAGATTCTTGTTTTCACATAACAATTATAGTCGAATGGGATTAATGTGGTAAGCAGATGTTTGTTTAACAACTTGTAAAAAAAAAAAAAAAAAAAAAAAGAAAAAAAACTGAGCATTTAGAAAAAAAGACATTGTTAATTGTTCTGAAATGTGTATGCTTTTTGTACTTTGAAATATCCCTAAAGAATAACTACCTTAATCACTGAACGATCTTTATCCTCAAGTAAAAAAACCGTTTCTTACAGAATCGTTATATTAAAATCATCTTTCATTTGCTTGAGGTATGGCTTGAAAACAACATCATTTCGTGGTAACGTGAGTCTGCCGAGCTTTCGCCAAGAGCGTCTGTCCGCGGGCTCGATCGCCTGCCCAGGTCGTCATATAAATAAATGATATATTTTTCTTGCAAACATTGTTTGTTCCTTGAATATTTCTTTATCAGTGATAACGTAAATAATTTTGCTGACGTCAGGGTGACTAAATGTGATGTTACGAGCGCCCGTCACTCATCTTACATAAGGTTGTATGATTATACTTTTTTGGATACAGGTTTTGACCCATTTAAGAAAGCGAAATATACACTTCCCAGATTATATAACTCACCCGACACTCGTGACGTTGCATTGTTATCAATTACTCTAATGTCACACATTTTGTTACAGAAGGTATACACATTTATACTCAGGGGGACAGAAAATTGAAAAGTTGTTTGCAGAGTAAATCACATTATAAATAGTGCATGTAAGGAAAGGTGTCATGTGTTCATTTGTGGTTAGAAAAGGGCGATCAGGCTCTCGGGCTACTGCATTTAACGGGAAACTTGACAGAGCCTCGCTCCTGTCAAATTGCAGTCGCTCTCGGTCCAGATCCGTCGATTCCTACCTAAAAGAAAGATAAAGATGTTGATAATCATTTACATATTTACATTTAAATACCGAATTTTTAGGCCTTTTGAATTCGAGTTAAAGAATTCGATTGTGAACAGATGTACATTATCTTTCTTCAACTGCGTAAAAAGTACATGCTTCTTGTGTTTCTCAAAGCAGCTATCCAGGCCCCAAAGCATATTTTGATAAATTATTGAGCAAGATGTAATGAAAGAAATTTGGAAAGTCTCACACATCAAAGGTTTGTTGTCTAAAATGATCATTTATGTACTGCAGTACATGAACTAACATTGACATCATTAAACGTTTTAATATGGTATAATGTTAACCGTCGTTAAATTTAGTATTACCTTGGTAAGATTGTTATCCATATTTTGTGGTTTCTTCAAATTGCTATTTCAAACATAATAAGAGAAGCATACTGATTTCACTTTCAAATAGATAGTTTTATAGATAGTTTTATAGTTTATTCGTTTTTGTCAAATTGTCAAATCCTTTTTTCTGTTGAAACAAATACACTCAAGTTTGTTGCTTCGAAGAAAGAGATGACATTTTTGCCTTAAATTTTACAACAAAACTATGGATATCCAAAATCATATTCACACTCGAGTACTTTGTAATGCTTTTTATTGTTATCCGAGATTCATATGACGCACAGCTGTACAACAGCTTGGAAAAGCAGATATCCAATGGATATTCGCTATACAACAAGTCCAATCTTTATCTCAACGTTCACTCACATGCTTATGAAGTCGATATCCTTACTCACAGGGAAACTATTTCAACATTCTTTAACCTTTGTTTCGCAATCTAACGCGCATATTTCAGCTTTTTTTATATTTCACAAATAATGGTGCGAAACTGGACTGAATATATGATGATATCTTCCAAAGTCGTGCAAATATTCAGTCAGCATTGTCTTACGTCATTATCCCTGAAAAGGTCAAAAGTGAGGTTAGACAGCTGTAATAAAGTATTAACTAAGAAACAGATGAAACAAATTAAGCATGTAAATAAGGCATTTTAAAACGATTTATTCAATTATATAAAAAATGGCGCAACGCACCACTCACTTGTAAAAGATGGTGAAATTATCTTGGAAAAAGAACTCATTATTGGATCTTCTACCTTTCACAATTTCTTTTCCACATAAACCTGTTTCACTCAGTCTTTTCCACTTTGTTTCAACTAAAATGGTAGGGAAACAAGGGTTAATACTTAAATGATATTCAGAAAATAGGCGACTTCTAATTAATATACAGGATGTATTATACTGCATACATACAAAGCATTTTTCTAAAGCGTCATGTCTCTTAATGCGATATGGATTATTCAACATGTGCAATTAAGGTATCACAATTGCAGACAATTCTTATTTATACCTTGTATACGTTTTAGAAATAAAACCAAGGACGTTCGAAATGCGAGCAAACATCGAACTGATTATGTTGCATTTGTTGTTAAGGCATACATATATATATATATATATATATATATATATATATATATATATATATATATATATATACTGCTCAAATTATTTATCGATATCAATATCCTCAAGAAACTCGTGCACTTTACAATAAATTTACAAAGCATGAGTATTTTGTTTTTCTTTTTGTTGTGTAACCCCCGAATAAGATTTCGACTTTTGCATGTGTAAAGTTCGCCCAGGATAGCAAATTTGACAAAATGAATGTTTTAGTGCAACTTTTTACTGTATCTGCTCTTTTGACAAAGGTCCAGGGTGTGCGACGTCATTTAGCAACTACTGAAGTTGCTCGGGCGGTGTACATGATCGAAAATGGATTTACGCAACTTGAGGTGGCCATCGTTCTAGACGTTTCGCGTAGCGTTGTTGCCAGGTTGTGGAGTCGTTATCAGGAGACTGGAGAATTCACATAAAGACCTGAACAAGGTCGACATTGCATTACAACACCTCGTCAGGACCGATATCTGAGAACTTTGGCCCTCAGAAATCGTCAGTGTACTGCTACTGGCATTGAAACTGACGTCCGGCAAGCTACAGGGGTTCGTGTGTCCACTCAAACTGTCCGAAATCGTCTTCATGAAGATAGTTTGGATGCCCTAAGACCTGCCAGAGGACCAATTCTGACCGTAGCTCACCGGAGAGCTCGCTTAGAGTTTGCCCAGGAACACGTCACTTGGCAACTGCGCCACTGGCGATCTGTGCTCTTCACAGACGAGAGCCGCTACCATGCTTCGACCTGTGACAGGCGTGTGAGGGTGTGGCGTCGCCGAGGAGAGAGGTATGCGAAATGACAGGTTTTGTGGTGGGTCAGTTCTGGTATGGGCAGGGATATCCATTGACGGGCGCACAGACCTTTATGTGATTCCAGGAGGTAGTCTGACGGCCCTGAGATATCGGGACGAGATCCTAGAACCAATTGTTAGGCCATATGCTGGAGCAATAGGTGAAACTTTTCGTTTAGTGCACGATTATGCTCGAGCACACACTGCAAGAATCGTCTGGAACTTCTTTGATGATGAAGGTATTGAGATCATAGACTGGCCACCGAGGTCTCCCGATTTTAACCCTATAGAGCATGTCTGGGACATGCTTTCTCATAGACTTTCGTCGCGTCCAAACCTTGCTCTTGTAGCAGAATGGGATGCCATACCACAGGATATAATCAGACGTGTCTTCAGGAGCATGCCCAGACAATGTAGAGTGTGCCTAAACGCCCGAGGGGGATACACTCATTATTGACACTGACTATGAAAAGTTTCCAGGCCTGAATCTGCTTTTACAGACGTTGATTGTTCTCCTGTAAGGCCACCATTTCAAAGTTAATTTGATAGTGTTTATCTCCTGGTCACTGTCTCTGTTCAGGAATTTGCCTGTTGGCGATAAAAATGCCGATTTTTTGGGGTAAAAAGAACAATTTTGTTATTTCTGTAAAAGATATTCGTAAATCTACTCAACGCGTATGGTATTTTATACATTATATGGGCGCTCCTTTAATTAATTTGAGCAGTGTAGGTGTTTGCTTACACATGAAAAAAGTACTATTCACTTGCTGACCTTTTTTCGTATATTTTCTCAATATCTTGTTATAAGACTGCTTATCATTTAAATCAAGCAGTATACTTATTGTTTATCAAAGAGCGTCTATTACATTTTTTTTCCATCAACTAAAACTTAGTGACAAGACAGTGCAGTTCTATAGTTTCTAACTATATGTTTACATACTAATAAAACAAAACAGGAAAATTAATGAATGTAAATGAGCTGTGTTGCTTTCGTAAACACAAGAGATTGTCTGGTTTTATGAATATCAGAATCCATATATTTGTGTTTATATGTCCAGAACATACAACACATTTCATATTTTTCTTGTCAAATGGCATTATTCTAAAAACAGGGAAAAGTTGCATAAACTAGTTATTATTTAACTTTGTTGTCCTTCTACCTGAAGCCAGTTCTGCTGACCTCTGGCAAATAACGGAGTCAGTATGAAAACCCTCAATAAATGACATCATAATAACTTGTGTATCGTAGTTTTTTTAGTTGATTGTTTTATTTGAAAGAGTGATATCTGGGGGACATATTCATCTAGACAAAATATATTAGACGTTATTTAAAGACCTACATTATCTATGCAGCGAAACAGTGAATCACTCAACATTCCGTAAATTTTGGTAACAAAATAATCTGCTTTCATGTTTTTAGCTTCCCATAATAAGCAAGAGTTTCTAGTAAAAAAAACAATCTTTATCTATTTACTGCAAGCACACTTTTCTTGAAGTCTGGAAAAAATAGACAAGAGGTCCAGAATATCTCTCTCTCTCTCTGTCTCTCTCTCTAAATATATATATATATATATATATATATATATATATATATATATATATATATAAGTCGTTTCCAGTAACTTCTATAGCACTGCAGATGCTAATTTGCATGCATAGAAGTAATTTCTAGTAACACCATTTTATTTATAAGACTTAATAGATTTAGGTTAGATTAAATCTTCTCGACCTATCGAATATCTTCTTCCTCTGTATTATTTCAACTTTTTCTCAGTATTAGAACGGTTTGGACGACCACGTTTTCGGGAAGTTTTGGTCTACTTATCTGTTTGAATTTGTTAACGTTTTAATTTGTCCACCATTGTTCTTTGTCACATATCCAAATTTCATCACGTTGCACTGACGACTTGATTTTACGTATATTGGCGAAGTGTCTTCGGCATTTCTGAAGCAGTTTATGTACCGGCGGGACATACATTATTTTGATAATTCAATCTTTACGAAACAAACCCTGCAGATAGAGTGTTGATAATGTTTTTAAACATTTGGTTTGATTTTAAATGACAATTACAGCCAGTATTATAACTCCCTTGTAACATTAAAATTTAAAGCAAAGATATGTAAAGTAAAACATAATCATTGTTAAAAAATAAATTGAAATAGTCGCGTTCAAATTTACATCTCTCATACATATTAATTTAATTTAATTTTTGTGGACCCATGATCACAATAACAAGTAATTCTTATTTCACTGAGAAAGATATCGCAGAAAAGGGCATTTTCATGACGTGCCATTATTGGGACTGAATTTTTAGTGTTGGTTCGATGTCACTACACGAACAAACACAACTTGCGTACAGAGATGCAAAAGACACATTCATAAAAGAAAAGCAGAAAATAAGCGAATGGCATATTGAAGAATCATTTATGCAATGTCAGATTACTGATCACTTTTGTCACGTACTTCTGTCTCTAGACCCGGAGAGACATTGTTTTATCAATATTTGTCACGCAGAAATTGTTTCGCTGTATTTTGATCGTTCTTTTGCGGTTGCTCTGACAGTATTAAACCTGTTTGTAAACGTTACAGATGATTCCATCAGTAGGACCCTATTATATCACAAAGAAAAAATAAAGAAATTTCGCGTGACTGTTTTCAGATAAACCTTTTTTTTATATAAATGTCGTGAATTCCACATAAAATATCATTTTTGATAAAGGGGTATAGTTCCGTGCTGCATAGCTTTTTTGAATCTCAGAAATCTTTGTAGTTTTTAACCAATGTTTAAAAGATATGGGTAAATCAAATTTCAAATTGCAAGTTAATTTCTGATAAGAGTTTAACCGAAAAGTTTCATCTTCAAGATAATTTATATAACATTTTTGCCTTTCTATCGATATGAAATTAAATTGATAAGATATACTACATAAAGAATGAAAAAAACTTCTTTTGCAGTCATTATAGATATCTTGTTTCAACTGCCTTCCTACTATTTTAAAAATGAAATTCTCATGCCCTTCAAACATTACCCAGGAAAGATGTTATAGATGTAAAAGATAAAGTAATCCCTAACTGATCATTGACCAATTCATAACGTCTTATTTATCACATGATAGCTTCCAAGTCTGTGACAAACTTGTAATTTAGGATAATTTTACAACAATGTTTCCATATGCAATAAGTAAAAGGATCAAGTACTAAGCCTAAGAATTAATTAACTCTGCTGTCTTTTTTCTGTTTATATGCAACAGCAAACCTTGACATTGATAAAATTGTAAAATCAAGAGCTTATTATAAGAATTTATTCTGACATTCTATAATCATTAAACGTTAGATTGTAACGCGACCCTCTCCCCAAAGAAAAATATGTTATTGACGTCTTCTATAGTAATTCTGAATTAAGTCAATAAAAAGTAGATTTAAAGAGGTATACCCTATTATTTAGAACATTCCATTTTCTTGAAAAAAAAATAAAATAAATGATATCGAATAATTCATTACCAAATGGCAAAGTGTCAGTCGAAATTCTAAGTGTATAAGGTTCACTGAATGTGTTAGTATCAGTCTAATTCGAACATCCTTTTATTGCTTTAATAAAATTGTTCAACACACTTCTTTGGTTTTTAGTGTTTCATTTATAAGAAAATGATCCAATAGTATACATATGCAATATATCATCATCTAATTTTATGACGTGTTTTGTCTGTCCAAATCCCTTTGAAACAGGAAGAAACCTTGGTAATTGTTCTTGAACGTGTTTATACGAAATAAACACATGTCCTAGCTTTCAATATATTAAAGTTGTTGCTTTTTTAGTTTGGATTCTTTAAATATATCTTTCGTTTTGATTATAAACCTATATTGAGCTGGATGTCAGTGGTCAAAGACAAACGAAGAATGTCTGCCAAGCAAATGTATTCTCATAGTAGTTGATGTATTGATTACCAGCTGGAACAAAATTTTAAGTTCTTTCACAGCGAGAGTAAAAATCTTCGGAATTTCATTAAAAAATATCATTTTGAAAAAAAAAGTAAAGCATTCGTTAAAAATTATGTTAAAATATAGAATAGCGTGTAAGCCACTGTAGGAGATACAATATAATATATGCATATAATTTTAGTTGCCTTGTATCGTAAAATTAAACTTTATCCCTACACATTAGGATTCAAAAATGTCCTCTTTATCTAGCATATGTGTCCATCCTTTGCTAAGCTAAGCTTAATAGCCATCTTTTTATCTGATCCGTTGAGCTTCACATATTTGCAAATCGTGTATTTCTGAGAAAAAAGTCGATTTTAAGAGTTTGATTGCTTACAGTATAAATGAGACTGTTCAATAGTATTTGAAGCATTTGTTTTCAACGTCGTTGATACGTTTGGTTTGAGCTTTCGTTCATACGAATGCGTTGCTAAAAACATCTTTAAAATCTAACCAATCATATCTCAAGAATCTGAGTCGTCTGAACTGTCGCAACCTGACCGTCTTAACGGCTGATGGTTACAAAAAAGAAAGAATGGTAAGCTTTCGGATTATCGATGGTTTGTTACCTGTTCTATCTTACGGGTGAGTGTGGAAATAGGCAATGTAGCATACGAATGATTTTGTTCAACCAACGGGTAAAATTCCGACTTTGCTTGTCCATTCGGTCGTACAAACGAGTATATCCTAATAATTTTATTGCAGTTGAATTGCCTTTACGATAATGGATCGCAAACTAACTGGAATCGACAGATAAAGGGATAACATCTGTGTTTCAGCAAAGAACTTGAGGCCTTTTTAAATGTTATTGCCTATTAACTACAAACCGGTACAATTTATGCCTTTTTAAGTTTTCTGGACACTCGATTACTTCTAGAGGAGCGTGGAATTGTAGTTTCGATGAAATGGAATCTTCGAAGAACGTAATCGATTTTCAATCAGCCACTTATTGTATTGATAAGTACATAATCCTGACAACGTTACCTACGTCAACCACCTTTTTCTTTTAGAGATTTGTCTTCTTTAATGTATATACAAAACAAGCCAAACGGTAAATATCGTAGAATTCGAACATCTCTGAAATTAAACTGTATTTGTTTGATTTCATACATAGTATTTATTGGCGATATCTGCATTTTTTTACTTAAAACGACAAGTTTATTCCTCCTCCAATGCTCATGGAAATGACAACGTTGGTCCGAGTTACAAAAATACATAACCAAAAACTATTTGAGATTTGGAAGAAGAAAATTTGAAAACGGGCGCAGTTTTCAATATCTCGAAGAACTTTGGCTGACATAAATCATCAATCATCATCAGTTCTGATCTAAATCACGGAAACTTTGTGTTCATTGAAATTCATGTTAATTCCCATGGAAGAAACAAAACTTACAATAACCGCTTGCCAAAGACTGAATTGTATTAAATTAGAAACTTCATTATGTTTCACATTTATATGTATAATTTATTTATACGGCGTCTGGTAAGTAGAGTCATTTTTAGAGAAACTTGTTCTCTATTTGCTAAAATGCCATTGAATAAAGCAGATTCTCATTTTGATGTAAGAGATACAGTCATGGAAGTTTTTGTTTGAATGGCTGGAACTGAATAAAGGAGTTATGTATGCTAGATAAAAATTGCTCTTCAAGTCATTCTATTTTCAGTTTTGAGTACAGATGCCCGGCAATGAAGTATTTAACCGTCTTTATAAACCTTTCTCCGGTGTTAGCTAAATTTATGTGGATAATTCTACAATTTATCAAATTGAACCGTTGTAAAGCTAAAATGATGGCAAATTTTAGAGTTTGGCCACTGACAGGAAGTGTTCATACATAAGTAAATAAATTTCATTTTTGATAGCATGTAATTAGGTACCGAGCTTCAAATAACAGAATTCCTGTTGAATGAATGTAATTTCAGTTGTATTAATGCAATTATCAAACAAACCTTGAAAAAACTCTAAACGGATGGGATTGCACAGATAAAAATGGATATTTTATAGGGTAGTTTGAATTTTAATGTTTGATAACAGCTGGCCATATAAACAGTTCCCCGATTATCAGTACCATCTCGAAGGCGTATATTTTTGTAACACACTCAAACCACGGTTAACCAACATGAATTTGATCATATTGCAGCGCCTGCAGAACGGATAAATTCTAAGAAATATAAATATTGTATTCCGATTCATTTTGTTCATAACACTTTGATAAAATATTAAAATTCTGGATAATAAAGGATTGAAAACAACCAGTGATTTTGAAGGTCTAAAGTAGTGTGGAAATCAACAATCTTATTTAAGAACCTACAACTGAAAAAGAAAAAAAAACATTGCATAAATACTTAAGTGAAGACTATGGCTAATATTTTGCAACATTTTACGACAGTTATTAAACAAAGAATTCACAAATCGTTTCAGTTCCAATCATTTCCAAGCCGTTTCTATACATTATATATCATTCTGAAGTCAGTTTAGACGGTGTCTGAATGTGGTTTGTAGGTTTTGTCCTGTTAACCAGCCTCCGTGGCTTCAAACGTAAATTTCCATGCACGGTTGTCCAGTAGACAGTTAACCCTTGATGCCTTTCCTGATCTTGTTTGCCTATAACAAAATAAGTCAAAATTCAAAACTCGGTTGAAAATACAAGCATTATAATGTCACATATTTCGTGAAAAGAAAAGTAATAACTGTTTTCAAAATCTATGTTGAAAACCGTGGATATTATTCATATTTACATCTTAGAACGAACATTGGTTTGAGAATAAAATACTTCCGCTGTCCTTAATTTTTAATTCAAATGTTTCATTTTATTACGTTATCTGAAAAAAACGTTGCCACAAATCACGTGATTTTTTAAAAAGGTGTCATCTGGTTTGAAAGAAAAACTTAATTGACCATACTTTTTCTGAAACAGAAAAGCAGAATGTTATTCATTTATTTATTTTTTTTCTTTTTCTAAGCAGGAAAATTTGAGACATTCTCTTTTATAACTTACACAACTTCAGTCATGTCAGGAATTATGGCGTCATACGATTTAAAGTGTATTTAGGACTCTTACAAAAGTATAAATTCATTTTCAAACTTTTTTCACGAAAAAGATGTCTAATCTTTGTAGAAAATGGAAATATCAAACATGCAACGAAATATTTACCCTTATGCACAAACATTGGTATTATTTTCATTAAAACACCTGGTTTTCATATGAAAAAATATGCCATCCCAGTGATGATGTTGTATAGTAGTGATGCTGTACAGTAATGACGATGATAACATATTTATAACCTATAGAGCAAGGTATGGTTGAAACATTCTTTATTTAACATTGTACAGTTACTGCAGTGATTGTGATAACATATCTGTTACCTACATAGTAAGGTATGGTTGAAACATTCATTACCCAAACCAGGAACAGAAGAAGTACACTTATAACGATCTAAAACAAACTAAAAAAAGTAGATACTCAGGATTTCTCCTTATTTAAAATGCATTTTGAAACTGTGTAGCAATACCACGTGACCCTGACGTCACTAAAGGCATCAAAACCAAGTCAAAATTGGCTCCGGCTGAAAATAGAAAATACCCGAGAAAGTATTTCATTTCTTCATCGATTTGTATAGGACATATGTCAGTCTAAGGAGAAAGATGTAAGCTTTCCACGGAATAGAAGATCTATAAGGTATATCATCAAGATTCAAGATTTATTTATTTCAAAACCAGAAGATCATAGACCCATGTTGCATTGTATTCATACACACATGGCAAACAGTAGAACATTTTACACATTACAAATCATGCAGAAACTATTTCACCATTACGAAATATGAATACACTTATCACTGTAAAGTAATTACTACATTATAATACTATTTTATACGATATTTACATATTAACCATCTGTAGTGACCATTAAATAAGTGTAACTTGGTGACAAATTATGAAGACCTACCGACTGCTGACAAAAAGCAAACAAAATGAGTAGCCGAAAGTGAGAAATATGATTATAAACATGAAACGAATTTACCCCACCCACTTATGAGGGGGTGTTGTCAATGTTAACTTCAACATAAATCTGAGAGGCTTCGCATTAGCTACTAATAGCTTTATTCATGTATTATTCTCAATTAATAGGCAAATATCAAATATTTTACCGTGTAGTTTTGCAGAAATTAATAAACGAAATCACATATTCCCAATATTCATCAATTTACCATGTTGAAAAGCTTTGTTAGAATCAAAATATATTTAGAACGAAAGAAATTGAATAAGATTCTATAAAAGTTACTGTTTTTAAACCAAAACAGTGTAAAACATCTAAAACTAGTGAACAAAATTGGCTGGAATGGGTTTTGAACCCTTCTGTGAAAAACAATCCTACACAAATTAATGGAAATGAATATTCTTCAGAGTGGAGGTATGCAATTAGGAATCTCATACTTTAATGACGTGACATCTTTTTTAAATGTTAAAGAACAACGCGTGACTTTATTTTAGTCATGGTATTACTTTTTTGCTACGTATACAGTACATTTCTAAATGTTTTATCAAGCAGTTTTTTCCCATAAATACGTATTCAGTAATCAGTTATATGATTGATTTTGACCATAAGTAAGACCATTTGTCTTGGCGGATAAGTATTGGTAGCTTGTTTTCAAAGTTAAAATAAATGCAGCTACCTAAAACCTATATAAGGAATGTTTAATGCGATAAAAAATATCTGACACATTCTAACGTATCAGATAAAGCATTTTTTTCACGTCGTGAATGTAATTTAGTAATAAGGTCGACTAAATCGCTGAATGTTTTTGAGTGTTAAAATATATTTTATGTAATAAAGAAGATGAATAATGAAACAGAGTAAAAATCATCCTTTTTACGAATCAAGATTGAACGCAAAACAATAATATCATTTCACAAAAATTCTGGCCTCCTCCGAGCTGTAAAGAAAATTATCTGTTTTTTTTTTTTGCACCTCGGCCAACTATTTTTATACCTTATGATTTGTCGCAGTATTGTGTAGGTGAAACGGTAACATTATTACAAAAACTTATAATAATGTTTTGTAAAGATAAATTTCTTTTTTATTAACACATTTATAAATAGAAACTAACCATCTATATAGATAGAAATACAACAAGAATTTATATTTATGTAGGTCCGCCACACATCAAGAGAAAAACAGCACAATGTTTTTAACTTCCACTTTGCTCTGAACAAAGCGTAAAGAATAAAATATGATAGAATTGCTCTAGTTCTTTACCCTAATAGAATGCTTATATACTAAGGTTATTCTATTTAATTTACTGGCTCTCTTGAGCAAAGAGAGTTTAATGATCGCCTTTTGTTCCCCGTCAAGCGCTTTAGCTTGTAAAGTAACTTGTAGGATTCAACAATGTTTTGGTTATAACAACTTACTTTAGGCCCCTTGCCTTAAAAACTCTAAATTACTAGTATATGATGTTGCTGTAAATAATATTTAATTATAATCTTGAACATTCTTAATTATTTAAGTCTACACAATATGAGTTGGCTATTGTCTATGGGGATAAGCATTAATTTCAAGGAGAATTTTCGCACTAGCAAATTTGGTAAATTATAAAACAAACACTAACCTACACTAAATAGTTAGTTTTTAATCACAAACACAGACCCGTATTTAAATATCACTTGATTCTTTGTAATTTTCTTAATTAGAAATGAAAGTAATTAATTAATTTAATTTCGGTTGCTTGGTAACCTAACCTCAAACTTTTCCCCTTAGGCGTATAAATTCAAAAACGTCCTCTAGAGTTGATGTAATTAATGTTTACTACCATGAACGCATATGTGTCCATCCCTTGCTAACCGTCTTTTTATCTGAGTTTAGCTTCACATATTGGCATCTCTCAGCCAAAAATACTATTAACGGAGTTTAGATCGATTGCTTACAATAAAAAAAGACTGTTCAATACTAACTGAATAATTAAAAAAAATTTTTTGTTTGTTGCTGTTACAATTTTTAATGTGTACACAAAAGGCGATATCCCGAGATTTTCACTTACAACAAAAAGTGTATTATTGCCCAAAGGGTCATGGAAATAATAACGTTTGTGTGAAATGTAAAAATAAATAACCAAAAGCTTTGTAGACCTGCAACAGAAAATGTTAAGATTTGGAAGAAGAAAGCAGTTTGAAAGCGGGCACAGTTTCAATGTCGCTGAGGTCTTAGGCTACCATAATAAATCATTCCGCAACAATGCTGATCTGATGTGCGGCAAAACTTTGAGATCATTAAAATTCATGCTAATTCCAAGAGTTGAAACAAACTTATTTTCCCGCCAGAGACATGATAACACTGAATTAAAATTTTCATCATGTTTCATATTTAAATATTTAATTAAGTTACAGCTTTTAAGTCAGTTGAATTTTTTACACAACCCGTTTCTTTATTTATCTTTATGCAATTGAGTGAAGCTGATTCTCATTCAGATGTTAGAGATACAATTATGAAAGTATTTGTAGTTTGAATGCCTGAAATTGAAAAAAAAATGTACGTTAGTTGAAAATTTTTCTTCAATTCATTCTATTTTCATTTTGAGTTTAAAAATTGCGATATAGGAGCCTGGCAAGTAGTATTGACCTTTTATAGCTAAGTGTATGCGGATTCTTCTATCAGCCGTTGTAAAGCAGTTTTACCAAATACAGCATATTTGCAAATATGTAAGAAAATGTCATGGTTGTTAGCACGCAGATAAGTATTTGGCTATGAAGTATCAATGAACAAAAATGTATGTATATTTCATAGGGTAGTTTAAATTTAATGTCTGATAACTGCTGGTCATAAAAACGGTATCCCAAAATCAGCCGCAGTGAAGACGTTTATTGAACCACGCCAAGTATTTGTTTGGTATAGTAAATTCATTTTTAAAGGTCTAAAGCGATAAAAATGGGCATTAATTTGTTAATCTGTCACTGAAAAAATGTTGGTTGTAACATACCAAACTGAGGCCCACTGCTTATCCTTCGCAACTTATTCGGACAAAATACTAAGTACAGATTTAACAAATCGTTTCAGTTCTTTTGTAGAATTTATTTTGAGATAATTTCCGTTTCTATATATAATTCTGAAGTCAGTCTAGTCAAAGTCTCAAAGTGGTTTGTAGGCTTTGCTCTGAACACCAACCAGCAACATTTCTCGATATATATTTTGAGCGCTTTTGATATTTCCAGCTTTTTCCCTGAACTTTTTTAGTCAAAACTGGTTTGAGAATGAAATACGCTGTCTTTAATTTTCAATTCGAGGCCTTCGTTTATAGTCACAGAGGATGTGGTCTAGACAAATTGAAAATTGTGTCACTTTGTTTGTTAAAAAAATTAATCGACCATTCTTTTTTGGACAGAGCAAAGGTAATGTAATTCAATTATTTAGTCTTTCTGATCAGGAAAATTTGACACATTCTTTCATAGCTTAAATTCATTTATGTCTAGCGAATAATAAAGTCATACGGTTACGGGTATATTAAGGACTTTAACAAAGGTGTAACTTCAGTCTAGGTTTTCTAAAAATAAAATGCCTGTCCGTCCTCTTTGGTTGTTCGTTAAGATGTTTAATTTCAAAATCATTAACTTAAAAAAACTGTTGTCCAGTTTAACGTCTGTAATCTAAAAAAACAAATGAAGTTATCTGCTAAATCTAATTTTCGCATTTTTTTCTCACGAAAAATATTGTCTCACCTTTCACAGAAAATGGCTAGGTTTTCCTGAAAATTTAAACATTTTGCCACATATTTATCTTCTTTCGAATGCATAAGGAAACGGGGACTAGCGAGAAATTTCCCACTGAGCAAGGTGACTGTGTAAGAAGCTAAGAAAACAAATTTCGCAAAAAGGTCGTAAAGTTTTCTTGAAAGTTTTTAAAACATTTTCTTCTATACTAGTATTTGTATTATTTTCACAAAAGTCAGCTGGCCATTTTATATAGAAATATACCATTAAAGTTGTGGTATTGTGTAAAGATGATGACATATCACGTTTAGAGTAAGGTAAGGTTGAAACATTCATTTTTTCAAAGCAGGAATAGAAGAAGAAAATTATAACTGAAAAAACTTTGACACTCAGAATTTCTTCTGATTTAAAATGCATCTTGAAAGAAGGCAAGTTGTGTCTTACAATTAATGGGTGGAATTTTGTTTTATCTGCACATACTCTTCCACGTACATTGATTTTGTGTCTGTCCTGAGACTGGTAATGTAAATCGCAGCCAAACTTTGTCAAGAATAGGCAATAAAACCAGATAAGTGCTTAGATATTTAGGGTGGTTCTGTTTTCAAAGAAAAAATATCATTGCCAGTTTTGTCTATTAAAAAACTGTTTTCAAATAAAAGATTTGAATAATTATATACCGACTTATGTATAAACAGCCATACACTAGAATTTAAAGCATTTCATTTCTTTAAAAATCAAGTGGTTGAACAAAATGGAACAAATGATTTCCCGTGATCAAGATTTTATTGGTTAAGACGTCCGCTTACGGAGGGGGGAGGTCGAAGGTTTGAGTCCTGTCAGGGCCGTTTGGTGAGCCACCAGCTAGTTAATGAAGGGTTACCGATTGTTGTCTGTCGGGCGCCTGGCAAACAGGATAAGCAATCGGGGAGTACACGTGTGTACACTAATAAGGTGTCTCATAAGACCAGGAGGCTGATGTTTTCAGAAGTGGGGTGACACTATAATAAACAAGCACTTTACTTTACTTTACTTTTAAACAGAATGTAATGATATTGGCCTTTATGCACTTCTTTGCTGGATGCTATTATATCCATTATATTATATTTTATAATTATTCCTGTATACTCTTTTGGAGCATGCTGACGTATTGCAAATGAACACTTATTTTAGAGTGTATGGGGATAAATGAACATGCATGAGTTGTAATCTTTACAATATTATTTATTGTTCATTTTGTAGAGATTGCGTCAATGATTCATTTATATTCAGTAAGTATGTTCCTTCAATGATACACAGATATAATAGCATCCAACAAAAGAAGTGCATAGCTATCCCCTTCCGTTGTTCTACAACCTTTATTATTATAGATACGATTATATATCACTTTATAACGTCAGAAATACAGATTTTATTGTAAAATAACCACGCCGCTTGACTTTATTTTACTCAGGGTATAACTTCTTTTTTACGTATAAATTGTTTTATCATCTCTACATTTTTAAATTTGTTATCAAGCAGTTGTTTCTCTATCATAAATACGTGTTATGCTCAGTTATCTTATTGCTTTTGACAGTTTGTCTTTATCACTTTTCTTGGCGGATGTGTCTTGGAAGCCTGTTTTCAGTAATTAAAATAAATGCAGCTACATTTAAACCTATTTTAGTGGTTTCATGTGATAAAGAGAATCTAGCATCATCTAACGTTCAAGATATAAGCGTTTTTATGCTCCCAGAAGGGCTAGCATATAGTTGCCGTTTGTCCGTCCGTCCGTTCGTTCGTCCGTCATAATTTTGTCCGGAGCATAACACATAAACTATGAGAGATATCAAGACCAAACTTCATAGGTAGTTAGATCTCATAAAGGAGCAGTGCAGTGCACAAGAACCACAACTCTTGCTTTATTAATTTTTGAGTTATTGCCCTTTGAAATGTCTCATACTTTAGGAGTGATTGCACTCTGTTATATTTCATTCTAACTTAATAAATTTTTCTTACAAGTATAATTTATAAAGAAGTCCTCATGAAACTTTAGGAGTAATTGCACTCTGTTATATTTCATTCTAACTTAATAAATTTTTCTTACAAGTATAATTTATAAAGAAGTCCTCATGAAACTTTAAAAGTAATTAGATTTTATTTAAAGAGTACAAATAATAAAAGCGTTACTGTAAATAGTGCAAAAACAGAAATGTAGTTCAACTGTAAAAGTGAAGCTCGAACATGGATGTCTTTTACATGTTTATGTGGTAAGTAAAACAATGTTTATTCTATAGTGTTGTGTTATTTTGTTTCTAGTATCTTTGTTTTAACTTATGTATCTTGCCTGTTCTACTGACCTATATATTGTGTCTAATAGCTTAACCCATTTTTTGTATTCCTTCACTCAATTATGTACACTGAATGTTTTTGTATTCCTTCACTCATCTATGTACAGTGAATTTATTGATGTGCCTCTTGCTAACTTGCCTTGATTTTATAAGATTTTTACACACCGCCAAAGGTGGTCGTATATTGGCGTCATCTTCTTTGTTGTCCGTACGTCAATCCGTACATCTGTACGTACGTCCGTTTATTGTGAACGCAACTCCTATGTTTTTCATCGAATTTTTTTCAAAACTTGGTCAGTGTCAAAACCATAATGGGTAGATGTACATGAAGTGGCAATTTCTGGTTCATCGATTTTTGCAAGAGTTATGCCCCTTGAAACTCTACTCTACTCGCAGCATATATTGTCTCAACGACACTCTTTTTTTATTTTTTCAAGTTTCCCAAAGTAGTATAAGTAGCATGCTGATATTTGTATTGGTTGTGGTGCTTTCTTAGTAATATTTGTAGTTAAGTGTATTCCCTTGCTTGTGGTTTCTTTTGGGTGTATAATCACATAGCTTTTATAATCATTTCTCTTATAATTAAAAAAATGAACATACCCACTGCAGCTGCATCATCAAGGACACTGGCTAAAGTCACATATCATATTATGGCAAGCACTATACTTAATTTATTCTTTTCAATAACTACTTTAAAATCAGTCGTACAAGGTGAATCTGTGAACCACCTAGGTCATGTGTGTTATAATGGACTGTTCCACAACTGTCATTCACAATCATTCATAACGGGACATTGCAAATAACAAGCCAATGGATAAGGGATTAAATATCGGGTGATAATTTGACCCACTAAGCACAAAAGAATTGTTTTGTGATACCGGTATCACAAAAACAAAGAAAACGAACAGAAAGGGGAGGAGTTTAAAGAAGTTGCGGAACGCTGCATTGGGTTTCATTCATACAAACTGTAGTCCCTTCATTTCATACTACTGAAGAGGTTTAAATGTAGTATATATTTATTACTCAGATCTTGTCATAATAGTAAATCACATGCATGCTCTTACCTCCTTCATCACATTCTTTGTGGACTATTTTCAGATCAAAATGGATGCCATTAAAAAAAAGTGTTGTGAACGTTAGGAAAATTGGCTTGCAGTTGACTGGCATGATTACAGTAAACAGTAATATGGATCCTCAAAATCTGGATTTGCTGAAGCAAACAAACACGGATCTTATGCAGGAAACTAACAACATCATGATCCAGGTTGAAAAGGAATTGAAGACATCTAGACAGGAACTTGCATCTGCCAAGAAGAGGATATTTAGTCTTCAAGAAGAACTTTCAGCATCTCAGGCCAGTGTTAAGAGACTGAAGAATGACCTGGAAGAGTCAGATGCCTGGATGAGTGATACTAGTTTCACTAGTACACCAGTGAAGTCTGCTGATGAGGAAGCAACCCCAGCAATGGAGAGTACACCAATGAAGGCTGCTGATAAGAAAGCAATCCTCGAATGAAAAGTACATCAATGGACGCTGCTGATGAGGAAGCTATAAGTTAGAAAATATTTTTTTATATTTGTGTGTTTAAGTAGCCACATGATGTATATATACTTCTGTCTTGTTATCTTGTAACTTTTGGTAATGGTTCACATGCATAATCAGTGCTTTTTGTAGTACATTTTTTGTTTGAATTTTGATATCTTGTGATGTACAACTGTCATCTTAATAATATCAGAATATCCAGTCCATAATTTCTTTTTTTAGCAGTTGCCTTCTTAGTTTAAATCTAGATAATTGTCTTGACAGGACTTGGTATAAACCAGGTGTATCTTACAAAACTGTGCTTATCATTACACAAAAATATAGCAAACATAATGGTAAACTGATGTTTAGTGATACCCCCCTCCTACCAGTATTGTGGTCTTTGTTTTTGTTGTATATTTGATAGTAAATAAAATTGTTTCAGACTGTAAGTTATTGGACGTGTTCAGAGGACGAAAGATAGGCAGAGGAAGCGGTAAGCCAGGGCCAAAATATCATCTACCTGTGCAGTTCCATCATTATCAGTTGCTGATCCACCATTTTTGCCTTATGTAAGTGGGTATTTAAACATAAATACAACAAAACATCTACAGATTACAAACTGCTACAACAACTGAAAACAACGAATGCATACATCTTAAAGGTACATACTCTTCATAGTCAGCTTATAAACATCATAAGTATTTTAAAGTTGAATAAGGACGGATATTTATATCCATGCCAATAAATGTTAAAGAGGATTTAGGGAAACCACCTTGATGGCTGATGGGTTTTACAACAAAAAAACAATAGAAATGAACGAAGATCAAATTTCGCAGGTTAAATCTAAAAAAAGACATAGAAAATATATTGCAAGGCAGTGCATGAGTAATGAACAGAAAGCACAAATGAAACACAAAGACAAAATGACAAAATCAACAGTTAGATTAGGCATGAGTGTTGAACAGAAACTGGATCAAAACCTGAAAGGCAAAATGAGAAAGTCTATAGTTAGATCAGGCATGAGTGTTGAACAGAAACTGGATCAAACCCGAAAGACAAAATGAGAATGTCAACAGTTAGATCAGGCATGAGTGTTGAACAGAAACTGGATCAAAATCAGAAGGACAAAAAGAGAATGTCAACAGTTAGATCAGGCATGAGTGTTGAACAGAAACTGGATCAAAATCAGGACAAAATGAGAAAATCAAAAATAAAAAAGAAAACAGGTGTTAAATGCTAAACATGCTATAGAAGAATTCAAGAAAGCAGTGCAGCAGGGTCCTATATATGTCTGTGCATCATGTTTAAGACTGTTGTACAAACAATCTGTAAAGGAACTAAATATGACTGAATATCCTGGCTGTGATGAATGGCTCAGCTGTGAACAAAGGACATTGGGAAAACATTATGTTTGACTTACTTGCCATAAGTATTTGATGAAACTGAAATTACCACCTCAAAATTTCAATAATAAGCTTAAAGTTTCAAAAATACCAGAAGAACTTGCAGCTTTGAGTTCACTTGAATCTCATTTAATAGCACAGAGAATGCCATATATGAAGATAATGAAACGTCCATCAGGTGGTCAGAAGTCCATATCTGGAACTGTTGTCAATGTGCCAGTAGATACATGGGATAAATGTACTCATTTGCCCCGGCCTCCACCAAACTCACAGTTTGTGATGCTTAAATTGAAAAGGAAACTGGAATACAAGTCAGCACTTCTGAATCAGGTTATACGACCACATTATGTTTTGAAAGCACTTGAGAGTTTGAGAGCAACAAACCCTCTGTATCAACATGTTACACAGAATAACAGGGCGTTTGACACTTGTAACAGTAGCTGTGATGATAAAGAACTGTGGGACAACAATGGCAAATCTGAAAACAGTTCCGGTAACGAAAGCAATGTCTTTGTTGGAACTTGTGCAGAGAGACCAAATACCCAAAAGATAGAAACCACTGTGGTCAAAATAATACAGAATATGATATGGACATTGAAAACAATGACCAAAGTGTGCCTGTTGAAAGTTTATCAAAGACACCAATTAATGGAAGTGAAAAAGAAAATCAAGATGGAAAATGTGAAGAAGAACATGATGTACAAGCTGAGACCAGTGAAAGAGGTTTGCCTCTCAGTACATGTTTACAGGCAACAGAATGTCAGGAAAATGAAATATTAATATATTAAAAAACAAGAAGCGCCGCAATGCGACGAAAACCAGGTTTTCAACGACTAAGTATTGATGTGACAGGAATTAGGAAGAAATATGGCAGTGAAGTAAAAATGGTGCTGTTATTTTGGTACCAACACAGAAAGTTGGTTTCAATAGTTAAAAATAAAAATAAATCAGATACCTGAGTAGCAATGCCAGGCTATATTTTCATGTAAGCTACACACATGCCAAGTTGAGTATCAATAGGTCAAAGTGTGCTGAAGTTATTGAGTATAAGCTGAAAATTCTATTGTAAGCAAGTGACCTTGACCTTTGCCCCAGATATCATAATAGCAATCCCAAGCTGCATCTTAATATAAGCTAACCAAACAGCAAGTTTGGTGTCAACAGGTCAACGCAAACTCAAGTTATTACGTGAAAACTCAATTTCTATTTTAGCAACAGTGACCTTGACCTTGACCACAGACACCTGGGTAGCAATGCCAAGTTGCATCTTGATATCAGCTACCCAAATACTAAATTTGGTTTCAATAGGTCAAAGCAAACTAAAGTTATTGAGCGGAAACTTAAATTTCTTTTTTTAGCAACAGTGACCTTGACCTTGACCACAGACACCTGGTTAGCAATCCCAAGCTGCCTCTTGATATAATCTACTCATATACCAAGTTTGGAGTGAATAGGTCAAAGCAAACTCAAGTTATTGAGCGGAAACTGAATTTCTATTTTTAGCAACAGTGATCTTGACCTTGATCACAGACACCTGGGTAGCAATCCCAAGCTGCCTGTTGACATAAGCTACCCATACACCAAGTTTGGTGTCAATAGGCCAAAGTAAACTCAAGTTATTGAGCGGAAACCAAGAGTTGACGCCCGCCCGCCCGCCGACTTCATCATTACAATAACCAGGTTTTCGTTGAAAACCTGGTTAATTAATAAATAAAATATTAATAACAATATAATTACTCAAAAATTCAGGCCTTGTCCAAGCGGTATAGAACATTATTGGGAACGGCCATCTATTGATATATGCTTTCTGTTTAGCTTCAAAGTTCGACGTAGTAATTCACGAAATTTGTGAAATTTAATTAATTGAATGATTAGTAATTAGTTGGTTGCGTTAGATTAATGTGTTTATGCACGATATAGCGTATTATATTCCTTTTGTTTATTACCATGTATAAGGATGCTTACCAACTTTCTCAGCTCAGTTATTTTTCTTTGATATATTAAAGCCATTATTTAAGATTTATAAAGTTCGTAATATTACTTTTCTTTACTATTACTTCACAGATATTTTAATCCAGTTCAAAAAGTTTATATGTTTATATAACATCTGGGACAATGTTCTGTAAAGATATTTTTCAATTTCATTAACATATATATAATTATAGAAATTAAACATTTATATAAGTAGAAATATGAAAAATACACAAGCTACTTTAATCGAGGAAAACAAAAATACTTGTTTGTTTTTATTTTGCTCTGAACAAACCGTGAACGTTAAAAGAAACGATAGAATCGCTCTACTTCTTCGCCCAAACTTGAGCGTAGGCTGCTAAGGGTGAGCTTTTATGAGTGCCTTTGTCGCCCGTCTAACATTTTAGCTTGTATAGAAACTTGAAGGAATCAACAATGATTTGGTTTTAACAACTTGCTTAAGGCCCCTTGCGAATCAGATCTTTAACAAGTCGAATTTATATGCTGCTGCAGTAAAAAAGTAAGTACACGTTTTTGCGACATGTGTTTTAAAAGAAACAATCTTGAATATTCTTAATTATTTAAGTCTACACAATTACAGTCGACTATTGCCCATGGAGATAAGCATTTATTTCTAGAAGACTACTCATACTTGCAACTTTGATGAAACTTTGTTGTTATATAAGTCATTTCTAACAATAGAATTTTTTTAATTTTTCTACGCTGAAATAAATTTCAAGTTTCTTCTAGTTAACCTTTAAATTGTCATTAGAAAAAGGCAAATACCTTTAATTGTTCTTTATAATGTACATAATTTCAATACAGAGACCAAAGGTACACAGTTATAAACAAAAAAATTGTTTTAAAATAAAAGGAAAGTAAACAGTTAACGCATTTGAAATAAACAAGTAATTATATAAATAGTCCTTGTTGTAATTTATTTTCATATCGTGAGCATAATTTCTTTTATTTATTATAACTTTTGGAAGGTTATAAGGTTGCAATTAATGTAAAAAACACTGTTCGTTCTGGTCTTAACTGTACGTACTGTAAGAAAAATGGTACTACTTCAGAAACCTTACATACATTCCTCTTTTCAAAAATCTTATACACATTCCTCTTTTCAGAAACTTTATATATATTCCTCTTTTCGGAAACTTTATATACATTCCTCTTTTCAGAAACTTTATATACATTCCTCTTTTCAGCCTCGACAATAATCATATGTAATCCGTAAGTGTTTTAGAAAGGAGTCGTTGCCCTTGTTGGTTCCGATAGCTATTCTGATTGTTGTAAACAACAATGTAAAACTTATTATCAGCAACGGATTTATGTGAAAATGTCAATAAAATCTCGTGACACTTTCGAGCTAATTATTTGTGTCAGAGAAAATGTTTATCTTTCAAATCATAATGCAAGTAAAGCGGAAGGTTTGATATGTCATATCCGTTTCCATTGACATAAATTTATATCATATCTATAACACAAATCAAGCGCTGTTTTCCAGTTGCACAAAAGCTTTCTGCGTTCTATTTATGGATTTGGATCGTCCGTGTCCGTTTTGTCTTTAGATAAAAAAACAAAAACAAAAACAACAACATCATCAACAACAAAAACACTCCCTAATTATTTCCGTTCAATCTTAACATTTCTGCAAGTAATTTACTAAGGAATTCACTGTGATGTATTCATTAAATTAAACTTTCGCTGTTTTTTCGATTCATTTAAAAATAGCAAAATTGCAAGTTGACCTATACGTATGTTGGTTCAAAGCATCATTGGGCGAAAAATGTTATTCAACATCCTTGAAGAGTGGGTTCCACCATCATACAAAACATTGACGGCAACTGCGGAAAACAAGATAAGTCACTTGCTTCTCAATTCTTTCATAACTTTCACACTCTGTGCAGAAAAGCCAATCTAATTGTTTGAACAAAGCTGCTGAAGAGATGCTGTATGCTTTAAAAAAAAATTCTGCTTCATTTTCCCATCAAAACATACAAGTTTTACTAAGAATATAGGAACTTCCACATGCACATATACCAAAAGAATAAAATTAGGCTAAATAGTAATTTTACTCGAACTATTCCGATTTATGTGACAAGCCACGCTCGCTGAATGGGTAAATGTTGATGATGTATATACCAAACGGAAAATTATCTGTCTATATTGATTTTGTTTCAGACTGTAAATTACCGACAAACATAGCGAGGTAAGAATGCAGAGTCCACCTACCAATTTGTCGTGCTGTTTTATGTGATTAGACGATGGAAGATCATACTCTGGAAATACATAAAGTTAATCTAAGAATAGTATTTTTGTAACATAATGGTCATTCGCAGTTCCCAGATTGACAAAAATAGAACAATTTTGTGGAGGAAAATGAAATTTTATACTCAAAATAATACTTTGAAAGTTTTATCGTTGTTGTTATTGTAATCATTTTTATTTGAATGATCACGGCAGTTACCTTACCACTTTCTTCTAAAGTTTGCAAAGTACCACACTTAACGAAGATATGTACAGTGCATGACTGACTTAAGACATTTCTTTTTCTTAGAATTTAAGGTTTTGCGATGTAACTTGCATCGGATTTGGGAAACAAAAGCAATAAAATCAAGAAGAGCATGCCTAAATAATAATTATAAGCACAATAGTAGCGACAATATACACTTAATATAATGTGAATCATTTAATGTTAATATATAATACAGGTATGGTATGTCAATAGGAGTAAATGATACTTTTTTGTGTACATACGATGGGTATATATCTGAAAAACTAAGAATTCGTGTTTGTCGAATCATTACACCTTGTTTTTACTATTTTTTCATAAAATTTGTTTTATCAACGTTCATTTGAAGTATCTGCCTTTGAAATTACTGGAGTATCAGAAAAACCAGAGGGACTATATTTACACTATGTTGCCTCCTGTGACACATGTCTTGTGTAGTGTTTCAGGCGCCACTACTGCCATCTAAATTTTACTTAATAAAAGACAGCTGAATAATTTGTACATCATTGTGTACAACTGTATGCTCTGACACCGTGAGCAGCTGGAATAGGACAGCTGGGTAAGTCTTTATAGGATAACACAGGTCCGTTATATTTTAGTCCTTTTTTTTTAATCAAAATTATTCCTTGAAGTCATATTATGCCACTAAAGAGTTTCAAACCTAGCGTTTTTGTTTTGATTTTATTTTAAGCTATCGACTACATTCTATAGTCAGCACTGTTTTTCATGGTTTAAGAATCGATATTTGATTTAATTTTGCAAAACTAAAAACTAAATTGTATTTTATACAAAATGGCACGAGAGTAAATGGGATCAAGACGTAGTCAAATGCACTATTGGTAGCAATTTTATCTTACATTTTAGGTACGGTTTAGATGACCAAAGTTGACTTTATTTTATTTTTATTGGCAAATTAGCATTTGATAAACACTTTCGACCACTTACAAAACAAAATGCAAAGACTAATTGTCAAGACAAAAATTTTTACAAAATATTTATAAAAGTAGTGATTGAAAATCTGAATTTCTTTAAGAATAAAAACACCTTTTTTCCAGATAAAACGCTCATTGTTAATTAACACGTCATGACAATTCATCTTTATTCTTCGGCAAAAAGAATAATCGGAACATCATATTTTTACACACTGCAAAAATGAATAAAATCCAACGAATTTCCCCGTCAATGATCTGAGAACACCATGCTCCAAATTTACAAATGAATTTTAAATTCTAATCTCCTGCCGTACACGTCTTTTTTTTCAAACTAGATTTCACGTCCCAATTTAACAGCATTTTTTAATAAACGTGTTTGAGTTTAATTATTCACCTTGAGAACAATGGTCGTGGGGTAGAACACCGGATTACTGAACAAGGGGTAGCCAGTTCGAATAAGATGTTACTGACCAAAGCAACCTTTAGCGTTCTATGTTTCTGATCAATTTAAATTAATCGTGGTCATTAAACAAAATGTACGCTGGCTTTCTAGTCACACTAAAATGTTGCTGAGACATAGAATAAACAAACATGAAATGACGTCTAGAAACTAGGTCAATGGTTATTTCCACAAACAATTCCAATTTATTTGACAAGTCACGTTTACTGAATGAGTAATAGTGATATGACAGGATATGCCAAACTAAGAATTCTTCGTCTATATTGATTTAGTGTCGGGTTTGAAATAACGGTCGTTAATCTCTTGTAGACATGAAACGACAGAAACCAACTATCCACTTACCAATTTTACGCTCTATAAATCATCAGCCAGTACAACAATATATATTAAACCTTTTATCTCTTATTCTGTTTAGTATACTTTTGTTGTTATAAGACTCGAGAATTTCATATATTCAGTATAATAATATCAACTGTAACTTAGTTTCTGTATAATTCTGGTTTTATTCTTGTAAAAAAGACGTGTGTCCGAAAATTTGAAAGAGAGAATGAAGTGAATTTTACATAGAATTATTAATAACTTCCCTTTTGGAAGGTTTTACGCAATTGTCATAAAAGTATAATCATCAATGTTTCTAAAAAAAGTATTGCTAAAAAGCACTTCATTGACACTGTATTGCGTTTAACTCGTACTATAGAGAGATAATACTTGCTTGCAAAATGGCATTATGATAATTGTTTAATTTATCATTGAATTTCTAGAAAATATCTCTGTAATCAAATTTTGATGACTTTAATAAATTGTTTCTAAATAACACAAATCTGCTGTGGTTTCTATCAAAACATTTTGCTTTTGCATCTTATATTCCTGCAGACAACGTGCCGCGGCAAGTGTTTGCGTTGGTAGATTGTGTTCAAATGCTTTGTCAGAAGTTCCTCTTATTCCAGAAAATTAAGATAATATTTTGATGTCAGATAACTTTGATTAATTTTCAGGTAAAGACAAAAATGAATCTGAAAAGTACCTTTACCAAATAATGAGATGGGAATAAATCAGAGAATATGCTCAAACGAATGCATTTTCCAAACATAATATATTTTCTGAAAAATCAAGCGAACGTGAAAAGTAATAGATTTTACGAAACAAGCTCATTAATATTGCATTACATGTGATTAAGCATTGAGCTGCTGTGAATAGTAGTAATGTTACACAAAGACTGGCTCTTATAAGTTCCAATGTGGAAGCTAAGCTTAACTATTAAAAATTACCTTTTATTTAAGTTTATGTGTTAAGGTATTCCCGTTTGAGTCTTAATATTATAAGTAGTTGTGCTTACCACCTCGGTAACTCATCTTATATAAGCCATTTGGTGTTATCAGAAGAGTACCATACCGTCTTTACGTTCAGGTAATATTTCTGTAATGAATGTCTCTTATAATGTCCCAGAGCATGAGAAATATCAGATTGCTTACTCGAAGATACAAGTTAATATCATTAAAGTTTAATTAAAGTAAGTTGACAGAAGAATCTGCACGTGAACAGTCGCCATTAATTTGTCATTCTGTGTATATAAAATGTGTAAATGCAAATACTTACGAGAAACTCATGAACATAAAATTGTTGTCGATAAAACAAGAGTGTAATTGTGATTATATGCCTATTTATTATTGTCGGTAATTGGAAATAGAACCACAGCGAAGCTCGGGAAATCTAACCTGTTTGTGTACTTAAACACGTTTTGTTAAAAAAATATTGTTGTTATTGCATTAACATAAAACATTTACCAAGCTTGAAATGCTTTGTTTCGAAGATATTGAAGTTAAAGCAATGCATAATTTCTTTTAATGAGCAATGAAAGGAAACCATGTCTTAGAAAAGAAAATACGGTAATGAGTGATATTGTTTTTACGAATGGCCCTCTGACTCAATCTTATTTGGGTAATACTAAACATTTGAGAGTAATTCTAGAAGACGATCTTTTTTTCAGAATACTATGTGAAAGACATGTAGTCGAACTTCCGATTTGTTGCTTACCAAATGCCATCTCTTGTTAAATCGGTTATCTGGTTTTTAAAGAGGCTGTACTCCAGATTTGACATAAAAAAAATTTTTTCATAAATTATATATTTAGATGCCGTGAGATTATAACAACATAATATTTTACTTCAAAACTGATTATAAAAGTCAAAATAGAATAAAAAAAATAGTTTCGCTCCAGCCTGATTTGAACTTTGGACCCTCATGTTAACAAAACAACGCTTATACTGTCACCACCACCGCCGCATGTGATATTACAGATATTTACTTTAAATCTTATACGATATAGTTATACCGTCGCGTTACGGTATAGCACTTTGAAAGGGAAAAAAATCAATTTATAAAGTAATTATTTGACTTATTTTTTGTCAGTAAGTTATTTTTTAAGCATTAGTCATAAATATTACAAGAAATTTATAATACAAGAAAACTTTCTTTTTTTCTCATCTGGAGCACAGCCCCTTTAAAGGTTGCTGACCAAATGTACATATGACAAATGATTGATAAAAATTATAGCAAGAAGCAGGACATTGTGTTAGAGTTGTCAAATGAGCCTTGAAAAATAAAACAAGTAACATTAAAAATGAAATGTCTTTGAAGAAGATGTTTGACGTAGATACTGTACAAAATCAGTAAGTGTATACATGTAGTTAGTATTGAGCGCGCGTAATAATCGAATGTCCTATTTCCATAACAGTTTCGGCTATCAACAAAGTTAACAATGTTGAGTTTGATGCTTAAAGTGTCAGATTAAGTCATGTTGATTGTATATTTATGTCATTAAGTATAATTTTTCAGGGTTAAGCGTTTTGATATTGAATTGATTTAATTTAATGTTATTATTATTGCATTACTTCCAGAGGCAATTAAACTATTATGAAGAATTCTGCCCAGCTACCCTATTAACCAATGGCAAGCTTCCTTCTTCAGACGAAGATTTGGTATCTAACGATTTCATTCGTTAAAGATGTAGGTCAACATAGATTTTAATACAGCTACACCGAACATTAAGCAAACCCTGCGATGTGCGACTGCGATATTACTTTGTAACGCATAGGTGACGGTTACCGTGGCAGTTCGTAGAAAATACTGTTTATTCGTATTGTTTACGTTTCCAGACTTTCTCTGAAGAAAGTTCTCTGTTTAACTTTCTCATAAATTCTTTTTAATAAAGAAACGACAACAGTTTAATTTTCTAAAGAAATAAGATGAGAACGTTTTATTTCAATGTGCAATTCTTTCACATGTATTTTTCGGCAATTGAGTTAGTATTCCATTGATATAAAACGCATTTTAATATGATTTTTAACCATTATCAGTAATCCACAATTCAGGAAGCGGAACAAAACACATAAAGGAAAATGTTAGATATATCGCTACTTGAAGTCAAACTGCTTAGAGTGAACAATTTGTAATGTATAGGAAGTGAGCAGTAGCAGTACGCAGCAGTAGAAAAACGTGAAGTTGGCAGTAGCAGTAACAGCAGTAGCAGTAAACAAAACGTGAAGTTGGCAGTAGCAGTACGAACAGTAGCAGTAAATCAAAACGTGAAGTTGGCAGTAGCAGTAACAGCAGTAGCAGTAAATCAAAACGTGAAGTTGGCAGTAGCAGTACGAGCAGTAGCAGTAAACAAAACGTAAAGTTGGCAGTAGCAGTAACAGCAGTAGCAGTAAATCAAAACGTGAAGCTGACAGTAGCAGTAACAGCAGTGGCAGTAAAACAAAACGTGAAGTTGGCAGTAGCAGTACGAGCAGTAGCAGTAAAACAAAGCGTGAAGCTGGCAGTAGCAGTAACAGCAGTAGCAGTAAAGAAAACGTGAAGTTGGCAGTAGCAGTAACAGAAGTAGCAGTAAGAAAGTCATAAAAGTCTTGAAGGTTTCAATGAAACTAAAACATGTTGAAACATCAACAGACCCTCCCGTGTCTTCTGCGTAGGTCTGCGACTGTTTCTAACACTCTTGTAAATTTTCATGAATTTTGGTGCCAATCGGAAATGTTTTTAATGTCTAGGGACCCTCACAAGTCGATTTTACCGGTCTGCGACTGTTTCTGACACTCTCGCAGACTTTCAGGAATTTTAGTGCCAATCGGGAAAATGTCAGTTTTAATGTCTAGGGACCCTCCCGTGTCGATTTTAACGGTCTGCGACTGTTTCTGACACTCTCGCAGACTTTCAGGAATTTTTGTGCCACTTAAAAAATGTCATTTCTAAGGTCTAGGGGCCCTCCTTAGTCGATTTAACCGGTCTGCGACTGTTTCTGACACTCTCGCAGACTTTCAGGAATTTTGGTGCCACTTGGGAAAATGTCATTTTTAATGTCTAGCCATCCTCCCGGGTCAATTTTACCGGTCTGCAACTGTTTCTGACCCTCTTGTAGACTTTCAGCAATATTGGTGCCAAATTCGAGAAAATGTCATTTTTGATGTTAAGGAACGCTCTGGTGTCCATTGTTACGGTCTGCTACTGTTTCCGACATAACTGGAAACTTTCAGGAATTTGGTGCCAGTCTAGAAAGTCTAGCGACCATCCCGGTCTGCGAGTGTTTCAAACACTCTCGCAGACTTTCAGAGTTTCCTACTGCTACTGCTGTTACTGCTACTGCCAACTTCATGATTTGTTTACTGCTACTGCTGTTACTGCTACTGCCAACTTCACGTTTTGTTTTACTGCTACTGCTGTTACTGCTACTGCCAACTTCACGTTTTTTTACTGCTACTGCTGTTACTGCTACTGCCAACTTCACGTTTTGTTTACTGCTACTGCTGTTACTGCTACTGCAAACTTCACGTTTGATTTAATTTCTACTGCCAACTGCTACTGCGTACTGCTACTGCCAACTTCCTATTAGTCAATTTGTAGACATTCTGGCGTCCTCATTCTGTCATTTTTGTTAAAGAATTTGTGTGGTTGCGTGACAGATGATATCGCATGTGGAAATTACAAATTAACATGTGACGCATTTGAATGTTGCCAATAAAACTGGAATGTCATGATATCAAACTCGTTAAAAATGCCAAATAAAGTAATCCTGATTTCTGTGTCCACTTATCTGTAAGAACAATTGTGCAAGGTATTCCTATGTAACAGTTTATATATCAAAGACTCAAGCTTCAACCTTTCTACAACAACATATTTGCTTTACACGGGAATGTACAGATATAAATCATGGTACATTACTGTGCTTCCTAACATTGCACATCGGTTTTTATTCTACAGCTAGTCAATCTTTCCATGATGAAACCTAGGTAATAAAGAACTCAGCATAATCGTAGATTGTGATGTAGTTTGAAATTACGGAAGAAAGCCTGTCCAGTCACGCCAAAGTCTCGTTAACAGTTTTCACACGTTTACAGTCACAATAAATCTGCTTACAAAAATCAGAAGATGGGCGAATTTAATAATTTCTTGGGTAACTAAAAATTTATTCAGACAAACTGCTTTAAAGCATCGCTGAACCGTAGCTTTGATTCAAATAGAATGATAATAGTAAGTCGACTGAAAAAGCAGTTGATGATTTTTATCAATTTTACAATGTATAATTCATATACATAGAGTTTTCAAATTTTCTACCACATGACTAAGATTAAATCACAGGAAACTGTATATTAAAAAGATTCAATGAGATTTTACTGTACTGAAAATGAAACCTTAAACGATCGCCATTACGTGCTTAACAACGAACAGTGCACATGAGAGATTGCTGATAGAAACAGAAACGGTGATAATAACCCCACTGAACGATTCAATACAGTAATACTCCGTGAAATATGATTCTGATACAAGTTTAGAGAGGCATACCCAAAAGTGCAGAATATTTCATTTCCTTAAAAATCGTGCATATGTGAATGATATTGAATGACTATTTCTAAGTACAACAGGTAAACTCAATGAATTATTAGTCTTTATATAGAGTAGTTGTTGTACCATTTTGGAGTGGATACCAATTTATTCCATTCATTATCAAGTGAACATTTTTAAGTGTCTGAATCTAATAGGGAATATGATTGAAAATATGTTCTTCTTTAAAATATCAGTTCTCCTTTATTTCATTGCAAATGAGCAAATAAAATAGATATATATATATATATATATATATATATATATATATATATATATATATATATATATATATATATATATACATTATATCAGTAGTTGATTGAAGGGTATGTACCTTTAACGAAATTACAATACCAAAAAGTTTAATAACTAGTGCTTACCAGGAGTATAAACAACCTATCAACTTCCTCATAACAGACATAGCTGAATTCCCATGATAGAACTACAAGGAAATTATGCGATAACCTTTAAAGAAAATTTCTACTAAATGTCAAACCACGTATTGTAACGAGGCAAAATGTCGAAAATAATTACCTGTTTCTGTTTTTCTATCAAGTTTTGTTTAACAGCTGAAATGAACTTGGTGAAAGGTTGTTCATGTGTTTCAAGAGATTCGGATAATAACTTCCCTATTTAAGAAAGCGACATTTAACTGCGGAAAAGAGCTTCAAAATGTGATAAAAAAGATATTAAAAGCATTTAGCGTTATGTTACAGTTTTTACGCAATTACCAAATATCACTTAATGTTAACTTCGGTTGGGGGAGGAATGTGTCAATGCTTTATGAATTATTTTCTTCATTGATATCAGATATTTGATTTATTTCAAGGTTTTATGACTTTATGTTTACTATAAGAAATTCATTTTAAAAAAATACTGCACTGGAATATGTATGAAAGGACACTTTATACTATATTTTAAAGGAATTCATCGTTTATAACTAAAATGGTGTATATTGTTACCTTCTGTCAAATCAGTCTTTATGATCGAACAACTTTTAGTATACAACTGCTATTATTTTGCATCAACAATGAAACAGTTGAGAAACAATGATTTGTGTGAATGCAGGAAACGTTTTTGCTTGTTAAAAGCAAATCCCAAATATGTTGTTTCTAACAAAACTTATACTGAATTAGTTCACACATCACCATACCAATTTGTGAACTTTTGTACTACACTGGTAGAATATATACACTGGAACTTGAATTAGCGTAACAGAATTATACAATTGTGAAAACCATTTAATTTTCATTGAAATTTCTTATGATACTAAAATCATTAATATAAGAAAGCTGCAAATCTTTACTATGTTGTTCTTGCATAACGAAAATTAATGTAATAAAAGTAAGCACCCAAAATGAACATAGTACATTTTTGACGGTTTTGAGGTACTTTCTGCTTTGAACTTTAAAAATGATTACTAAATATTAATTACAATTTCATTTTACTTATCTTGTGGTCAGTGAAAAAATATCTTGACGGGATATTTATCAGTGTAAAATGTGTATTTTTTAAGATCAGACAAAAATCTTGAAAGATTCTTTTTTTTTAATTTAATTTTTATAATGAAGTCCAGGAGAGGTCATCCTGGACGAGCCCCCCCCTCTTACTTGAGTTATCATAACAGAATAATATTAATGTAATTAATGTGAAAATCCTTTTTTTCATTAAAATTCCTTACAGTAATAAAATCATAAATATAAGAAAGTGACGATTCTTTGCTTTGGTGTTCTTATATGATAAAATTTAATGTAATAAATGTAAGTACCGAAAATGAACTTCATACTTTTCAGATCGTTTTTAGTTAATTAATCTTTTGAAATTTAAAATAATTACTGCCGATAAATTACAATTTCATTTTACTTATTTTGTAGTTCAGTGAAAGGTTAATTGAGAAAAAGGAAACAGATTTGTTAGCAATTCTGGAGACTAGTTTATAAGCATTACACAGTTTGTATACAAACTTTTATTTTTTCTCTGAAATCTTAAGTATGATACCTTTACTTATGTGATTATACCTTTAATTGAATAGGCCAACTACAATAAAGTGAAGTTTAGTCAACTGCTGAATGGTGATCGAGTTGCCCATTTTAGATATAAAAGATAAAAAGTTTGCCAAGCGTAAGTTTGTCAGTGCTTTTTTTCAGCAATTATTATTTTTGTAGTAAAACCAAACTTATTTAGTACTTAGCCCAGATTTGCGTGTCCTCCTCATGTAGTTTTGGTATTGATTTCTGCTGATTATTTTGCAGGATGGTTAAGTTTTAGGAGTTTATCCATATGGTTAACTTAAACTGCTGATATAACTTGCCATAAGTTAGAGTTTTGAAATTTTCAGCCAATTTTTTTTATATAATGGCAGACAAACTATAATGTAAGAACTGATGTGTCAAGGCATCTGGGGGTATTTATCACCTTTAGTGATAGCTCTTGTTTCAAATCCATTAGTGTGTTGTTAATAAAGGTCAAAATATCGTTCATGAATCTAAAAATATCGTCAACAAATGTCAAAATCGTTTTATAAAACGAGTACATACTTTGAAGTATCACAATAATTAAAAAAAAGTATCGCAGAATTATAATAAATATATATAATTATTCAATTAAGTCCTTGTTATACTAATTTTGATAAAGAAGACATAAATTACAAAAGAAAAGATATTATTTTTTTAATAATCTGAAGAACTACAATTAAATCTCTTAAAAGTAAATTATAAATATATAAGAAAATGAAAATAAATTAAAAAACAAAAACATTTTTAAATACATATTATCAAAGGAATTTCGTAACACCAAGACAAAAAGCAAAAGACCGTTCGTGTTGTTGCAAATATTTGATATTTAACAAATAAAAATATTAAATTTGACTAAGATGTCGATCTTTTGATACGTGTATTATTATTCCGCCAAGACAGCCGACAGAAAAGTATCAGGAAACTCATAAGATTGATAGTAAAGTCTGTCTTACGTTTAATTACTCCGGTCGTTAATTCTTTTTAATTTAAGACCTTTCAATCAATCGACTTCCTCTAAAAGCAGATGTCGTCAAATTGTCGTTAAATGTTTCTTATGGGGTCAGCTGGATGTTAAAAGAAACAGACAGGCATTCAGCTAATTATATGGTTGAAAATACGTGAATATCTGAAAACTGAAGAAAGAATATCGTAGCTGTAGAAAACAAAGCGGGTTTTTGCCTACACTGGCCTAAAAAGTCAGACTGCATTCAAAAGAGAAATTTGTAGACTACTTTTAAAAGTATCCTATAGTTCTAATAAAAAGGTTTAAAGGCACATGCCGTTGCGTTGAAAAAAGTATCCTTTAATTAGATCAAATGGCTCTGCATTATTATGTCTCCCCCTACAAAGTGGGTGGAAGACATGTTGTTGGTGTACTTTCTATATATGTATGTCTGTATGTATGTGTGTGTGTTCGTGCGTATGTTTGTATGTATTCTGCAACAAAGTTTGTCTGCACTTTTTCTGGTTGGATTTCATTGGAACTTGTTTAGTGTTACTTGTACAAAGCCTGCTTGTTATATCTAATCAAACAAGTGCAATTAACTACGAGTTCCTAGCGTTTGCAAGTAAGTAGGCCTTCACAGAATTTTTGAAATGTCCAATCTTGGTAAGTTTTTTAATGTCTGCAGGCAAGGAATTCCAGTCATTAATTGCACTATAAAAGAAAGTTACATTATCTTTCCCATAACATTTCGGAACTCTAAAATTGTACTGATTCGCCCGAGTGGAAAACCTATGTATATCTTTAACAGGTACAAAATTTTCTTTCATATATGAAGGTTATTGACACTGGTTATTGACAATTTTAAATACATGGTTCAGACGTAATTGCTTATTTCGATTTTCTATATTTAACAAAGACATATCAGAAAGACTTACAGTATTGACACTTTCTCTTGTCCCCATGCCGTGTATAAATCTAACGATTTTATTTTGACAAATTTCAAGCTTGTTTTTTAAACATTTGCTCAGACTCGGGTACCAAGAAGAACATGAATAATCTAGGTGGCAATGTGTAAGTGCTGAACATAAATATTTTCTAGTTTTGTACTCTATGACTCGATGACTTCTCGTTACTGTATGATAGTTTGTTTTAATTAGTTAGTGTAAAAGGGAATTTAATATATCCTTCGTAAACAATTGTATTGCAACCGTTTAAAATGCCCAGCTTAACAACTGTCCTCATTTTGCGATACGTAATGCCAACAATGTTTCATATTTTTTCAGGCGAAACTATATATATTTCCTGAAGCGTTTGTTTGCTAATTGAAATTATAATGTCATGAAATTAAAATTTCCTTTGGAAAGTGTAGGTGCAATACTTTATCAATTGTAAGAATAAAACGGAGACTAATTCCGTAATTATATACTATCCTACTGTAAGCGCCACTGATAATAACGAAGTTGCCAATTAGTGGCTATAATGTTTTCTACGAATCCCCTGAAGCGACATAATACACACTTATTTTTGTTGTCGTCACATTTATTTTATTTCTATTAAAAAAATGATATTGCGTTTAAATGAATAAATATTTCGTTTAAACGAATTAATAATTCCTTTAAACGAAATAAGATGTCGTTTAAACGAAATAACATTTCTTTTAAACCAACTAGTTGTCGTTTAAACGATATAACATTTCGTTATAGCGAAATAAGATTTCTTTTAAACAAGAAAATAGTTCGAGTAATTCGTTAAAACGAAATATTATTTATTTCGTTTAAACACAATCTTGTTTCATTAAAATGAACTATTATTTCGTTTAAACTATTCAAATACATTCGAGGGAAATTAACAACATTGGTTTAGACATCTATTTAACTTACAGTAAATTCCCATTTAAACATATTTTTTTGCTGACCGATCCGTTTTTCTTTCATGTTGTGTTGAAAAAACTTGTGGTTGTGTTGCCTCTGAAGCGTTAAAATTTTATGAAAATGTGTTCTTCATTCTCAAACAGTGGGATACAAAATTTCAGTGTTAAAACCAGTTTAATAAGGAAAATATTCTAGTTTAAAGTTCTTGCATAGGGAATTTTATCGAGCACATACCCCTTTTCCTGTAACAAAAATACATAAAAATCGAGTATATGTATCAGCTTAATTTGGTCTGACCTAAAAGAGATTAGAGCGAGATTTGTAATGTTATACTACTGTCATTAAAATCATCTTTCTAAATTTGATCAAATTTTGTTTTAAAGTTGAAATCAGCAATCATTTTTCTATATGAAATATTTCTTACCCGAAAAAAATGCAAAATTCATAAATCCCTATAGTGTAACCAAAGCCACGTTTCATCGGCACTGTTGTATTTCTACGACGTGAATACAGTTTGTCAGTAGATGCAGAGGCGTAAAAGAGCACTGGCGTTTTGCTGCTAGTGATTATGCTCGCTCGTGTTACGCGGGTCTGTCGACGTCTGGCAATGTCAAATGTTTGCACCAGGTCGTATCCACAAATGGAGCCTCTGAAAAGTGGTAATAATTCAAGTTTACTTCCGTTTTAAAATGTTATAATGTATTAAAAGACTGTCTGCCTTAAACCCTGTAAACTTAAATCTTCACTAAGACTGTTTTAATAATTTAAAATTCAACATGTAGATTTTTGTCTCAGTTATTGTGCTCTTTTTTTAATGTTTACTGACATGGGTTTGTTGTGCTTTGATTTTTTTCAATGCCAATTTATCGTGGTTGTATATTTGCAGAGTGTAAGAACACCCTGGTTACCCAGTGTAGACAAAGAAATTTTTACCGAACTAAATGTAGACTATGAATCAGGACCAAAGTTACAAATATATCTAAATTAGAACTGTCTCTTGCTTCCGAAAAAGTGTATTTGAAATCTTAATTTTAGAAATATGACTGAATTTAATGGGTACCGAAAGTCTGAAAATTCAAACACAATTTTATACTATATCACTATCAAAATTTTCATATATAGAAATGAAACAATTATCCTCAGCCTGCAAATTCTATGTATTTAAATGTATTCAGCTTAAATGGATACATTTTTCATGCATTATCCGATCAAATTTGGTGTTTTCGTTATTGTGAAATGAATATACGAATTCTTATATAGAAAAATGTAAATCGCACAAAACATAAGCGTTCCCTTAGTTGGTATAAAATTGATTTGTGGTACAGGACATGATAATTCAGTTAATCGATTTGATATTTCAATTATATTTAATTGTTCCAGACACATTGTGACGATACCTGTGAATTTGATACGAAATTAAAAACAAGAGATTAAATAACGATTTTCCCCTGCGTAGATCGAAAAAATGGGAAATGTGTGTTAGAAGCAGAGTTGTAACATACTTGTAAAACTCCACCTGTAACGAAAATTTTAAAAGGAAGTTGTTCTCTGCTTTCAGGTTTGTAACAAATGATTTTCAAAGAAGCACGGCTTTCTTCGGTGACCATTTCAAAAGCAGAATACAGCCATTTTAAAGATAAACTTAATCACCTCTTACATCAAATATACCATCAATGTCAGCTTCATTGCAGCCATCTAGCCATTTTGTCGGAAAGGAAACATAAAATGAAATTGAATAAGAAGGGAAAAATCCAATTCACAGACGAATCTTTACAAGTCTGACGACAAATCAAAGATATTGTTGAATGAAGTAGGTGAGCTTTATCAACTTTTCATTTTTTTTCTTTTCTGCACTGTGTGTGTTTTCAACCGTAGTTGGGATCTGATTAAATTTACATTTTGATAGTATAGTAAAATGTTTGGAAAGATAGCGACTAGAAAATGTAGTTTTTTGGCATGCACATTTAATTCTGTGTCAGAGAGTGAAAATCGATTCAGAACTATTTTAAACACAAGAATTGAAAAACGTTTGCTTTAAAATTTACAGTAATTTGAAACTACTAATTTCTGATAAATGCATTTCGTCTAAGAAACTGAGTCTCAGAGGTCGTACTTTTCTTCTAGAACTAAACTTTGAATGGAAAAAATGGGGAAAGAAACTATAAGTAAACTTTAGTACAAAATAACCACTCAAATACATGATACAAAACTATTACTTTTGTAGGAAGGTATCACAACCCATGTTTGGTGTTTATTTCCCGGTCGACTTTTTACGATAAGTAATATCATTTTTACACCATTTACGCAAAGGATAGGGATGTATGATACTATTTAAGTAGTCAGAGATCCATTACACTTTGCTGTGGTCCATAACATTGTATTTATTAATAAGTAAAATGGAGTATTAGCTTAGCCCAATAATGTTCTCAAGTTCTCATATTTCCTTCTGAACAGTAAGAATAATTATCATAAGCATTAGTAATAAATCTCATTAAGTGTTTTGTTTGCTACATTGTATTTAATTAAAAATGACGAGATGATAATTGATTTGACTTAGACTGAAAAATGGGATTTATTTGGTGAACTGAATTGTCAAAAAAAGTGACAAGTCTAAGGAGGAATGATTCAATACAATATTGACATATTAATTTTCTGAGAACCAGAGTTATTGGGGGCAAATGCGTCAAAAAACCAAAATGGCGTATCGTTCATCTGGTTATTCAAATACAGGCCAGGGTTGACAATGGTTATTTGTCGAAATACAATTCAGTTAATTCAGGTCGCCAACAGAATTTTCTTCTGACGACGTCAAACTGTCTTCAGACATCAAGGCTTTAAAATATATAAACTGCAGCTGCTCTCTAGGTTTAATGACTTGCATGCCAAAGGACGCCTGTTAAAACAAGATGACCCAGTCTGGATATATGAACAAACTAGATGACCTAGTAGCAAGCTTTCCTTATTTTTTTTCGGCATACCTAGTGAAAAGAAGATTTGAACCCTTAGCATCAGCCTCTGAATTCTGAGCGAAAATTGACCACTCACCTGCGATGTATTTTCTTGTCTGAAAAGAAACATAAGTACAAAGCACTGACTTATCTAAGCCAGATAAGGTAATATGGAGCCTATTGACATATTTATAATGTTAATAGACTTGTAACTTGCATGTATTCGGTTGTAATACATTAAAAAAAAATTACCGATAACGTAAATGAGAATGTATCTTATTGACTCATTCTCTTTTAAAAGAAAAAAAAAAAGATTTCAAGATGAACGTTCGTTTCATAGACCTAAAGACACTTAGAAAGTGTTTATTTGAAATAAATGACTATCCATCCAAAAATAGCACAAGAACAAGTACATATATAAAGACTTATATTAATGCATTCAGTCAACGTGGAGTACTTAGAAAGTTCGACTACCATTTTAACAATATGATTTATTGAATACATTCATATTTACATATTTTGAAGAAAATGGAATTTTCATGAAATTTTATGACATGCCTCTTTAAGGGTGCAAGCAGTATGACCATACGAGTTATGATCATTTCTGGTGGCATGAAGTTTTGAACGATACTTCGTAGGTCGGCTTTTTATGAGAATATGACGCAAAGAATATAACGTCTCCGTCTTAAGATGTTACAGACTGCTTAAATGTGCATTCATTATTCTTCCATCTAAGAATCGGATATGAGATAAAACAACTGTCACGTTTCCAATTTTCTAAATGTTTGCACGAGGAAATTGTGTCTATGGCATTTTGCCCTCCAGTTTGATTAAGTTTCTGCTTGATATGTTTACAAATTGGATTGTGTCTCAATATTTGCCAATAGTTTGTTATACAGTGATTTTTCGACTCAAAGTTACATCGATCCATCATTTAGATGAAGAAGAAAAAATAATCTAATCGACCTTTGTTTACTTTCAACGGGTATAGCTGATATGAATTATTTTGGGAATGATTTTGTTTTCAGACCAAGAAAGAATTTAGTAAGACTGGGGCTGTCAAGCGGGTACCAAGAATGTTTGGGGACTACTGTCTTTTCTAATCTGAGCTAGAGTCTCAAAGTTAGCTATAATGATACCATTTCGTCCGACGTTCGTCGAACCCCATTTGCTTTAAACAACAACTCCTCTGAAACCATTTGGCCAAAGCTGATGATGGCACAGATGCTCCTTGCATAAAGCACTAGCAATGTTTGTCAGTTCTATGCAGAACGCTGATTGCTATGGCAATGTGGATGAAAAACTTAATAATCGACCTCTGAAAATTGATGTGTAACATTGTAGACCTCACCAAGATTGTTTTAATTTCGTTCTGAGGTCGCTTTTAGTCCCGTCCTACGCGTAGGTCTTTACATTCACTTCCAACGAAGAATTTAAAAAATCTTTTCCGAAGAAAAGGCATAGAGTATAGATTGTGTTTGGCATGGTGTTGTGCTCCTCCACAAAAATGTTGAAATTTTCTTTATCGTCTCTAAAACCATAGGGCGCAGCCCTTTGATATTCGTATGTAGCATTGTCTAGTGGTTCTGGGTAAAAATTGTTCAAACCATATTTCAAGGGTCAAAATGACCCCGCCCTGAAGATTAGTAATTTACCTTATATATTATTTTTTCAATGTCCAGTATTTTGTACTAAATCATGTCCCCAGCTAAAAAGTGGATTTCAGTTTACTTTGAACTTGTCTGACCTTAACATAATTTCTATGTTTGAAGCTATATTTATAGCATGATTCATTCAGTTTACTTCTATTTATTGACAGTGGGATAATTGCTTGCGAATTTAGAACTTAAAATGACGTGTTGCCAATGGTTAATGGTTTCCAAAGGCTTTCTCTTCCACAATATCAGCCAATGAAATTACACGTTATTTGACACGAAGAAAGTTTAAAATTCAAGAGGAAAAATGTCTGTTTCAAGTAACAAAACTCCTTGTATGACGATATGCCAACTCACAAAATTCAAGAGTATTTATTCGTTAGGTGGAATATCATTGGACGAACTTTGCTTATTAATATTCATGAAAACGAGTAATTAGCAACCAACTGTCTAACAGTGCCTAATAACAGAATGTTTACCATGAGTATTCGACGATGGAAGAACATTATGCTCAAAATTATGTGGATATAGATGCCAAGAAAAGCTTCGGTTTTAATAAATCGCTTTCCTACTAGAAACTGCTCAACATGTCTATAGAGACTAAATTTAGTATACCGCTTGTATTCACTGTCTTAGGTCAGGTTATGGTTTGTTTAATTTGATATTCTTTAAATGAATTTTGTGAAAAAAGGAAGCTCTTAATTTCTGGGTACACATTTTAACGATACCCTGCGATGGTTTCCAAAGTATTTCTCTTTCACAATATCAGTTAATGAAATTACTCGTTATGCAGCTGGCTACTAATTACTCGTTTTCATGAATATTAATAAGCAAAGTTCGTCCAATGATATTCCACATAAGAACTGGAGGAGTTCACATAAGAACTAGATGAGTTCATTAATTTGTACTTCCGTTTCCGGGTTATATTTTAGGAATCATTTGCTTGAATTTAAATAACTGTATGCAAAGCTTTACAAGACAGAGATATGTATATTTTCCGGATGGTCTGTTCGGTTTCACATAAATACAGCCATTTGGTTGTAAAAAAGAAGTTTTGTCCTTAACGTTATTCTAAGGAATGGATCGAATTTCACTAAAATATTTGAGGATTTACGTGCATATTGTGCGGATGTACCAGTCAGAATTTTTTTGTATACAGTTTTGACTCTTGACTGTATTAAGGGAGCTCGTTTCCGTGCTGTTTCTCGGGAAACAATGCCTTGAATGTCAAAGATGTCTTTGTTAATACTTACCATTTTCTATAATCCAAACCATACTCGAAGAAATCATTGTTGTGGCTTTTGCCCCATAGATTGATAAGGTTTCTGCTCTACTACTATACAAATTGGATAGTCTCAAAATACAGGCGTATTGCTTGTAATGCAGATACTTATCTAAATTCTCAATTCTTGAATATTTGATCAATAACATATTCATTATTTCAAAATAAACAAAACCACTCGTCTGAGTATTTTGACACTGAGAATAGCTTCCTAGTATAAGTTATGTGTATTTGATTCATGTCAATATTAAGTAAAGACAGGCTACTCAAAGGGCATGATTTTCAGGGTAAGGATAAGCTATTTTGTTATCATTCCGCCCGAGACCTGTTGTCCAACACTTGCTTGATTTCACATCTATTTCACATCTATAACCACGGTAGGCAAAAGTTGATGGAACTTAGCAGGAATGTTCCTGGAGTTAGGCTCTAAAGGTGTTCAAAGAATTCCATTTCCTAATGAAAAACTTTAAAAATTCTTGTCTTAAACCACAAGTCCCAGAGCTATGAAAACAAGTGTGCACCATTGTGCAGTCGGCACCACTACTGGATCCGTCCGCGGTTATTGTTTTTATACAGACATATTGAGGAACAAGAACTGCTACTGTAAGATGCCAATGCCCACGAAGTGGTGCTTTGACCTATGAGCTGAGGACCAAAGAAAATAAATTAAAAATCCTTTAAAAGAATGTATTTTTTTTAATTTTACGTGAAAGTCAGGGTCATTTAGGGGTTAAGGTAAAATTATATGTCATTTAGAAGATCTCTACCAAAAGTTTGTTGTGTGTAGACATGTACTCAATATGTTGATTCAACAGAAGTGTTTTTTCTCTAATTTTGACCTCAATATCAAGGTCAATTAGGCGTCAAGGTAATAAAATATGTCATTCGAAAGATCTCTCCCGAAGGGTTGTTGTGTGCAAAGTTTGAAAAACAAATTCGAATATTCTATAATGATGGATTTTTTAAAATAAAGCACCGTTGATTTTTATAAATATAAGCATTCTGATTATGCAAAAAGACAATCCGATATGTATTGCAAATCACTTAATAAGTATTTAAAACTTCCATTAAACAAGCCATTTCTACGCCATTTTAGATGATACATAGCTGTTTCCCCAACAACGTATAGGTGATAAAACAGATCCAATGTTCGGATACCAAAATTCGGGTAACTGGCTGAACTTAAAGAATATTCGAATATTGATATTAGTTTTCGTTCCCAACACTAGTGCACACATTAACTAATTTGTTGGGTAGTAAGGAGGTTATGGCTAATTTATTGTGTATTTTTGACAATTGAACCTTTGTATAGTTCATTCAGGTGTCAAGGTCGTAAGAGTATAAGTCAAAAGGAAGTTCTTGTCAAAAGGGGTGTTTTGTTCAAGAATTAAGTAAATCCATTCACTTATAAGGAAGTTATGGGCAATGTTAAAGATTTTGGACGGAATGACGGACTGACAGGTAAAAAACTATATGCCCTCTTTCGGGGGCATAAAAAACTTTTAAGAATCTTTTCACTCAAACCGCAGTGCATGGGGTCTACATAGTGTGTAGCATTGCAAGGTATGCCTCTATAAAGATTGATCAAATAATGTCCCTCGGATTTTATTGGTCCCGCCCTAGGGATCGTTTTTTATAAAGACATTTTCAAGGAAAAACTTTATTAATCGTATTTTCTAAAACTGAATGGCCTGGAGATTAGATATCAGATATATAACATTGTTGAGTAGACAATTACCAAGTGTGTTCAAATGAATACAATTTACAAATGTAGTTTAATAGTGTTCGGCATTGTCTTGCAGTCCCCGTAAAGTTGTTAGAATCATTGACCTGAGGTCAGAAATGACCCGCCGTGGGAGTCACTAAATTAACTAATGTAGCATTTTTTCAAATCTTCTCTTAAAACTTTGATATTGACACCTAGCATTGCTAGTGGCTCTGAATAAAAGTTTTTACTTATCTTTTTTCTGTTTTCTGTTTTTGGGAACATGTGCGTGAATTTTGAACCATATGTACAGTTTTGCTTGCAGATTTCATCTTTGAAACTTTTACCTATTTCCTTATTTTCTAAGCTTCAGAATTCATTTTTGACCTACAAGTAAAATAATAATTGCACATTTTAATCTTTTTTTACCTAAGAAACTTTCCTTTAAATGAACATAACTTTGAATGTCTAATTATGCTGTACTTGTTTTGAATGTGCTTCATATGCCGTGCTGTTAAAAGCAATGGTATTCATGTCAGGTATATATAGATTATCATGGCCCTAATGTTTAAGGACTGGTTTACCCTTCGAAGAGTATAAACTTACACAATTTTACGCATCGGCGGAAACCCACGTTCGATCCATTCCGTTTCACTCTATTTATCTACTGTGGGACAATTGGTTGGTAAAAATTTCGTACTCATGAATAATTCATTACCTACTTTCATTGGTTTCCGAAAGATTTCCCTTGCGCAATCTCAGCCAATGAAAGTACTCGTTACAATTTGCCTTTCACGCCTATGTTTAAATCTTGGGAAATGCGTCTATTTTAAGTAACTTGTCATTATTCATACTCTTCACACTGAAGAGTATCTATTTGTATTGCGGAATCCCATTCGACGAGGAGTTACTTCCCTTTGCTAAAAAATATTCATGAAAACGAATAATCTGCAGTCAATTATCCCACGGTACATAATGTAGTTGTGCGGAATATGTACCGGGGGTCACCGACGATGAATTTTACGAGAGATAACAGGCCTTTATAATGATATAAATCGCAAATTAAACGTTCCTGTAAAGGTATACAACTAAACGTAATTTGTACTTTTTTAATTTTAAACACCTTTTCTCTTGACAAGTAGTGATTACAAACAGACTTTTCTCATTTATTCTTGATTAAGGTCTCTACGATCAAATAAATTTGATTCAGATACCCTGTTTCTGGTTTCAATTTCGGACTGATAATTTAAAATTATCCCTATGTTCCTGCTCCTCTTTCTGCAAATACCAGGCATTTCCGAATTCACTGTGCTTCATAAAAACGTTTTCCAAATGTGTATGCTAATGCAAATAATGTTCTCATTCCAATGCGCTTAGAATTATTTATTGACAAAAAATAGTCGGTTCCCTCCATATTTGTTTGCACAAGGAATTGAAATTGTTTTGGTGGCATTTGTCGGATTATAGTCCTGTATCGAGGTCAGTTAATGCGTTAGTTTTCTTAACATGATGGTTTCGCTTTATTTTTACAGCTTTGCTTACTGTGAGGTTATGCATTATGAAAATTTATCAGATAAGATATAATTTCAATAGGTTATCAATCATCTAAATTCTAATTAAAAGACGTATGACATTTGTTTACGCAATAGCTTGTTCAAATAATTTCATGCAAATGAATGTTCATCTTAACACATATGTCTATTAAATCATGGCTGAGTTTGATACAGTATGTTTACTGCAAATATAAAGTCTTGGGTAGATGTTAGGTCTCTGTTGTGACATTAAACCGAGATTCAAGATATCATGCTATACACTGAGCATTGAAAAGAACCGGAATGGGATGCTTTCTGTATCTAGCACTGTCCCCTTCAATGTAAAGTAACTAAACTCCGAGGGGGAGTCACTCTTATGAGCAACCAGTACCAGCAATAAATAAAAGAATTATGAAAGTTCAAAAATGCAGATTCATTCATATCAAAGAAGTATTAATATACCGGAACGCACATTAATACGGACAACCTGAATTCACTGCAGCTATGATATTACAAATTTTACTTGAGTTTACCTTTTTTCTCGAAATTTAATATTATATATGTGAGATTCTTTGCCGTCCAACAAATTATCATCCGTCACTTATTTCATAAAGTACTGCATTTATATGCTATAAAAATGCTCGGCTCTATGGTCAAGGAACCACTCCGGGTGAATTCTCATTTTTGTTTAATTCTGTATTTGAATGTTACTTACAAAGAATGCTATTTTTTTCATTCCGTAAGTGTTTACAGTCCGACATGTCGTTTACAGTCCGACATATCGTTTAGCTCGTGTTTTATTTTACGTCTCTTTGTTTTGATCACGTTTTTTCTTAAGGGTCAAATATTCAAAAATACCTTGCAAATACTGGAAATTAGCATCAAATGAACTTTCCCCTCCTTATTCTATACTTGTATATTTTATTACTGTTTTTGTGCATATTGCTGTAAAGTATCATTTAGAATGATTTTTTTGTAAGCAGTGTTGGCAAACCCGTGAGAACACTTTTGCTAACATTTTGCTCAAAAACTTACGATTCTCTAATTCTGTTAGTAAACTGTAAGAAGTTTCTTTTAAAAGTACGTCCACTTGTTAAATTCGGGGCTATACGTTTTTGGCCTGAAATGCGCTGTGAAACAAATTTTCAAGTTAATTATTTTAAGCTGAAATTCATTCAGTATTCGTTCATCTGGTTTAAGCAGTTTAATTAGAAGTTTTACCCGCATCAAAGGCTTAACAACTTAAAAGGAACCCAACCATAAGTTGAACCACACGACGATTGTAAAGAGTCAGAAATTGCGACAAGGGCACTAAACACCGAGGCCATGTAAACAAAAGGACCATTGTCAGAAGGAAGGTGAAACACTAAAAGGGAGAATGGCTGTTGGCTTTTTTTTCTGGTTTCTAAACGTGGTAATAGACATTTTCATATTGACTGATCATCTCACTGTACATGGAAGTCATGGCCGTGCCGTATGATGTAGAATGTGCACATAGAATTGTAAATACCGTCAACCCGATGGGAAGCGCTTCTAACTATTTATACTGACCAGGTAAGACATTTGAAAGCAATTTGTTTTAAGAATCCTGCAGGATCCTTGACGTGCAAGCCTTTGAAACCCTCACTTGTAATGGAATAAATGAGAGTTTAAATGCAACAATTGCTAATATGATTAGCCAATTTTTTAACCTAGGTACAGGAAACTTTGCCGTCTTGCTGGAGCGTATCGGATCTTGCTAAGCACTGGACGCGAAATCAGGTTACCGTTGGACTTGATATGTGGCAGTCCTCCACATAATCAAGATTCAGCTTTACACGGTTAAGTTTGGCTTTTGAGAAACTACATGTGCACGGGAATATGGCCAATGTTCAATTTTTCAATGTCTTTCTGAATGGCTATAAGACAATGTACCTTTCCTGCAACCAATGGCAAATGGTTAAACCGATGGCAAAATAATATAACATCAAAAATTTTCAACAATTTTCGCCTACATTCAATTTCTGTGTTCATTATTTTCAGCGTTTTAAATGAACTGACACGGTTATTCGGATATTGTTCGAATACTGGAAACGGTTTTTTGAATACCAATTTCTCTTTTGGTTTTCATTTCATTAATAAAGAATTTTACATACTACCTCTAAACACAGAACTTTAATTTTTGATTGAAATATATACTAAGCATGTTTTAAAGGAACGAGTCGAGCAATGCAAGTTGCCATTCGAAAACAAACTACACAATACATATCGTAAAAATCTTCATCCTTATACACAAATAATAAACATCAGTTATAAATTTGTCTATCCCAAAACGACAATATCCAATAAATCCCGTCACATTTTCGCCATTAACGTCAATGAAAGAGATGTATGATATTATTTACTTGATTGTATGTCTGTTCTGTCGAACATTTCCGCTTTATTATATCTGAAATATGACATCGATGTATCTACTGTCGCCTCCGTAGTATTAGCATGTCCATTTGCTTCCGTCTACATAAGAAAACTGTTGTACTGTGTGTCGTACTTACATCTAAGAAAAACAACAAGAACCTGCGTTTGAGAAACACATACCCTGCATCCTAATAATCCACCCCAGTAAGGCAAAATAATGGACACACACCATCATATAATATGTACTTGCATAGCAAATTTATGAGAAAGATACAAAGAAATGATAAAACTTACTGAAAAAATATCATGAACCACCATCGCCTTTTTCAGGGTTTAACATCTATAAATAAAGATACAATAAGGTACATTAAAGACCCTCCATAACAATCATAAAATGGGTTGTCGGTTTTTGTCCTTTCTTGCTTTTAGAAGTCTTTAACGTCAGATAAAGCCTGTTGATCAAAAACATATTTTGTTACTTTTTGTTACTTTCGAAAAATAGCGTCTAGCAAAAGCTGTCGCATAGTTAACGTTAATATTATGCATAGAAAAGAATGTAAGCAATATTTGATGACGCATTACTCTGGTAAATGATTTGCCGTTTTGAGTGTATTTCGCATGACGTCATTCTATATAGACAGCGCCGGTCTTACGTACGCTCGCCGATACCAGACTTGACACAAACATTTTATGAAGTCCTAAACACCTCTAGTTTATACAACAAAGAAAAGGAACACAATAAACTTTATATACTAGCCTAAGTTAATCACTCAATTTACTAAGTATAGCATTAATATCAGATTTGCTTCCGGAAAACTGAGAAAAAAATATTTTAAGAAAATCCACCAACGGAGTCAAAGACAACGTAAAGTTTCAAGACATTAAGACAAAATTCCGAACATATCATATTCGACATCCACGAAAAGTCACATTTGATCCCGTTTCCATTTTAGTTCAAACATTTGACTCTAAAACACATCGCCAATCACTAATAAAAACATCAAATCATTTGGTATGGACTTGCGTTTTACCTACTCAATAAAGCAAAATTTTTGTCTGTTTTTATCAAAATTGAAGTTACGTAGATTGGTCAAAAAATGAAATTATGTGTAAAATAAGTAAATAGTAAATAAAATAGATTTAAAATGGTTTTAAACATTTTATTTGAAATAGCAGCAAAAAATTTATATTTCATTTTTAATCTTTGACCATTTTTTCGAATTTATTTATTTCGCGAAAACAATATTAGAATAACTTTTTTTATCATAACCTATTTGAAAGATTGACAGCTATTGTCTTTTGAAATCCATATCCAGGATGACTGTGATAATATGGTTATGACAGAAATACTTTTTTGTTATGTTCCAGCTACTTTTTTTAAGGAAAAAGATAAAAAATGTGATTTCCATCAGAGGAACGTGACACCAAGTGCAAAACACTTTGTAGTTCAAAACACCTCCAGTATATATAATTTATATACATATCCTGTGAGTTCCAATTCCATCTTCAGACTGATTATATTGATAAATCAAAAGCATATGTTAAAAATCTGGCATTGAGCGTATATCATTTGCTCAAAGCTATTACCGGGTTGTCGTTTGGAGATGGAACAGCTTAGGTTCATGCCCCCATCAATATTTCTAGTTGGTTCTGAAGCAACCTGCCGGTTGAGGGGAGGGGGATGGTCCTTATTTTTTAGGGGGAATAGTTGTGAATTCGCACCACCACTAGTTGGCCCTGAAGAACAACCTGCCAGGTGGGAGCTCTAGGATGGGGCGTTATTTCTTAAGTGATTAAGTCGTTGATTTGAAATCATTCAAAGGCTTGACATTTTTAAACACTTCTAGTAGACTAGCATAATACAATAAATTATTATAATAATATGATTATGTATGTTAGAACTGTTAAAGACTTACAAGGTGTGTCAGATATGTTCCCACTTACATTTGAAACTGGGAGTAAAATAAAACTGGGGAAATTGAAGACCTATTTTGCGGTAAGATATCCCCACATGGGTATATTTGGAAACACTGCAAATTCCTGTGAAATGGCAGATCATGGTTTTGAGCTCTGTTACAGCTTTTGATTAATACTTCGAAGGGTTAAAAGTGAAAACCTAGACTGATTCTATACTCTTTACCAGATTCTATGCGTAAAAGGAGCATACAAATGTGTTTTGCTGTCTAGAAATGGGGGTGATTTGTCATAAACAAATACTCCAAGTTTCAAAGAAATGAGTTCAACAATGCATTCAAAAAAAAAACGACCCTCATGATGAATAGTTTGAATAGCTGAGCAATAATATTTCTTGGGTAGTTGATGAAATAGGATAGGCTATTTTTGGTATCATAATTTTAAAAAATGGAAAGAACAGATATCAAGGTGTCACATTTTACTTTCTCTACTTTACTGTTTCTGGTAAATAGATCAAATATTAAAACTGAATATAGATGCTCATCTATAAACAAATTTTTAATTAACGTTGTATCTGATTCGTGGTATATTGTCTTTTACATGTATTTATGCCCTGCACAACATTTACATTACTTTTTCATGCTGTCATATGACTTTATCTTTACATAACTGACCACAACAATATAAACTGTCACAAAATATTTGTTTATTTTCAAAAGATTAATAATAATCGTAAGAAAACTATATTTTTAACTTACAATGCTATTTACACATTTTCAAGCACTGTTCTTTTCGAAAATTGAAACTATGTTTTTAATTATTTGAACAACTCTGTAAACTGACAAAATTAAACATTTCGCTCAAAACCGCATGTTCAATCTTTTTTAACCAAAACCTGTCTTGTTCTTTGATACTATTTCAAAGAATAATTGACCATGAAAGTTCATTATATTTAGCGCTTCTTAATTATCATACTGTTTTTCGTCTTTCGCGGTATCCTGTGGTGTTGGGAATGTGGTTACGTAATATCGGGGTGACATATTGCGTTTATTTTAATAAGTCACCGTTAATTGTCATTGTCGGTATTGCTTGGTCAGCAAATGCTTTAAAATGCTTTAATAACGAAATTTGCTCCAAAGAAAATGCCTGAAAATTATTAAAGATGGTCTTCGTGCCTGATTGTTTTATGAAATTAAAGTTCTTCCTTACAAGCAAGACATGAAAGAACTTATAAAGTTGAGCATCTAGGTTTTGTCATATAGAAATATTTTATTTTCTATCCTTTATTTCTTGCATTTCGGGAACTTGTTTTTGGAAAGTATTGATATATACCAAATGTGAGTTGGTGTCTGAAGAAAGATAATAGTAGGTGCAAAGCTCACGTTTGTAAGATATTGATCTTAGAATGATACGTTTGCTTTCCTTCTTCTTATCAGTATTAACTTAATTATTGTTGATATTTTATATTCTAAGGAAAAGCGAGATAATTATAACAACTATATAACAACTATATAACTGTATTGTTTTAGTCAGATTTTTTAAAGATAGATACATGTACTTTTTGTAGCATTTGTTCGTTAGATTGTGATAAAATAAACAGAATCAATCTACGTAAGAAAATCACAAGAACATTATTGAACAATTCAACAGGTGTGAGATGTCAGCAAAGAACGTTGACAGATATACCTTGTTATGGTTAGAAGATCGTGTGATAATAAATGCGACATGTGGTTTATAAGAATCTGTTTCTCTAACATACCATGTCACAATCACATTACAGATATAACAAGGAAAAAACAAATGGACTTGAGTCCCTTTGAGTGTACGGTTTTTAATTGTATATTTAAGGAACCTTAAGCTACAGCACTCTATTTTGTTTGCAGATGCCAATAAAAAAATATTTACTAGTAATATATATCTTTAATTGAATACCTGTCTGTTCAGACATATTATTACTAAGGTTATGCACATTTTTTGAACAGCAACAACAACAACATATTTGTTCAACTTTTTATTTCCATATATCTCTTGATGTTAATGGTGATAATTAAGATACTGAAACATTGTTTGTTTTGTTAAGTAACAAAATAACATAAATTTCATGGAATAATATGCTTGAACAGAATAAAAACATGCTTGAATAGAAAAACAAATATACTTGTTATATCAATTATAATAATAAACTATGACCAAGCTTTGATTACTTTGATATAATTCAACATAAAGACCAGGTGAGATACAGTCACTTATTACTATGCTTCCGATCTGTCATACGTGTATATGAAATTTCAACAGGTAATATGTTTAAGATGAGGTCAAGCAAGTCTAAATATTTATAAGAGGGTCTTGTTCATATTAATTGCACAACAGAATACTGGTCCTATATTAATGCACATTTTGGCTACAGGTTCTATTACTGTACTATATACTAACGATATATTTTAGACACAATATTATTAAAAAAAATTATACAGTGTAACACTGAACTGAACAATAGAAAAAAATGAATTAGCAGTTCATTGAGATTTCAGTGCCTTTTCATGCCTTGTATCAATACTTGTAATGACATAATGAATTATAATGAAAATGTCAGTAAAATGTTATAATTATAAGCAGGGTGATGTGGTGTTTCCTTTTTAAATAGAGAGTTTTTTTATACCCTTAGCATTTGCACTGCGTATTTCTAATGGTTTACAGAGGAAGTATTATGTTTGTTACAAATTGATAATGGATCCGGTTTTGAGATAGTAAATGTACAATACAAGGTCATTTCAAGATATCTGCAGGTTGATTTTCTTAATGTTATCTAATTCTTATCAAATATTTCGAGGTGAGTAAAGCTGAAGGAGGCTAAATTTGCATATATGCAAATCATTAAATGTTGAAAATCTACTTAGAGCTTAAGTTGACTTTATGCCATTCCACCTTGGAAGACGTCACCACAAATATCTATGCATGGTGTCTTTAATGTCTGACCTTGCACTTTATATACTGCTACACCAGAAGATATAACCAGGGGTAGTTGTGTCCGCTGGACCATAATTCTTGTTTTTCGCACAATGCCTTGGACTGTTATTGGTTTTATTTCAAAAGGTGTTTCTTCGTTTCCTTTGTGTATTGCCCCTACGTTTAGATTCTTGACTGTATCATCTGAATGTCGTTTTCTGTTTGGCTACCTACTCGTAATCTGTTTAATAGTGATGCACATCAACAAACTTAAATGAACAGCAGTAATTTTCTTTGCCATGTGTGGACAATTATGGTAACAAATCTGGCCTATATAATAATGCATTTTTATATAATGTTAAAGTTGTAACCTAAAATTAAGTTTACAGGAGCTTAAATGATATATTTTTGAAACAAATAATTTAGACTGCCCCACTTAATATACAAAAACGTTCAAACAATATTGACATGAAAACCGATTTTCAGCATTATCTCCCTTGACTCCACTATTCGGGCACCTGCTATGTAAAGAGTATTTACGATAACCCTGCTACGATTGTGTTATTACGAGGCTTATTCTCCAAATTCAATACAACTTTAATATTGAAGTTGACTTTATCAATTAAGTTAATCTGTTTCACCCTTTGCAGAATTCTTAGACATAAAACCTTCCTATAAATCATGTATTTAAACACAATGGAGCATAACGTCCAGATATATGCAGATATAAACAATATTACTAGACAGTCACGCGATTCTGTCCGAGAATTTCCGGAATAACACAATATCCGAATCAAGCATTCGCAAATTGATTCAACAGGTAATACATCGTAAAAATACGTAATGCTTCGGCAATAATCAGATATTCTAACAGCAAATCAAAACATAGAATTACATAATATTACACTAACTACACTAACCCCGCTCCAGTTGTACATATAGAAATATTATACTGGCAATTTTCCGTACAGAAAATAGGACCTTTTCTACGCTCCGCATTATAAACTGACTCTCAATGGCGGACACAGGGGAGGATATCAGGGAGGTATCTGGAACGGTCTATAATAAAACAGAACAAAATTCGCTGGGACAAAACAAAGCATTCAAGAAATCTTGAGTTTGTCTACCATAAATCCTCAGTTATATTCAATTTAAATGATTATTACTGCTGTTATTAACATCACCTTCGTTATTAATCATGTACAAAACACTGCGTCTTATTCCCCAGAACCTTACAACGAAATCTTCATGTGGATGGAAAGTGAAGCCACCAGACAAAGAATTCCAGGATTTGGCAGAAAAGGCGGCTTTTTACTTGATGAAATGTCTATACAGTAGAAATATAAAACTTCATAGTAACGGTATGGAATATTCGTTGAAACCTCCACTTTTTTCTATAACAACTTAGGAAACATATTATAATTTGACATGTGTATTAATATGATACAGCTAAACAAGATTTTTAACGGTCAGCTGAAATAAACAGACAGTTAGTACTGCCCCGTCCAATTCAGCCATTTAAATAATTATACAAAGTTGCCAGATTTGATCTATTCTTTTAATAGCTCTTTCCGACATGTTTGACATAGTAAAACCTGCCTTGTGGCGGCAGTCAGTGTTTATTTTAGAAACAGGCAACTGGCTGTTAATTCTTTTAACCAACTTAATGCTGCTTTAACTAAATAACACCTATCATTGCTACAAACAAAATTTATAACTTCAATGTCAAGTTGTTCATTCAGTAGAACTTATAAATTTTTATTCTAATACCGTTAAACTGTGACAGAGTGGTTAAAGTCACTGATTTTCAAATCCTTGACGTCTCACTGAAGTGACCATAGGGTTATGGGTTGGAGCCCTGCTTCCGACCGTGGCTCTTTTAGTGAGAAAGTTGGCAGTTTCTTACGGATGATGGGCGTCTAGTGCTGGTCTTTCGAAGGACCGCTGGTTAGGTAAACTGTCTGCCTGATATGACTGAAAAATTGTTGAAAACGGAAGTCTGTTTAAACAAATCAAACTAATAAACCTTTGCAATTTTTGGATTGTAATTGTATTTCATATCAAGGCGTTGCAGACCGAAGAAGACTGCCGTAACCAATATCCTTTAGTTCTTTCAAATTTTGGTTTCCGTTTGCCCACTTCGTATCGCATCAACTTATTGCAGCAGATCTGTACGTTCTAGTCGTAAAGGCTATAAAGAAACTGAGTCAGGCTGGATTTCAAATCAAGTACTAGTGGATGGAGCTGTGTGCAACTACAATTTTTTTATAAATCTTTTTTTTCAGCCAATGATGAAGTTACTAAACAAGTCATTAAACAAATGAAGGCATGTTCACCGAGTAATCAGGCAAATGATGTAATATTTCTCACGGATCCATCACATACTAGAAAGAAAATCAGAAATAATTTTATTCTACCTGGCAATATTTCAAAAAGCACACGGGCATTTGTCATACAACCTGGTTATTCATCGCAGTGGCAGATGTGGATTGATGCTTTCCATTGGGAAAACAGTAATACAATCAAAATTCAAAGAAAACTAAAACATATGAACATATCAGCTGGTAGGAGATGTCCTAGATCAAGATATGCTTAAATCCGAATGACAGCTTGGACACAATGTAAAATGTCTTAATGTGTCAGTTGAATTACTGCATCATACATCTACAATTGTTTTTGTGTTCAGGAACAAGAGACCAGTAAATGAGAATTGAATCAGGACTGGCTCAATTCAAAGAAGCGCAGATATGGTTTTTGAATTGGAAACTACAAAAAAGTCATCAAAAGACGTCTTATCATATCTACTGAGACGAAAACATCCAGTCTAGCTTTGTTGGCTTTAACAGATGTGTTCAAATGAATTTCTGGCTTTTCAATCATTCCTGCTAAGAAATCTGACGCAATTGATTTGTTTTTGCCGACAAAGGGGCGAAAGTCAATGTACTTACTACCAGTATTACAGTATTATCAAAGTATCAATGCAGTTATCCCTTGACTGTCTCTAAATGTAAACGAGTCAGCAAATAATAGCTCAGTTATTGTTAATAAATCATTTTTGAATTTATGAAACAGTCAAAAAATATGGTGAAATGGCACGAAAACAGTTAAATGCCTAAGAATGTAAAAGCTGGTGCTTATCGCTTGCATCCACTGCAGTCGCTTTCATCTATAATGACTAGTCTATACAAACTTGTTTTAGTTATATTCTGATGAATTATGATTTATGAGTTATGATTTCGAGGAAATCTTTTTAGCCTAAAGAACCACTCTCAAATATGTTCCTGGGACCAACATTTACAGTTTCGACGGCAAAGGTCATTTTGGGCGCCCAGAAGTGTGTCTAAATGTTTAAAAAATAAGATGATAATCAACCTAGAAGTTAATAGAGTTCTGTACTTATCTTTCACATGCCATTTCTGACAAAAAGGAGGTCAGTGACTATTTGTATCTATTCATCACTAATGAAGTTCATCACAAGTTCTGGATGTCTAATAACTGCATTCATTAATAAGTTGATAACCCGCAAAACCTCTGCAGATTTCACTCTGCGCATTGCTACACCAAGCTTTCCTGGCTGAAAGATGTTCCTGCATTACGCTACAAACCTGTGACTGGCGTCAGATAATGACTGGGAAAAAAAATCTTGTATATACATGAAAGACATACAGTGGAATTCTTTAACATGGTATGTTTTTATGCTTACTTAACATTATTTCAGTTATATTCAGACGGGCAGCTTACTTATCAATTGTTCCGGGGACAGATCATTCCTAGGTCTCCATCCTCCGCAAGAGACTGCCAAAATTCTCACTTAAACAGACATAGTCAGTACCAATGGCCCTCTTTATGTACTTCAGGTGTATCATGAATGTACACTGTCTATTGGTGTTAAGTACTTAAAAGAAAATGTTATAGAAAATGAAATATGTTCAGCCATTTTCAAACAGAATGTAAAGAACTTAAAACATACCCACCTAGTGTCTTTCACTTGGCTTTGTGAACAGTTATGGCATAGGCTAGCTTGAGAGGAATCTGAGATCGCATTGTCAAGTCTCTACCACTGTCAGGATCAAACACTGGAAAACAACCATTTAAATGTTCTTGTATTAATTTTCAATAGATAAATACCATTCAATCTGTGTTACCTTAATTAGGCAGCAAACTGCCTTTAGCAGTTAGTATTAGTATCTCCATATCAGAAATGTTTGCTGTACATCCATAATCCCCTACTGGTGTTAACACCGGAGGGGACTATAGGTTTTCCCTCCGTCTGTCTGTCTGTCCGTCGGAAATCTGGTTCCTGCAATAACATAATAACCGTCAAGTTGATGAAACTTTGTTTATGAATAGCTGGCAATATTGAAATTATGCACGTCACTCTGTCTTTTTCCACGGAACAAAATTCTAAGGTTTTACTGCCCATCATAGCAAAATCATGTGAACTACTTTCCCATTTCAAGGACTAGCGATTTGAAACCTGGTGTGCATGATCACCAGTAAGTTTAATGTGCATGACAGTTTTTTATGCTCGCCATCGGGCTCTCTGTCATAGCAAAATATTGTGACGCAAAGTTCTAAATTTCTAGGACTATCGATAGGTGGAGATGTGCGTGACGTATTTTTCATTCACGCCAATGCCCACTCTGCGGTTTCACGGCCCCTTATAGCAAAAAAAATCTTTTTTACGCTAACTTCTTATTAATTTGAAACATGATGTGCAAGTTTATCAATAAGTGTAGATGTATGTGGTGCATTTTTCATACGCGTTATGCGTGACTGTTTTTTTTTTCTATGCCCGCAATTTGGCGCTCTGCGGTTTTTCGGCCCATCATAGCAAAATATTGTGACGCGACTTTCTTCCAAATCTCTAAGGCTATAGATCTGAAACTTGGTGTGCAAGATCATTAATAAGTGAAGATATGTGTGACTTATTCTAGATTTACTCTTTTCCTCTGACAAGGCAGTATTCCGGTGGCATTAATCACCTTCAGTTATAGCTGTAGTTAATTTTCAAGGCGGAACGGGTAGGGGACTTAGGTGTCGCGAGCAACACAAGTGACTTGTTTAGTTCGGCATTTTTGTACTTTTTAAAAACATTTTGGCATTCTGTACTCCCTGTTTATAATAGCTTTGCCAAAATTAATTCTTAATGATCAAGATGAAGAAAATACAAGGAATGTTCTTATTTATATTAGTTAATTAAATACCCTAATTCATTAGCAACTTTACTGTTTAAATAAAGGTGTCTCTCCATTTACTAAAAATATTGACGTGCCTTAAGTGAAACAAAAAATAGGAGAAAGAAAAAAAGATCATTCTCCCTATTAAAATTCCTTTGGTACAATTTCACCATCTCTAAACATTCAAAGTAAACACCCATCTCTACATCTCTTAGCATTTGCAACATCTGTAAGTGATTAACACTAATTTACCATTTCTTTTTTAAAAACCATCTGAAATAAACCATATAAAACAGTCAAAATTAATACCCACAATCTCAGCACTGTTCATACTGATCCTGACTTCTGATCTTGTTTGATAATTTAAGAATCTTTTTTCCAGATGGACAGCAAATGAATGAATACACGAATGAAAAACAAATCGTATATTTACATGCAAACCCTTCATTTTGCTATTGTGTAAATTTCACATGCACAAACTTGAAACGATCTGTTGATGACAAGCAGTATGTGTTCTGCTATAAGCTTAATCAAAAGCTTGGTCTCGAAGATGACCAGTATTTAACTCATTAGATGTATATAAATTTAAGTTCTCTATGAAACTAGTTGTGGTCTCTCAACGAGTTTTCAAAGATATGCAGAACATTACCACATAAGAAACACTTCAGGTTTCAGAGAGAGAGCTAAGAGATTTGGCAAAGTTTGGTTGCTCAAAGATTGCCCGTGGTCTCCATCCTCTGTAACGGGGGCCTTAGTGGTTATAAAGTACGCAATAATAAATTAACTCCAATTTCATTGTCGTGTACTTTATTTAACATTCCCTGGCGTCTACTAAGAAATCGACGTTATTCTTCTTCATCTTCTATTCAACACGTGATTGTTATTAAGAATGCATCTGTTTCTAAAGCTGTCGTGAAAACTGACTACAACAGTTGTTACTTCAAATCTTGACAGATGCATCGGGTTTGGCAATAATCACTGTCTAATTAATTGCAGGAATCCAGACATTACGTCAAGAGGCAAGAGTATCTTACTACGACTTTTATCTGATAAAAAAAGAACTTAGAAAGATTTGAGCAAACATAAACGACAACATTACTATACAAAACCAAACTCTTCTATATAAACACGGCAAAAAGGGGAACTTTCATTAGGGATAGTCTCTAATTAAATTGGTTGCTCTATCAATTACAAGTTTATTTTCAGGATTACAGCACCACTGCACATGCTGAATTTAAGATGTATGAACTGGCAGCGATCGGATAATGTGTCTTCAAGTGTGTGCATGCAGAATGCATCTTATTTAGAGCAAAAGTCAGTGCAGTCAAAGTCTTAATGAAAACAATTCGTGTAGTTTAACTTTGTTTACACCATCTTAACCATGTTAAGAGCAGAAAGAAAACAGTTTCTGTGTCATGAAAGTGTTTCAAGGACTGAAAGTCAAAACTTTCTATAAGCCTTAAAATTCGTTAACAGAAACAAACAATAATGTTGGGCCATGTTTCCATAGAACTTTTGCCCAACGTTTCAAGTGTGGGGGTAAATGGAAAAAGATATCCTATTTCCATAACTGTTTAGGCTAGAAACAATAAAAAATGTTTAGTTCATTGATAAAAGTGTCAATACCACTTTTAATGAAATCAGTTAAATGTTATATTTATTATGTTTTTATTCCATTTAGTATGACTTTTCATTGTTAAAACGTTTTGATATTTAATTTACGACTGTATTAATGTTACCATTATTGCATTATTTTCAGAGACAATTAAACTAACAACTAAGAATTCTGCGCTAAGATTCCATAATAGCAAGACTTTTAACCAATGGCTATATTACTCCTTCAGCTGAAGAATTTGCATGTAGGTCAAAATCGATTTTATTAGAGCTACGTTAAAAAATAAGAAATGCTTGTATATTTTCCTACCATCAATACGGATGTAATAATATAGTAATGACTGCAGACATTATTTTTTTGTCAGATCCAACAGTATTAATAAGAGTTCAGGAGCACTTGCATTTTTCGAAACATTAGAATATACTTCTTAAGGACACTTTTAAGAAATGAATCCTATAGAATTATCTTGCTTACATAAATTTATTTTTAGCAAAAATTTACTGTAAATTTTCGTAACAAGTTTTCGATATGGTCATTACACAAACTTTACACTAACTTAAAATGTAAAAGGAATTAATATGATATTTACCAGTACCTATGTGTACTGCCCTGTGTTTTAAAGAAATAAGCAAGTTGGAGAACTAGGTGAGCCCCTTTCGAAATACTTTGTAAATGGATGAAAATTTTGTAGAACATTGAGATTTTGGTGAACACAAATCATTTCTGCATCGAATGGCATCAACCTATTTTGCAGTTTACATTGAAAGAGAAAAATACGCGATGTAAATAAACACTGTTGAAGATTTTCATATGCCAAACATATTTATTTATATTTATAACGCACAATAGTGAAGTTTACCAGTTATTAGAATGTTCACAGACAAGCACTCAGCCTAGTATATAATTACCTTTTGGTTTAGCGTCTATGAAACGGTTACAGTTTCTTAATCCCAAGTTTGGCTTTGGTTTGAATTTCGTTAAGAATATCTCTTTACCGAACAAACTTAGTTATGTAAGTGGAAATCGAGTGCAAATGCCCATTGTTAAAAATCTTCTAAAAAATGTGGCTGAATTTTGTTTCGTTTTCAAAACATTAAACTACTATCGCGGTGACTCAGCATGACAAATCTAGCAGCTGTACGTGGCTTTCAAATAATGCAGGTTTCACTCTGCCACATTTTATAAACTGCCTCAAAAGTAAATACACCTCAGATGATGACTTTCAGGAGAAGAAAACAATTGAAGAAACAAAAATTGTCGTTAAAGACGGAAATGCAAGCCGTTGGCGTAAATTACAAATGTATTTGCATTTAAAATAAATCCGCTTGAGAAACAGGTATAGAGCAGAACGACAAATGACATAGGTTTTAGTGACTGTTAAACTATATAAAATATTTGTCAGTCTTACAGAGCTTATATTACGCAGTGTAATCATTGACATATCTTAATGAAATCGTTCTATCGAAAAGATGTTTCACTTTCATTGCCATCTTCTTTTCTCTGTTTATATTTCACAAGTGTGGGTGGGGAGTGGGGGTGGGGGTGGAAGGGAAAGCAATCGCTTAGAATCAAGTACGCAATAATTCAAGAGTTATGGACAGCTATAACTACTCCGCGAAATGCTGAATGGTTCTGTCGTCATTTCACAGATAGCCTAGATAGCCTGAAAGTCAGTTATATGTACAAAGCAAGATAGACGCAATAAGAAATTTACGAAATTTAAAATATACTGCAATTAAACATAATATGATTTCAACCACTTAAATATTACAGATGTGAGAAGAAATGCAGGAAAAAAGATTATGTGTTTCTTACCTGAACAAAATTGCAGTACTCCTGTAAAGTTATCCCTTTTACTTTGAAATATCAAAACTGCCAAGGACTTTTAGCACAAGCACGTTCTTTTACAGTTTACAAAGACGTTTTCAATTAAAGATACGTTTAAATTAAAATAATTGATACTAATCATAACAAAACAGTATAGAACTATAGTTAGACTGAAAGTACATCGTCTCAACATAGATCGATTTAATGGATAATTGTCAAATAAGTAAACATAGCTTTCGTTTCCGAATCACCAAAATACTGTAATTTTGATATGCATTTGGACATATAATGTAAAAATACTTGAAATGAAATCTGGCTTCAAAGTGTGCAAGATGTATTTTTTATAAGCAGACTAGAGTGTACTTTAATATACAATAAAAACAAGAACTGTCACCGTAAGATGACAATGCCCCCCGAATGTGGTGCTTTGACCTTTGAGCTGAGAGCATGTCATTCAGGGGTCAAGGTCAAATAAATATAGGTAAGTGGGAAGGTCTTATCCAAAAGAGTGTTGTGTCTAAGTATGAATTAAATCCACTTACTAATAAGGAAGTTATGGCCAATGTTAAAGTTTTTGGACAATTAGATTTTCAAGGTGAAGGTCATTCAGGGGTCAAGATCAAATAAATAGAAGTCAGTAGGAAGGCCTTGTCCAAAGGGGTGTTGTATCTAAGTATGAAGTAATTCCACTTACTAATTAGGAAGTTATGGCCAATGTTAAAGTTTCTGGGCAATTGATCCTCAAGGTGAAGGTCATTCAGAGGGCAAGGTCAATAAATGCAGATCAGTGGGAAGGTCTTGTCTAAAAGTGTGTTGTGTTTAAGTATGAAGTATATCCACTTACTAATTTGGAAGTTATAACCAAATATTAGTTTAAGGACAATTGGATATTCAGGGATGAAGGTCAAATAATTAAAGGTCAGTGGGAAGGTCTGTCCAATGGGGTGTTGTGTCCAAACATGAAGTAAATCCACTTACTAATAAGGAAGTTATGAGCAATGTAAAAGTTTTTGGACAATCGGATCTTCAAGGTGAAGGTCATTCAGGGGTCAAGGTTAGACTAATATAGTTCAGTGGGAAGGCCTTTTCCCAGGGGGTGTTGTATGGAGTAAATCCGCTTACTAATAAAGATGTTATTGCCGATGTTAAAGTTTTTGGACAATTGGATCTTCAAGGTGAAGGTCAATCAGGGGTCTAGTTCAAATAAATATAGGTCAGTTGAAAGGTCTTGTCCAAAGGGGTGTTGTTTCTAACTATGAAATAAATCCACTCACTAATAAGAAAGTTTTTGCCAATGTTTAAGTTTTCGGACGGACTGACCGATGGACTGACTGACGGACAGTTCAAAAACTATATGCCTCCCTTCGGGGGCATAACAATCAAACTTCAGAGAAATTTTAAATATTGGCTCGCTGAACACTATTTGATTTTGATTCAAATGCCTAATGGAGCTTTTGTCTGAAAACAATTCAGTAAGATAGTCTCTCTCAGTTTCATTTACACGATACATCTTTTCATTTGGAAACAAGAACTGTCACTGTAAGATGATAATGGCCCCGAAAGTGGTGCTTTGACCTTTGATCTGAGAACTAGCCATTCAGGGGTCAAGGTCAAATAAATATAGGTCAGTGGGAAGGTCTAATCCAAAGGGGAATGTGTCCAAGTATGAAGTAAATCCACTTACTAATAAGGAAGTTTTGGGCAATGTGAAAATTTCTAGACAACTGGATCTTCAAGGTGAAGGTCATTCAGGGGTCAAGGTCAGATAAATACAGGATAGTAAGATGGTCTTGTCAAAAGTGGTGTTGTGTTTAAGTATAAAGTATATCCACTTACAAATTTGGAAATTGTGGCCAAATAATAGTTTCTTGACGATTGGATATTCAGGGTTCAAGGTCAGATAATTACAGGTCAGCGGGAAGGTCTTGTCCAAATGGGTATTCAGTCCAAGTATGAAGTTAATCCACTACTAATAAGGAAGTTATGGGCAATGTGAAAATTTCTAGACAACTGGATCTTCAAGGTGAAGGTCATTCAGGGGTCAAGGTCAAATAAATACAGGATGGTAAGATGGTCTCGTCCAAAGTGGTGTTGTGTTTAAGTATGAAGTATATCCACTTACTAATTTGGAAATTGTGGCCAAATAATAGTTTCTGGACGATTGGATATTCAGGGTTGAAGGTCAGATAATTACAGGTCAGCGGGAAGGTCTTGTCCAAATGGGTATTGAGTCCAAGTATGAAGCAAATCCACTTACTAATAAGGAAGTTATGGCCAATGTTAAAGTTTTTGGACAATTGGACCTTCAAGATGAAGGTCATTCAGGGGTCAAGGTCAAACAAATATAGGTCAGTAAAAAGGCCTTGTCCAAAGGGGTGTTGTGTCCAAGTAGGAAGTAAATCCACTAACTAATAAAGAAGTTATTGCCGATGTTAAAGTTTTTGAACAATTGGATTTTCAAGGTCAAGGTCAATCAGAGGTCAAGGTCAAATAATTATAGGTCAATGTAAAGGTCTTGTCCAAATGGGTGTTGTGTCAAAGTATGAAGTAAATCCACTTACTAATAAGAAAGTTATTGCCAATGTTAAAGTTTTCGGACGGACTGACGGATGGACGGACTGACGGACGGACAGTTTGAAAACAATATGCCACCCTTCGGGGGCATAAAAAACCCTGAAAATTAACATGAAAAACATTAACAAAAAACATTTAGACATAATGCAGGTTATAAGTTAGAACTTTTGCACTTAAATCGAACTTCCAAAATATAAAACCCTTACCTCAATTTCATAGATGTCTTGAAGTTGCCAAAGGCTGCATGCTCGGTTTCACATACATTGTTGCACTTTGCAATTTCTACATTATGTCCATGCCACGTGTTCCATATATATAATATATAAGGGATATTTTCTAAGAAAATGTCTATTGCATGGCGAGATAAGAACTTCCACGAATTTAGTTTTGAAACATCTGACAGAGTAATTGTTTAGCAAACAGATTGTCAATTTGCCGACAGCTGTAAATAAAGATGTTGTGGAGTGATATAAGATATGTCGACAAAAGTACTATTGCTTTGACATTGGCGTTCCTGACTCTTGTTTCGTAAACGTCATATTTTATCAAACCAACGAAAACACTCTTTATCAATGCCTTGTAGTCGTTGAAATTTAATTGTTTTTTTTTTACAATTTTAGAGAACAAAAAAAAAAAGTCTATGTTAAGATAAACACCGTAGTGAAATATGAAATTTAGATGGATTCACACAAGTATTTTCATTTTTCCATAAGTACTATATTTATAACAGATTTTTTTAGTTGCAAACGACAAACATAACGAAACTGACTCAATAAAAGATAAAATATTTTGGTCTGACATTTCTATAATGCACACGAACATAGATTATCACATGGTACCAGAATGGACACGACAATTGACTATTACATAGTTCCAGAGCGGACACGAACAATTATTTACTCACAGTTTTAGAGTGGACACGAAAATAGAGTATCACATAGTACAAAAACGGACTTAGACATTTACTTTCACATGATACCAGAACATAATGAACAAAGACAATCACATAGTTCTACAGCGGACACGAACATAGACGTGTCACATTTTAAATGTTCGGGCAGGAGTATAGACCTATCACACTGTACCGAAGCGGAGACGAACATAGATAATCACATGGTACCAGAGTGGACACAAGCATTTAAGGCTGACAGTATTCTATATCATTTGAACAATGCATTTTGACCTTTAAAGGAGTATTGGGTGGCATTTGTGGCATATTATTAACATCTAAAATCGTTGGACTTGAAAATAACTTAAAAAGATATCAATATGGTATTCCGTTTCGACAATCGTGACTTTTCAAAAAACTCTCCAACTCTATGCTACGATGGTGAAAATGTAATAGCACAATCGAGAAACAACAATTTTTATTTATTTATGGGTCTGTCATATGGGCAGTCTATGCCGACAATACGATACATACAATTTTCTGGATGTAAGGTATATATCTCTAGATCAGTAAATCTCATTCATATGGACCATAATACTGTACACTTGCACAAATCATAAAGGCATGACAAGGTCTGTAAGATCCCTTTTGCTCCACACAATAACAGTAACTTGTACGTTTACGGTCCTTAGTCTGCAACTCCATGCTTAAGAGTACTCAGTTCCATTCCGCTGCATTGTGTATGATTGAGACATTTTCACTGAAGGACATGGGAATACATCAATTATACTTAAGAAGGTAATACATTAGCACAATTTAGGTGCCTAAGATAGATGATACAAAATAACAGAACAGAATAGAACATACACTTTATTCAATCGAATGCTCATACAAGATATTGACACTCACATAAACACACACATATATTGCAAGCAATTGCAAACAATAACAAAGCCGCATTTATGTCGCGTATTTCTAAACAACACTCAGATATAAGGCATTCATGCATTACTTTTGTTTTTCTCCACTCTCGCAAATCTACAAGACATGTTTGAAAGTTTAGAATAATACTATTGTTTATGATTAAAGGGAAATCATTGGATGGGAAATTAACTTACTATACCGTCATTTGTAATCAGTTCATTCTTCAACACTAATGCACACATACAAAATTGGAAATTAGTCAAGTAATTTTTTTTATTTCTTTATCAAAAGTAGAATATGAAACATATAATGGTATGCTTTTGGTAGGTTTATGTTACGAAATGTAGACATTTTTAAAATACGTAACACTTTTCAGCTTTTCAGTAGTTATCTGTAATTCTATGCTGTACCATATGAAGGTTCTTTTAGATACCTTAGACGTATTCTAAGATGAACTGACCATAAGCAAAGTAGAAATCCATCATAAAGGACACGCTGCAAAACAGGCCACTTTCTGAAAGAACCGTGACTGTCCTAATGAGGTGTTTCCCTGTACGTTCAAAACTATATTACTGATTCTAAGTAAGCCAAGGGCCATAACTCTGCATCTACAGGGTTCATCCACCCAGGAACCTCACGCTGCACAACTATTCATTACCACTACTTAACATTTCTGTGAAATTTTGTGAATCTGTGTTATTCATTGAGACATACGGGCGACCGGATTGTAAAGGCAGACGGTTTAAGGTAGAATCCCGGACAATTCCCCTTATGGACAATTCCTCGCTCCTCATTTTGTCAACCCGGCTGACAAAATGACATGACATGTTCGGGGTGACAAATTGACGGGAGGCGAATTGTACGAGGTATCAAAAATCTTTTGAAATAAAACAGCGGGAAATTGTCCGCCTACCTCTAAGGTAACTTAACATTATAGATTAAAGGGGATTTGCTCAAGGACTTCATATTACTTTTTATTGAAATCTGGTAAATTCTTTCATTTTTTAATTGCCTCTAACAGTTAAGATTTTAAAGTCATAATTAACCGCCGTTCCACGATAATGTCCTAGTTATTTAACGTGTTTGTACTTTATATTAAGAAATCTAAATCTATGCATACGTTTTGTCTAACTAGAAAAATTTCGCAACACACTGAATAAAACGTCTGAGTAGAAATGCAGTTTTGTCCATTATTTTTTTATGCGTGTTTTAGGTTTGTCGTTCAAGGAGAGCTTGAAATTCCGAATGGATGTTCGATGAAGCATCGCGAATACTTTACGTCCAGGCAACAGGAGTTTGTGTGGGGATTTGCAAAATGCTATTGTTGGTGATAACTTAGGAAATGTAGAAACAAACATGGTACTTATACATCCTCACCCATTTCATGACTCTTCATATTAGAGGTAGAAGATTTCGTTTCCCACATGACGTATATGGAAAACAAGCCAACCCTCATGGCCATTCAAAGAACGATATAAATATCACAATCTGATTAGAGATTCACCCAAAGAAGATTTTTTGGGTGAAAAAATCTCTCTCTATCTCCCACTCTCCCTCCCCCGCCACCGCCCCCCGAAAAAGTCTGTTTTTTTTCTCTCTTTTTTCTGGGATGAGAAGGTATTTGCAAACTTCCGTCTCCCTCCTTTCCAATTTTTTTTCCATTTCCTTAGTTTTTTTTATTGGTAGGTAGGTACTTCCCAATCCCTTGCTGTTTCTTTAAATTTCATATATAGACATAATAAGGATAATAAGTTTCGCCCTTATTGGCCATGTTTTGGTGCTGCTACGCGGTGCTCAAGTTAAATTTAGTCAGCTGTTTCTTTAAATTTCATATATAGACATAATAAGGATAATAAGTTTCGCCCTTATTGGCCATGTCTTTTCACGGATTTTTTTAAATTTTACTATTTATAGAGAACCCCTCCCACTCCCCCCCCCCCCCCCCCCCCCCCCAAAAAAAAAAAAAAAAGTTTTGTTTCAAATTATTTTTCAATTGGTTTATCAGTTTCCAAGTAGATTTTTTTTAATTTTCCCATATAGAAATATGACGAAAATAAGTTCCACCCCTTGAGGTCATGTTTTTTCACGGATTGATATAAGAATAGTAATTTATATAACGAGTCATCATAGGATTTTTTTTTCAAATAAGTAGCTCACTTGAGCTTTTCGGTTTAAATAGCATTTTGTTTTCTTTCTAGGTTAACAAAATGGAGCGACAATAATATGTAGAGTACTACAGGAAAGGTACGTAACACTTTGACATCAAATAAGGGAAATCTATGGCTGATTGACAATGAAAGAAGCTTCGTTTATCGAAACGCCCAGTCTTTTACTTTGAGCGCAAACTGAGTTTCCATAATTCACTGCTAAAAACAATGTGTGTGTATCAATCCTCAGTTGTTGAAGCAATGCAGAAGCTTTTAACTAATCGCTCGCCTTTTGTAACCCTTTGGAATTATACGCGTCTTATATCTAGAATTGAAGCCGATGAGTGGAAAGAAATATAAAATGTCAGTAAGAATATTTAATAACTTCAAGTCAGACTTTTACGAAATTCCGAAACTTTGTATATTCATGCTGAAGAGATTATTTGATTATATGTTGGTGATGTCCACTATTTTTTTTCACTTTTTCATCAATAGTTTGGGAATATATTGAATTGACGGTTTTCAATATGCTCATGTACTAATTAATTTAGACTTCTACAATACACATTTTTATTCACTGCCAATTCGAATAGGTAGCTAAAAAATCTGTTGTTGCTACGACACCTATTATGGCAAAAAAAACCTGATAATATTTAATTATGTGCAACTAATAATTTATGGTTAAAGCCTTCGTGTAAAAATGATTCAAAATTATAGTTTTTTTATGTTTACTATATATCAGCCTGATAATGGTAAAATTTAATTTGTTTAAAAGTAATACGGTTATTCGAATAACAATTTCGGTTCCATTTCATAACAACAACAGCATTGATCATTTAGTTCACATAATTGTTCTTAACACAGAAAAAACATCTATGAATGAAATATATACATTCTATATGCGTTAAAGGATCGAGAAGAAACTATTTGTTCAAGCTATTGCCATTCAAAAACAGAGTACACAAATGTCATATTGTCAAATGATAAACACCAGTTACAAAGAGATGTATAATGTTATTTTCTGTAGTCGTACAATATTGCTTTGTTATATCCAAAATATGTCGCCACTTTAGTATTGATATGTCTAAGGCAATTCTTTTCATTCATTTCTTTCTATAAATTTGTTTTTTTAAGAAAAAAGTTGCGTATATTGAACTTACAACACAAACAAGGGAAACTTGAGTAAAAGATACCTTCCACCACGATGATATTTCGTAAAGAGCGTTTGCTTGATATTTGAAGCAGTAATTTTAACACAACAGGGGTCAGTCATTATCTCATTAAAACAATGTTATTGATTGGAAATCATTTCGTAGGTATTATTGAGTTTTGACTTGTTGAACTAAACGTCAATAGGTACCAAAATCGTATTATGCACAATCAACATGTACACCTATTGTTTATCCCATGAACTTTGCCCTGGACAATATTGACCTTTAGAATGGCTGCCTTATTTATGATAGATGTAATGCAAATGACTGATACAAGTATTTTTTTGAAAAGACACATGGGGTTACGTAATAAGTAGAATGTGTCCTAACATCAGTGCAAATATTGTTCAGTTGTTACGAAAAGTTCTAGACACAGTCTATTACACTATCATCTTCCAGAGGGAGGCGCACCCGTCGCGCGCCCCTTAAAATACCCTGACGATAGGTGTTATTGTAGGTCTATTTAGAATATGTTTTAAATAATGTATACTTTATTGTTCAACATTGAATTGAATAATCAGAGGCACATTTGAACCGTTAAAATGTGGTAGAAAACGGAAATAAATTTTGCCGAACATTTTGCGTCCCCCCAACCTGAAATCCTTGAACCGCCCCTGTATTATCGTTCTCTCAATTTTTGAAGCAGACGTTAAGCAAATTGGTAAGTTGTATTATAGCTATACATGCTAATTTTGAGAAAAATATCGTTGGCTAAAAACATACACATGATATATATGAAGAATGCAGCGTCCAAACAAAGTAGTTTCGTGGCTGAAACGATTATTCTTACAGTAATGCTTGAATGCTTACGATCTGTCAAAATTGTTTACATATCCAGGAGAGATGTGTTCTCGATAGTTTAAGATTTAATGTCATTTTTTTCAAAAAATTAAAAAGAATGTTCTCTGTCTTGTTGATAATATATAAAACAGCATTATTTTCGAGTAAATCTGTCACAAGAAATGGTAAAATTTCAAATATTTTTCGGGTTGTATCTATTTTGATCCAATGACCTACTTTCGTTTTCAGCAAATCTTGACAACTTTCTTTTTAAAAATAGAAATAGAATCTACCAGTGACAGTAAAATAATCTCATGAAGACTTTTGTTCTGTTTTGTTTAACAAATAACGCCATACTACAAAAAAGAGGAAAATCTGTAAGATATATGAATTTCTTGAGTTTTTAATACGCATTCGGGGATGAAAACCTTTGAAAAATTGCACACCAAGATGTATTAACAAAAGTCGGCCATATTGGATTATTACTGTTACAGGTGCATTTGTTTGTCACATTTCGTAATCCGGTAGGTGCTTTTTACTGACTAACATACACAGAAATGACACTTATTATCAACTGTAAAATGAAGTGCATATGGGCATTTTACTTTTTTGGGAGTCATTTACTTTTTTGGTCAAATGAGCATTGCTTATACTTTTGCTATTTATTTGCCAGCCTAAATGTTTGTTTTTTGTCATTTTTTGTCGTTTTGTGACAGCGTAATGTTACTTCAAAACACACCACATTTAAAGTTATTTAAGAGTGAGCTATTTTTGTATTTCATTCTAGTGTCAAACTATATGAAATATTATTTGTAGTGATGAAATCAGTATTGATACAGATGACACAAAACTGATTTCAACAAGAGTTATATAGATGCTAGTGAAGCTGGAAAAAGTGAAGGTGAGCATTCCTGAATATTGCAGGGTTTCAGTGTATCCATACTGCACGAAAGAAGGTACATAAACTAGATATTTTAAGCTTTTTGTTCTACAAGCAAATAAAGTTTATCCTGAAATCCTAAGAAAATCTATTATTGTTTGAATTTTAAAGAAGTATCAAATGGGGGACAGTGTGATGTGTGCTATCACTTGTTACTGTATAAACATTAATAACTTTTTTTTCCAAAGCAAAATGTACAATAAAGAAGGTACATGCAGTGTCAACCTTGATCTTGCTGAAACATTTAATACAGGCATGTGTCAGGTCAAACATAGTCATACCAGTGTCATTTCATGTTGAAATATAGATGAACTGATTGTAACATAGCTAACTGAGATAGTTATTTAACAACATAAATTTGATATTTTTTCCACTGTAACTTAGTAATTGGACTACATAATAACAGGCACAAGGACCAAATCTTTTTGCAACGGTTACTTCCTTTTCAGCACAGTAAACACTGATGGTAAACATGTCACTGTAATGATATTAGAAAGGAAATATACAAAATGTAAACCTTCTTAAAATATTTTTCTTTTCAGTTTTATTATTTTACAAAACAAAAATTAGGGGGGATTCTTAGAAATATTCAAACATGTGTACACAGCTAAAAAGAGTTAAAACTAAAAGTTGGATAGTGGTGGTAGATATCATAGGAAACATCATTTTCAGATGGTGCACATGCACATTTCAAGTGTGTTGGTTACTTGATTGCTTGTAAATTCTAACTTTTATTATAACAGATAAAAGTCTAAGGAATATATTATATACCATAATGATTGAAGATAATTATGTCTAATTAAGTTTGTACTATTTATAGAAATAATTGTTCTATGTCCATTATTTCTCTTTATGGTGCAGGTCTAAGGGTTTTGTGGATGGCAATTTTCAACTGTTCAAGAACAAGAAGGCACCTAAACTTGCCACAAAGAAGCGATGTTCCAGTGTACTAATGGACATTTGGAAAAGGCTGTTCTTTTTCAGCAGGTGTTGGAAATAGTTGCCTGCAAATGTACAAGGCTTCAGAAAGTTGATGAAGATAAAATCATGTTACTGGTGTCCTTATTACCTGTAACAGTTTCTGCTTATGCTACTTCAGGCAGCAAGATCAAAATGTCACACATGAATAGATTTTTTTGCAAATTAAGGCCCTTTGTGGACTTAAAAATTTGTGTTAAGCATTTGCTTGATGGTTATTTTTGTGCTATATTTCAGGTAGCTGTTTTGTACTTAATTGAAAAGTGAAAGAAATAGTTTGGGGCATCAAGAAACAGGTTAGATAGCTCCAGGCTGATTTTTGTTTTGCAATTTTTTTTTATTTTTTTTTTGACGAGACATCAAACCGTCAAGTTAGATAACTTTAGCTGCATTTTGAAATATTGAAACTATTGCCCATTTTAAATAAATAACAACTTTGAACAACTTTTTTGAACAGTCGAACATCCTATCTTACAGACAGCTTTTGTAAATATTTTGTGTCATTTCTTCTTATATTTTTAAATAATTGCTTTGTAAATCTTTTGGTTAATTACTTATAGGCTAAATCAACATGGTTCTGTTGTTCATCTGACCTGTCCCTCTGAGGACCTTGAGATCAACTCATTTAATTGTTCAAACCTACCACAGGTTAGCAATGATCCTGTTACCTAGTAAATTGTTCATCTAATTAGGCAAAATATTAGAGGTGATATCATGAAAACTGTTATTTTTCTTCCTTTTAAATCCTCAAGGCTTACCTGCCATTAGACATTTTAGCCATTTACTAAAAATTGTATTAATTTAGCTACAGAAATTATAATTTTGCCACAGGATATGTTGCCTTTGATTTGCAATTTTAATAAAATTTCATATGAATACAGAAAATCAAACAAACTTAGCTTAAATAAATTTTCAACCAGGGTTAACTCTATATCCTAATATACATTTATGAAAGAGTCATTTTAATGCTTTATAACACCAATGTATAGTGTAGCTGTCTATATATATTTGGTAATTTCACATTAAAATTAAGATGATCTCACATTAGATTGCTTCTAACTGCCTGATAGTAACCTTGTTTTACATAATTTTTAAATTATTTAAATTAAATTATTTTATTGCAAATCCTATGTACAATAAATCCAACATTCATAATATCTGAAATTAGACTATAAGTACTATATAGGTACTTTTGACATCTCATATTTCACACATGAGTGATGTTTGTTTGATCGTTGCTTTTTCATGAAACTCCCAAGTGTTTCAAATGCATAGTACTTGTTTAAATATTTGTTATTTTTTAAGTATTCTTGTATGTGATCTTTGTCAAATATCTTTTTATTTTTGAATAAATACAATGCTTTTAGTTTGTGTTTCTTTTCTATGTTATGAATATCTTGCAGGCGACCCCTGAAGTGATTAGTTATTTTATGTTAAGGGGGTAGTGCACAATACAGAAAGCATCCCATTCAGAGACACCCCTGGTTCTTTTTCTTGCTCAGTGTGTAGCACTGACACATGAGACCTCGGTTTAAAGTCTCATCCGAAAGTAATGTAAGTGGAGGAGCGAGGGATCGAACTCAGGACCCCTGCTTTACCAGTCCAGGGCGTTACCACTGGACCACATCCGCTCCCACTTGGCACTGTGCTCATATTCCCTGCCCAATATATAGACTCTGTTTTTTTTAGTGAATTCCTAATCAAAGTGGACCTAACATGTTTATGTTCCTCTATAGTGACTTTCCGTCTGTCGTTCTTAGTATTGATTTACTTCTGCCTTACCACGTTAAGAAGCGCATTAACTTCTAGAAGCGTGTACACAAAGTACAAATTAAGTTAACAAACTACTGATATACCTGCCTTAAGTCAAAACAGCTAAATCAAAATATTTGCATGCAGCTCTGTTCGTCGGTCCGCTGTGATACTTTTGTATCACTGTTTTTCTTGTAGTAACTTAGAACTATCAATTTCACTTACAAAGTTAGGTTTTTTTATATTCATAAAAGGGAAATAAATCATGAAAAAATATCAACGAAAATATAGTATTCGCATGGCTAATGGCTATAATTATATTGAAAAATACTTGGGTAAATTTTCATGACAAGTATTTGTAGAAAATCAGAAATATCCATCTTGCCGAGAAAGGTTAACTTTGACGAGCGCACGGACAGTTCTATACTAAAATCCAGGGTTCTGGTATCTATTAAGTAATGACTCCACAAGACAAACGCAGAATCTTACATTTAGTTATGTGTCGTAGTAAGGCAAAATTATAGACACATCATCATATAATATTTCCTAGTTTAGAAAATTCATAAGAAAAATACAAAGATATTATGTTCCTTTACATCGAGAGCTGAAGCTTTTTATGTTTTGATTCTAAAAGAAATATTTCCCTTGTCAAAATCATCAAAACCTTGAGACACAGTCGGCAATTATTATTATTTGTCCCCCGAGTCAATACGAGAAAATTGTATTTTGGTTCTTGTCCCTCCTGCTAAGTAAGTTTTAGTTTCAGTATACTACAAAGTTGCTTACAGTTTTCTTCGAGCATTAACAAAATACTAATATCTCACATATTTTCATAATTTTTTAATTGAAGTGACATATGTCAGGTTTTAGATTTTTGTCTCTGTAGACTTAGTACATTTTTGTTTGGAAAATTGCCTGTTGTCAATCCGATTTTTATAAAACAAACGGAACAATAACAGACGACACTTTCTTTTTGCAAGCTGTTTATCAGTATAATGTTTATCTAAATTACACTAAATACGAACGATACGAACGGTATCTCTAAGCGCTTTCGAAAATCTTTTTTTTCTCCTATAAGCTGCCACGTGCAAGTATTTCTTTGCTCCACAGAAACCTATACAAGGTAGTAAGAATGAAGCGCTTAAAGCAGTAGACGAATGTTAAATTATGAACTGAACCAAAAAAGTTTGTTAGCAGACACTAGAAAACATGGAATTTCACCCAGTTTCTTACTATTGAAAAGAAGAGGACAGGATGGTCCTGGGTCGCTCACATGAAAAGAAAATAACAAACAACTGGTGGAGTGGGAAATGGGGTACCTAAGGGATGTGTCAAATGGCAGACAGTTCAAATACCACATTAGGTATCAAAAAATATTTTTAAACCAAGAAAGAAAGTCAATAGTTAAAGAAAAACAAAAATTTGAAGTCTGTATGAAAACTAACACAAATAGGAAAACTTTCAAAGACATATCTTCAAAAACAAGGAAGGAAGGTCAGTAGGTCAAGTTAGCCAAGGTCAAAGTTGAAGTTTGCATGAACTTTATACGAATAGGTAAAATTTCATCGTTGTAGCTTTTTAAAAAAAGCAAGGAATTATTGCAGCTTGGACGGGGCTAAATTTGACCCAGAGCCATGTTTTAAATGAAATAGGCAGAAGACCATTAGACAATGCTACATACAAAACATCTCAGGAAAAGACCATAGGAAAGTTTTTTTTAAAGTTTTCACTTTTGAAATCTATTTTTGTTTCTGTGACTCAGAATTGCAATGAATCATGCTAAAGCTTCACGCAACGAACATCTTAGGAAATTTAAAATCAAATTTCGCCTTGTGGTTTCAGATGATATGTAGTTTGAAACAATTCTGGACGACAGACGGACCACAGATCACGGACACCGTAGAATGATGGACAATCACGAACCTTAAAAGCTCACATGAGCACTCTGTGTTCAGAAGTGACTAAAATCTAACTGATTATCTTAGATATGGCTCCAGGCAGACACTTTCCTATATAAAATGTCTGTTAATTAAAAAATAACAAATGGCCATAACTTTACAAAGGGCAAGGTTGACTTTAATGGCATTTCACCAGCACCTATATATATATATATATATATATATATATATATATATATATATATATATATATATATATTATGATATTATAACACCATATATAACACCACAAGAATTGCGAAACCGAATAGTTTGCTCTTCAAGTCTAAAACGGATCATGCCATATAACAGAGATTATGTATTGTTTATTTTGTATTGCTCAAGTCCAGAAGAATTCGTTTTATATCTTTGAAAACGTCCTGTTACTTTAATGTGCATCATAGAATACCAATCATTCAGGAAATGGTCTTCAATTTATTTTCACTTCCGCAAACTGTACCCTGAGTGCGTCTTGGTAATTTTGCGACTCCCAGGTTGTGTCCATGCCACGTTTTATCAAAATATATATCAGATATACCCATTGTGCGTTTGATAAATACCGTTTTATTTTGTCTTTGTCTTTTCCACGTTTTATCAAAGATATCAGTGATAGTTTCCACGAAGAGAAACGCGACATTTTTTGTTCGCTTTGATACTATGTTTGAAACAGCTGACAGAGTAATCAGTTAGCCGACAGCTTTGAATGGAGAGGAAATGAATGGAATGTTTCTAAATGTTGCGAAACAGAAACTGTTGCTTTACATTATTCCAGTTGACACTGACATTGCTAACTCATGTTTTGTTAAACAACGTATAAAGCATCAAACCAACAAATATCGCTCTTTATCAATGTTTAACAATCGTGGATATTTAATGCTTTCACAATTCTAGAGCACAGAAAAGAAATTAAGTCTGAGTTAAGATAAACATTGCAGTGAAAAATGAAATTCAGATGGATTTACACGAGTATTTTCATTTCGTCATTCGTACTATATTTACTAGCATACACCAGCTTGGAAACGACGATTCGTAATACAAGATACGCCACTGCCAAATTTCGAAAAAATCAAACAGCTATTGGCATGAGTAAAAAAGCAGTTGTATTTCAAGAGGGATCTTTACAAAGCATAGCAGATTCTGCAGTTGAGAATGACAAAAATAACGAGACGGACTTGATAAAAGATGAAATATATTGGTCTGACTTTTCAGAATCGTTCGTACCGAAAGGTAGGTCTGAAATATCACCTTTACATTGTTTTAAACATTAAAGCGAAAAAAGAGTCATATCTCATTTATATCTGCATATTTCACTGTAAAGGTAATAATCGCAATTAGAAGTTTGCATGATTTGCACCAGAGCGAAAAATTAGTTTTAATTAACACTAAATGTTTTCCAGAGTTGTCAACGATTAAAAAGCAAGAACTGTCACTGTAAGATGACAATGCCCCCGAAGTTGAATCCAGGAAACAGTCAGCGAGAGGGATTAATATAACTTGCAAGAACTTGCTTCCCAATCGATGTAAAATAAATAAGTTTAAACTAAATGACTGTTACTGATGTTAGCCCTTATTTCAGTGTGAAAAGATTTTAAAAAATCATTCTACTGATTGAATATTTGAATTTTAGACTCATATAATCATAAAACTCAATGTTCCTTTAGGTAAAATACGACCTTTGTTTTAAACCCGTTCAAAACGATGGCTGTCTAGCTGATACTAAACATGGCTCATATATATTGAAATACGAGCCGAACATGATTTTTACGATATTCAAAATATGATGTCGCAACAGAATAAGAGATTTTTTTGAGATCTTTCAACTTCGAACTTGAATATGCCTCCCGCCGAATTTGTCGATACACAGGGTTGTGTCGCGCAAGAACTTTGTCCAGGCGTGATTTATAAATTAATCTTTTTAGTAAATTGCATTAGAAACAAACAAGAAATGTCACAGACATGAATGACCCCGAAATATTGCAATCCGATTGAATGGCATTCATTAAACTTTAGAAGATAATTCATCAGCACAATTAAAGTACTGATAAATAGATTAATGAAACTAAGTTAATCAATTATATTTTATAATTCGTTTGACAAATGTCATAAAATGCCATTTTACTAAATCAGGGATCAAAAATCTGTCAGCACTGGATCAGCCCAAACTAGAATACTTAATTAAAGCAATTAACATGCTGATTTTTCCCCTAAATTTAAGTTATGTAAGTAAACACTTTCAAAAAAAAAAAGAAAAAAACTTGCCTTAAAGACACTGAAAAATGTAGGCACTCCAGTACTAGAGATGAATTTGTTAAGAACGGGTGATCGCAGACATTCCACTATTCCAGCTTTAAAGAATTGTTGAAAATATAACGGGCTCATTTACACAGAAAAACATCCCACATTAACGACCAACGCTCGTTATCTTTCATCTTTCATCAGAAACGCCACTCCCAACCGGTTTACAGTAGCTGCACAACGGTTGACAGTTTGCAAGCTCAAATCTTTCTCCTTTTTTTCCTTCTAACCGAACAATGGATTATTATGAAACATGTGTGTTTATTTCAATAATTATAAACAAACCTTCCGATGTGGTTGTTAATAGAAATCAATACAAAATAACAAAGCTGCTTTTGTATTGCTTTTCTAAACAACTATCAGACAAATATTATCTGTGTTCTTATTCATACTTGCAAAGCTACTTTAGCTGTTTGAAATATTATGTTTGTTTATGAATATTTAGATTTTGAATTTCATTGGTAGTGTTAATCCAGCAATTTTTAAGGCATTGGACCCATAATAAACTTTCTTTTAACCATCAATAAATTGAGCTTTTTTAAAGAAATGTATTATCTCATGACAAAATATAAATATTTAGATACTTAAACGATGAGCTTATCAATGTTTTACAAGTAATAACTAAAAAATGTAATGGAAACAAGAGGGTCATAATGGCCCTTTTATCGCTCACCTGAAAACAACTGCAACTACTTTCATTCGAACACCAATTATATTAACTGCAGGCCTTGTGATTTCTGATAGGAAGATTTTAAAGATTTTGCCTATGTTAGTCTATATAAAACCAAGTGACCCCTGGGGTGGGGCCAATTTTGATTTAAAGCCTTGAGGACCTTGACCCTAGTGTCCTAAACTCCAACCCAAGTGTAGTTGTCCGTGATATATACATACAATATAGCTAAGATATCGGTCAATGAATGAAGACTCAGACAAGTGATTTGTAAGACTATCAAAGCTGTGAAACCATGCAGACATGGCAAAATAAGACTTTTCTGGCCCCCATACCTCTGGAACCCATGGTGGAATTAGGCTGGTTCAAAGAGAGAAATGACATTTATTGTTTACAAATGTTTTGTGAAACTTTGATTGAAACTGAATCAATTGCAAGCATAACACTATGACGTTAGGTACATAAATCTTTATTTAACCTCTTTTACCTTTACCTTAACCCCGGTAACGTAAAAAATGAAGGTTCCATAATGAAGGTAGAAAAATCTATTTTTATCCTTTGTGACATTGACCTTGACGTCAGTGAATGGTAGAGGTTCATTGAAGGTCCTATAAACCATATATCTAAAATATTGGCCAATAAATAAAGGCTCTATGACAGAAAGAAGATAAATCTATTAAAAGCCTTGACCTTGACCCATTTACCTCAAACCCCACCTAAGGGAGAGGTCTACACGAGGAAACTTAATATCAAATATCTAAGTAACTGGTCAATAAATGAAGGCTCTATGAGGTAAAGTAGAAAAAATCTATTTTTAACCTCGATGACCCCAATTTATGACAGAGGTTTATGCAAGGTGTACATATATTTATACCAAATGTGTAAAATATCATTCAATAAATAAAGGATCTGACAAGTAGAAAAATTTTAGCCTAGGGCCCTTGACCTTGACCGAAGTGATCTCAAAACCCACCCAAGTGTAGAGATCTATGCAAGTTACCTACAAACCAAATATCTTAGATATCGGTCAATATATGAAGACTCTACAGGGACAAGTATAAAAATTTGTTTTAGCCTCGAACACCTTGATCCCGTTGAATGGCAGAGATTAATGCAAGGTGCCTTTATACCAAATATCTAAGGTATCAGTCAATAGATAAAGGCTCTATGACAAAAGTCTATTTCTAGCTTTGGTTAACCCAGTGGCAGAGCAATTTTGTAACCCCAGGGCCAAGATTTCAACATGCTTGGTAGTGGTCTTCTGATTCATGTTAATAGGCCTTATGGTTACTGCGAACATGATTTTTGAAGTTTTCCTTATATATTATAATATGTAAAATCACATGGCCCCTATGGCGGGGTCAGTGTTAACGCTAGTGCTATGATTTGAATAATCTTGGTAGAGGTCTACTAGACAATGCTACATACCAAATATTTAAGCCTTATGCCTTCTGGTTTCAGACAAGTAAATATTTGGAAGTTTTCCCTTTATAAGCCTATATAAAATCATGGGCCCCTGGGGCAGGGTCAATTTTGAGAAGAAAATAGAAGAAAATCTGAATGGTGATTTTCCACCAAATTTCACAGAAATTTACCTTAAATAGCCCTCTATAAAAATTGACCAAATGGTTTCGCTGCATTGCATAAAATGTCCGCAAGAGCTAAAAATAGATTTTCGTCAATATTTACCTTCAAATGACATTTCATCCAAAAGCACTTCGCCATTTTAACCAAACAAGGCAGAAATGTTTATTGTATTTCCCTACCCTAAATTGCTCAAATTGTTCCGCTCCATTGCACATAAGGGCTGCAAAAGCTAAAAATAGAAGAAAAAAATCAAAAAGCATCTCGTTCTAAACTGCAAGGTCATTTTCTACCCAATTTCAAAAAATTGTTCCTTACATAGGCCCAGTTCAAATTGTTCAAATATTGCACAATATGGCTACCTGAGCTAAAGTAGATTTTCATCAATATTTGACTTCAAATGACATACTGCCATGCCATATTTAATCAAATTGTATAGAAATGTTCCTTATATTGCGTTTTTCGAAAATCATTCAAACAGTTCTGCTCCGTTGCATTTGAAAGCTGCAAGAGCTAAAATTAGAATAAAAAAGAATAAAAATGTATTTAAAAAGGTTTTGAATATTAAAGTCTTATTACACCTAGTTTCAGAGAAATATTCGTTATATAGCCACCTATAAAAATTGCTAAAATTATTCCACTCCACTAGTGACTACACACAATGGCAGTCCATATTTAAAAATATATTTTGTCAACATTTAGCTTTTAATGACATCTCCTCACATGCTGCTAGTTCAAGATTGCCTCTGTGCATTATTTGTATAATTGTGAGATCTTTGAAAATCTTCAGATAGAAAATGTAAAATTGCTTCTAACGTTTGCATAACAGCAGTCCAACAGTCAATGTACTCGGGTGAGCGATCAAGGGCCATCGCGGCCGTCTTGTTTTATTAGTAAACTGGACTGAACAATTATACAAAATATGAAAGAGGGTTACCATGTGGGTTAAAATAAATTTATAGCTAAATTACTGATACCAAATTTTCGCTGTATTTGCCATGCTTATAGGCTTTATAGAAATTAAAATATATTTAAATGAGAGCAATTTAATTAAATTCTAATGAAAGGCTTTAAGCCTATGCTTTTAAACAAAAAAATAAAGAAAAAAGTAGGGGTCTTAATTAAGTTTTGTTTTAATCAAATAGTTACAATTAATGCCACTTTCTGAGAGAAACCAAAAACAACGACAAAACATGTTTTTAAAAACACATATTTCAAAACAATATCTGTGCTTTTACGTAAGCCAGTGTCCATAAATTTGCACCTATAAAGTGCATCAACATGGGAAACTCAAGGTGCACACCCTAACATTTCTGCTGCTCAGCATTTCTACGGTATTCCTTCAATCTGTAGTATATATTGCGACAAACGGGCTCCTATATTTTACGGGCATCGACAAACGATTGAAGTTATCTTAAAAATATACGTTCATGGGTTTTAGCTCAAGGACTTTATAATACTTTTTATTATAAACAAATTTTGTAATTCTTTAATTCTCTAAATTTTCCATATCAGGTAACCGTCTCTAGACGATGATGTCCTAGTCCTAGTAAAGTTGTTTAAGTCTATGAAAATAAAGATAAATATTACATAGATATGGACTTTTTAGCTGGTGAATATGATGTGGTATGTTTCTAAAAAATTAATATTTCCTCGGTCAATATTAATTTTTAAGTACATAGCACATCATATTTACCAGCTAAAAAAGTCCATATTTGTTTTTGTATATATTCTATAAATAGCTTCTATATGGCACATTTGTTTGATCCATTTCTTATATTGCTGTAAAACAAACGCACAGGAAACGTCATTATCGCCGTTAACAAGATTTGAACAGTTTTGCCTGTACACCGCCTGCCTTTAGCCAATCAAAGCAAAGCATTTCATATCACATGATAACAAAATGGACGTCAAAATTCTTCTGCAAGGGGTGCGAAATGGACTCGCCCAACCGCCATGTTTGGCGGGTTACTTATTCTTACAACTGAAAAATACCATCCTGAATGTACGATCTCAGTACCAGTCTTCAGGCTCGTGTAGGATAAACACAGGATAATCGCAATATTTTTTGCTACATGTCATTTTTAACTAGAGAATGTAGTCGAAATAAGAGTATGGTTTGTTTGTTTTTTCCAAAACTTGCACTTAAAGAAAAAAATAAATGCTTGCTTCCGGCCGGTTCTAATCAGGATACAAACTCCCCGCAGGGGTTACTTCCCCTGATTAGTACAGTAAAAGTTTAACCGGTGCGAGGAGTTTGATCAGGATTTTTATATATGCTTCATTAGGGTTAGGGCGATATCGTATTTTTTATTTAAAATTTATTCTGTTAAAATTGTACATATAATATTCTTATGGTATTGAAGAACTGTATCTAGCTTTTGTTTAGTATACATTTTTAGTAATAAATAAAGTTAAAAAACTACGCAAATAGTCAATTAATTATGCGTAGACTGGTTTACAACAAAGCAATATTTACAAGGTTTAAATGCTGCAAATTTTAACATGATGTATAAAATTATTGGGATGTTTTTCATTAAGAAGCCAAATCGTCCGCTTTCAAAAATAGTCCAGCTACAATAAAATTACAATGTATATTTAATCTACTTTATAATTTCTGTGTGAAAATTATCAAATATAACTTAAATTAATGAATGAAGAACATGAAATACATTCATCTATGGATAAGACGAAATGCATGGCTGAACGGCGATTTCAAGCATTTTTGGAAATGCTAATACTTGTAACTCACAACATCCTGTCAGGTGGCGCATTCGATGGAATTAGCCGAAACGGCCTTCGTCATTTCTCGGAAGTGAGTCGTTTCACCGGAAATGTCCGAATTACAAACAGATGCGGGGGATTCCCAGGAAATCTTTTTTTAAAAATGATATTTACCTTCATTTCTTTTACAAAAAGTTATGCCTGCACCAATCGGAGAAAGGCATTTCAAAGCTATTTATAGGTTATATGATAAATACAAAATAAGTTATACATCGGTTTTGTCTACCTAGCGCACTAACTAAAACGTCCGCGTAGAAATGCATGTTCGTCCATTAACTTTTTATGTACATAAATATTTCACTTATTAGGTCTGTCGTTCAATGAGAGTCTGAAATTCATAAGAGATGTTCGAGGTGGTATCGCTAGTTCATTTCGTCCAGGCCGCAGGGGTATGTGTGGGAATTTACAGAATGCTATTGTTGGTCTAGAAGACGGAACGGTTTTTTGTGCAAGATATAGGCAGTCTTCATACAGCGTTTACGGTAATAATAAGTGTGATATATTCTTGCATGGCTTTCTTTGTTGTAAGTTCATGTATGTGCGCAACAGAAAAGAAAATCAATACAAAAATGACTAAAACTGAAAATTAAAAATTAAAAAAAAAAGAAAAAAGGAGAAAAAATTCTGACCACAACATAACATTTTCCAGTTCAATTTGGTATTCCTGACTTCTCTTAAAATGCTGTTTGATAAGAGATCAAAATAACTACGGTGTTTCATAACAAACAATAGTTAACTTTTGTGCTAAAATGTAATGGACTGGAGAGAAAAATTATATTATATCTTTCTTTATAATCTAATCTAAGACACCGTCGTAAATCGTAGAGTTCGTTCTATAGCTATATATTTTGTATTTGTCGTCACCAGCTGAAGTATTGGCTTTCTACTTGTCGCGACTGCTGAAAATGGACAACGTACCGGAAGTGGTGCTTGCCAGAAGTAATTCCACATCGTGGCTCTGGAGCAGAGTGAATACGAGTATACTCTCATGGGAGAATAACGAAACGGTGTCGTTGATGAGACATATTAGAAATACCTCGTAAATTATATGATTATAATTGCTTTCCTCAGTTAAGAAAAGCCTTACCTCTTTACAACTTGACGTCACGAATAAATCTAAATAAAGCCAACTTTTTGCACTGTGTGGTGCACAGTCGTTCTTTGCAGCCATCTCTGGAACTTTCGATAAAGGCATCTTCGTGAGTGATAAGGCAAAATAATAATCAAAACTTTCAAGATTTTAATTCCCTTGTATAAGAATAAGTTTGATTTGAAACTGTTAATTACTTCAGAGGCAATTTTGGAGTAAATCTCTCAAGCTGTACGTAAAACTGTGTCTATATATTTATTATTATAACAGCTATATTCATTGCCGAAATTAGAAATTCGTATAAAGCTACCTCCATTTATTTCCTTGAGGTAATATACTGTTGTAATGTTTCTATAGGCACATTGACTGATGACATCACAAGCACCTGTTACCAAAATATAGCTGAACTACTGGTTGGCAAAAAGAACCAATATTTATATACATTTGATAGCAGCAGAATTTTTAACTATAGATAACTTTTTTCTTTGTCAGCCGAATTTTAAGATTCTTATATCATTTGAAAGCTCTTTAAATTCATATTTTGAAAATATAAGCAGATTTTGAATTTTTGCTTTTAAAAAAGAAAACTAAACTAATTTATACCTGTCATTTCAGTATTTTTCTAGCAGCTCAGATGCACTATGGTTAACCATTTACAAATAAAGAAGTAAACAGTTTTGACAATTATTTTTTAAATATGTAAAATATGAGTTTACAGACCTTTTAAATGATATAAAATATTGAATTATTTGATGAAAAATGACTTTGTAACTGTAATTACAAAATTACTATGTTTTGCAATTTTGTCAACCGCCATGTTTTTGCCAACCTTCAAAAAGTTACCTGTATCTCTTATCAGTTACTTGTTACTATTAATAGATTTCAAAACAATAACAGTCAACGTTCCTATATTCTTTTTAGTTTCGCTCCGCCTGCTTCACGTATAATAAGAGAGGCGTATCTTAGGGGACAGACCATAACAAGTGATACCATTCGTGCTTCAAACCTTACGAATCCTAGAGATTTAGCTGATGTTATCCAGTGGGGAACTATCATAGTGTTTGACAGTTTGGTTGGACAATTTGACAGGTATAGAATTAAAATCCCACCTATAAGCATTAAAGGTATTAGACCCGTAATTTTTTAACATTCAGTGAACTGTGTTTTTTTTTAAGAAACACTATCTTACGACACAATATAGACATTTATTATATAAGACAATTTTCTTCTCCTCGGACGATTATCATTCACAGACCTAATGTCTGCTGGTTATACACATAACGCACAGCATTGAGAACCAACGTAATGTTATAATAAACACGAAACTAATTTACCCCACCCACATTATGATGAGGGTCTGATATATAAAATCTTCAATATATATGTTGCGGACATTATGTTATCTAAAAGCTTATTTGCAAGCAGTTTTGAACAATTTGGATAAGAAAATGAAAGATGTAAACCATGTACATTTGTAGAATATAATACCTAAAATCACTCATACCATAATGTCTTTTATTTTTATTCTTAAATCTTTATAACAATTAAAACATATTTAAAGCGAAAGGAATTCAATTTCTTTGAAAAAAAAATATAGAAAAAATTGCTTAAGTGGTGTTTGAACGTATACCTTTCAGTGAAGAGCCCTCAAACCTACTGATATAAAATATCATATAGACATTTAAAATAAGCCTGGTGGGCTTTTCATTCCACGGGATCGCAAAATGTAGGTATTTATGTCACCAAACAGTCACCAAAGAAACATTTGTGCGAAATTATTTTCAAATCTATCAAGCAGTTGCTGAGGAGAAGCGCCTTGAAATGCTTCCTTTGTGTGCCATTGATACCAGAGTTCTTCAATTAACTCAATTAATTTCACAAATTTGAAACGGGCCATGCCAGAAACATTCTTGTCATGAAAGGGCTGAAATGGCGCATTCGTTTCAGAGGAGTTACCGATTGAATGCAATTATTGACGGACGCCAGACATTAGACCATCCTAAAACCTCACTTGAGCCTTTCAGTTTTCATTCTTGTTTGTTTTTAGGCTAACAAAGTGGAAGGGATATAATATCTACAGTACTACAGGGACAGTACATAATATTTTGAAGTCTTATGAAGGAAAACTTTGGCTGATTGACAATGAGAGAAGCTTCTTTAATCCGATCAAAGGGATAGGTTTTTCCATTAGCGTTATGAACAAACTGAGTTTTCATGATAGACTGCTTAAAACAATTTGTGTGTTTCAATCCACACTTATTAAAGCAATGCAGAAGCTTTCTACCAGTCGCTCGTCCTTTGAATCCCTTTGGAATTTCACGCGATCTTACGAACCCTTGCTGGACAAACTGTCAAGAGACATCATAGTGATGGGACAACGTTTTAATGCACGACTGCAGCATATATTACAATGGGTACAACATTGCAGAGAAATGCATTCCCATTAAAAGGTTAATTCAACAGTCGGATAGTCACTTTACCTCGAAGGTATATCTCTTTCTATGACTGATTATATATCTCTTTCTGTACACCGCAACGACTGATTATATATCTCTTTCTGTACAACGCAATGAATGATTGTGTATCTCTTTCTGTACAACACAACGACTGAATGTTTGGCTGTTTCTGAACAACGCCAAGACTGAATTTGTTTAAGTTTCTGCATAACATAACGTCAAATTGTGTATCTTTGATAAAATGTGTATGTATTTCTGCCCAAGGTAACGACTGACTGTGTATCTGTTTCTGCTCAAAGCAATGGTAGAAAATTTTGCCTTTTTTGAGTTGCATGAAATAAGTTTTTGTCTGAAGCTGACCTTCACCGTGTGCTTTGAAGAAAATCAGAGAACCTTGTTTTCAGAGACGAGTCTTCAAATCAGCGGAATGGTAATTTTAGATGCACATGTTAACATTAATATTCAAATGTCCATGGTTTAAAACTAATTCGATCATTCATTTATTTGTCTTTTTCTCGTTTACTGATATATGTTATACTGATACATAAAAATCGTCATTAGTTTAACGATGAATTATTAAATACTTTAAGACAGAAAACAGACATGATAGAAAATGATGCAAATAGGCAAACAAGTAACTCTTTTTTCTTTCTGTCAATTACTTCCTGGTCTCACAAAAAATCTCTACAGCGAACTTAAGGTTTCAATGACATTTTTAACATAGTGTTCAAGTTATGATTCCTTAGTCTCTCTGAACTGCTTTCGCAAGTAAATGTTCGAAATATTTTTTTGTGATTTTTTGTACCTTCTTCGAAACAAGCAAACCATCAGAATAGAAATTTGTCTAAAATTTTGTATCGTTGGCATAACAGAAATATTTTCAATTCTCATTACTTTTTAACCCCATTACTATCAAAACATGAACTTTTTTGCGGAGCTCTTGCCATTTATCATAGACGTCCATTCTGTTAACACACAAGTAAAACGTGATTAGCATGAAAGTCGGTGTGTTAGTTTGATAATGCGTAAAATGCATGATTCTGAAGAAAATAAAAGGTAAAACATCAAAATGACTATGTTTTTCATGAAACGTGAAGTTCCACGACTAATAACTGTGTTGCTTTTATCCGGATTCGAATACTTTTAGCTCAGCTGAGCATATGCTCAAACTATTGGGATCTCCCTGTTTCCGGTGTCTGTCGTTGGTCGTGAGTGTGCAACGTCAATATTTCAAATGACATCTCCTCCACAACCGGAAAGCCATTATCATCCAAACTTAACAGAAATGTTCCTTATACCGAATTTTTTCTACCGTTGCTCAAATCATTCCGCTCCGTTGATCATAAGGGCTGGAAAAGCGTAAAAAATATAAAACGAATCTTCCCCATAAATGCAAGGTTGTTTACCATTAAATTTCAAAGAAATTGTCCAAATACAACCCTTAACTGAAATAGCTCAAATGGTTCTGCTACGTTCACAAGATGGCCCCAGAGCTAAACCAAATTACTTGTCAATATTTGGTTTCAAATGACATCTCAAACAAACCACTCAGCCATTTTCAAGATATTGTCCTTTTCTAAACTTGTTCAAACGGTTCCGCTCCGTTTTGCATAAGAGTTGTTAAAGCTTGAAATGTAAAACAAAGACATTTTCTTTTCAACCGAAATATTTCTTACATAGCCCTGTATTCAACTTGCTCAAACAGTTTTACTCCTTTGCTCAAAATTGCCACCAGAGCTTGTTTCTTTAAGTGCCCTCTATAAAAATTGCAAAAAAAAATCTGTAAGGGCCGGAACAGCTAAAATAGAAAAAAGTTTCAACGAAGATCTTGTTTAAAACCGCAAGGTCTTTTTCCAACTAAATTTTACAGCAATATCCTTTATTTTCTTGATATTCTTAAAGCCATCTATTTAAATTCCTGAAACCGGTTTTTTCCATTGCGCAAAAAGCCACCAGAGTTGATTGTCAATATATGGCTTCAAATGACATGCGCACACAAACCCCTTAGCCACTTCATTCAGATTTTACAGGAATGTTACTACATTGCCCTTTTTTAACTGCTCAACCGTTTCGCTTCATTGCATATATGGACCGCCAGAGCTTGAAATAGAAAAAAAAATCAAACGACATCTCCTAAGCTGCAAGGTGTTTGTCAACCAAATTTCACAGAAATGTTCCTTATGTAGCTCTCTGTTGAAGTTGTTTCAATGGTTGCGCTATACTGCACAAAAAGGTCTAAAACAGATTGTTCTATCTGATATCTCACATTCCGACCCAATAATCTTGAAATGTGTTTTTAAAAACATGTTTTGTTGTTGTTGCTGTTTCCTCAGAAATCGGCATTAATTGCAACTATTTGATTTTTTTTTCAAAACTTAATTAAGAGCCCTACTTTTTCTTTATTTTTTTGTTTAAAAACATAGGTTTAAAGCCTTTCATTAGAATTTAATTTAATTGCTCTCATTTAAATATATTTTAATTTCTATAAAGCCTATAAGCATGACAATACAGCGAAAATTTGGTATCAGTAATTTTATCTATAAATTTATTTTAACCCACATGGTAACCCTCTTTCATATTTTGTATAATTGTTCAGTCCAGTATACTAATAAAACAAGACGGCCTTGATGGCCCTTGATCGCTCACCCGAGTACTTTGACTGTTGGACTGCTGTTATACAAACGTTAGAAGCAATTTTACATTTTCTATCTGAAGATTTTCAAAGATCTCACAAAAATACAAATATGCAATCTTGAACTAGCAGCATGTGAGGAGATGTCATTAAAAGCTAAATGTTGACAAAATCTATTTTTAAATATGGCTGTCATTGTGTGTAGTGGAGTGGAATAATTTGAGCAATTTTTATAGATGGATATATATAACGAATATTTCTCTGAAACTAGGTGTAATAAAACTTTGCTATTCAAAACCAAAACTTTTTAAATACATTTTTATTCTTTTTTATTCTAATTTTAGCTCTTGCAGCTTTTAAATGCAACGGAGCAGAACTGTTTGAACGAATTTCGAAAAACGCAATATAAGGAACTTTTCTATACAATTTGATGAAATATGGCATGGCAGTATGTCATTTGAAGTCAAATATTGACGAAAATCTATTTTTAGCTCCGATAGCCATATTGTGCAATAAGGCATAAACCTTTTGAACAATTCTAACTGGGCCTATGTAAGGAACAATTTTTTGAAATTTGGTGGAAAATGACCTTGCAGTTTAGAAAGAGATGTTGTTTGATTTTTTCTTCTATTTTTAGCTTTTGTAGTCCTTATGTGCAATGGAGCGGACCAATTTGAGCAATTTAGGGTAGGAAAATACAAGAAACATTTCTGTCATGTTTGGTTAAAATGGCAAAGTGCTTTTGGTTGAAATGTCATTTGAAGCTAAATATTGACGAAAATCTATTTTAACTCTGGCGGACATTTTATGCAATGCGGCGAAACAATTTGATCAATTTTTATAGAGGTCTATGTAAGGTCAATTTCTGTGAAAATTGGTGGAAAATCACTATCCAGATTAGGAGGAGATGTTTGTTTTTCTTCTATTTTTTTGGTTTTGTGTGCAATGGAGCGGGACGGTTTAAGCAGTTATAGAAAGGCAATATAATAAACATTTCTTTCAAGTTTTGCTAAAAATGGCCTTGTTGTTTTGGAGGAGATGTCATTTGAAATAAAATGTTGACAACGCACGATTAACGACGGATGGCGAACACAGGTTGATCCCAATAGCTCACTCACAATGTGAAGCCTCAAAGATGCATGCTGACAACATTCTTCATCACGAAGTGGGTGGAGTAAATAAGTTCTTTTTTAGATCACCTGAGCACGCAGTGCTCATGTTAACTTTTAGGATCAGCGATTGTCCGTCTTCCGTCGGCATCCGTCGTCCATAATTATGTCAAAGGACGTCTTCTCTAAAACCAGCGCAGACCTGGGTCACAAGAGCTAAAATTAGATTTGAAAAGTGAAAATTAAAAAAAAATCTTCCTCTGTGAAACCGCAAGGCATATTATACTTGGTATGTAGCATTGTCTAGTGGTCTTCTACCAAGTTTGTTCAAATCATTGCCCCAGAGTCAAAACTGACACCGTCTCAATGACCACATGATTTTACATAGGCTTATATAGGGAAAACTTTGAAAATCTTCTGAACCGCAAGGCTTAGGGCTAAGATATTTGGCTTGTAGCATTGTCTAGTGGACCTCTACCAAGTTTTTTTTCTAATTATGGTCCCAGGTTCAAAATTGGCCCTGCTTCGGGGTCCACATCATTTCACATATAAGCTTATATTGGAAAAACCTTGAAATCTTCTTCTCTGAAACCACGAGGCCTAGGGCTAAGATATTTGGTATGTGGCATTGTCTAGCAGACTTCTACCATTTTTTTACAACATAACCCCTGGGTCAAAATTGACCCTGTTACAGGGGCCCATGATTTTACATAGGGTTATAAAGGGAAAACTTCTCAAAAATTTTCTTGTCTGAAACCAGAAGGCATAGGGCTAAAATATTTGGTAGGTAGCATTGTCTAGTAACCATAAGGCCTATTGTTAAGATATTTAATGTGTAACATGAATTAGAAAACCACTACCAAGCATGTTGAAATCTTGGCCCTGGGGTTACAAATTTGCCCTGCCACTGGGGTTACCAAAGCTAGAAATAGACTTTTGTCATAGAGCCTTTATTTATTGACTGATATCTTAGATATTTGGTATAAAGGCACCTTGCATTAATCTCTGCCATTCATCGGGATCAAGGTGTTCGAGGCTAAAATAATTTTTTATATTTGTCCCTATAGTTCCTAGAGTCTTCATATATTGACCAATATCTCAGATATTTGGTTTGTAGATAACTTGCATGGACCTCTACACTTGGGTGGTGTTTAGGATCACTTCGGTCAAGGTCAAGGTTTCTAGGCTAAAAGATTTCTACTTGTCAGAGCCTTTATCTATTGACTGATATTTTACACATTTAGTATAAATATATGGACACCTTGCATAAACGTCTGCCATAAATTGGGGTCATCGAGGCCAAAAATAGATTTTTTCTACTTTACCTCATAGAGCCTTCATTTATTGACCAATTACTTAGATATTTAATATTTAGTTTCCTCGTATAGACCTCTCCCTTATGTGGGGTTCGAGGTAAATTGGTCAAGGTCAAGGCTTTTAATAGATTTATCTTCTTTCTGTCATAGAGCCTTTATTTATTGACCAATATTTTAGAATATGGTTTAAAGGTCCTTCAATGAACCTCTACCATTCACTGATGTCAAGGTCAATGTCACAAAGGATAAAAATAGATTTTTCTACCTTTATTACGGAACCTTCATTTTTTACGTTACTGGGGTTAAGGTAAAGGTAAAAGAGGTTAAATAAAGATTTCTCTACCTTACGTCATAGTGTTATGCTTGCAATTGATTCAGTTTCGATCAAAGTTTCACAAAACATTATGTAAACAATAGAATGATGTCCTTTTTTTCTTTGAACCAGCCTGATTCCATCATGGGTTCCAGAGGTATGATGAATACTTTTCAAATTTTTATTTGAATAAAAAAACGTAAAAATTTAAAAGTTAAAAGTCCTGATGAACTAACCTTGTGTTCCGGCGAATAAAAATCAAGATCATGATACGAGTGGAAGTGACTGTTATCATATTCACAACATTCGTTTTACTTTTACTCCATGTGTAAACATTAGTCAACTCAAGAAAAAAGTTGACTGCATAAAAAAAGCATCCAGTGGGTTATGCCAAGTAATTGAATTTTACATGTGATCACACCTTGATGCAATATTTCTTGGGATATTGATAGTTGTTTTCTTGCTTTAATGTTTCTGTCCATGTTAGTAAATATTGTCAGTGTGTAAACAAAGCAAGTATTTTTATTACAATATATAGTAGTATGTCTTTTCAAGCACATGGTAATTATGAATACACTATAAAATATAATCTTTGAGAACTCAGTTACGATCATCTATTTTAGAAATAATCAAAGTATTGTAAAGAGAGCTAAAAAAGGAAACTACTAAAACGGAGAACAGCACAACAATTTAATATTTTAAAAGACTAACATTTCCATTGTGTATTATATTTGCTTACACATTTGAAATGAACCACTGTATTTTGCATATTTATTGTCACATTTCAACATGTTGTCTGTTTAAGCCGGCATCCGGCAGGAGCAGTGGTCCAGTGGTAACGCGCTGAACTGGTAATCAAGGGGTCGCGATTTCTTTCCCCACTCTTCCACAAACATTACTTATTCTCTTTAGATCATACGTTAAACTGAGGTCCCATATATCAGTGCTATACAATGAGCATGGAAAAGAACCAGAGGGTCACTGAAATGGGATGCTTTCTTGTCTTGCAGTATCCGCAACAACCTAAAATTGGGGCGTCGGTTAAGTAAATGGTTAAAATGTACCGACAATAAATAAACACAGATAGATAGAGCAATAAACAGCTAATTTAACAACGCTCGCATCGCCTGATGGCATTGTATTTCTGCATTCTGTGGAATTAGTCAAATTGTTAACGTTCTAAACATTTATTTAAATGAGGCTTTTTTTTTAAAAAATCAAATCTAATGTTTTTATCCAATGCTTTTACAAGTGTGAAACATGTTTCTACAGCAAAAACAGTTGAAAACAGTTGTTCTTTTATACTTGCATTAAATGAATTTCAATTTTATTGTTGCCGTTATTAAAAATTATGCAAAATTATATGTAAATAACAATCAATTTCTCTGTTAAATTTAAACACGTCATTTACCTAAAAAAGAAACAAATATTTGCCAATCACAATGAAACAATCAGGTACAATACATTGAATGCAGCTTCCTTTATTTTTTTCCCTCGCAAAATAAACATTTAGAGAAATTAAATAATTGTACCTTAAAACTAGAGCCACAAATGGGGCCACAAATAGGATGGCAGGGCCGCAGAATAAGGATGTCAGAAAATCTCCGGCTCCAGACGCTCTGCTGCATATTCACTTTCTATAGGCGCTCTATCGCATTTTGAAAACTCGCCACTATACTGGGTGATGCCCTAAGGGACATAACCCCAAAATATTTACTTCTTTCTGTTTGACGTTTGCCCATTATTTCAAATAAGATTTTAAAAAACAAAGCTAAATATAAACACAAAGAGGTTCTGTAAGGTATATACTGAGATTGGAAGCACTATACTAATCATGGCGTACAGAGCTTTCCTCTTCAACTTTATATTGAATGAAATCACAGAAGCTTCCCCGCTCAGTTCTTCTGTGAAAGAGGTGTCAAGTATATCCCATGATGTACTATCTTTACATTGAGACAGATTTATTCCGTATGAGCTTCTCAAGCAAACTTTAAACATAAAAGTTGCATTATAATTACTATTTTCTTCTTTCTTTCTTTAAAAAAAGTTTAAACACCCAAGTAAATATATCTAAACAAATGTAATGACTTTGTTGGAATATGTTATCAAGTAGAAGACTTATATATAGTAATTTAGGTGTAAAGGAGCTACTGTGGGTCATAGTCCAGTCAATATATGAAAGAAAACTTCAGAAAATGGAAAAGGCACAAAACTTGGCACAGACGTATATCAAGACAAAAGAAACATTTTGGCTATGGGACCCAAATTATATATGCCAAGATTGCCGCCTGAGCGGCCATTTTTAAAAACGGCTGCCATGACAAAATATTAACACCAGGACAATCTATTATAAGGTTCATATAACTACAATTACACTTGAAATATTGTAGTTATATTGTAGAACCTTCTAAAACATGTTGCCTATGCCTAAACGATGCATTATGCATTGACATGTATTTTCTTTTAAATGGAAACACACCGCCTGGAGTGGTTGTAAACAGATATCCATACAGAATTACAAAGCTGCTTTTATATAGTAGTTCCGTACAACAATCAGATAAAACACATAAACCCTTTCAATTTCATCAAACAGTATCAAGAAAAGCATCATAAAATTTTCTGTCTGTAGCTTATGTTTAAGAAATCAAAGCATGTGAACAGAATAAGATATACAACCTATACTGTAGACTTTCCACGTTGGAAACTGGTTATCTAGAAGTTGTTCATGTTTAATGGACCATTCTACAAGTTTTTCATGTTGAATGGACCATTCTACAAGTTTTCATGTTAAATGGACCATTCTACAAGTTTTTCATGTTTAATGGACCATTCTACAAGTTTTTCATGTTTAATGGACAATTCTACAAGACGAGACACTAACACTTTATATTAATATTTTGATACAACGTTATCTAAAGTCATTTCCCTCTAATATTTACATTCGTCAGTTAATCCTCCTTTAAATATAAGGACAATAATGCCTTCTCCCCATGTTACAGGATAATCACCACTATTTAATAATATATTATATTGTCTACGGAAGAAAGGGAATAGAATATCAAATGAGCTTTTGAATATCTCAGAAATCAAACAGACTGTTACAGAACATTTCAAATTATTTTGGGATAAAGCAGCGTCATTTAGTATTTTTCAAAATAATTGTTACTACTATTTTACGTATTTTGGTAACGAATATTCAGTATCATTTTCTTTGCGGTTCATACAGTTGATTAAAATGCATGAAGTTCATTTAGTTTTAACCGCTTGATAATATATTGTTTTGTTTCTACTTTTTTCTGTTTTTTTTCTTCCTTCCATTTTGTTTGTTTGTTTAATATGTTTTTTTTTTCAAAAAAACAAACAAGAAACAAACAAACAAACAAAACACACACACACAGATTAAAGTTTTCTTTATTTTTCTAAGTGACATGCGTGGTGGCATATCATGATTTGCTTCAAACGTTATTGTTCGCGCAGATTTGGAAATAAAATACAGGTAATTATATACAAACTGCCGAAGTAACTAAACATGTATATTATTAGTCACTTAGAATTTAAGCTAGCTTCAGAAACTGATTCATTCGTTTGATTGATGATATGACCACACCAAATTACCCATCTGCCCATTTGCACATATGAAACATGGCTTATCAAGCTTGTTACTAAATTAATGTTTAAATACTACAGATCGTGCAGAATATACACACTATCAGTTTACTGCTTGTACTGCTTGTACCTTTTTAATATGTCAATTAAGTGTAGTTGGAGCGCATTTAGGGTAGTTCTTGAAGTTCCCTAACATGGTGTCAGAATTTGAAACTTACCATTGATAAATTCTAAATAAATGTAGAATTATTAGTCATAAACAAAAAATGGCAATGAATTTAAGTGGTGTCCCAACGCCTCAAATTGACCGGGGTTCACAAAATTTATTAGAAGTATAGAAGAAATTCACTGAACATTGCGAGTTAATATTTAAGAGACCCTTGAAAGAGATAGGAGAAGATGTTCATGTGACAATGTTACTATTATACATGGGTTCAAAAGGACGCGACATTTACAGAAATACAGACTTAACTGCAGAAGAGAGAAATAGACAAACAAAATATTTGAGGAAATTACAGAACACATCGCGCCGAAAGTAAATCCTGTATTTTTGAGGTATCAATTCAACAACATTATCCAAAGTGAAAAAACAATACTTGTTTGAAAATTAGTGCTGATGTGTGCGATGTCGGTGACTTGAAGTCAGACATGATCCGTGATCGGATAGTTTTTGGTATGTCATCTCAAACACTAAGAGAAAAACTTCTTCAAGTTAGATCTAGCCTACAAGTAAAAATGGACAAGGCAATAGCAATTAGCCAAGAGTTTGAGTACGTGACCGAACATATGAAAAGGGACAATCACACTCCGGTGCATGCTGTAGTAAGGAAAAGGCAGGTCCTAACACCAACCAATGCCTATCAGTCAAATAAAGGAAAGGGTAAACTCAAACGCCAGTCTTCATCAAATCCACCAAACGGCATTCGTTGTGGAAGGTGTGCAAGCACCACGGGAATAACCGATGTCCAGCCCAAGGAACGTAATGTAACCTATGCAAAAAGTGGAATTACTGGAGCTCATGCTGCAAAACAAAAGTGAAATAAACAAAGTTCAAGAGTTGCAAGAGATAAGCACTTCAGAATTTTTTATTGATAGTGTTAAAAAAAACATTGTTCCAAAACGGACAGGTGTTTACAGATATGATTATCTGAAATAGTAAGAAACATGTGCAGATGAAATGTGATGTTGCAGGTAAACATACTACCGTTATCTATCTTTTAGACACTAGGTGTCAACGCACCATTAGAAAAACCAAAGTCCCATTTGTCTGCATATAATGGTAATGCCTTAAATAGTAGAGGTCAAAGCACCTTGTCATGCAGTAATGCAATGTCAGGTCAACAAAGAAATGTTGTGTTTCACATACTTGATACTTAATCACCTTCCTTGTTAGGATGTTAGACATGTGTGGCTTTCAATCTCATACAGTTGGACCACAATATCCAAAATATGGATCCTGAGACATTTCTTACAAAATCATCAGTATTACAGGAGTATGCCTAAGTCTTTGAAGGTATAGGGTTACTCCCTAGGAATGTACTATTCAGGTAGACGCTAATGCTACGCCCGTAGTACAGTCTCCTCGTAGGATTCCGGTAGCCGTGCATGACAAAGTAAAGCAAGAGCTCCTACGCATGGAGAAGTTAGGGGTGATTTCCGAGAATCACAGCCCACTAAGTGGTGCGATAACTTAGTTGTCACAGACAAGGGAAATGGAGGGTTTCGCCTATGCCTAGACCCTAGGTCGCTTTACAAAGTGATTAAGCATAACCTTACACTCTCAAAACCCTTGCAGACGTATTGCATAAATTTAATAATTCAAAATTCTTTACAAAGCAGCAAATTGGGCAGTCAAGCTGTTTGAAGAGTCGTCACATTTGACTGCCTTCAAAGGTCCCCTAGGTGTCTACATGTATCAGCGTTGTCCATATGGGTTGTCTATCTCGGGGGATTTCCTAGTTCGAGCCCTAGCAGCGGCTTTGCAGGGTCCTGAAGGAGTAGAAACCATTGTGGATGATATATGTGTATGGCGACCCAGCAGGAACATGCAAGATAGGAACTTAAGAGCTGTCCTAGACCGGGCATTAGAGAAAGGAATTCTAAGAATCTTGGGGTAGGGGTTGACCAGATATCCTACTGGGGTCACCAGCTTATGTTCGGGGCTTAAACCGGACGCTTCAAAAGTGTCAGTCATAAAGAACCTGAAGCTACCACCTCGAAAGCTGAACTCCAGGTGGTACTAGCGATGGTCAATTACCTTGCCCGATTTATAAGCAACTTATCAGAAATAATTGGTCCAATGAGAGAATCGTTATAAAAAGATGTTGTCTTTTGGGGAAGAAGCCACAGAGACAGTCCTTTGTAAAGATGAAAGAAGCCATTTGTAATGACACAGTCTTTGCTTACAATGATCCTAACAAAAACCCTTGACGTTACAGTAGACTCGTCCAGTTATGTAATGGGGGCAGTGCTGTTGTAAGACAATCGTCCAATAGCATATGCGTCACGCAGTCTGACTCAGTCACAAAAAAATATCTTGGATCAGATAGGTCAGGAGTTATTATTCATAGTATACGGATTTAAGAAATTCCATCAATACTGTTATGGGCGTGACGTAATTGCGGAGAATCCATCCACCCTTATTAGGTGTACTTAGAAAACCTATGCACTCCATACCAATTCGTTTGCAAAGGTTAGTTCTAGAATTATGTCCCTGTAGGTTTGAATTTAGGCATGAGTCAGGAAATAAAGTTCCACTAGCGGATGGACTTAGCCTGAATGCGAGTCCAGAAACGAGCCCAGAATTCACTGAAGGCTTAGGGGCTTATGTGTGCATGGTCATGACCTCACTTCCCTTCTCAGATAGGAAACTAGAAGAAGTAAGGTTACATTCAGAAAATGATGATCAATTGTGTAGACTTCAAGAAACCGTTACTTTTGGTTGGCCTAACCAAAAAAAAGGATTGCCATCATACAATTTAACCTTTCTGGAACTACAGAGATGAATTTCAACAGCTAATGGGTTACTGTTGAAAGGTGAAAAGGTCATAATTCCTAAATAACTGAGGCAACAGATGTTAAACATCCTTCATCAAAGTCATTTAGGTCAAAATAGAGCCAAATTTGTCATGTTATGGCCAGGGATTTCCACTAGTTTATCAATGTGGAATTTGTCTGGAACACAGGTCATCTCAACCTCTTGCAGAAATTTATTGACATATGATTTAATAATCTGGAAACTTTAGTAGAGTAATGATTATAGAGTGATTTCAATTTCACAGACAATTAGCAAGCAGGAATTTATCATCACAGAAATCCTAGACATTTGTTTTGAAGCAGAAAACTTAAAATCATCATTATTCATACAGTAATGACTTCTGAAAAGATGGGAGATGAAGCATTGTGACTTATCAAGTTTGTTACTGGAGTAACCTCCAATTAATGTTTAAATACTACAAATCATGCATTATATACACACTATCAGTAAACTGATTGTACTGTTTATATGTCTAGTAGAGTAGTCAATGAAATACTGTTGGAGAGCACTTAGTGTAGTTCTTGAAGTTCTTTAACAACATGCATATTAACAAATATCTCATAGTTTCATAACTTATGCTCATATTATACTTATGGAGGTACTAAATTATGCAATGTATGGCTGTTAATACTGAATCAAAACAAACAGGGGTACAATTTAATTTTGTATACTGATTAACTTTCTTGTTAAGTTATATATCTTTATCTGGTTTATTTTTGTAGTGAATGCAACACAGCATAAATGACGGACGGACATGGGCAAAGTCTATGTCCTCTGCCAAACAAATGTTGGGGTATAATAAACTGTTTTAAACAGCAGAACCTTGCAGCACAGCCCTCTTCTGTGAAATATCTGTTGGGGCACGGTTGTAAAAACCTTTTTCTATTTTTAATGAAGTCTTTTTATGGCAATTATTTAATGGTTTTGAATTACTGTCTTCTTCTTGTGAGGTTTACTCTTTTCTCTGGTGAGGTTTACCCTATTCTTAGAAAGTTTCATGGCCCTAGCAGTTATACATTTGGAGTTACACGCAACACAAACCGGTCTACGTACGGACAGCTGGATGGAAGGACAAGGGTAAATCTATATTCCCACAACCTCTCAACTGACATGTGATCATGAATCACAAATATTGAAGATCATTATTTCATGAATGAACAATATCTTCGATAAATGGGACATTTAAAAGAAAACAAATAAAGTAAAATATAGAACAAGAAACTTATATAGACAAAATATTTATTAAATTCAATAAAAAATAATTCTATGGTAAAATGTATGTCACAATGGAAGAAGAGTTTAGATTAGAATTTCAGAAGATTTAATGAAATGAACAAAAAGTATGTAAAAGGTCTGTTTCTACAGAATATAATTAAATTTTGTATTCCTGAAAGCAATTTTTTGTGTTATAAACACTGCTTTGTGATATAACTGTAGTGTGAATTGTAGTAATGAACTAATTGTAGTGCATTTATAGCTAACTCTGCGATTTAACAGTGTTAAAATTTGTGATCAAATTTGCATTATTCGGATATATATTTGCCGAAATGCCATTATTATTATTATTATTATTATTATTGTTGTTGTTGTTATCATCATTATTATTATAAAATTCTTGAAGAAACAAACAAACAAACAAACAAAAATCTTTATTACGCATAAAACATTTTAAAATGTTTATAGCATACAACAAATCACAAAGATCAAGCAAAGTTTATATTTGATATGATCCAGAAATATTCTTTGATATTTCAACTGTTCTTCGCAACACACATTTGTAAGAAAAAATACAAATGACATGACTCCTTAACGCTCATACCTCTCTCTCTCACACCTCATGCCTCCTCTCTAACTCCTCATGCCTCCTCTTCCACACCTCATACCTCCTCTTCGACTCCTCATGCCTCCTCTTTGACGTCAGAGTGTAATAAGAAAAACGATTGAAAGTGTTCATCGGCCGTTTTTTTATAGTTTTTTGTTTTTTAATTATCTCAAGACAGACGGACGCCATTGTTGAAAACATGAGATGTCAGTGTGAACGATCTAAAGTTATATACATGTATATAAATAAGAAATCATGCATTGTTACAAACTAAAACGTTGGAGGAATTTTACATGGCAATTATGACAATTTATCTTACTTTAGAAGCTTTTATGCTTAGCCATTTAGATGTGAAAAAAGAGAAATATTAACAGTATTGGATGTTGATGGTAAAAAGTATGATATCAATAAAACAATGAAACTGTTTTCTTTGTTGAATCTTTTCTATATCCCCAGTTTATCACTTTCGTTTTTACATATTACATACATTCCCCTACCCAACTTTATGTTAACGCTCATACCTCTCTCTCACACCTCATGCCTCCTCTCTCACACCTCATGCCTCCTCTCTCACTCCTCATGCCCCTCTTTTACTCCCCATGCCTCCTCTTCCACTCCACATGCCTCCTCTTCCACTCCTCATACCTCCTCTTTCACTCCTCATGCCTCGTCTTTCACTCCTCAGACTTTCAGGAAGTTTTGTTGCCAATGAGATAATGACATTTTTGACTTCAAGGGACACTCCAGAATCCATTCAAGTGGTCTGTGACTGTTTCTGTGGCACTCGCAGACTTTCAGGAAGGTTTGGTGCCAGTGGATATAATGACATTTTTGGCTTCAAGGGACACTCCAGAGTCAATTTAAGTGGTCTGCGACAGTTTCTGAGGCACTTGCAGACTTTCAGGAAGTTTTGGTGCCAATGCAGATAATGACATTTTTGACTTCAAGGGACCCTCCAGAGTCTATTTCATTTGGTCTGCTACTGATTTTGAGGCACTCGCAGACTTTCATGAAGTTTTGGTGCTAATGCAGATAATGATATTTATGACTTCAAGGGACCCTCCAGAGTCCATTTCATTGGTCTGCGACTGATTTTGGGGGTACTCAGAGACTTTCAGAAAGTTTTGGTGCCAATGCAGATAATGACATTTTTGACTTCAAGGGACCCTCCAGAGTCCATTTCATTGGTCTGCGACTGTTTCTGAGGCACCCACAGACTTTCAGGAAATTTTGGTGCCAATGCAGATCATGACATTTTTTACTTCAAGGGACCATCCAGAGTCCATTTCATTGGTCTGCGACTGATTTTGGGGTACGCAGACTTTCAGGAATGTATGGTTCCAATGAAGTTAATGGCAGTTTTGACTTTTAGTGACCTCCAGGATTCCATTGAATACATTATCACGTTTATCTCCCCTTTCACGCATGCGCAGCACCCCAAAGGGCAAATCACCACAAAAGTGGTGACCCCCACCCCCCCTCTTAATACTACTCATAATCCAAATTCATATTTTCTTAATAAGTACAAATTTACATGTTTTAATCAATGCAAAATGTTATTAATGCAAATTAATATTTCTAGAATTAAATATTTTTATTCAATCATATGCATGTACAATACGTTAAACATCTCTATGTAACGGAATAAGGGATACGTTCTAGAAAATTTTCTTCTTATAACTGATATAATTCCATATAATTGATAAATTTAGTTATCAAACAAATCAACATCTAATACTGGAACGCTTGAGATACCAGATTTTAGTTATGTTTATAACATCATTCTAATGCCACCACCGCCTTTATTGTACTAACTGTTTTATTTATTTGTAGTATGTTGTATTTCTTCGTCAAGTCCCAGACGAGTGTTAGTCGCAACTGATGATCCTTTGCTATACTCTTTAAGCTTTGGAATTGTTAAACATAGATACAATAAAATCATATAGTCATCATGTATGTTTTGCTTTTAATAAAATACCTAATTCATTTTATTATGTATAGGAAGTGAGCAGTAGCAGTACGCAGCAGTAGAAAAACGTGAAGTTGGCAGTAGCAGTAACAGCAGTAGCAGTAAAACAAAACGTGAAGCTGGCAGTAGCAGTAACAGCAGTAGCAGTAAATCAAAACGTGAAGTTGGCAGTAGCAGTAACAGCAGTAGCAGTAAAACAAAACAACAGTAGACAATCACAAAGATTGTACTAATTTGTAATACACATGCTCTTCGTGTCTTTTCAAAAGATTTATATGGCCGGAATAATATTAACCTGGTATCTACTGAGTCTTAATTTCGTCATATGTAGTGCCCCACCACCCTAAATGAAGGGGAGATTACTGTCTAGGATAAGGTTTCTGTTTTCTATTTGAGTTTATTTATAGTCGGTACTGGTTGCCCGTATGACCGACACCCCCTGCAGAGGTTAGTTATTTTAGGTTGTGGGGGATAGTGCAAGATACAGAAAGCATCTGATTCCAGAGAGACTCCTGGTTCTTTTGTATGCTCAGTGTAAAGCACTGATACATGGGACCTCGGTTTAACACAATAATGTTAGTGGAGGAGCGGGGGATCGATCTCGCGACCTCTGGGTTAAAAAATTTACCAGTCCAGTGCGTTACCACTGTACCACTGATCATTATGGATCCGAATGTTAAGAAAATGTTAATCATTAGCAAACATGATATTTTCCTTTTCATACATGATGATATATTTCATTATTGTTTCACATTGCATGAATTCTATTCATTTTGATTTAGTAAAAAGACGTTATAATAATAAAAAAAATAATCGCCAGTAACAACTAGTCCACAACTTTTAGGAAATGAGTAGAATTACCATGTATGACAAACATATATCATTCATACAATTAAATTTTCATATTAAAATCAGGTCAGACAGATTAATATTTTGAAAATGCTTTAAAGAGGCTGTACTCCAGATTTGACATAAATTTTTTTTTTCAAAAATTATATATTTAGATGCCGTGAGATTATAACAACATAATATTTTACTTCAAAACTGATTATAAAAGTCAAAATAGAATAAAAAAGATATTTTCGCTCCAGCCTGACTTGAACTCTGGACCCTCATGTTAACAAAATATTTCTAACGCTTTTACTGTCACCACCATCGCCGTATGTGATATTACAGATATTTACTTTAAATTTTATACGATTTAGTTATACCGTCGCGTTACGGTATAGCACTTTGAAAGGGAAAAATATCAATTTATAATGTAATTATTTGACTTATTTTAAGTCATTAAGTTATTTTTTAAGCTTTAGTCATAAATATTACAAGAAATTTATAATACAAGAAAACTTTCTTTTTTGTCATCTGGAGCACAGCCCCTTTAATATTACTGTATAAACAAAGCTGGTCAATTTTATGGCATTCGACAAAACAGTTATAGCCAAATACCATACGATTCCGAGTGTAGGACAACACCCCCCCCCCACCACCCCCGCCCTAGACATACCCCATCCCCCTGCTCTTTTTTGTATAGGAGGACGAAACCCCCCTCATGCATTTTACAAGGTGGACAAAACTCTCCTCTTCCATTTTACAAGGTGGACAAAACCCCATCATTGCATTTTCAAAAGTGGAAATATCCGCCTTTTTCAGACCTATCCTTGCGGTTATTTATATATTTTATTTTCATTTCTAGCTCTAATTATAGTGCCAAAATAATAATAAGGAATACTTGTTGTTTTTTTTTTGAAATTATGAGAAATCACTTGTACTTATTGCTATATTTGCAGAAAACTATTAAAACTTTGTTTTTTGTAATATATATTTATGTTATTTATCAAATAAATTTTGATAAAATGTTGAAAAAGTCTTATGTTTTTCTAACAGTATTTGGACTTAGGAAGGCAGGGGGTGTCCTCCTTGTAAAATGATGGAAGAGGGGATTTTTGTCTTATCTGTGCATGACATTAGGTAAAAGAATTTATTTTAAAACTTTCAGCTACATCTTCTCTAATTATCGTTGTTGTACAAAACCCAACAACTACCTTACAACAGTACGGTTTCACAATTTTCAGGAAAAGTTTAATGTGCAAACCAGTTCTTAAATGCAATTCTTTACGCCGTTTTATCACGGAAAAAAACAACAATTGCCTTCGTGGCTTTTTATTTATATAATTTTTACATGAAATAAAGTTAAACAAAAATAACCTTTTCAGTTAATTAAATATCTCGAGCAAATACTTTATTTCATTAAGGTGGTCTTATTTTACTTGCTTATTATATAGTTCAGATTTCTTGTTTTACTCTGCTACACAATATATATATGCTAAAAGGCTAAAAAAGATAAATCTGTCAGATTCATGCTTTTAAATCAATCGTATAAAATTATATTTGCTTAATCTTCTTTCAATAATAGCACGTTTTATTACAGTTGATAGTTTAATTCAAACAGCCTGGCTTTTATTTGACCTTTTAAGTAGTTCAACAAGATTAATGAAAATTAGTATGCATTTATTAGGAATGGGAACAAATACTGAAATCAATATTCGAATATTCGGTTTACCATATTCGAAAATATTCGAGTTTAGGAATGTCCATCAGTTATCCAAATGTTGGTGTCCGAAAATAGGTACTGTTTTCATTCAGCTTTACGTGCCCGTGGAAGCTTCTATGTATCATCAAGAAATGCCAGAGAAATGGCTTGTTTAATGGAAATTTAAAATACTTTTTAAATGACTGGCATATAAACAATATATTCGGTTCTTTAATACGCGAATTATCGTCATAAATACGGACTGTTGGATAAAATTGCAAGGGTTGTTTTTTATCAAGATTCGGGAAAACAGATAAATAAAAGACATTGATAATTTTATTACCATGTAAACTAAAAGCAATGATGTTCAAACGTGTTTCAAGTATATTTATTAGAGGAAACTATTTGAGTTATTCCGGTGGTTTGAACAACAAAAGAGTACTATCGGTAGAGTCAAAAGCGTGACTGATTGTAACGTGTACGCAGTTTTCGTAAAACATGATGTTAAACCAGGGAAATTGTTTGTGAGACAAACAACCTTAAAAATTTGTTACATAAAACAGGCACCAATTAAAACGAACAAAAGTTAAAAATGTATCACATTTACGTCTGTTCCAAACGATGACCCCTGCCAATTACGCTTGCAATTTCCTTGTTAATTGGACAACTTTTGACTCGCGATAAATAACCACAACAACACACGGTTTTATTCTGCATAATAAGCATACTTAGATGACCAAAATTATCAATACTTAATTTGAAAAAAACATACTACGCTTATTAACGAATATTTGAATCAGATTTTTATATTCGAATATTCGGTCGATTTTCGAATATTCGAATATTCATTCCCATCCCTATTAAATCCCTATCCCTATAAATACTATCTATAAAACTGAATTGGTCAAACGAGGCAGAAGTCAGTCATTAAGGTTAATGTAAAATACAAAATATAAAGCTGAACAGAAAAAAGACTTGTTTAATCTATCAAAGCCATATTCATAAGCTAAGATATATCCGCTCGAGCATCAATAAAACAACACACAGTAATAATGTGTGCAAAACCTGCTCATTTTCTCCTTTATTCAGAGGCAGCAACACCAGCACTAATCGACAGACAAAGAAGTGTTATCAAAAACGAAATGCATGAGAAAGCAAGAAAACAGAAGGCGTCTAAACCATTGATTACTTTTTTCCATGTATAAATTTCCTCATGATCGCTCATAGCTGCCATGTCTAAGTCTGTCTTCCGAGTCTCATCAATTTGGTCGCTGTCAACTTTGTTCACCTTGTTTGCCCACGTCCTGTTTCGACAGGGTTTGAATTTCCCTAAATTGGCAAGAGTAATGAGCCATTTAGGAATGGGCTTTTTTTCTTCGTCAAATGTTGAACACCGCCCCATTGCAAGGGCTATCAACGTTATTACTGTACTTTTAAACGTCATGATTAATATGTATACTGAAATTATAGCAACGGAGCTCGAGTTTTTCGGCATGGCTGCTTCAACAATTGTGAGAAAGATGGCAAAAGTCAGGAATATTGTAACCGCATAACCACTTTTTTCGCCGCTCTCACATGGCAGAACAAACACAAAGACGTTCAATATGGTTAAGACTAAGATCGGAAACACTATACTAATCATGGCGTACAGAGCTTTCCTCTTCAACTTTATATTGAATGAAATTACAGTAGCTTCCCCGCTCATTTCTTCTGTGAAAGAGGTGTGAAGTATATCCCATGATGGATTGTCTTTATATCCAGATAGATCTATTCCGTTTGAGCTTCTTAAGTAAACCTTAAACACAAAAAAATGTTGTTTTTTTTTAGTTTTTCCTCTAAAAAAACAACAACAAAAAACGTTAAAATGTTTACACCCATGTAGATATTTAAACAAAGGTAACGACTTTGTTAGATATTGGTATCATGTCAGTAGTCTTATATTTAGTAATTTAGGCGTGCAGTTTAGTGTACATGTATACTATTAGAATGATTTATTTCCCTTAAAATGTCTGACCTACCTCATCCTGTCCATAGCTCCACGCTACAAACAACAAGCTACAATGTTGTACGTCGAACGGAAAGTACCGGATATCAATGGAACATGTCGAAGTGAAAACCTGTTTGGAGAGAATATGTGAAAAAAATTAAAAGCAAACTGAAGAATAAAATTCAGCAATGAAATATGATCATTAGAAGTGACACCAGCCAAATGACTGTATTAAATTAGCTAAACCAAACAGTTTCACCTCGGAAAAATTGGCGCAAAAGTAAAAGCTATGAAGGCATGGAAACATTTGTGGTGCATCAAATAATCGTTTTATATCAATAAACACCTCTACAGATATCATCCATGCTTTCATACATTCTCATAATTCTTTATAATAGAAATTCTAGAGAATAGAAAGGATTTGTTTTGCTCTTTATTACCTGTAACGGGTACCATTCAACCACCCCTTGATAACTCACTTCCACATTCAGTTCGGGCGTCCCTAGCTCTTGATAATCTGAGAAAGAATTTATCAGTGCAAGGTCAGGCTTCCAAATCTCATTCTAAAATGTTTAGAGAAGTATGTAAGATAAAATATCGAATCTACCTTTTTACTGCGGAATTACACGATCGAAACGCTAAGACTCGAATAGTTAGATTTGCCAATAGAGCAGTCATTGAGCAAGTTGGCGGCAGCTCTATTGTACATACTAACTTAGGGTTTCCAAAGGGAAAAAACGGTGATGGATTTTAATAAGATATTGACATTTACAAAAAACAAAACAGAAGTGATTCTCCACAAGCACTGGTGTGCCGTACCTAAACATAGGCATTGAATCATAATAGACATTGCTAGCGTTTGAAATACATGCAGACGCTTTCGGACCTTCACTCAAGCGCCCTACCCATCCCCAGCTCAACACACAGGCAACCTGATAAAATATTAAACATATACAGCGTCAGATAGACCACAGACCTGTGGAAAGAATGTTGACGTGAGACCACCGTACGTTGCAGGCGTCCAAACAAGTTCGCTGTCTGCCCATGTTACGTAGAGATAGCCTGTTGTCTTTAGTGTTTCTTCTACCTCGTCTAACTCGTTTATATTTAACAACACAAATTCAACTGTGACATCTGTAAAATGTCAGAATAATTCATGAAAAAATATTATGAAGAAAACCAGACCGTTTTATTGCAGAAATTGTCATAAAGATAGAAAGCTGATATGAATAAAACTGAAATTTACCTTGACTTATATTAAGCAAGCATTTAGCTTGACCTGATGTGAACGGCAAGAAGAGTCGCAAACTAGATAAACTAAATAAAAAGTGGTCCCCGAACTTCATCTTGCATTGGAATCCGATAGATAAAATTACACTTAGGGTATATGAGAATTCTATGAAAAGAAAAAAAATTAACTCAGAATACCGAACAGATTCAGGAGTTTGTAGTTTCATCACAATCTCATTCACTAGCCCTTACTCACAGTCACTTGAAGTTGGGACCTCGCCCCCGCCTCCCCACCCCCCCCCCCCCCCCCCCGCCCCCCTTGCACAAGTGTTTTGTAGCATAAAAATCATAAATAATAGGCTACAAACAACTATTCCTACTGTTATCTGTTACAAATGTGGCCTTTTCAAAAAAAGCCCAAACCCACTCTCCAACACTATAATATACATATTGGTGGGGAGGCGGGGGCGAGGTCCCAACTTCAAGTGACTGTGCCCTTACTTTGTTCCATTCAACGGCACTGAAGCTGGTTGTCTGCTTCATAATCTCAGAAAAAATCTACTTTTTTCAGTTCTTACACATGGCGGAATAGAACCACTTATTAAAACATTCAGAACAAATGTTTATATTTGATATTCCTTGTCTAATCTAAATTTTTAGTGTGGATAAGATATTCAATGTACTCACTTAGCGAATCAGACTGGTTGGCGACTGGTCTAACCCTGTAGTCGTAGGCATCTGTAGTCATCAGCTGCGTTAGTAGATCTTTAGCATTCTGCACTGTCTGCCCGTTAGCAGACGACAATATCAAACAAAGAGACACAACACTAATTATCGCACAGCTTACTTTTTTGGACATAATTGTTATTTGATATTCTTACTACATTGTACAATGCACCATTATTTTTTTAAACTTCCGTTTATAAAAATTTCCTCGATTTAATCATTTTCGTGTGCTAACCAGTGTTTGGTTTTCTTTTGGAAGTACAAGAAATTTACAGTTATAATTATTAAATGAATATGTGCTTCGATTGTAAAAACCAAAGAATTTAAAAATTGCCTTAAAACGTTATTTGCACAAAATATCAATGTCTGTGAAACCTACTAAATGTGTTAATTACTCCGCGACTTTTGTAAAGGCCTTGTCGTTAGGCTTAAGGATTTATACGGTGATTTAATTAGCAGATTAAACTGCCTTTTGAAACGGCCAGAGTTTGGCTAGAGTTTACTACGTTTAAACAATTTGTAGGACAAAAATCATATAAAATTTTTGACAGACTTTGGCGATTTGGCCAAATGGTTCAAAATGAAATTTTTAGATTCGTCAAAATTTCCTCCTTTTTATGTAGGGACAATAAAGAAAGACCACAAGAAATAAGAAAGAACAAAAAAAAGGAAAAGAGAAAAAGGAAAAGAGAAACAAACTTTTAAGAATCACTGTATAGCGTGATTTTTGTGCTACGTTTTTTGTGCTACGTTTTTTATACTCAACAAATCTTTTGTAGCGATTTTGACAAAAAAGCTCTGATGATTAAGGTTTTCATGACCTTACTCTCCCCCTGCATTATATTTTCTAGATGCGGAACCTTCTGCGGATATAGGTAAATGTGACATGACAAAACGATATGTGACAGAATCATAAAATTATATGTTTTCAAAATGACTGCGACAGTTTTGTTCATCCGAATACGTGATAACTGACCCGACCGGACATATGTAAAAAACAACACATAAAAAACCAATAATGTACACATTAATACATAATGATAGAACACACGTGGCTTTCGCTGCTTTATTTCGATTGGAATGCTAAAGCCTAAAAACCATAAAATTTTAATTTCTTTTCAAACTTACGCTTCCACCAGTACCTTCCGTCCTTTGATTATTTAGAGATCTATTTTATTTGCCCGATTTCTATTTCTTTAAAACAAATGTATTTCTTGCTTTATTTCAATTTTTACAAGCATCATAATGTTCTCTGTTAAACCATTTAAGAAAGACACTGGTGTCCCCTGTTTGCGCATTAGAAATCCCCAAAGATCAACCAAGAATGACGAATCAGCACGGTGAGCCAAAAATAACTGGGTGCAGTTCCCGGGGGGGGGGGGGGGCACTCACTATATATTGGGTGGTGGGGAGGTTCTGACAAACGGGGGTATTTTTTTCATATTTTTGTCTACAATGGGGTATGTCATTTTTACTGTGTCTCTGAAGGGGTCTGTAAAATCTAGTCTCTAATGGGGTTATAATTAGCAAAGATAATTCTACCATCTAAGTATTGCACAGCAGGAAATAACATCTGCACCACCCAGACCAGAAAGTGGTGAAAGGCGGTCATTGAGAGCAAGGACTGTCATTGAGTTTACGTCTTAATTTATCTTGTTAAAATAAAATTATGCTTCATACTGTCTTAAAATTTTATGATATAAATGTATAAACAACTGAAAAAGGGGTGTATGATTTTGCATGTTGGTCTATAATGGGGTTTCAAAGATGCGTAAAAAGTCTACAATGGGGTTGCATATTCAGGAAAAAGTAGTCTACAATGGGGTCGGGGTTCAAGACCTCTATCCGAACCCCCCCCCCCCCGCCAAAATTTTTTCAAGTACCCCTCCCCCGGGGTGCAGTTATCAGAGTAGAACAATTCCTGAATTCTCTCATTCTCTAGTAACTGATTGAAAAACACTTACGCAGTACTGGCCCCTGTAAATATGAAATTTGATACAGTGAGCACGAAATACTTTTTTTGTAAATGAAACAAAGCTCCAAAATTGCAAAATTGCACTAAATCTAGGATTGTAAGTCTGCAAATATTGGATAAAACCTCACCATAATACCCACGTGTGCAACATCACAAATGAAATTATATAACTTTACTCATATACGTTTTGAGGTACATGTAGTACAAGTTCAAATTTTCACTTTAAAATCAGACTGCTAAAATTGAACATGACCACACAAAATACCTTGCTGGTCGTTGCCAAATTTCACATATCCATATTGACAAATATTCTCGTAGTATCACAACTGTCACTCATTATTATTAAATATACTTATGGGTGTATATGTGACAGTGTTTCAAACTTGCAAATGTTTACTAAACCAAAGACTGTACGTCTGTAAATTCTGCAAAACTCAGCATCAAAATAAACAGGTGTACAACTTCATATGCTGTTCAACTGAAAAACATTCTTCTTCAAGTTTTATATATTTATCTTGTACCGTTTTAATGCGACACAGTCTGGCCAGATGGAAGGAGAAGAGCAAATCTATATCCAGCTGCCATTCAAATGTGGTATGTGGCATAATAACCTGTTTTACATCGCAGACCAGAGCAACACAGCTTTCTTCCATGAAATTTCTGGGGTTTTTTTTGCAATAAATATTGATTTTTCTTTTGAACTTTAATGGTTCCAAATTTATCAGCTTTTTCTTGTGAAGTTTACCGCTTGTCCATAACGCAGCTGAAGCACACTGCTTACACAAAAAAGTCAAATACAACCTGCACAAACAGATTCCAGAAATGAAACTTTCTATCTTTGCCCCCAGATATGAAACTTTGTACCTTTGCTTCAAGAAATGACAATTTCTGTCTTTGCTTCCAGAAATGAGACTTCCTATCTCTGCTTCCAGAAATGGAAGTTTGTATCTCTGCTTCCAGAAATGAAACTTTGTATCTTTGCTTCCAGAAATGAAACTTTGTATCTTTGCTTCCAGAAATGGAACTTTCTATCTCTGCTTCCAGAAATGGAACTTTCTCTGCTTCCAGAAATAGAACTTTCTACTTCTGCTTCCAGAAATGGAACTTCCTATCTCTGCTTCCAGAAATGGAACTTTCTATCTCTGCTTCCAGAAATGGAACATTCTATCTCTGCTTCCAGAAATGGAACATTCTATATCTGCTTCCAGAAATGGAACTTTCTATCTCTGCTTCCTGAAATGGAACTTTCTATCTCTGCTTCCAGAAATGGAACTTATTATCTCTGCTTCCTGAAATGGAACTTTCTACTTCTGCTTCCAGAAATGGAACTTCCTATCTCTGCTTCCAGAAATGGAACTTTCTATCTCTGCTTCCAGAAATGGAACTTTCTATCTCTGCTTCCAGAAATGGAACTTTCTATCTCTGCTTCCAGAAATTGAACTTTCTATCTCTGCTTCAAGAAATGAAACTTTCTATCTCTGCTTCCCGAAATGAAACTATCTAACCATAACAGTACCACAATGAAAACGTGTCTAGAAAGTAATCATTATACATGTTGGTTAGAACTGCTTCTAAATCATGATTATTTAATCATAACAATTCTAATGGGCATTTGACTGTCTCAGTTTACAACAAGTTACCAACATTCTACACCAAAATGTCCGTGAACATTTCAGCTAAATAACAAGTACAAAGTGTACCAGCACATATGTTGCTGGTTACCTCCGGTACATATTCTGAACAACCACATTATGTACGGTCGACAAATAAAGTGAAACGGACTGGATCAAATGTAGATGGAAGGAATCGAACATGGTTTTCCGACGATGGAGCACATATTTTTTGATAAAAAATTGACAGATGATTATAAATCACAAACATTAAATATTATTTCATTAATGAACAATATTTAAGATAAATGGGACATATAAAAGAAACAAATAAAGTAAAATATAGATGATTAAAATATATTAAAATGATATAAGAATAATCCTATAGTAAAATGTCTGTCACAATGGAAGAAGAGTTTAGATTAGAATTTATTCAGGAAACTAACAATAAAATTGAGTATTACTACATGTATATTCAGAACAAAAATGAAAACATCATTAAGTATATAAATGATAAATCCTTTTGTGAAGATTGTTACTTTTGCATTCCTATAAGCAGAAGTAAATTCCAATGCATATGCACATGTTAAAAACCACTATCTAAACACTGCACTTTTTTGGAACAAAAAAAATACCTTCCTTCTTAAGAAAAATTATTCACATACAACAACATGGCAACTGACTCTTACAAGGAGTCAAATATAAAACTATAAATTTTGATGTTAAAAAATGAAACAGATGCACATGCTTTACAAAGCAATATCTGCCTCTTTCAGGACATTCTCCCTCTCAGATAGGACAACCATTCAGAATCTGTGACAACCTAAATTTTTCTCACATCTATTTAACATAAGTGGTCAACGTGACACTGAATATTTTTAAAAAATCATTTCACACTGATAAGTATCCTTAGAAAAACAAACATTACCATTCTTTTTACCAAGAAAAAACTCCCTATATTAAGTCAAACTGAATATTGTAAACATCTTTAAACACCGGTCCAGTCATAAATTAAACTTACAACATCAGTGGATTGTATATACATGCTTGCATTTGTATACCACTTACTAACGAACATTTCTTATGTTTTCAGCATTTATCTCGACTGAATACATCTTGGTCATACTGAATACAAATAAAAGTTTAAAAGTTTAAAAAGAACCAAAAATATATGTAATCATCTATGAAAACAACACAGATATAGCACCTTCAGCATTTGTCTGACTTATTTTTATCATGGTACAAGCAAATGAAAATCAATGCCAGGAGTGCAACATTTGTCATGTCTCTCTTGTACAGCATTCAACATTCTGTTTTATTTGCTACAACCAAGTATGTTTACATTTCTAAACACATGTAGAACCTGTAGATACAACCATTCCTCTTTTCAAAACCAAATGTTTATAATCCTGTCAAGGTCATTTTTTTCATTCTTACTAACAAAATATAATCATGACTCTATGTTTCTGTGGCAATCATGTCATGTTAACTCCCTTCTAAATTATATATATTTGTGTATAGATTTCTATGCAAATGCTGACTTCCACTGATACTATTTACAGACATTGCACACAAAAAATGAAGCCGTAATGTGTTATTTGTAAAAAAAAATAATATGTAAAAGTAAAAATTATATTAAAATTAGATATTGCAACAGGTTTTGCATGTGGAATGTCTTGCATAATCATTGCCATGGTCTATTTCACACCCTATCTTTTTCCCTTTAAAAGTTTTGTTTGTTCATTATCACTTTCATCATCGGTGTAACTAACATCATCCTGTATATTGCCATAGCGACCACTGGGTTCATTGGGTACATCTTTCATTTCCTCAGATGGGAAAGTGCAACAGGGAACAAAGTTTCTCAGATCTATGAGCTGATTATACATGGCTGTTCCAATCATTAGAAATAAGAAACCATCAACTGAAAAAAAATGACAATATCAAAGCCAGTTTAAAACAAGTTGTTATCAAATAGTTGCTAAAAGTTATTTTAATGGTCTTAGTGATCCTGAGTATTTCAAAACTAAAAATGTGTCCAGAGGACACAAGTGCCCTTGTGGGAGGTCAGTTACCAAAGCAGGGAGTGGAGCATTGGGTGTCGAGGTATCTGTTAATTAAATGAAAAAACCTGAGGTGCACAACCTTACTTGCTAGTATAATTATATTCTTGTAAAGTTTAAGGACCCTGGATGCAATAGTGTTGGTTGAGTGACTGAACCAAAGTTTTTGGTAGTGATTTTCACTAAATCAAGGACCATAACTCTGCTCCACCTAGAAGGATGGAAATGAAAATCCCAAGATGCACAACCTCTCTTGCTGATATCCCTGTAAAGTTTCATGACCCTGGTCACAACAGTATTGGCTGAGCAGACTTCTCTTCAAAATGAAGAAGACACATATATTTGTAATTTTCTAGCATCACCTAAATAAATTTTTGTTACCTAAATCAAATTGTAGATTGAAGGTTTTCAAAAATCAAGGATACAGCATATCAAGTAAATATGTCTGGATAAAAATATATCAGACTTTTTATATGTGTATATATGTTTGTTTGTTTTTTTCAATTCAGGTAAATATCTCTAAAAAAAAAATAAACCTGCTTTTTCTAGAACATCAATAAAAACTCACTTTGTAGTATCCCGTATGTTTTGTCAAAAGGCTCTCCAAATTCCTGAAATATTTTAAATACAGATAAATGAGTCACATGCTTCTCATAAAGTCACTTCTAAAATACAAATAGTGTATTCTTTTATTGAAGAAAAAGTAAAATAAGTTATTTCATTGACAACTTGCATTTTAAAGTTTTACTGTTCAGGGAACAAAGAGAGATAACTCTGCAAGGAGCCATTGTTTCAAAATGATCTGTCTAGATCTTGAAAAATAGACTTCTATCAGTTTTAAAGTTTTAAGTATGAAGGTCATTTAGACAAAACATTTCTCATGTTTTCATAAAACCTTTGAAAATAAAATGAGATTGGTGCATGTATATTTCAACAGTATACAAGCTGAAGTTGTGACTTACCTTATCAAAGGCATAATAAATAACAAGATCTACTCCCCACACCATAATTGTTCTACAGGCATCTATCAATGTTCTATGAACAGCTGAAAGGAAATATTATACTTGGTACAAAAAAAGTGAAATCTTTTCTAATGAAAGCCATAGCAAGAACAGAAATATGTAAACAGATGTGAATAAAATGACTAGTTATCAAACCTTCTATAAAGTATATGAGAGACATATGTTTTACTGCTGTATCAAATATCTTAGTAAGAATCTGCTCAATAAAGAAAGATTAAGTTCTCCATGTAATCAGTCCCTGAAAAAAAGAGAAAAGGCCTCTTATTTTTATTCAAAATCAAAGACTAAAGAGAATATTTGAATGCATGTCAAACTACAGTGTACACCCTTAAAAGGACAAAACTTTAGAATCAAACCTGTTCAACAATGAGGCTTATAACATCCAAAGATCAATAGAAAAAATATCATGATATATAAATGTTAATCATTTAAGGAATCAACGTACCAGTGAGTGATCTAGTGACAGCAAGACCAAAGTAGTTATAAAATGCTATAGATCCCAGGTATAACAGACAGAACACAAGCAGTCTTGGACTATGGTATATCTGGTATAGGGCGTCCACACTGTTCTCATAATTGTTGTGTACATCATCTCCAGGTATAAAATACATGGCTGGTAACACTGCCTGGAAACATACATGTACATACATTAACATTTGATATCAAAAGCTGAGGTACAATACATACTGTATGCCAAGAATCACTCTGAAATGATAAACACATGTATATAGATAATTTGACATTTTGATAAATACCTATATAATTATATTTCTTTGTACTGGTCAACTTTTTATTGCCTAACTGCTTACATCAGCTCTATAAGAATAGATTTCAAAATACCACTGCAATTACTTGTCTTGCACTGTAACTTTCTGAAGTCTTTTCTTTCTTAGATATTGAGTATGTCGAGTGCCACTGCAGAGATCATGTACTAACTCAAGCAAGACGTATAATTTATCCAAAAACCACAACACCATTCTGAGATTATTTTTAATTAATAAACTTACAAATGACATAAGCAGAAATCCATATGTGCCTTCCAATCCAACAACCTATTAAGAAAAAAGGGCACTGTTTACTTATGACAGAATGAAATTAACTCTTAACCTGCTGAATTTTTGTAATGGATTTGCCCAACTTTGAATTTGGAACAGTCCATTCAAAGTTTAAGGGATTTCAATATCAAAATACAAAAATTGAGCTACCAACAGTATAGAGCCTGGTCAGACTGCACAGATGTGCAGGCTGGCCTGGCTCTATACAGGTGGCAAAGGCTAATCACTTTCAGGTTAAGGGTTAATACTTTACATAAATGCTTATACAATGTCTCCTGTGTCTGGCACAAACTGCCTTGTGAAACAATATTTTTTCTAATATGATCAGCATCAAAGATTTGGAGTAAACAATTCAACATCTTTATTTCAAGAAAGTCTGGATTTTATATTTATACTTCAAGAAAAACAGCCATTACTTTATTGAAGTGATGCAATACTACTACAAGAAGCGCCGCAATGCGACGAAAACCAGGTTTTCAACGACCATGTATTGATGTGACAGGAATTAGGAAGAAATATGGCAGTGAAGTAAAACTGGTGCTGTTATTTTGGTACAAACACAGAAAGTTGGTTCAATAGTTCAAAATAAAAATAAATCAGATACCTGAGTAGCAATGCCAGGCTGTATTTTCATGTAAGCTACACACATGCCAAGTTGAGTATCAATAGGTCAAAGTGTGCTGAAGTTATTGAGTAGAAGCTGAAAATTCTATTGTAAGCAAGTGACCTTGACCTTGCTCCCAGATATCATAATAGCAATCCCAAGCTGCATCTTAATATAAGCTACCCACACAGCAAGTTTGGTGTCAACAGGTCAACGCACACTCAAGTTATTACATGAAAACCGAATTTCTTTTTTTAAGCAACAGTGACCTTGACCTTGTTCACAGACACCTGGGTAGCAATGGCTATTTGCATCTTGATATAAGCTACCCAAATACTAAATTTGGTGTCAATAGGTCTAAGCAAACTAAAGTAATTGAGCGGAAACTTAACTTCTTTTTTTAGCAACAGTGACCTTGACCTTGACCACAGACACCTGGGTAGTAATCCCAAGCTGCCTCTTAATATAAGCTACCCATATACCAAGTTTAGCATCAACAGACCAAAGCAAACTAAAGTTATTGAGTGGAAACTGAATTTCTATTTTTAGCAACAGTGACCTTGACCTTGATTACAGACACCTGGGTAGCAATGCCAAGCTGCCCCTTGATATAAGCTACCCATACACCAAGTTTGGGGTCAATAGGTCAAAGCAAACTCAAGTTATTGAGCGGAAACTGAATTTCTATTTTTAGCAACAGTGACCTTGACCTTGATCACAGACACCTGGTAGCAATGCCAAGCTGCCCCTTGATATAAGCTACCCATAAACCAAGTTTGGGGTCAAAAGGTCAAAGCAAACTCAAGTTATTGAGCAGAAACTGAATTTCTATTTTTTGCAACAGTGACCTTGACCTTGATCACAGACACCTGGGTAGCAATCCCAAGCTGCCTCTTGATATAAGCTACTCATATACCAGGTTGGGGGTTAATAGGTCAAAGCAAACTCAAGTCATTGAGTGGAAACTGAATTTCTATTTTTAGCAACAGTGACCTTGACCTTGATCACAGACTCCTTGGTAGCGATCCCAAGCTGCCTCTTGATATAAACTACTTATATACCAAGTTTGGGGTCAATAGGTCAAAGCAAACTCAAGTTATTGAGTGGAAACTGAATTTCTATTTTTAGCAACAGTGACCTTGACCTTGATCACAGACACCTGTGTAGCAATCCCAAGCTGCCTCTTGATATAAGCTACCCATACACCAAGTTTGGCGTCAATAGGCCGAAGTAAACTCAAGTTATTGAGCGGAAACCAAAAGTTGACGACTTCAGCATTACAATAACGAGGTTTTCGTTGAAAACCTGGTTAAAAATTTCAAGAGAAGTGATGTCATAATTATTTTAGTATTGTAATGGAAGACATTAACTGCACTTGTATTATATGCACTTTCTGAAAGCATATTTCAACAGGTAGCATACATGCAATGGATGCAGATTTCTCTTTTTCAGGAAGGCTTCCTCTATAACCATCTGACTAGCACTAACTATTTGACTGCCAAGTATCAGAAGTATACCTGTGAATATGAAAGAGCACCTTGATAACAAGCATAAGCAGTTTAGAAATAACATTAGAAATAAACCTCTTTGAATCACAGCCAAAAACAATATGACATGGGACACACCTGCAACAATACAGAATTAAATCAAAATAGTTTTTGATATGACACACAGGAATAGTAAGGTCATTCATACCTTATATTTCAAGACATAAAACTACAAGCAAAATAATACAGAACAGAACAGAACATTCCTTTATTAATTCAAAACTTATTACAGTTACAAGAGTATACAGTGCAACATATATGTACAAAATTCAATTCAATCCAAACAATAAATGTACCAACACATTTTTTACATGAACTAAAGATTATCGTTTAAAATTAAATGTACTTATAATTCAGATTATTTCAAAACTAACTGAATAAAAATAAACCACCCATTCTAGATCTTGTTGTAGTGATATAATCTGTGCTCTACTAATATGCATGCACCTTTGACATCAAACACCCCTTTACATTTGAACAGGTATCATTATATGTCATAATTTTAAAAAAATAAACCCAAATGAAAAATAATACTAAATGAAATCATTCCCTGTTTTACAATATGTACATACCAACCTAAAAGAGTTTTTCCACCAGCAGTTTTATGTTCTTGGCTTTTGAAAACGCTTGAACATCCAACCAGCACCAGCCCTACCATGACTATGATCATACCTAACCAATGGGTCACCTTCAACTTACGCTTCAGAAATATTTTCTGAAACAACAACTCTAAAAGTTAAATAGAAGGCAATTTTTTTACAAAAAGGTAAAACCTTAATTAGATGCTTAAAATTACATGATAATTATAAAACACTAGAGCTGCTCCCTCCATAATTCTCTGTAAAAGAGAAGGGCAACCAATAGGAACATGGTACTTACTGTCAAGTAGTTCTGCTGATATCTTCCCTTAAATCACCAAGTATGTATGAAACTGTATAGGTTTTAAATAATACTAATAAAATTATATATGTATACTTGTCAACATCCCTTTACTTTTGATCCAGTTAAATGAGAGGTCATAGCAAACATGCCTGAGTGACTGTAAATAAGCCTTTTTAAGTAAGTTCATGAAAATCTATACACATTTTAAGCCACAACTGGTTATCAAACATGAAAACTTTAAAAATAATACTTAGTTTAATGAAGACATATAATTAAGATTTTTAATAATTATGAGCATTTTACATTCTATTTTTAGACAACCCCAATACAAATACTCACAGACAGAATTCCAGCGAATATTATTATAGACCCTCGCAGCATCTGCCAGACTGAGGCATCCACATACACCAAGCCAATACCTGCATAAAAATCACAATAAATCATAGTTTAGTTTTTATTTCAACACACTGAAAATTAAATCAAAACCATTCACAAGTTCAAGACCTGTAAAATTGAGACTTCTGTTCACCCAGCTAATTCCAGAACACTGATTTATGTCAAACGGAACTCTTGCTTGTTTGAGTAATGAAAAGGACAAAATTTAATATAAGACCTCCATTTGGCAGCATAAAAATACGTTTCTTGTATTTTAAAACTCCAGATTGTAAAAGCTCAACATCTGCAACAAATTAGCCAGCTTAACAAAAACAAACAAGAACTGTCACTGTAAGATGACAATGGCCTCGAAAGTGGTGCTTTGACCTTTGAGCTGAGAACCAGTCATTCAGGGGTCAAGGTCAAATAAATATAGGTCAGTGGGAAGGTCTTATCCAAAGGGGGTTGTGTCCAAGTATGAAGTAAATCAACTTCCTAATAAGTAATTAATGAGCAATGTTAAAGTTTTTGGACAATTGGATCTTCCAGGTGAAGGCCATTCAGGGGTCAAGGTCAAATAAATATAGGTCAGTGGAAAGGTCTTATCCAAAGGGGTGTTGTGTCCAAGTATGAAGTAATTCCACTTACTAATAAGGAAGTTATGGCCAATGTTAAAGTTTTTGGAAATTGGATTTTCAAGGTGAAAGTCATTCAGGGGTCAAGGTCAAACAAATATAGGTCAGTGGGAAGGTCTTGTCGAAAGGGATGTTGTGTTAAAGTATGAAGTATATCCCCTTAATAATTTAGAAGTTATGGCCAAATATTAGTTTTTGGACAATTGGATATTCAGGGGTCAAGGTCAAATAATTAAATGTCAGTGGGAAGGTCTTGTCCGAAGGGGTGTTATGTCCAAGTATGAAGTAATTCCACTTACTAATAAGGAAGTTGGGGGCAATGTTAAAGTTTTTGGACAATTGGATCTTCAAGGTAAAGGTCATTCAGGGGTCAAGGTCAAACAAATATAGGTCAGTGGGAAAGCCTTGTCCAAAAGGGTGTTGCATCCAAGTATGAAGTAAATCAACTTACTAACAAGAAATGTTTGTAAAACATACATGCCCCCCAGCAGCACCTAACTGCTTGTGGTTGGGCCAAAGCGTTCTCTAGTTATTGATCAGAAACCGTTTTTAGGATCAAGGTCCCTGTGGCTTTTACCTTCGACCTAATGACCTCAAAATAGGGGTCATCTACTGGTGATGACCACCCAGCATACCAAGTTTGGTGAACCTAGGTCAAAGCATTCTCTAGTTATTGATCGGAAACCATTTTTAGGATGAAAGTCTCTGTGATTTTGATCTTTGACCTAATGACCTCAAAATCAACAGGGGGTCATCTACTGGTGATGACCAACCAGCATACAAAGTTTGGTGAACCTAGGTCAAAGCGTTCTCTAGTTATTGATCGGAAACCGTTTTTAGGATGGAAGTCTCTGTAATCTTGACCTTTGACCTAATGACCTCAAAATCATCTACTGGTGATGACCAACCAGCATACCAAGTTTGGTGAACCTAGGTCAAAGCGTTCTCTAGTTATTGATCGGAAACCGTTTTCAGGATGGAAGTCTCTGTAATCTTGACCTTTGACCTAATGACCTCAAAGTCAATAGGGGTCATCTACTGGTGATGCCCAACCAGCACACCAAATTTGGTGAACCTAGGTCAAAGCGTTCTTTAGTTATTGATCATAAACCGTTTTTAGGATGAAAGTCTCTGTGATCTTGACCTTTGACCAAATGACCTCAGAGTCAATAGGAGTCATCTACTGGTCATGACCAACCAGCATACCAAATTTAATGAACCTAGGTCAAAACGTTCTCTAGTTATTGATCGGAAACCGTTTTAAAGATGAAGGTCCCTGTGAGCTTGACCTTTGACCTAACGACCTCAAAATCAATAGGGGGTCATCTACTGGTGATGACCAACCAGCACACCAAGCTTGGTGAACCTAGGTCAAAGCGTTCTCTAGTTATTGATCGGAAACCGTTTTTAAGATGAAAGTCTCTGTGATCTTGACCTTTGACCTAATGACCTCAAGTCAATAAGGGTCATCTACTGGTGATGACCAACCAGCATACCAAGTTTGGTGAACCTAGGTCAAAGCATTCTCTAGTTATTGATCGGAAACCGTTTTTAAGATGGAAGTCTCTGTGATCTTGACCTTTGACCTAATGACCTCCAAATCAATAGGGGTCATCTACTGGTGATGACCAACCAGCATACCAAGTTTGGTGAACCTAGGTCAAAGCATTCTCTAGTTATTGATCGGAAACCGTTTTTAGGATGAAGGTCCCTGTGACCTTGACCTTTGACCTAATGACCTCAAAATCAATAGGGGTCATCTACTGGTGATGACCAACCAGCACACCAAGTTTGGTGAACCTAGGTCAAAGCATTCTCTAGTTATTGATCGGAAACGAAATATCTACCGACGGACCGACCGACAGACTGACCGACCGACTTACATTTGCAAATCTATATGCCCCCCTCATCTTCGATGGGGGGCATAATAAAGAAGTTATTGCCAATGTTAAAGTTTTTGGACAACTGGATCTTCAAGGTAAAGGTCAATAAGGGGTCAAGGTCAAATAAATACATGTCAGTGGAAAGGTCTTGTCCAAAGGGGTGTTTTGTCCAAGAATGAAGTAAATCTACTTACTAAAAAGAAAGTTAGTGCCAATGCTAAAGTTTTCTGACGGACGGACTGATGGATGGACAGTTCAAAAACTATAAGCCTCCCTTCAGGGGCATGAAAATAACATGTACTTATGTAATGCTAGGTTCTTTGTATTCAAATACCGGGTGCATTTAATAGGTGAAGCAGACATATATAAAGACATTACCTGCAAGAGATGTTCCAACAAGATCACAACACGTTGGTACAACAACAATCCACTGAAAAATCCTGTAAAAAAGAGAAACTTTCACTTCAGATAAAGTCACTGGTCTAGGAAATATACTAAAGTTTGCAGAGCAGGTGCTGTGACTAATCTTTATAGCCCAATGCATCAGAAATTTCATTACATGTGCATACACATGATAAAAATCACTTCAATTAATTTGAAAACACTGCTTTTTTCACTTATGGGTTAAAAGGTCTGTGAGATTTATAACGGCTGTTCACAGATTGAAAGACATCTATAGACTAATTGTTGCTGTTCACATTATCAATGTCTAGCTGAACTTACAAAATACTTCAAAATGACAAAATATTTCAAAACAACCCTGCAACAACTCATTATCATAATTATTAAAATAAATATTAACCAATTAAAACTGAAAATTAACAGCCTGTAAATTAAGATAAGTTAAATCACAATGTCTCCCCAGTCTGTAAATCAAGATATGTTAAATCACACTGATTCCCCTGTTTGTTGATCAAAGTATAAATCACAATATCGCCACCGTCTTTAAATTAAGATATGTTAATCACAATGTCTCCCTAGTTTGTAAATAAAGACGTTAAATTATAATGTCTCTATAGTTTGTTATGATATGTTAAATCACAATGTCTCCCAAGTCTGTAAATTAATACATATTAAATCAAAATAGCATCACATTTAAGTAGTTAAGGCATCTACTAAAGGAGTGTGTTTAAGGTTCAAAACCAACATAAAAGCCTGGTGAGAGAAGTATTAAAAAAGTGAGCTGCCATTTGCAACAATGTCTGTCAGGTCAAAAGGCTCATCTTCTGAAGCAATTATGCCACCATTCACCTGTTTTATGACAGCACATTTGCATCACATATAATGATATAAGAATAAATTTAGCTGACATTTAAAAGAAAATACCTGGCATGGACTGGCGGTGCTGTTTCTATATGTGGCTGAACCATCAGGGCCTCATTCTGGCTTTTCTGTAATTAGATTAAAAAAATAAGCCTAATTCTGACTTGAAAACTATTGGTTTTCTAGACTTACATGTAGAACAACATGACCTGACAATGTGAATCACAAAAAACAAAGCTATAAAGCAAACTAGTCAAAAGATTAACAAACTGATGTCACTTTTACTGATTTACATCAACATTCAGTTATAATATGTTAGAAAACTGAAAACCAATGAAATCGCAATAAACCATATCTTTTCTCTTATCATTTGCCCCTATCTCATCACATGAGCCTCAACTCACTGAAAATATCTAAAACTGTAAAGATAAAATGATTAAGATTTTGATTCAAGGCTTCTGGGTGTTCTGATTCAGTTATTTACCAATTAAAAAAAGACTTGTTGTCTTTATGTTTTTAACAACAAAGGCACTAACTTACAAACTGAGTAAAAACCTTAACCAAGAAACCTGTATGAACTTAAATACAGGCTTTACTTATCATCTCTAAAGGTGGTATTACTTTCAAGTTATGACTTTAACACCACCTGTTTCTTGTATTCTTGTATCTCTCTTCTCCTGTGTATGTTTAGTCCTATCAAGCACAGTGACTCTCCTGTTGCAATATAAAAAAGTGCAGCAATGCTGAAGACAAAACTTAAGTTTATTTTATAATAAAACTCTGTGCTTAATCTATTTATCAACTTTATGTTTTAAGGTTTTGAAAGATGATATAAAAGCATACTTTTTGTCTAATGAAAATTACAGTTATTTCAAATCCATATTCAAACATTACGAGTAGCATTCCCAAAAGTGAACATATGTTTCACCTATAACTGAAATTGTATATACAATGTACACAGCATCAATTTTAATAGAACTGAAAATTCCATAAACTTATCTACAGATCACTCACCTATAAACATTATCCATGTCTGAAACCACGGATGATCAAAACTGTGCTCTTTTGACTTATATCCCTCAACTCTAAATAAAATGAAACATTTACATTGGAAATGCCTTCAGTTGTGCCATTTAGCTAGCAGTAACTGTTGAAGACTAACAACATAAGAATATATTCACTTCTTCAGACTATCTTTGTTGATTTACTGCCATTTTAATCCTTTGAGTCTTTGGTGCACATCAAGCTATTCTGCAGCTGCCTTACCAAGATCACTTTTTTTCCAAAAAGGAATGAACAAACATGCATAATTTTGCTTTCTGCATTTACTGAAGAAATAATAGTCCTTTCATGAGGCTTGACTAAATGTCATAACAATACAATATTTATTTATTGTTGGTTAAATGTACAACATGGAGATAAACATCAGCTATGTATAGCTTTATACTGACAAACATTTTAACAAGCAGATTCAATGATTTAATTTTTTCTTGTATTATTTTTTTTTATTATCTCATATTTCATCAGTGACATGTAAAAAATAAAATATACAATAAGCAATGATAGTTTTGGACCATTCTGGGGCAGCACAAAATACCTGGATATAACCAAATAGAATAAGTACTTCAATGAGAAAAAATTCAACATTGTAAAAGCAACTGTGATTTTAATGTCTTGCTGTGAGCGTATATACATTTTAAATTGGCACAACACAGAGCAATGAAAGTTGAATTAGAATCTGACCCTGAGTAAGGAAGTGTAGCTATCTATCTATCTATCTATCTATCTTCCATTAATGTCAAACCCCTAGCGGGGATGTAGACATGTCTGCGCATCAAAATCACAAGAAAGTTAAGAAGAGTTGTTTAAAAGAGGATAAAAGAAGAATATTAAAAATGTTAAAAACGGGGGCGGGAAAACTAGGGTGAAACATGTTCAATACAAGCTATGGCTGCACTGAACTCCTCTGGGGTAGGGAGTAGGGCGACTGCAGGGGGTAGGTGGTTCCAGTGGTATACAGTCCTAGGAAAGAAGGAGAATTTATAATAGTCTGAAGTTGCTGTGAATAACCTATAACACAGGCGATGGCTATGGCCTGATGTTGGGGAGAGGAGTGTCACATATTTTTATATGGAGATAGCAACCAGACCATGGTGAATCTTGTAGAAAAGGGATAAACTAGCATCTATACATCTGAGTTCCAGTTTTCGAAGCTTAAGGGGGTGAAGCATGTCCGTGACGCAACTGACCATAATCTAGCTTGAACCATTGGGCTGCTCTTCTTTGGACATTTTCAATTTGATCTATTTGTATTTTGGTGTGGGGAAACCATACTTTGGAACCATATTCAAGCTGGGGTCTGACTAACATCTGGTATTGGTAAGCAACAGACTTAATGGATTGGGATTTAACCTTTATGTTTCTGCGTAGGAATCCAAAGGTTTGGTTTGCTTTCTTGGATGTCCTGTATATGTAAGGTTTTCTGATGTATCCCAGGGTTTCCTCTGGGTCAATTTTAGTTTGCGCCAGCAAATTCGCCACTCAGAAAAAGTTGGTGCCAATGGCTCAAAAGTTGGAGCCAGTGATTTTGTAAGGAGACATGCCTTTCTCTGTTAAAATATTACAGAAGTAGTATCATTGTGATAACAAACACTATTTATATATTTTTTTACAGCTGTTTATTAACAAAAAATAAGCACATTTGCATATCATTTTTAAAAGATACATAACATGAAAATATGAACAATATCTTTATAAGATTAAGCATGAACCATTTATTTTTACACTTATTTAATCTTCCATACACGAAAACGACACCTGCAAACACCGACGATTTTTCTTTTCATCACTGTAATTTGCTACAAACACTAACTGACCACACGTGGTTCATTATCTTATTTTCGGATGATTAAAAATGGCAAATTATTCCAATTAACCGATTGTCAGTTGCATCTCAACACGTTCTCAAAGTGCATAAAGTTTGATAAACAAATTAGTCACGCGTGACCTTATACTAAACATCCGGGCCGCTTATGTAATTTTGTTGGCCGCTTATTGATTTTTAATCGTACTAGTTGTCGGATGCGTTCTTTTACGTTGGCGCCAGTAAAATTCGCCAATGGAAGATTTTATGGGCCAGAATTAGTATTTTGGCGCATTTGGCGCAATTGGCGAGCGACAGCGGGAACCCTGTATCCACGCCTAGGTATTTGGCTGAGGTAACCGATTCTAAATGGACTCCATGAAGGTAGTATTGTGTTGGGATAGGATGTTTCCTTTTTGTGACGTGGATAACTTGACACTTGGAGGGGTTAAATTCCATTTCCCACTCTAATTCCCACTTTTCTAACTGATTTAGGTCATTTTATTATGGAGAGTGACTGATTGGTGTGCAGATGTCAGAGCAGTGTATATTGCAGTATCGTCTGCAAACAAACGGACCTGGGAATTTATGTTTTGTGGGAGGTCATTTATATAATTCCGTGCTATTATTGCTCTCATTTTACAGTCTTTACCCAGGCTTAATTTCAGGTCAAAGATCTACATACACGCAATCATTCTGTGCTTTTTTGCTTAGCGTGTTAATGCTTCCAGTGATTAGCATTCCAACCATCAAAAGAATCTGCACACAAGTGAACGCTGCCATTTTGATATCATGTGACCGAGAGATAGGCCCATATTCGAATATTTGATTAATACTGGTCTGTAGTAAGTAAATGTCGTTTTTGAAAAAACAGAAAGAATTTAACTAAACTGATTGGATATTAAATTATATGAAGAATTATTCAAATATATTTTATGAAATATTAAATTCGATATAAATAGCTCATACTAAATGCCCAGCTCTGCAAAAGTGCCACATTGATCACGTGATACTTGCAGCCATGATGGTGGGTGTACAAATTGAACTGCTTCCTCATTCTAAATTTCTCCACCTCTTACACCTAACTGGTCAATTATTTTACAATTTTCCATTGTTTATTTTCAGACCGGAATGGAAGAGAGCCCTGACCTGCTGGCAAATGACGAGAACAAGGTAAACTTGCCTGGATGACGCAAATGGTTGATTCACTCGATCAGAAAAAAATGTGAAGTGTCTTCAAATGATATTCTTATGATATGTCAGGTTTAATAATATTTTTTGAAGAAATTTCACTAGCACAGTTTATCTTAAGTGACTTATATACTTCAAATGCATATAATTTATAACTGTTTAGTGTTACAGTTTATTGGGGTGTTATTAACTGTTATAATTTGGAGATGGCGAGGTGGCAGAAACTTTGCAAAGTCTTGTTACTATTTTAACAGACCATTTATTTCAAGGTTATAGATTGAAAAGCAAAATCCTGTTACATAAGCAAGGCTCTTATAATTTCATTATTTTTGCAGGTATTCAGCACTACTTTATTAACAAACCTTGAACTGTTTGAATGCACCACCAGCCCTGGTATTACATATCTAAAACATTAGTTGTTTGATTATACTTAGTTAAGTAAACCAGTTTCCTTTCTGATGCAAAGTATTTAACAGTTTCAGTTATGACATCAATGTACATCTACATTGTTACAATAAAATTAACAAGATTCTGCTTCAGTACACCTTGTTCTCTAGTTAACAAATGAAATAAGCTATTTAATGTATACCCTAAGTCATATTATTAGCGACTAAATTTCTTGTTGGGCGACAAATTAAAATACTGACATTTCAAAAATGTTACATTTTTTTTAAAGGACAATAAACACTGTCATTTCATACAGGAAATATAAGATATGAATATGTAGACATTACTCTAGGCTCCCACTAGTGACTGGTCAAATTGCCATAGGTGAGTTAAATTTCGTGTCTGATGAGTTTAAAATTTGAGTTTACATCACCAGACAGTTAACAGTCTGGCAAGCAGCCAACAAAATTAACCATCATCAAATGTCAGTACACAGTGCTGTCTATAGACCATTCCAGAAATTAGTACCTACCTGATTACCTACCCTGCGTCTGCCATTAAGGGACTGCACCGTGGAGGCACCGTGGTCCAGTGGTAGAGCGCAGGGCTCCTGATCCAGAGGTCGCGAGTTTGAATCCTGATAGAGGCGAGATTCTCTCATGATCTTCACATTCTTCCTCACTGCGCGAATACTGGTATGCAACCCAGGAAGCAGTCATCATATAAGGCAGTATGTCACCTTGAAATGTGCTTAAGTTATACAGATTCATACGGAACTTAAGCATTATAGTGAGATTTAGCAGTCCTTGAATGGCGGACGGTCACATGATCTTCATAATGGCTGCGGTCATTTTATCAATTATGGAATGGTCTGTTACAATTTGAAGTGTGTTAAATACAGTTACAGGGTGTTGGAATTCTTATCAGATTTGTGCGAGTACTGGTTTGAACCCAGAAAGCAGTCAGCAAAAGGGATTAATATAAGTTGTAAGAACTTGCTTTCAAGTGGATGTAAAATAAATAAGTTTAAACTTACCAAATGTGTTGACATGTCTTAGTAATTTTATACAATGTTTAGATTTTAGAATTTAAGCATATGTCGTAATTACCAGTCAGAGATTTCTCAACCTTTTCCTTGAATAAAAAATTAACAGGAACTATACAAGTATTACTCTTGATAAAATTTGGAATTTTGGCTGTCAGTATTTCACCAAATCAATGTAAGAAACAAGTTTAAAGAATCATGATTCCATTTCCAATAAAAACAAAGCATTTAATGCTGTTTTTCATGTCTTAATGAATTTTTAATTGAATGTTAGTCACTTAAAAATGGTGTTGTGGCAATAGGTAACAAATGAAATACTGGTACGATGATTTTTCTCAGACAAGTATTTCACATGTTGCATGTCAGATGAGTGATGGGGCTGAAAATCTGTTCTGAGATGTTTTTTCATCTAATAAAAACTGTTTTTACAAATACTTAGGAAAACGATAGCGATAAACATTTTAAATGATCTTTGTCAGGCATTTGCAAGTACAAAAAAATAGAAGAAACGATTTAATTCTTTAAAAAGGAAAAAAAATCATGTTTAGGTCCAGTCTTACTTAGCTCATGTTTCTTCTACATACCAGTCCTGTCTGTCATGAATGTTATCTCAGCTCTATTGGAGCATGGAGATGAAGTTTTGAAAATGCTGTCCATAGGCTTCAAAGTCATTATTTCCAAATTTGTGGCATCCACTTGCTTTACAAATGCTTAATTGTTCTTGTGCAGTTATTTCAAGCATTCTTACATCAAACATAATTGGAGGCAAACTTTGTGGAATTACAGCTTTCTGTTTCTATCCAGTATTGCACTCTCTTCAGCTTACTTAATGGCTGACTTCTTAAAAATAAATACTTTTAAAACTGATTATAATTGATATTTCAGGGTCGGTCAGATACAGTTGACCTGTCCACAGATACTACACTGCTAGTTGACATCTCTGATGCTCTCAGTGAGAGAGACAAAGTCAAGTTTACAGTGCATACAAAGGTAATAAGGTTGTTTCCACCGAGTTTAAATTTGGTAAATATGGCAGCATACTCAAAGTAGAATTTTGAATTTCATTGTTACAACAGACAGGAAATAATACAGGCTTATTTGATTCAGATAACAAAAAAAGAATGTGAAAATAAAGGAACTGTACTGTTAAAATAGATTTCTCCAGCATCCCAGATACATGTACATATGTAATTGCCAAGCTCTTTAAACCATTTGTTTAAACAGAATAACATTTTGTTCTCATTCTCAATATTTATTCACAATAGCAGAGAATAACAAAGAATAGAGCTAGATTAGTTTGATTGCACAAGTGTGTGACATATATTATACATTTTTTTAGCTCAACTATACAAAGTAATTCGAGGTATTCTGCTCTCCTTGGCATCAGCAGTGTCACACCTTGGTTAAAGTTTTGCATGCAAGTTACTATCTTGCATATATCTTATTCATCAGCAATGCTCACTGATTTAATACTTCACTAATATCTTCAGGTGCATTAAAAACAAGTTAGGTAACTGATGACTAAATTTTAGGCAAATTTTTTGACTTAACAATTCTTGGTTAAAATTTTGCATGCAACGTACTATCATGCTTACTTCTCATCAATCATTTATTGGATTTGCTTGAAACTTATCAGAGATGTTACGCGACATCAGACCTCCAAGTAAGGTAAGTCTTGGCAGAATTTATTGTGAATTATTGCCACTTTGAACTTTGGAAAATTTGGCTAAGGTTTTGCTAGCGAAAAAAAATACATTATTGCATATAATTTACTGTGGTGCATATATAATATATTTTTATAAGCAACTATGATTATTGTTAAAATACTTTGTTAAGGTCTTCAGGAGCATTAAAAATGAGCTAAATAACTCTTTACTAATTTTAATGCTAATTAGGACCCTTTTCGACTCAGAAAGGTTTATTAAATTTTGTATGCAACCTACTGTTGTGCATATATCTTAGAAATCAGCCATGATTATTATACCCCTTGCAAGCAAGTTGTTGGTGTATACTGAAAAATTAGCTAGTCTGTCTGTCCATCCATCTGTTCATAGACACAGTTGATTTTGGACCATTAATTGCTCTCATTGCCATCTACCTGCATGAGAACTTACACATGTACTTTAATTCAATTTAGGATAATCGCTTTTGATTCTGGGTCAAACCGTCAAAGGTCATGGTCACAGCACCTGGGAAAAAGGAGATTGTTTGGGGACAATTAATTGCTTTCTTTAATGTCCTACCTACATGAAAGCTGACCATAGTCATGGACTTCAACCTCATCAAGGATGATTCCTTTTGATTTGGGGGTCAGACGTTCAAAGGTCAAGGTCACAGTGGATAGACATAAGAAATCAGTTCCCAGATAATAACTTGCTTTCCTTATCATCTTCCTACATGAAAACTTACACCTGGACTTGCCCCACATCCGGGATGATTCCTATTGCTTTTGGGGTCAAAGGGCATGGTCACAGTGCTAAGACATTGTTTTTTATCACAACGTTACCTATATATTTCACAAGCAGATTTTAAACTAATAAGCTGCAAATAGTCCAGCATGCTGACTTATGTACAGCTCCTGTTTAATATTCATTAATCTTTTGTTACAGACAACTTTGCAACATTTTAAGGAGCCAGAGTTTTCTGTAGTTCGACAACATGAAGAGTTTATCTGGCTACATGACAGATATGTGGAAAATGTAGAATATGCTGGAATCATTGTAAGTAAAACCTTCAACAGTTCAGGAATAGGAACATGAAATAGATTTAAATTGTAATTACTGCAGGACAAAACAAAGTTATGTAATTTGTTGCACATAGTAACATATTGGTTAAGAATAGTATCTGTAAGAATTGAAAGCTTAATTATCAAATGATTGAAATATTTTGTCAATTGATGGATTTAGAAATTGCTTTTTAGGACTTTACTCTGACAGTTTTAGACCTTTGTTTTAGCAGAGTTTATATAAAATCCAGAAAATATTCTTTGAAAACAGTCTTTGAAGTTTGATTGTTTGAACGTTGAAGACATATTTTGTAGCATTATTTATGTCTGTTTTTGTTATCTTAACTGTTTCAATGCACAGCCTTCTTGTTCAGTCTAATGTTACAAAAGCAGTTGAAATTATCTGCTTTAGAATGCTTTAGAACTTGTTTTATTATTTCTTCCAGATTCCCCCAGCCCCTCCAAGGCCAGATTTTGATGCCTCAAGAGAAAAACTACAGAAACTTGGAGAGGGAGAAGGGACAATGACTAAAGAGGAATTTACAAAAATGAAACAAGAACTTGAAGCGTAAGTGTGCATTCAATGAAAAGATTTAGGAAGACATAGATAAGTGCATTGGAATTCTGTAAATAAGTACCAAGCATAATTGATCATGTTGTTGTTGTGTTCAAGTCCTATGAATTTTGACAGAGTTATGACCCTTTAATATTTTTTTACACATAAAGCACTAGGTTAACAACATCCTAGGAACTGTTACTGTAAAAATTCCTTGATTAATCAAGAATTTCTGTGAGATTCCAAAAAGTTTCAAGAATTTTGACAAGAACTTAGATAATGTCCCCGTCTGAAATCAGGTTGGTAGGAATTTCAGTAATGATTGTTAAATTGAGCAAGATGTACATATTTTCCCAGCACACTGGAGAATATCACTATCATTAAACATGGAAACAGTTGGAAAGATTTTTTTCCTGTGTCTTCTCAAAACATACACAAAGATTGTGTAGTTGTGTCTATATGGTAATCACACGTTTTATTTAACTGTAATAATAAATTATTTTATTACAGAGAGTGCCTTGCAACAGTATACAGGGCTTTTCATCCTTATATAACAGAGGCCGATATTCGGCCACTTCCCAATCCGAAAAATATAGATTTTTTCCCAATTGTGGCAGAGTTTCTTCCCAAAATGCAAGACATGATTTCCCAAAGTCTTAGAAATTCCCCCTAAATTAGTTTAAAAAACGATCAATTTGTTTACATTTGTTATTTCTGGAAGAAGCGTTTGTTTGGTATCGACTTTTTTGTCGTACTATAGCCGAACGACACACGGTACCCGTGTTACGCAAAACCAGTCTAATCCGTTAAGTTCTGATAGACTCTTACTCAGTAGTTATCAGTAAATAAAAGTAGAAACATGCGCAGTGAAACAGTCAAACGTTCCGAAAGTTGGATTTTATTCCGTTTCAGAGGAGATAAATCGGTGTTTATTTCCGGCTGCAGAAACAAATGTCTCATAAATTTCCCATAATGAACAATTATCGCGCATAATTTCCCAATTTGAAAGGCCAAGGCCTCTTCCCAATTTCCTGATGAAAAGCCCTGGTATACAGTAATAACAGTTTTCATTTAACTATAATTATGAATTACTTAACTACAGAGAGTACCAACAGTGTCTGTACCGTAATAACATGTTTCATTTAACTCAAATAATGAATGATTTTATCACAGATTATACCTTGCAACTGTATCTGTGTAGTAATAACATGTTTCATTTAACTGTAATAATGAATTATTTTATCACAGAGAGTACCTTGCAACTGTATCTATGTAGTAATAACATGTTTCATTTAACTCTAATAATGAATTATTTTATCACAGATTGTACCTTGCAACTGTATCTATGTAGTAATAACATGTTTCATTTAACTGTTATAATAAATTACTTTATCACAGAGAGTACCTTGCAACCTTCAAGAAGACAGTGGCCATGCACGAGGTGTTCTTACAGAGAATAGCTGCACATCCTGCTCTCAGAGTAGATGTCAACTTTGAAGTTTTCCTTAGTTTTGACCAAGATGTAAGAACTTTTTTGGCTTCAGTCAACCATGATTGTGTTAGTCTGTTTATTAAGAGTATATTTACTATATAGAGACTGGTTTTGTGTGTCTAGATCATCTAGCTAAAGGAAAAGCTCAAGGAAGCCATTGTGACCACTTCTGAACTCCTCTTGAATGGTGTTAAATAAGTTACTGGACTGTACATATGACATGACTTATATGTCTCAGGCTGCTTCAGTCTTACTCTGATTTGTTGAAATACATGTTTAAGGCTTTGACATTTTATCTCATCTTCAAGGTGTAGTGGAGTTTTTGTTTTAACTTTTCAAAGTAGGATAAAAGGTTCACTTGGGTTTAAGGTTAAATCACTTCATGTTTTAGAACAAAAATCCAGTTGTTGTGCTTTCAAAATTGTGTAGAGAAACAAAAATAAGATTTATTGTTACTTTTACAGTTGAGTGTCAGAGGAAAAAACAAGAAAGAGAAGATTGGTGGATTCTTCAAAAATATTACAAAGAGTGCTGATGAGGTGATACTGTCTGGTCAAAAGGTAGGTGCCAGATGAAAATATTGCTTTTCCAGCATTTGTCAGCATTTAGAATTATGAACTATCAGTAGGCTAACTTTTTCTCAGCATCTAAAATTCAGAATATCAATATTTCCACTTGTTTGGAGACATGTAAGTTTACTTAAGACATTTACAAATTATGGTCTCACAGTGGAGAAATTCTGTATCAGTTGTTTGACTTTAGAACTGTCAGAGTGTTTCAAAAGACTTCTATATGACAATAACGTTAACAGTGAAATATAGTGTGAAAAGTTTCAGCAGTATTCATAGGTGATTCTTGTCATTTCTATATTTTTCATATAGCAAAGTTTAAATGGTTACTTCTTGTATTTTGCTAAAATTTGTTTATTTTGCAAACTATGCAGTTATCATTGAAAGTCATTTTTGTGTCTTTAGCATATTTTAAAAAGAATTTTCGTGCTACTCTTTTTTCAGGATGTTGATGAATTTTTCGAGTCAGAGAAAACATTCCTGGTAGCTTATCATACAAAGATTAAGGATGCTACTCAAAAGTCTGACAAAATGACTAAAGCTCACAAAAGTAAGATTTACAAGCAGTTTCCTTTTCATTTCTGGTTTCTGTGAGTAACTTGGATGTTAACAGAATATAGGATGTCTCATCAAATAAACTTCAAAGGGAGATTGATCCATTTTAAAAGTGCAGACTTGGGGGGTGGGAACAATATAATTATTGTTTGTTGGAAAGACTTTAAAATCCTTTTGACAGTTTGCAAAAGGCAAATATATATAGCAACTTCTTTTATGAAGGGAATTACCTAAAATTCTATGACATAAATTGAAATCTATTTCAGTTTTCTCAACATTTTGATGTGGTTTTGTTTACAAAGTGGTAGCTTTCATGTATAATGTTGAAGTTTCCTCCTTTCGGCAAGGACTTTCTACTGGAGCATTTCAGAACCCCTGATTGTATTAATTCTGGGGCTATTTTTTTTTATGCATTATTTACCACAGCAAGCATATTTAAATCAGATGTACATTTCAGATGTAGCAGATAACTACATACAGATTTCCTCAGGCTTTGTCCAGCTGGCAACTTTAGAAAACACAGAATTAGACAAGTAAGACATTGAAGAATTAAAAAAATTTGTTCTTTTAGTATTCAGGGTTTGAGACTTAACATGAGTAAAAATATTTGTAAAAAAGGTTACAAAACTGGTTCTTATTATGTCCAACAATGAACAGTATTGTTATCAAACATAATTTAAAATGGAATATAAAATCTCAAATTAAAAAATACTGAAATACAAGGCTTTAAAATATTAACTGTCAAAGTTATCTATTCATTAAGGTTACAGATATTTGTAACTGTCCAACTGAAAGTTGTATAAAGTCAGTTTGCAAAAAGCAGCATTATTATATTTTCAGGGTGTTTACAAAGGTTGCAGAAGCCTTAGAAAAAGCAAGAGTAAGTATTATTTCCTACAAAACTACAAAGGTTTCGTGTCTGGACTGGGCAAGTTTCCTACAAAATTACCAAGATTTCACTGTCTGGACATGGCCAGTTTCTGTAGACCGTAGCTGCCCCCTGATTAAGCCGAAAATAGCATTTTTAGTATTGTGTCGCATGTAACATCAAACATTTAGCTGCTAGAGCCATGAAACTTTCTAAGAATAGTTGTGAGCGTGTGAACTTATGCACCTGGGTATTTTGTTGCAAATTTATTGGAGATTGACAGCGTTATGCCCCCTTATTAAGCAAAAAAACAGCATTTTTAGAATCCTTAAGTTTAAGGACAATGTTTATATGCACCCGTAATTGTACAGGAATTTTTGTGACAGTTCAGCAGAATGTGGGCATCTGTGTCCTATGGACACATCTCTAGTTTTCCAAGGTTTCCGGGCTGAATGGGGCAAAATCATCACTGTAGGTTCAGTTTATGTAGTGTTTGGTTTGCAGAATTCTTTTTAAATTGTTAATGATTTGCTTTGCATTTGGAGCCTTGAGCATCTTGAGAAAACAAATTGCAAAGAATGCATTATTAACAACCTATTTTAAAGTAGAACAAAGCATTGCAAGACCACCAATGCCAGTGTAAAAATACCTTTGTGTCAGTTAACCTTTAAGATAGAGTATACTGGAAAACCTGTAATATGTTACTGGAAATTTGAGAAATGCTGGTTATTTCAGAAATTAGAAGGCAGAGTAGCATCTGATGAAGATTTAAAGCTGAGTGATACATTACGATACTATATGCGGGATTCAGAGGCAGCCAAAGATTTGTTGTATAGGAGAACTCGAGCATTAGCTGACTATGAAGCTGCAAATAAAAACCTAGAAAAAGCAAGAACGAAGAATAAAGATGTTCCTCAGGTAAGTCTTGTGTAGGGAGTGCTTTTGTGAGACTCTAGGTTACGGTCTTAATTAATATCATCCTTTTGAGGTTATGTCCTTCTTAGGAAACATCAGACCCTGACAGAAGCTTTTACTGCTTATGTGAAAGAGATTATGGTTAAGCCTAGAAATCCTAAATCTTAGCTAAATCCAGGAAAAACATAAGGTGAAATTTTACCAAAGAATATTCATCATTGTCCTTTAAATAAATTAATATCAGTATTTTACAACAAATGATGTGAATAACTTTAGTAGCACAGTCTTTCATACTTTGAAAGGCACATATCAATTTGTAATTAAGAAAAACAATACCTTGTTTCATACCAATTTTCAGACTGTACTTGTATGTATCTTAGTTACTTTTACAATTTACAGGCAGAAAAAAATCAACAAGCATCATGTGAGAAATTTGAGAAAATATCAGAAACAGCAAAGAAAGGTATGTTATCAGTGTTGAAGTAATAAATAAAATAGATAGGTTGTATATCATTGCTTGACTGTGGGGTATGTCCCTTTAAGGTTGTATAACATTGCTTGACTGTAGGGTATGTCCCATTAGGGTTCAGTATAGTCTGTCTTCAGTTACAGATTAGCCCCTGAGCAATGAATGGACACTTCAGGAAGAAAGCTGACAGTTTTGTACAAGGATGCACATTAAGGATCTAATGCTGGTACATGCTTAAAGAAATATGAAGAACAAATAAAGGGAAAAAAAGTCCTTGAAGAGGCATGCTTGTGTATATGACAGTCATTTTTATGCACCCAAAGGGAGGCATATAGTTTTTGAACTGTCTGTCAGTCAGTCCATCCAAAAACTTTAACATTGGCAATAACTTTCTTATTAGTAAGTGGATATACTTCATACTTAAATACAACACCCCTTCCCACTGACCTTAAATTATTTGACCTTGATCCCTGAATATCCAGTTGTCCAAAAACTGATACTTGACGATATTTGACCTTGACCCCTGAATATCCAGTTGTCCAAAAACTAATACGTGGCGATAACTTTCAAATTAGTAAGTGGATATACTTCATACTTAAATACAACACCCCTTTGGACAAGACCTTCCCACTGTCCTGTATTTATTTGACCTTGACCCCTGAATGACCTTCACCTTGAAGATCCAATTGTCCAAAAACTTTTACATTGGCCATAACTTCCTTATCAGCATGTGGAATTACTTCATACTTGGACACAATACCCCATTAGCAAGGCCTTCCCACTGATCTATATTCAAATGACCTTGACCCCTGAATGATTTTCACCTTGAAGGTCCAATTGTCCAGAAACTTTCACGTTGCCCATAAATTCCTTATTAGTAAGTGGATTTACTTCATACATGGACACAATCCCCTTTGGATAAGATCTTCCCACTGGCCTATATTTATTTGACCTTGACCCCTGAATGACCGGTTCTCAGCTCAAAAATCAAAGCACCACTTTCGGGGGCATTGTCATCTTACAGTGACAGTTCTTTTTTTATTTCTTTTGCAGAACTGACAGAATTTAAAGAAAGAAGAATTGCATATTTTAAGAAAAACTTTGTAGATTTAGTGGAACTTGAATTAAAACATGCAAAGGTAAGTTTGCTTTTATATTGAAACTCATTTTGGATCCTCAGTTGTCTAATGCAGTCTTTGTTAAAAGTACTCGTACCATAAATCTGTCTGACCAACCTGTCAAAATGCTCTGTAAGGATAGGTGGTTTGCAGTTTCTTAACTGATAAGGATCATTCATAGTGTTAGTTTAAAAGTCTTTTTTAAAGGTTTTATGGCCTAGTATAAAAGGGTGTGTCTGAGCAAGGCTCAGGTAATATAAACTATCAACCATTTATACCTTACCATATAATCTCTCAAAGTTCTTAAGGAATTTATGATATTCATAGCCGTTCATAAACTGGCTGCAGATATATCATACAAAATGGGAGCCATTGATATGAATGACATGGACATGTATAAGGATAATATTAGAGCAAAAATTGATAATGTAACCATGCAGTTTAGTAATTCAAAGTTGATACTGAAAGTTTAGGCTTAAGATACATTGTATGTTTAAGAAACCTCTTGTGTGAAGAGACAATGAAAGAATTTCAAAGAAATCTTTTATATGAACAGACTGTAAGAAACCTTTTGTATGTGGAGACAGTGCTAGAAACCTTGTGTGTGTAGAGACTGTTAAGCTAAAACCAGTTTATTTTGTCTTGAGATGTTCATCTTCAGTCCCTGTTTTCACTTATCTTAAGTGATCTCTTGATACAAGATAGACTGTAATTTTACTACCAATAACGTTTAAATTTGAAACTAAAGAAATTAAAGTTTCACAGTCAAGTCGATAGTTTTTAGTTGTGAATCAAATTTTAGGTACAGATGCTATATGGGTCTTGATCATTTCATATATTATTAAACCTGATAAATTTAGGGCAAATTTCTAATATAGTCAGTTATAGGTTAGTTATAATTGTAGTACATGTCGTCTTATTTCAGGCCCAGCTTCAATTATATAACAGTTGTATAGCAGCACTAAAAGATGAGGAATAGAGAGACATCTTGATTACAAATGGGGAAATACCGAGTTATGACAAACAAGTAATATGCCGGGAGTATTCTGTGTTCTGATCAAAAGGTCAGTGCTAAAACAGTGCTGGTATACATAGAAGTGTCTTAATATACTGACTTGAACAACCTTGACATATTTAGTTGAAGATAAACTAAGAAATGATTTTTTGCATTGTAAGGGAGGTAACTCTCAGTTGCTTGAAAACTGTATATACATTAATATTCAGTTACGAACAATTAGTGATAGGCATGAAGTGCTACTTGATGAGTGCAATATTTGTATGGTAATCGGAGGACAGTTATATTGGTACAGTTTAACTGTGAGATATTGATGATAGGGAGATAACAGTGTTATTTGTCAGACCTGTAGGCAATGGGCTCTCGTGTTCTTATCCAAGCTGTACAAATTGTTCTCTATATTACACAATACTGGCATGTTTCACTTCAGCATTACATTCAGTATGCATGTATTTAACATTGTTTAAGCCGTGTTATAGATGGAAGGATTTTAGTAGTCAGTTTTGCAACTACTGGCAATGTTTTCAACTTTTCAAAGAACAGAGCATCATTTATGAAACCATGGTAACTTTCTATTCACTAGCAGCAGATAAATTTTATCCTAACCATATGTAGTAAATGATGACAGCAAGGATATAACATGTGTTTAGTCAGAAATTATTCAGTGTTTAATTTAGGCTTCCTTATGGTTTTATATGAAAATTTTGTTCTATATGCAGCCTAAACACGTGTAACATTTTTACTGTAGTAACTTTTTATTGTTCTGTTTAGAGGGTTTTGAAAATAAAACTGCTAATTCTTATAGTAAGGAGTATATACGCACCATGGCTAATAATGCATTTTAGTTTTCCGATTTGTGCCCCAACCCACCTCACACCCCAGTGTTATGTTTTGGAAATAATATTGATATGGTTACATGTCTCAGATGTTTTGTTGTTTATAAAATTTCTTTATTTTTCCTCTAGTTTGACGTGGTAATTGAAGAGTTCACTGATTTCCTTGAAACCTCTTCATGCATCACAAATACTTTAATATTTTGACCGACATTTCATAAAATCCTTTCTTTAACAGTATGGTCTGTAGAATGTCTATCAAAATGAATGAATACCAATTAACTTTGGGAGAAATACTGAAGATACGAAAAGGCGAGGGGATAAATCCATTTCTCTATTTTTTGTTGCACAAGCTTTGTGAAATGTACACAGACTATATTCACTTTTAAGCTCAGTGTCTTGAAGTAAGTCTGTGTACGATGGTTGTCACTATGGTTTTGATAATGCTTTTCTACTTGTGTTTATGTTTAATATATATTTTGTATATTTGTCACATTTATTGAAATTTAGTTCTATTAACTATTATGTTCATGCAGTCTTTTTATTCTGAATTTTATTGTCCTTTTGTTAAGTCTTCAGTTTGTTTTTCTAGTGCTAAAGTTAAAGAACTATTACAAAATGTCTCTTGAAGTAATAAGATATCAGTGGTGTAATAATGTGTTTAGATATTATTGCTTATTTAATTTGTTTCTTTCTTACATCATTAGAGTAATTTGCCAATATTTTGAACTACATGAGCCCAATATTACAATTAAGGTCTTAGATTTGCTCAGCAGTCTGAGTAACATGTATATGGGTGTGAATATCACTTGCATAAGTATTGAAAAAAATACTCAAGTTTCTTTACACCCAAATTTTTCATTTTACATTTTGTGAGAAAAAAGGACATTTTTGTACTAGGTTTCTTGTAACATTGGTTTAGAGAGGCCCTTTTCTTTGTAGTTTTCACACAAATGCATTTGTTGTTGAAAAGACAGACTTGTGGTCATGCAAAACTTTTGCTTTGCAAACACAGTGACGAGTCATTTAGTTATATATGAAAGGACCAAAATAAAATATTTTTATGACATTTTTCAAGTTTGTTTTTACTGCAGAACTGACTGTTCAGAGTTAATATTCATCAAAATCCTCTGTGGATGAAAAGATGCTAAACAAATAGTAACACTTTTATGAGGTCATTCACCTTCGCCTTTTCACCTTTACTAAACTCAATATACCATGTTAGTAGTCTCTATCTATTTGAGCTTATATTTCGTTGGTACTGATTGCCCTTATGACCAACGCTTCCTGAAGAGATTAGTTATTTTATGTTGTTGGGGTAGTGCATCCCATTCCAGAGACACCCCTGGTTCTTTTGCATGCTCAGTGTATAGCACTGATACATTGGACCTCGGTTTAACGTCTCATCTGAAAGACTATTAGTAATGTTAGTGGAGGAGCAGGGGATCAAACTCAGGACCCCTGGCTTACCAGTCCAGGGCACTACCACTGGACAACATCCACTCCTTTTGTTAGTAGTGGAAGCCCAAATTATTACCATATAGTGTGTATTCATCTTTAAACAAAGAGACTTACACACCTTCCTTTGAGTTTAGATGCCACAGGAAGGAGTGAAGTACTATTAAAAGATAAACATTACTCAATCTCGGCAGAACTGACAATTAGTCAACATTTGTTATCTTTATCAATATATCCAGTTAACAGTGGCTGTTTCAATCCATTTTAATTAACTCAGCATGTCACAGGATAAGGAACTTGTTTTTGAATGTGAAATCATACCATATAAAGTTAATACTGAGAGCAGCATGGTTCTCCATTCATATTCCTAAATAACAATTCAAACAATGAAGTGAGAAAAACTATTTATTAAACAAAATATCACAGTCCTGTAAATACAGTTTCTAATAAAACTGGAGTGCTTCAGTATGTTGTCTGAAAAGCAGTAGTCTGAACTTTGTTAACTTGTTTTACTTTAAAAGTATTTCATTAATTATTTTATTGCTACCATTCAGTTGGGTTTTTATGACATTTTTGTCAAAGACCTAGTAATTTTATTTGGTTCCATTTCAATCTCTGTGACCTCTTCTGCAATGACAACACTCTTTGCACTCTTAATGCTTCTTGCACTCTTGGATGTCGTCGGTCTTGATGATTTATGACTCTCGGCTCTGTTTGCCTCGGCTACCATGTCTTGCAAGGTTTGACTTCGGGTACTGCCTCGGCTGAGACGTCCTTCCCGACTCGAAAGTCTGCTGCCTTCCCGGGAGTCTGTAATACACATGGCAAAAATATTACCGTCAGTGACACTTTGTTTTTTAAGAACAAAATTTAAAAGGTAACCAGTCAAAATGTGTACACTGAAATTGGACAAAAAGTGCAAAATGCCTCAATACTGTAGTATAAATACAAGCAAAAATAAACTTTATTTTAAATCTTTGAGAATGTAAGAAGATAAAGCAAAGAAAGTATTATATTTTTTATGTCTGATGTAGAAAGTGTTCTACGATTAATATTTCTTATAACAGAAGTATCTACATTGTAGTAAAATAATTATACTGTTGTGTCATTTAAGTGAAAAAAATCTGTAAATTTATTTTGATGTTCAAATCTGCCTTTTTGGTATATTATGCCATATCTCTCACCATAACTATTCTGGAAAAAAAGTAGTTAACAAATGAGGACTGAATGATTGGGTTCTCTGATGAAAAATTCTGAATATACTGAACTGATGTCTGTACATCAACCATCACCAAAATAATTTATGGTCATTAAAACATCTAGCCAATAGTTGTGAGCTAAATATGCTCAGAAAAAAAAATGATCTGATTCCCTTAAAAAGAAAATAATGAAGGTAAGTCATTTCTTAGCACTGTTTTCAGCTACGTGTTTGTTAAGTTACAATCTTTTCTGAATTTATAAAATTTCAAGAATAAAAAAGTTGTAAATATTTTTATAATGTATTATGTTAAAAGAATGAAAAAAAATTAATGCAAAATACTCAATAGTCATTAAAAAAAGTACACAATATATATAGGTCCAAGCTACAATTTTAACATTATCCTGAAAAAGGCAAACAAAACAGAAATTAATATTAACATAATTACCTCAAACTCATGCAATTTGTTAGAGGAACTTAGCCAAGGCTTTATGCATACACAAACAGTCTGGTCACTGGCTTGCTTAATGAGATTCTCAAAATGATACAGCTTACCATTAATAAGTGAATAAATGCTTGTATGTGTGTAGCTTATTTGTAATGAAGTTCTAAGCAATTTGTAGATAAATTCTACTTATAAAGAGCCATAACCATTATAAACAGCTCAGCTACTAGGAAAATTACTTATTTGTAGCCTTACCAGTTATCTCCTCATCTACAAACTTCAGCCTACAAACACCATGTAAGATGTTGGGTTTTAATATGTGTGATTTTAAAATTTGTCATACAGATCTTAATTTGTCAAATGTCTCACATTTACAAATAAAATCTGGTTATTTTTGGTGGTCTTCAAGGCATCTGTATCATCTGCTATCAGAAAGTTTATTACGATGCAAGTGTTTGGTAGTCTTAAAATAAAGCTTTAAGTCAGAGAGAAATGTTATCAGACAAATCATTAGAAATATTGTCCATTAAAATACTAATATAGAGCTGTCTTGTTACAGTCAATCCACTCAAGAAATTTCACTTAAAATGAAGAAGAAAACTTCAACTGACTAAACACATGTACAAATAACTATTGGTGTATGCTTGGACAATAGTGTAACAAGATGTACATGCTATAATGTGGACTGTGCACTGCTTCAGACCAAAGCTGCAGACTTACAATGTTTCACTGGATACCAATAGTTTCCTGTATCAATGTGCAAAATTGTTTACTGTTCTGTATATTTCCTGAAGTCTCTGAGTCATCACTAACCATGTAAGCAAAAGCTTTAGTTCTTAGTCACATAATTACATGAACTTCATGAAAGAACATAACCAAAGTTGAATATTACAAAAAGCTATTTCTTGATGAACGATATAACAATAGATGAAAATATTACTATTTCGTCTCCCAATAATTCTGTGTAATAAATAACTGAGTGCCAGGCATCCAGTGAATCTGAATAGCTACATAACAAATTTAAACAAAGGGAAAATGGGTGTCTGTGTAACAGCTTATGCATCGGAAAACAGCATGTCTCAAACTCCATGTCTCAAACTGTAAGTACATGCCAAAAAAAATGAAAATGTGAAATGTTACCTGAAACTCAATGGTTTTTTCCCAGCTCCTGTGCCAGGGGTCCCTATTAGAAGTTAGAGAGAACTGTGTGGTTATTATGAATACAGAAAGTTATATCCTCCAGTACTGACCAACCAGCTTGAATTCATTCAACTGCTGAAATGCACCCTCTTCTGATTTTCCAGGTACTTAAAACTTCCTAAATCAAATTATTTGGCCAAATTTGAAACAGTTTTAATTGTCTTAATAGTACCTGTATAATATAATAAAAGTGATGTTTTTGTTTAATTCAAAATGTTGAAGTTGAATTTTTGAAACGATTTCAAATTTCCAAGCACTTACTGAAGGCATGTTAGCCTGGAGACACCCGCATATATATGATATGTACAACAAAATAGTCTTATCTTTCTTCTGCTTGCTTTGTTTCAGGAAATAAATTATGATATTTCAGAGACTGCACATTTTTTCTGGGTGGTCAGTCTATCAACCCACAGGCCAACAATATTGTCATATGGGCAACTATTGGTCAATACAGTAATATGCTAGTAGGTAATAGTTACAACATGTACAAATATGTGCATATAAAGCAAACAGTGACTGTTAAGTTGTCAGCATGATGCACAGAAATAACATATATACAGAAATACATCACAGAGTGCAAATTAATGTTAACAAAGCAAAAAGGAGTTTGGTTGAAACTGTACATGACAAACAGAAATCATATTTAATGCTTTAACTCAAGACATTGGGAAAAACTGTGAACACTAGAAAAAGAAATGTTTGAGTGTTCATTAAATGTAAGAAGAAAAGAAATTAAGAAAAACCCACACATTCTTCTACTTAAAGATAAACATCCATGGCCTGTTTTGTATCAGTGAATGAACATGTTACCACAGAAAATCTTCAAAATGAAACCTAACAATTTCCATGCCATTAGAGAGATTTGTAAGAAAAAAAATCAGTGCCTACTTTTGATATATAAAACTGACCACCGTTCTAAAATCAGCACTTATAAGACACATACCATAAATCAATTAACTGAGAATCTAGTGTATTTAGTATTACCCTAATAAAAGATGCATCCAAATTTTCAAGTGCATGAATCATACTAATGTCCTTTTCTTGTCATTTTGGTCTTAAAATTTAAAATTAAGGAAATAAAAGGTATTAAGAGAACAAACTAATGATGCTGAAGGGTGAATAAATGCGTTGTTCACTTTAAGATTAAGTATTACCATTGCCGAAAGGCAATCTTAAAGGTGTGCGTGTATTATACAAACCCATTACTGAGGACAAAATTTAAGGTAAAAAGTGTGTCTTACATGCATATAAAGTAATGTCATACGACCATACTATTACACCAAAATATAAAACTGTTATATAATATTTGAACCAATTAAGAGACAGTTAGACATTAACAGTAGTGTGCCATTAAATAAAGTTAGTGTGCAGTTAGAAAAAGGTAGTTTTTAGTTATCGGAGAAGAAATTTGGTGCATACTGACGAAATTAACAGTGCTCAAGATAATGATAGTGAAAATACAGTATAAAGGGATATACCATTTTCTATTATTACCTGGAGTTGGTGTGCGACACTGACTCAGATACGAGTCTTTATATAAAATAGATTGAACAAATTTAATATTGTATATATAATGTTGTAAACATGCAAGAATGACAAGTTGTACTCAATACTAAGAAAACATGCTGAATATGTTTATATATAGGATATACATTTGTCTTACTATGCAAACATGCTGAATATATCATAGATATAATTGTACATTTCTCTTACATAAATCTTCTATATAACTGGGCGTTCATGCATGAAAAAAGGATTGTCTTTGTCTTACATGTTTTGATGATTTCCTGTTTGACACTAGTAGTGAAAAATTAAAGGCTTTTTTTTTCAGTAATTTCACACCACTGCAAACAAAATTTCTCTCTCTCTCTTTCTCTTCATGCCGAGAGTTACCAACTCAACTCAACTCAACTCATCTTTTATTACACCCAGTTATTCAAGATACAACATGGGGTTATGTCATATACAAGTCAACAGAGTAAAATAATATATTCCGGTTTACCGTTATGCATAAAACTACCAGTGTTTTATAACAGTTCAACTGTTCATAATCAGTGCTAAAAGGTTCTATTTTCTGAATAATCTCCATAATGCGGACATTCAAATTTTGTTTTTCATACAGATGGTAAATAAACAATGCAACAAAACATAAAATGGACAACAGTCAGCCAAAGAGAGTTTCCTCAACACTTTTGAAAACTACATCATTGCCTCAAGAACAAGACACTCAAGACTGAAGTATTGATGATAAAACATTAACAATTTTGTTAAACAGACATTATATTACATCCTGCCCTGTAATGTATAATTCACACGAGACAAACACACCATAAAAGCTAACCCATTCAAATATAAAAAAACATGGACTATTTTTCTGTTCCTTTATCTTTACAATCTATCTTTATCTAAACAATTCTGCCAGCTTCTGTGATTTCTGTGACTGAATGACTTTATTTTGTCATCAAAGAGATGAAAAATGATGCACTGTGAAAATAGGATCTGCGAATCTAAAGGAAAAAGGAAGTAGACAAGAACTGACTTTCACATCCTTGTTCTTTCAGAAATATGTTTATAATGATAATTATAAGAGCAATATATTGTATCGTAACTTACAGAAATCACAGTCACTATTCTATACACCGACATATAATTATCCTTTCTACACATGCATAATATACATACTCATCTTTAACACTACCAGATGGCAGACTGCACCATTGTTTTTTCTACTACATGACATCAATACATCTACATTTCATTTGTAAGCAATGTCAATTTTCTCACCTTTTGGTCGCCGACTAGCGAGATTCTCCAGGAATGAGGACAAGTAGCCTAACTCGACCTCCAGCTGACTGGTTATGTTTGAAATTTTTTGTTCTCGCTTTGATGTCCGCTCTAACAGGTCCCCTAACTCATCTACCACCTCTTGGTCTCGGTCTGTGAATTTCTGTGATGTTAAGAACTCAAAATTTAGTAGTTGCTGACAGCTACAGAATCAAAATAACAAATATTTTAATCATCTAAACAAACTGCTTTCATATCTATCATTCATCATACTTTCAACCCATCCTAGAATATTATCAATTCTTTTAGCTGAAGTAATGGTGAAAAAAATGGCTCTAAAATTAAATTCACAACAAAAAATCACTGTCTAGCTTTTCATATACAGTAATATAATGCTGCATCATTCTTTCACTGAAACACTTATCTGTCAACACAGATAGCCATAAAGATTTTCTACATTACCTGTTGAGTTTCATGGTCTTCCTGCCATGTCTTTTCTAAGATATCTGCAACAAGAAATTTTTTCTGTCATATAAATATGCTATCATAGCAGATCCTGTGTATAATGGTTTTGCTCCAGGCTGATAAGCCAAGAGTCACAGAATTTGACCTCTGCTTCTACACCAACATTACTATGGGTCTGTCAGATAAGATGTTAAGCTACGGTTCAAGGTATAACTGCTATATATACTGAGCATGTGAAAGATCACAAAGAGTCTCTTATGTGATTCTTTTTGTATGTTTTCCTTAATTAAGTCATCCCATGCCACTGTCAAATGGGCAGTGATTTTTCTTTCAAGAAAGTGGCATCAAAACTTAATATAAGACTTGTCTGCAGCAACAAAAAAAGTGTTTGTTTTATCAATGCAAGATTTGTACATTTTAAAAACAGTTTGGGGTAATATTTTCTATGACTGAGACTGTCAGTGGAACAACACAGTTCAAAATTCGAGGGCGTGAATATGAAATAGTGCTATCTGCTTCATTATTTCTTAGCACTTACAACTTCTTCCCTTTCACTTCTAAAAATACACCCGGTATCTTTACCTTTGGTATTCCGAAGCTCTTCCAACAGCCTTTCTTTCAATCTCTCATTATACTCCATTTCATATTGTATTTCATCTATTTCACTGGTAAAATGATCACACCCCTGATAAAATCACAGAAATACTTGCATCTTATAGTTAATTCAGTATACATGTAGATTTACATGGTATCACAAAAAACATAATGATGTAAAATGCATACAATATCAATATCAAAATGGAGTTATTTCAAATCACAATACATTTTTTGAAAATATTTGTATAGTGAAATGAAACATAATAAAGCCATGTCAGTACTCATATATACAAAAAAAAGAAAAATGTCTTATATTTCCATTGTGCTCACTGTAATTTCATAAATTATTTTTTTTTGCCTTCCAATATGTTAATAATGTGATGCTTAGCCTATACACCTCAGTCATATACCAATCCCATTTCAAATCTTATCCTGAGTAGATATGGTTTAAGTAGTTATTGAATCAGACAGGTGAGTTTCATGTAAGTTTTACAGTAATTTCCACTCAAAATTAGGCTAGACTGTATAGAACTGTTTGTTGTTATGTGACTCTTGCAGACATTAAATGAATAAAGAATATAATTATTATTTACTAATGGTAAACCTACTCTAAGAAAAAAGCATATGAGTGGCTTGCTTTGCTATAGTATTTTAAAGTATATTCAGTAAGACAGTTATTCTACCTCTTCTAGTTTGTGATTTTCATCCAGGACTGTCTTCAGTTTACAACCACCAACATAGATTTCAGACTCTATTTTCTTAGTTTCCTCACCATGGTGCTTCAGCTGGAAGATCACTTCATGTCTCTTCTGTTTTAAATCCTGTCTAAGTTTCTCCTATAGTTACAAGATACAAATGTACCAAGTCAATATGAGGGTGGGGTAGTGTGGTGTGAAAATAAAAAAAACTCTTTCAAGTATTATTAACCCTATCCTGTTGGAGGCACTTGACTCTGCCATTGCAACTAGAGCAGTTTGATCATGGACTGCACTTTTTGCAATTCAGTAAGTAAATTTTCAATAAGCACCCCTATAAACAATTAATGGATATGTCCATACTGAAAGATAGACAAGTCCATTTTTGGTATTTAGCATGGTTATGGTTAGATGAAGAAGCAGATCCTTTTTACTTTTGCCCCTCAATATGGAAGCATGTGCCCTGACAAACAAGACCATCACTAAACATGTTCCATTCATCTTCCGTCTGAAGGTACCAGTATTTAGCTGTGTGATGCCATAACTTAGCAATGCTAAAATATGTTACACATGATAACACTTACAAAAGAATAGCTTTTGCATTTTGAATTTCTTGTCATTCTGTGTTAAATAAGTAAAGTTGTTCATGTTGCCTGTATTGTAACTTTGGGCGAAACTAAAAGAAAAGACTGAAAAAGGGGTGGTTATTGCTTCATATTCTTGTTGGTCTTCTATATACATCTGTTTATAATACAACAACTATGGTACGTTTGAACAATTACAGTTCTCAGTGCCAAAGAATGAATTTTTTGCTGGAAGAATGATTTGAAGTAAAAACAGCTGATTTACAGTAATCCTAACAGCTCAATACAAACTTATGCATGCTCATCTAAAACCAAAAGGTAACTTCCAAATTATAACTGAAACAACAACTTATCATAAAAGACTAAAGCTGCAAAAATGTTAACAATACAGAGTAATTCAATTATTTCAACTGCTTCAAATTATCTTACTACACACTATTCAACAAAAAATTCAAAGTATCCTACCTGTGGACCTGTCATTTTCTCCTTCTTCTCCTTGGCTTTCCTAATTGTTTCCTCCAGATGAGACTTTTTTGTCTTCAGTTCTATTATAGTGTTGGTAGAGAAAGCACATGCACATTACACAACAGATATATATTGATATTTAAAAATAAAACTTTGTACCATAATATGACTTAAAATGTCCATGACATTACAACAATTTTCACAGAAGTGTTAAATATAAAGCATGTAATAATAAAGTAAAAACATCATTTAAGTGCCGTAATTTTCCTCTTCACTGGCATTTACCTTAATCTCTTTACCAGTATTTACCTTACACTGAACTTAATCTCTCTTTACTGCATTTATCTCAATCTCTTTACTCACATTTACCTCAATCTCTTTACTCACATTTACCTCAATCTCTTTCCTCACATTTACCTCAATCTCTTTACTCATGTTTACCTCAATCTCTTTACTCATGTTTACCTAAATCTCTTTACTCACATTTACCTCAATCTGTTTATTCATGTTTACCTCAATCTCTTTACTCACATTTACCTCAATCTGTTTACTCATGTTTACCTAAATCTCTTTACTCACATTTACCTAAATCTGTTTACTCACGTTTACCTCAATCTCTTTACTCACATTTACCTCAATCTCTTTACTCACGTTTACCTCAATCTGTTTACTCATGTTTACCTCAATCTCTTTACTCACGTTTACCTCAATCTCTTTACTCACGTTTACCTCAATCTCTTTACTCATGTTTACCTCAATCTGTTTACTCATGTTTACCTCAATCTCTTTACTCACGTTTACCTCAATCTCTTTACTCATGTTTACCTCAATCTGTTTACTCACGTTTACCTCAATCTCTTTACTCACATTTACCTCAATCTCTTTACTCACGTTTACCTCAATCTGTTTACTCATGTTTACCTCAATCTCTTTACTCACGTTTACCTCAATCTCTTTACTCACACGTTTACCTCAATCTGTTTACTCATGTTTACCTCAATCTGTTTACTCATGTTTACCTCAATCTCTTTACTCACATTTACCTCAATCTCTTTACTCATGTTTACCTCAATCTCTTTACTCACATTTACCTCAATCTTTTTACTCATGTTTACCTCAATCTCTTTACTAACAATTACCTTAATCATTTTACTTACATTTGCCTTAATCTCTTTACTCACATAATTTCATTACTCAACAATCCTGAGAATTTTCCAGCTTTAAAATGAGCTTAAAAATTGAATAAAGTCAGCAGAAACAACAAAAAAGATAACATTTAGTAAAGTGTACATAGGTTGGTAGTGATAGCCAGTCATTTCTCCCCCATGATATTACAGAATATAATAATGAAGAGAAATGCTCTGTGTCAACTTGCTTTAACTCTATTCAGAAATATTTCTACAAATCTTATGCAATAAGTATACAATATATACTTTTAACTACTCATATACCAATGAAATCTTGTTAAACTTTAGAACTGTTTTCATAAAATACTAGTCTTTAACTTAGAGTTCAGTATTTGAAAGTAGCAGCTTTTAGCAATGTCAAATTTTAATAGTTCCATGAACAGAAACAAGGTGGTAAAAGAGGGTTATGACATTTAAAAGAATAAAGAAAAGGGTGCTCATGCATTCTAAAGAATCATGGAATAAAAGAGTATAAGTAAATACTGACAGCTTTATCATGAGTGCATTGTGATGAATTACGTAAATATAAATGTAATGTTATAAGGTTTTTATACAAGCTATGCATGCATTCATGCCAGCAAAGAAAGGCAAAGTTTCCAATGACAAAAATATCCAGAAACAACTAGATAAAAATTCATCTCGAACACTTAAACTTAATGAGTCCATCTCAGAAATAATATATGCCTAACTATTAAGATGGATATGAAGAGAAAAAGCAAGTGACATGTGAGCATGCAGAGAAAATCTGTGCTGCGTGCAATAAGCATGGGGTGCAGGAAGAAATAGTGCTAAAGGTTCTGTAGACTATTCAACATAGAAAGTCAGTTGCACAAATCAGAACAACATTCTTATAAATAAAAAAATCATACCCTATTTAAATACTCAAGTACCAGTACTTAACCTCTATAACTGATTATTTAATTCTTAATTTACTAGTAACTTCTTAGCACAGCTAAATACACTGTTTCTAGACAATCTGGAAACACTTCAGAAGTCTGAATCAAAAGGAATATTATTATCTTTATTTAATGAGACAACTGCTTGAGAGCCAAATCAGTTTGTTAACATACATTGGATCTGTAAAGTAATCAAACTGAATGAAAATGAAAAACATTAAAAACTGCCTTCTAACATTTGGTAAAAGTTAAAAAGCAGTGTATCAATTAAGTTCATACTTTGACAAAATTTCTGTGTTTGTTGAATGGTCTACATGCAAATGCTTCTCATGTGTTGTCAGTGGATGAAATTCTTATTTTCAAATGAACACAAAATAAAGACATTGTGTGTTAAGAGACTGCCTTAGGTTACTTTAGACATAAGTCCCTATATGGCCCTTATTTACAGGTTTGAGAGTAAGACTGGATTCTAAAACCAGTTAACATGAGAAGCATTTGCCTGAATCTATAAAAAAGAAATCTACAGCTTGTATCCAGTGTGATACTGTTATGTGCATCACTACACCAGTATGTGCGTATGGATTATACACAGGTTGGTAGTGCAGTGTGAAATGACTGGTACCACACCTACCAACTATGTTCTTCTTCTGGGCATCGTATGCCGCAGTTCTTTCGTCAAACCGTTTCTCAAGATCCTCAAATCCTGGGGTCAGGTCATCAATTTTCTGTGTTTTCTCTGCTATATTATTCTCCATCTCAATGACCTCTCGCTGTAAATACATTTGTCAAACAATGGCATAAAGAATTTTGACTTCCCAACCAGTTTTGCAATAATTACTGTAAAACAGACCATTTTAGAAATTTAGCATGGTAAGGGTTAAATTTTTGTACAGTACTTCTTTTGTTTTCTATCCATTGGTCTTTTATGATTTCATTGGCTAATGGAAAATATTTAGGTTGTTACTGCTTAAAACATACTCTTTGTTCTCCAATATCTGATTAGTTCAATTTAAGAGACATACGCTTAAACCTAAGGTATTCCATTTTCTTTAAAATAGTGCCAATGTCAGTGACATTGAATGGCTTATTACCCGCTGTCAGGATGTCACTCTAAAGTTCTTAGTACAACAGGTAAACTTAATGCACTGATATTTTACTTTATTACACCTCACGTAAACTGCCAATACTAAATTCCCATAGGCGATCGGGCTTTTAAAACTAATGTTACATTTTGCATCAGCTCAGAGGGTAACATTTTTTTTTTCAAAAACCCTCCGGGTGTTATTGTTTTTTTTTGCACACCTTGCAGAAAATTCAAGCGTCTGATGACGTCGAAGGCGATTATTGAATATATTGACTGTAAGCGTTTAGCGGAGTTTGATTCCACTCGTTACCAAACGAAAACAGTCCTAAGGTATATATAACATGATCACATGTATGGTTCTTCGGTGTAATAAAATAAATAACACAGATCAGCGAGGGTGATAGAGGATACTGACAACCCTCAAAAAACAATAACACCCTCGGCTGTCGCCTCGGGTGTTATTGTTTTTTCGGGTTGTCAATATCCCCTATCACCCTCGCTGATGTGTGCTATTTATATATTATAGACAGATTTGTTGTTGTACCATTTTTGAGTGGATAGCCATTTTAAATATCTGAATGCATAAAAGAAAGCAAATGAACACATTATTAAATATATGGATTTTGTAGCGAATAAACCAGTAAGACAGATATGCGGTTTACTGGTATTATAACTTAATTTTTGGGTTATGTCCCTTTATAACTGATCATATACCTCCATTTTTTCCATTTCATTCTGGCGTTTGGTGAAAGACTGTTGATATAACATCTTTTCTGCCTCCAACTGCTCTTCCAACACTCGGATTTCATCATCATCTACTTTCAATTCCCGCTGTAACTGTGCCCCCTATCAAGCACAGAAAAATCATTAGATTTTAACTGGGAATGTATCTGAATGCTGGGTAGAAGTAGGTTAAATCAATAAAATAAACCATAAATCCCATACCCATCCTACCAAAAAAAAAGTAGAAATCTAGGTTATGGCAAAATATGCATGTGAAAAGTGCATTTTACTTTTTAAAAATATATCATTTATATGAAAATGCACTTACCTCTAAAATACTACTAATATTCATTACAATGGACCATTTAATATATTTCTGTGACATGAATTTTCTCATTTACAACAAATGTTGAAGACATCATTTTATGCTTAGAATTTTGTAGATGTAATTAAAAGAAAGATATATGTACAGAAGAGAATAAAAATACTTCACTGCTTGAATGTAACAATGTTTCAATTAGCTTGAAAAACAATGGACAAGTTATTACTGATACACACAGAAAATTCAAATGACCTTTCCCTTTCTTAAATAATATAAACACAAAAATGTTATCATAAAATAGCAACAAATGACAGTAAATAATGCAACAATACCCCTGACACAGAAAGCAACAAACAAACATTCCTGTATTTTAACAATAAAGTAACATGTTCAAAATATATATAAATAAAACATATATTATTCTAATTATAATTACAACATAATAAATCCTGTTTCTGCATTGTATAAGCAAAAATATACATAATATTTATCCTGTTTGCATATATTAAGAAAATACATATACATATATACATAACATATCATCAATCCTGTTAAAAACAAATGAATTTTTACATAACATGAACAACATTTGCATGTTTATTTTTCACATTATAAGCAACATAGATATTGTCAAATCTTGTTTTTACACATCATGAACACTCTTCATAAATACCACCCTGTCTTACCCCTTCCACGAGTTCTTCATATTCAGAGCTAGACGCTTCACTCTCCTCAGCCTGGCGGGTTGTATACAGTGTTTATAATATATAGATATCAAATAGCAGCAAGGGTGATATGGATATTGTCAACCTGAGAAGTATTTAAACATCCGAGCAGCTAGCCATGTTTGGTGAGTATTGGTGCAGTCAAACAGAGCTTTTTTTGTATTTCATTCAATTTGTTTAAAATGGCAAATCTTAAAACTGGGCACATCTATATTTCAGATAAAAAGGAGCTCAACAGAAAGTGATCTACCTAACAAATGAAGAAGTCAACTTATGTTCTCATCTTGAAATGGTTAAAAGAATAAAAAAGTTATAATTCAATACCTGTACTTTAGGAAGTGGAATGGCTAAAAACACTTCTTGTCATAATACTGTCATATTGTGAGTGAATTAAGTCAAATAAAATGGAATGTTTTAAACTGATTTCAAATGTTTTACTTCTTTGGTTCAGGTGCCCCTACAACATCTACTGGCATGTTTCCAGTTCAACAAAATGATCCACTGAATTACATGAATTGCTGATAGAAGGAATAAATCACTCTATAGACGTAAACCCTAACTGGTAAACTCTTAACACTAATTTGACAAGCATATGCATCAATCATCTAAATGTTGTTGTTTTTTCTTGTACATCTTTTGTAGAAAATGGTTAACTTATAGAAGTGCAATGGCTTATGGATTGTTCCAGGACAGAAAACAATATCCTATCTCATTTTTTAAGTTGTTATCTTTTTTATTGGTCAATTATTTGAGTAACAAAGAATAATGTTATAAGAACAACATGCATATTAACATCACATACACACACAGACAAAACACGTCCCACAATCATCAATTCAACTGCCACACAGTATGCTTATTTTACATAATTCACTCATTCTGACTGACTTTTGTGAAGAGAACTTTTAGCAGCTCTCATGATGTGGACCAGCCTTTTTGCCAAGGTGTCCAAGAAACATATTATTAGCCTGTCATTTAGCCAGAATTGTTGAAAAAAAAATGCCATCGTCAAAAGTGTTACATATTCCAGCAGTTTCATTATGACCTATTAAGTCAACATTCCATAACAATAATAGAATGAAAAACAGTCTTTATCAAGGAAACAGTAGATATCGGACCATTTGACATGAACAATTTTCTCCTAATAATACAGATTAAACAATCATTACAAACAAGAACATTTCAACACATAACACAACACAGCCACTACCTGTTTTAATAGTTTATTTTAAAGATGTTTATAAAATTTCTGTGCAAAACACTTCTAATTAGAAATTTTGTGTATTTTCTGTTGTTTTAAGTATGACAGAATAAAAAAAAATTCCATGTACGGTTAAATGTAAGAAGTTAAACTTACTAAGTAGAGAATCTAACACATAATTAGACAAGTAGTTTTTCTATCTACCAGATTTTACATTGTTACAACTTCGGTTAACAAATCACATTCTAAAATATACCTAGTAGTTGCTAGTACATAAAAAGATTCCATTTTCACAAATACACTTTTGTTTTTATAGCTTGTAATACCTACCAAATCCTCCAGTTCTCGTAAAGTACCCAACTGCATATAGTACAGGTAAATGATTAAGAAATCATGAATTTATAAGTTTTCATTTTACACAATGCTTCAGCCTTTATTAATTTAATAAAATCCCTCTACTTCAAGACTGAACACCTTGAATGTAAATGTTTTCAGTTCCTATGGTTACAGTTTTTCTAATTTGAGATCGAACTATATGAAAATATAAACCCAGCCTACATGTACTTTTCAAAAATTTCACAAAAATTGCCAGTCACTGTTCTTCAAAGTATTAGTTATAAAATAAGTAAATTTACTATTCTTATCAAGGAACAATTTAGTTTGGTTTAGTTTTATTGGGGTTTAACGCCAGTTTTAACAGCTAAGGTAATTTCTTGGCGGTCAGTCCACTTAACCCGGGTATCCAACCAGTTTACTAACCAATTTCTCCGCAAGTGACTGACAACTTCCTCACTTGCTAGTGAGATGAGGGACAAATGACCTATAGACACATTGTCTGCGATCAATTATCACAGAAAAATTTTGCCGGCCCAGATGGGGATTGAACCGGGATTGGCAAGACTGACAATCGAATGCTCTAACGATTGAGCCAGCTGGGCAGGCTTATCAAGGGACAAGACTGAAAATACTGGAATCGTGATTATATGCACCTTACCATTTTATTCATTAAAAAAAATCCCTCATAGCCTTACAAAAGAATGATCTTGCTAAAAATTCATAATCAAAGGTCACCAAAAACCCATATAACTACAGAATGTACCAAACTAAAGACAAACAAATCATGATTTTGTATCCACTGAATGACAGAATTACCTCCTAAAACAAAAGAAAGCATCTAAACAAGCTTATTACAGAATCAAATTTACCTCATTAGAGAGAGCTACATGATCTTGTTTCCCCTGTGTAATGGTGGTGTTCATCTCCTGCATAAATCTTTGATTGTCTGTCTTGTAATCCTCAAGCTCCTTGGATACCGAGTTCTTTCTTTGCTGTACCTCCAGTCTGTATGAAAACAGATGTATTTAAGCCCTGCTTTCACTAAATTCCTACAATGGACTTGTCCATTTTTCAATCTAGACAGTACCATTTATGTTCAGAGGGGTTTTCCTTTTTTTTTTTGAAATTTTTGACTCAACAGCAAACAAGTCAGTTCTTCCAAACAACTGAGTCGCAAGTGTAAATTCGTATAATTATATACCCTCATAGAGTACTGAGTGGAACTTTCTTACATAAGTACTCAAAGTGATCCCATATATATTTGTTTTAAAAAAAGGTCAGTTTGCACTCATATATATTTTAAGAAAATCATTATGTTTAAATAAAATATACTAGTAGTCACTGAGAAATAATGTTTGACATTAACTGAGTACAACTGAAAATTGCCAAAAAAAACTTTTATGACTGGCCCAGTTATTAAACCTACAACTAAACTGGGTGGGTATATTTTCCTTTATATATCTCACAAAAGTGAAAGAAGTCTTTATTTCTGACTTACAGGATTTCTGAAAATTCAGCATGTCTTCAACCATATCGTGACTGAGATGCATTTTATTTACTTTAAACACTAATATAACTTCAACTGGTTCTTTTGATTCTTTCATCATTTCTAGCTCAAATATATGTACTTCGAGGAAATTTAAAAATGACCTTATCTTGCCTTTATGGAAATGAAAAGACTAAAGAATGTTACTTCAGTGTATTCTCTCAAAAATGTGCTGTACAGATCTGGTTTGGCGTTAACCTTACCTTTCCTTTCTCTCCCTAGCCAGCTGTTGTCTGTAGTCCTCAACCTGTTTACTAAGCTGTGCCATCACTATTCTGTAATAAAGAAATAGTTTTCCAAGAAGCTCTCCTAAAATCTGAGCATATTTCAAAGCTCTAACTCACAAAAAAATCAGAAATGTATGATATCGTAACAGATGAAGTGATTTATGAATTTTCTCTTAAACATTCAACATGACTTACCAAAATTAAAAAATTTTAAAAAATAAACTCAATGAAAACTTTTGAAACATTAAATTTTGTACTTTATACATTTGAAAGAGGTTTCGGAAAACAGAATTCAGCAAAAGCAGAAAGTTTTCAACATCTTACTGATCTTATGACAATGAAATAATCAAATTTTTCCGAACAATTTTTTTTTTTGAAAATTACCTCAAGACTTGCCTATATAACCAGAACATACAAGCACCTTAATCCAATTCCTTTTAAACAAACATACACACATGCATATAACTCTTTACCACTGCAGGCAGTAACACATGTACATTATTTTATTCTTTTTAAAAAAGAGAAAAGTATTGTTACAAGTCTGTCTCTTCAGACGGTTTCTTTAATCAGAGAAAAGACCGACATTCATAATAACATTATCATAAAGCCGGATTTACTAGTTTTCTTATATGAATAATATGATAATTGAAAAAAAGTTCTTACTGTTTACTTTAAAGAAGATTTTTGTGAGTGTTTTGTTGTAGTATTTTAAATTTACTTTATGTCAACACATAATATGAACATTCATTACAAACTACACCGGTGAACTGTCATTTCACATGTACCATCCATAATTACATGAAGACAGTCAAGTCAATTATATTAATCATACCAAATGCAAATATGAACAAATGTTTATGTTATTACAATGACAACAAATGAAAACACTAGACAACAGGATTATTACATGTATATCTTTAAAGGTTGACACCTATTTTTTGTCCCATTACATATTTCATGCACATTTCCTTCATAAAGCAAAAACTTTTTTGTGCTTCGAAAATTTGATATTACGCCTTGTAAAACTAAAGTGAATCAATTCAATATCTTAATTATACATTGTGTTACATCAAAGAGAAGACTGAACAATGCTTGTCACAGCTCTACCTGTCAGTCAAAAAGGAAAGTTTAGACCAGCTTGGCACTGGCATCCATCCATTGAGAGAATTTTTTGCTGATTTATCAGCGTTAATGATGAGTTTCAGTCTCACACCCTAAGAGCATCTGTTATTGTCAATTTAATATTTTGCATAAACTTTTAAAGACTTTTTACATGTCCAGTTTTCAATGCCACATGACAAGAGAGGAAAATTTCAAGGATAATAATCAGCACAAATTAAGAACTTCTGGACAGTCCTAGGATATATCAGGTCCAGCACTGTCCAGTACTGGTGCAATTGAATGGATGAACATTCAAACAAGAATTCTGCAACACAGCTGGAAATTGTTTCATGTATTTAAAATTGGGTCACTGAAAAATTACCAATAATATCAATGAATCATTTGACCTTGAAGTAAAGTTTGAAGAAGAAAAAGGTCAATATTTCACATAAGAAGTTTGATCAGGCTTTGATAATTATCTAAACATTTTTCAATTTTGTCAATAAATGAGAATGTTAATGAAATGTAAAGTATGAATGACCACAAAAAAGTCAGTAATAATTCACTGTATCAGTTCATTTGTTCCTTAATTGAGCATGTTAAGGTAACAGTTAACACATATGTTAACACATGAATCACACAACTACACGTAGATTCTCACGCCCTCTCTTCCTCATCCATTAGTTCTAAAGCAGCCTTTTGTTCCTCTGTTAAACCTGGCGGCGATGGTGAACGAATTTCAGCTCGATGTCTTAACTCAGTCTCCATAGCCCTAGTTTGTTTACCCATAGAATGATTAAGTTACCAATGTAAACTAAACACAGTGCGCTTTCAATGTGTTTGGCAAAAAATCGACACATGATTCAATCATACCTTCCTTTTAAGCTAATCTGAAAAACTGTCCTCTGATTTGCTGAAAGTGCTTAAAATTTTAATAAACCAATCAGATCTGTGCATGAGATGTCAGACTGGTCTAAACTAACTGGTGTAGTAGGATTTCAAAAGTGAAAGCAAGGGATATATGAAGAGACAACCATAACAATGTAAGTAAAGGATTAAAGGATATCTTATTCAGTGGAAGCACTACAATGTTACATATTGTGAAATTATGAAATGTGATTTAAAAAAAGTCAAACTGATATATGCTGAATTTCAGTTCCTTTGTTGAAGTGAACCATCAAAGAACAAGAAACTTAATTTTACCTAATGTAGAAAGAGTGGAAAATTACTTATGATGATGCAATTTGAAAAAGTGTGGGATGGTTACAGGTATACATGTATATTCAAAATAGTGGAAACAATTTATTTTTAACATAAGAAAAGGTATTTCATATCAATAAAATGAAAAAAAAAGATTTTACTTGTGAGTTTCTGCAAGTGTTTCAATATCCTCCAACATTTTAGAGTTCTGCCCCTGCATTTCACCCACTTCCTCAGCCTTTGAAGACAAGTTCCGCTTTTCTCCTTGTAATCTGAAAATACAGATCACCATGATTCTTATTCTAACAGACGGAAACTACAGAAATAGAGTGTATTAAGACTATACTTTCAGCTGGTAGCCAGTATCCACCCAGAATGCATCAGTAGCTTGAAACAGGTCCCGGTTAAAAATAATCTATCATGGTGTTGATGTATCTTCTAAAACCTATTTTTCTTTTCTTAAAAGAACTGGAATGTCGATTCAGATGAGAATATTGACAGAAAAAAAACATCTATAGTTCTGCCACTGCTTTCTGTTGCTGAGACTGCTACAGGTATCCGCAGTGGCAACAGGTAACATTCTATGACAGTAAATAATAATATAGAGGTCCCTGCCTTAATGCACAAAAGCAAATTCTGGCTGATCAAAAAAGGTCTTATAAAACTTATTTTCTTTCGATTGCACAAGTTTTTCATCTATTTTATAGAGTCACTCATTCCATAAACCCTGTACAAGAGTGATGAATTGATAGTCATCTGCTGTTATCTACAGAAAGTCATGTATTCCATAATCTACGAACACAACTTGTATGATAAAGTGATAGACTTCAGTCGTTATCTACACAGACACTGGGCAAGGGTGGGGTGAGTTCAAGCACTTACTGGGCATCAAGGTCTGACACCCTTTCAGCATCATCCATCCTGATCCTCATCTTGTCTTCCAGCTCTGAAACACATACAGTATGTTTAGTTTAGTTTAGCTTAGTTAGGGTATCTAATCTCAGTCTATTTCAGTTCAATTCAACTCAGTCTACTGGGTAACTATTTTTAAAATGGCTGCAACCTCAAGATTCTGCATCTTTTTCAACTACCCTGGATGACAGCCTCTCATAGGTCTTTTGACCTCAGTGTAAGAAGCAAGATGCTATATCACTACAACACTTATCCTTTTTCCACTATTATTTCACAGACAATGTTGTGAGTGAGTACCGGTAATAAAGCCGTGTTATATATTTGATATTACACTAGTGTAATAACACTTTTCAAAGCCTTATATTTTCTCCATAATGAATATTCAAAATATGATAAAAAAGAAATCAGCACCAGATTAAATCATCACACCATGCTGATGTTCAGCACATGTACTGAAATTTTTAACAATGAAATATAAACATGTTTAAAAGCAGATCAAGTTACCTTCAGCAAGATTTTCTCTTTGCTGATCAAGTTCATAATACATCTCCTCTTGTTGGACTATCTCACTTTCAAGCTGTCAGTGAAATAAAAAGAATTATATATATAGCCAGTACAAAAACATTTTTTTATTATATTTTTCAGTATACCAAGCAACAGCATGAATTCCATGAATCAGGTACGATACCAAAATCAAGCGCTTGGAGAACATACCTTTAATCTCAGAATAATTCTTAATTCGCATGTATACAGGACTAAAACTTCTCTTTCAATATTTGAAAAATTCTGGGAAAATACAAGAAAAATTTCCTCCAAATACGTTTAAACAATGTTTATAAAGTTGTAAAGCTTACCCGTTTTAATTTGTTTGTTAACTGTGTCTCATTTTCTACAAAATCCTTCTGTACTTTTGAATCTTCAGCAATAATAGAGGCCCTTTAAAGGAATAAATAAAAACACACATTGATTGTACACAGATTCTATGTCAGGGCCATTCAAGCAAAACTAATATCCCATCCCCAGAAGGCACTTTCAGACAAACCAACCACCTTTGAAAGTTTGACAAGAAAAGGCCGCTTTATAAAGAAAGACCCTCCCTTTCCCCCTTGACAGAATTTCTTGAAGAGGGCTAAGTCACAAACCACACCTTTCTGTGTAAAGCTTACAGGTTTTTTTTACCAAAATCTGTAACAGGCTATGAACCTTAAGCGTTGCATCCATAATCAAAATATAGTATTTTTAAAATAAAAACAAAACTAATGGCTCAAGTTTATGGTAACAAAGAAGCTACCCTTTCTGTCTAAGTTCTTCATTTTGTTTCAGTTGTTTCTGTAGCTGAGCAGTCAATGCTCGCTCCTGACCCTCAAGTTTAGCTTTTGATGTCTCATATCGTCGTAAACTCTGGAAAAACAACAACAAAAATAAAATAAATTAACAACTTGATACAATATAACAGAAGTATTACAAACCTTTGATTTCTGTTAAAAAATATTGTTCACCTTTCATTATATCATAAAGTTTACATTCCATGCATTTAATTGAATCATGCCAACATTTTCCTACAGTCCTTCTGTGATTATACATGTAGTATTGTTAAATGTGACTTATGTCACAGATAAAAATGAGTTGATTAAGTCACAATTTTACCCAAACCAAAGCACAATAGAAATGTTTTGCTGCAATAAATGTCAATATGTACCATGTCAATGAGGATAACCAATATCACACTAGAAAACATTCTCTTCAGTTAAGACTGCTAAAGAAAACAGTATGTGCAGTGATACCTGACTTTACTCTTCAAAAAGTTTTACTACAGAAACTAGACAAACCTTTCTCAAAGCATCCAGTTTGCCTTCACTGTCCATTAACTTCTCATGCAAGGCATCAAGTTCCCTAAAATGTGTAAAATAGATTTACAATATGCATCACATTTAATAACCAAATTTAAGTAGGAACCACTGAATCATGAACAATCATCTGTTTTTGGTACTTAAAACAAAACTGCTTGCTTTTACCCATGTACTAAATAATAAAAATCCTTGAACCTGCAAGTCAGTTCAATAACTTTGATATTACTTTTCTTTTCTAAATATATTTCATTAGTAAAAGATTTAGAGTGAGTCAACAAATCAAATTTTACAAAGGCTTTAAATATGTCTTCTGCACAGACTGCTTAAAACTATTATCTTGAAAGAAGAATACTTTTTCTTTTCCACATTCACCAGCTTCTGCTCTTTGGTTTTGTCAGTTGTACTCGCCTGAAACAAAAATCACTTACTTAAGAATTTTGTCCATACCTACAGAGAAATGTCTATGATTTGTAAAATTATAGACTACAAATTGTTGTTAAATAGCTATATTTTACAGTAAAAACCAAAATTCTCCAACAATATTAGAGACGTACTACTTTACACAAGGCAAAAGCAAAGAAACATGTTTACTTACAACAGCTTTCTTTAGCTGTCTTTTCTCTGATCTTGCCTCCCCTCTTTCCTGAATGAGATCTTCCTTTAATTGTAGTATGCCATCTTCTAAATCTACAATCTAGAAATATTAGACAGTTTGTTAGAATAAAAAATGTTTTTGATACATGTTTTCTGAAGCTCATTTCGTCCTCTCGTAGGACTGATTTAAAAATATTATTGGTAAGACCTAATCGTTTATTAAATTATTACAGCAGAACATTGCTAGTCTGAAGACGTCAAGTTGGTACAGGTTTATGTTTTTCGAAAAAGCATTTGTAAAATCGCAAGATTTGAAATAACCTTTTATGTTTGTAAGCATGACAAAATGAGTTTGTTCTATTAATTATTGAACTGATTATTAGCAAACACTGCAATATTACTGCATCACATATGAATACAACGTAGGTATGAGTAAACGCCTGGATTGGGTTTGGACCTTTCTGATTGTTCTGCCTTTAACACTGTGCAGTGACAAATTACAATGTTTTGTTTAAGTTTGGTGGTATTGTAACAAACCTAATAGGGATTGAACAAAAGGTTCGAAAGTTAATATTGTAAAGAGAATTTCAACATCTCCATCCCTAACTTAATATGCTGTATAATTTATAAAATGTGAGTAGCAAGTCATTGAAGCCCAAAGAATAGTTTCAGTAAAATTATTATGAAAAAAATCTAGGACAGGGAAAATACTTTGCAATAGTGTTAACAGTTTGATTCAGATTATTGAAATCTGGACTATGCACGCTCCATTGTACTAGGGAAAGGATTTGGTAAAAAAACAACATTGTTTGTTCAGTTCACGTATGTTAAACAAGGTCAAGAAATATTAGTCAAAACATATAATGAAGAGAAGCAGTTGAGAATGTAGATTGTATATGAGTTAGCAAGCAGTTAAATGTAAATATTGTACCTCTTGATTTGTTTGTCTAACTTTGTCCCTGGTTTCATTGAGGTGTATCTGCATGCTATAATACAAAAAATTTATGTACCTCATCAGTCAGTACTTCTTGTGCATGACAGCAAACAATGTTTACAAAACTTGTAACAAATGAACAACATACGGGCTTTCTAGTGATGATTTGCTTTGTGGTTAAACCTATGACAACTAGAGAATATTATAACTTTTCTCAATTACACATTGTTGCTATCATCAACACTAATAGTGTTTCCTGTTAAAAATACCATTTTTTATATCTCTTTTCTTTGCAAATCAGGCAAGGTTTTACAAAAATATGTTTCTCTTCATATGATCCCATGTATATACTTATATCAGGGATCTTATACAAAGTGTCTACTATGTAAATTAATATTTGGGACATATGGTAAGAGGGAAGTTTATTTACCTGGCTTTTTCTGCCATTCTCTGGTTTAACTGTGAGATGATCTCCTCATGTTGTTGTCTGACCTGTTCTCTCTCAGGACTGAAAATGTATCGAATCAGAACTTGAACACATAACTAGACAAAGTTGTATAATGATTTTAAAAAGCTCTATAAAATTTTGGTTTTCTGTTCTTAAAAATTGTGGTATCTTTCTAACAGTAGAGCATATAATACCTTTATTCATGATTTTAAGGCTGACATTAATTTTTTATATTGCATCTTTCTCATAAAAAACTTAAGGATCTGAACCTTAGAATTCATTAATAAATAAAACACTATTGAAGAGGAACTGAGCAACAGGGGGTCAAGTACTTACGCATTCAAAAAATAAATAAAAAAAGATTATTTTTTTTACAGGTGTGTGTGTAGTTTGGGGGCAGGGGGGGGGATGTCAAGTTAAATTCTAAGCCTTGCGCTTTCCAATAAGAAGTTTTTCCTGTATGAGTCTATGCAAAACAAAGTGACCCTTGGTCGGGGCTAATTTTGACCTCTGGGCATAAAATGAACAATCTCAGTAGGGGTTTTGCTGGTGATCATGCAATTATTCCAAGTTTAAAGAGAATATCTATGACTCTTTTTGAAAAATGACACTTAACAAAAAGATTTACTAAGAAATTTTTAGTTGAAAAAGGGCATAATGGTGCAAATTTGTATTATAGGGTTACCTGCCCTTTTGAATGCATTTCAATTTTAATCGTGATCAAGTATTCCAAGTTTAAAGTGAATATCTTTGATAGTTTTTGAGAAATGGACCTTAAAAAAGAGGCTTACTAAAAATTCTAAGTCGAAAATGGGGCATATCTTTTTAAAAATAAATTTGAGGGTAATCTGCCTTTTAGAAATGGTGTCAAATTTTGATAGTAAACAAGTATTCCAAATTTGAAGTGAATAGCTTAGATGGTTTCTGAGAAATGGACCTTAAATTAACAAAAAGGTCAACCAACGTCAATGCTGACAAGAGGGTCATGGCAATAGCTCCATTATTTTTTCTTCAAGAAGTGGAGCTAAAAAGGACTTAAGTATACCAATCAACATTGGCACAAAGATTTTATGAATATATAGAAACATAGGATAATTATATCATAAAATTAATATGTCCTGCAAGTCTATTTTATGTCTTTGCCAATTTTGACAGATGCATACCCTAAAATGTTAGGTAATCTGTTTTTTTCAAAATCATGTAAATGATATTGAATGAATTATTACCTGATATCAAGGTGTCAGTCAAAAATTTTAAGTAAAACTGACAAAAAGTTGTTGTACAATTTCTGGATGGATATCCATTTACTACAAAAGCACACTCACATGGTTGCTATATAGCATAAGGAAATTTTTTTTAACACATGCTCTTCTTTTAATTATCAACTATTTTTCATTATGAAGACACTTAGCCAGTAAAATACATGTATATAAGCTATCATCTGTAAATTTTAGGTTATGTCCCCTTAAATGTCAGTTTACACTTGCACTGTAACAGCTCATAAGAAAGCTGTACATTTAACACTCAACAAACTCAATCTAAAAGGCAGAAAGGAATGTCTTTCAAAGCAAGGAAGAAATGAAAGAAAAATGTGACTAAGAATAAAGCTTCTACAAGTATATCACAGCAGCCCACTCACAGCTACCATAAGCCTACTAAAAAAATGAAAACATACTATGTAATATATGTCAGGAGTTTCTGAGCAACACTCATAGACACAATTCAAATGTCTTTTTGATCTTAATGTCAATTTAAAATTTAGTCAATCAGTTAATATGAATGTAGAAATCAAAATCTATTCAAGTTTATTTTTTTTGGAGCCAGACAGCCCTGTGACTGATAAAAGTGTAAGATAATTCAAATCAAGGTCAATTTATAATGTCAATGGACCACTAGTTTTTCAAGTCTTGAATACTATACTGGACCACTAGTTTGTCCCAACACTTCAAAATCAGGAAACAGTATGACTTTGCTTTTTTTTTACTATACAAAAACAAGCTATCAGATATTCTCTAAAATTTACCTTTAAAATAATTTTTAAAGCTTTATAATTGGTCTGTTCAATCTTTACTATATTATTACATTTTTTTCAGTCTTTTAACAATCTTTTTATATAGAAAATGGGTTTTACTATGTCAAAAGTACATACCTATTATATCTTTTTTTTCAAATCTTATATACAAACCAAATTTTTGTTTTTACATATTTCAGGGTTTCCGTTGCAATTCGCCAATTCCGCAAATGGCGAAAAAATAATGAAAGTGGCGAAATTTTTTTTTTCAAAAAATAAACATTTTTTTTTCAAAAAATAAACATTTTTTTTCGTAGAAGATTAAACAAAAATATACCCTTATTGACCACTGAGTGATTAAAGAAAAACTTAACAAATTGAAGGGAAAATATTTAGTTCATTCAACATGAAGCAGCCAGTAAAAATCTTGGATAAATTCCGTTTGTCATATATTTCCGCGACCCCGCCGTATTTTAATATTGATAGAAATCGGTGTCTAGGAGACTCTTTATATGGCAAACTTACAACATTAAATTGATTGATTAAGATAAGTGGTCATGGTTTTATTATAAGTACCAGTATTTCATTGAAAAAGTTTCCTTTTCTTTAAGACTTGAATATATATGTCGTCGTTTTTTTTAAAGTAACAATTATAATGACACAACACAATTTACAGCTTAAAGTTGTTTGTAAGTTTGTTAAAAAAGTTCTGGTGAAAATGCAAACAAATCCAAGACTTTTCATTAAAAAGTTACTGAACTTTGATGCCACAGGTACAATTAGATAAAAAATTCCAGTTGTCAAGCTAATTAAAAATCCAGCTGAAAATCCAGTTCTAAGTTACTGACATTATCACATGTATGTATTACATTTGTCCTTTTTCAAATGCCATAAAATATTCATAACAGTTTAGGTTGAAGATGCCTTGTAAATTGGGTATTTAAAAATGAGAATTTGAAAAATTTTCGACGACCGGAGGGGAGCTCCCTCCTGGACCCTTCCAGTGGTGGAAAAAAAAATTGGCCAGTGGAAACCCTGTATTTGATACTATATAACTATGTCCTCAAGACATCTATTCTATACAGGGTACCTTGCCCCTAACTGGTTAAAATTCAAAATTATTTCATTAACAGCATGTCAGAATCACGGTCTTTAAGACCTGAAGCTATTGAAAATTACTCTTTTCACACATCAACTAGTTATGGGTAAAGAAGAGACTAAGAAGTTCTAGCTAGAATCTACAAGAATTCATCTTTCAAATCCAACTTTGGCCTACAAAATCAAATGATAATCTAACTGAAAACAGCTATCATAACACAATATACCATTCTCTGTTTAAAGAAAATCAGAAAAAAAAAACATTCAATACAAGCATTGTAAAAACATGCAAAATTGTTTAAAATTCATTTGAAAGCTTGCATAAAAAAGATTCAGACCAGATATTGCAGATTTATAAGCGAGTATTAAACCTCTCTGAGACTAACATTGAACTATTTCACAAAGAAAAATGATTTTGCCATCTTAAGTTTTATGCCTATTTTTCATACACAATGTAGCTTTTTGCTTATATTTTAGGAACCCATTTTTAAAATATGCAACGAACAAAAATATATTAGCTGAAAGAATATAACATGGAATTTCACTGCAAAGCATTTTGCAATCTTGCAAAAGTAATTTGTAAAGCACATGAAAAATATACGGGGGCAAATGAATTTATATGGCAATCATGTTTAACAATTAAACCATAACACATTTTTTTTTGCAATGTCTGTACACAAACTTTTCAAAAGTAATGAAAAGCCATTCTTAACCTACTCAATTAGCAGAAAAGAACTTGGAAATTTTACATATTTGATGAGGTACTTAACATTTGTATGTGTTTGATTTCAACTTTGTATAACACATTTCTGTGAAACCTATATTGTCAATTCATAAGGGTTAACTTCATTTGTATTCATGAATTAAAATGACTTTTGACAAAGACAAGTACCATTAAACACTCAACATTTAAATAATTAATGCTGAAACAATTATAAAAAGATGAAAGGGGGGCTTACTGTAGTTGTGCATTTTCCTCATCAAGTTGTTTCTGATAGCCATCTAGGTAAACAATGTTTTTGTTGATCTTCTCTAACTGTTCTTTCAGGTAAACAATGGCATCTGCATTGGATTTCTTGGCAGAGTTGATTGCATCTGTAGAAAAAAGTAAAATATTAATTTATTCAATATTGATATCAGCTACATACCTCTACCTAAACCACACATAAATTTCACAATATGAGAATTACTGTTCAACTGTGTCACTTCATCTGGTATAATGAACATGAATGATAGAAAAAGCACCGAGTGAAAAGCATTTCAGAATTTGAGAATATGCAAAGTTATTGCTTATGACGCTTTTTAAGACATCAATTCTGACATACAAATGTATCAAGGTTGTGCAAAGTAATGCAACTTTTAAATGAATTGCATTGCAAGAAATATAAAGTGCACTATATTGTTCATTTGAATTGCCATATTTGGTGATTTTATTCTTACTTTTATCATATTATTTTCCAATTTTCTTTTTCAGAATAAATTCAAATTGAATCAATCTAAGATAAGTTATAAATGATGAAAATTAAAATCTTCATAACAAAACAAGTGAATATTCTCTGGGGAAAAAACAACAACAATCATTTCATAGAAATCATTTTGTATAAGGCTAGCAATTCATTTTTCCTCCCTACGTTCTATTTACCATACCTGTAATTTCTTGTGTGATCTGTCCAGGAAGGAATTGTAATTTGTGTCTCTGTATACTGGCTCGTATAGTCTCTGCTTCCAGTCGGTCATGTGCGTCTGATCGTAACAATTCCTATTGGTCAGAAAGTGTAGCATTATAGTGAAAAGTAAGTAGATCTAGCAGCACTTGATATACATGTATTATCAATCAAATTACAAAGCATTAGTTGTGGATTTTGATTGAATCTATGATTACAGAACAAATATATTGCTCCTTTATGAGAAGGAATCTATATTTAATTATGAAATTAAAATGTTTTGACTGGAAGATGACAATTTAATTGAATAAATTCATATTAAGAGAAAAAACAGAACAATATTTTGCAAATAAAGCTTTAGGTAAATCTATTAGGTGAAGTACTGATGTTAATGATTTAAAACTTTCCTAAAATCAGGGGAAAAAATCTTAAGTTATGATATCTTTAAAAATCAATTTTCTAAATAAACAAGTTTGTTAATACTCAGTTAAAATTTCTTACCAGTTCCCTGAGAGCTTCAATAATTCCATCAATGTTATTTACATCTTTTTCACCAAAACCAAAGTCATGTCTCATACGGTCACCTGAATTACAAAATATGTGCTTAAGTTATACCAGTAAACACTACTGTACTTAAAAAACTCTTAAGACACATTGGGAAAAACTGAGCTTGATTTGGTTTGACATAAAGAAGAATTAAATTAAGATTTCATTATTATCGTTGGGACTGCCTGCTCTAGATGACGGGCAGTACATGATATGAGTATCGATTAAAGACTATTATGTGCTTTTTATATGAGTACTTATTTGTAGAATTAGTCAAAATCCATCATGAAAGCCTGTAAAGATGCACTGGACTGTATTATCATATGGAGAGAGGATTTTCCATACCTAAATGATTCTTAACAGCAGAAAAAGAGTTGATATGACAATGGGGTTTTGAGTACTGGGACAAGGAACTCAAAGTTTCTGGTGTGACAGATGTGATCTTGACCTTTCTTTCAATAAACTGTAGAGAATTGTTTCCCATCTAAGTAATGTTATGTGTATTTGTTCTGACCAGTTGAGTTGCTAATCATAGTATTTAACACTATCAGTTGACCTTAATTCAATATTAGGCTGTACATGTGGTAACATGAATGGCTTTTCCTTTCTCTGGATGCTTTAGAAATTTATCATTAACCTGGTTTAGATTCAAATCTACACCATTCATAAAAAAGTCCTCATGTAGGCTAAGTGCACAGAATTGTAACTTTTTCAATCAAGTTTACTACAAAGTCTTCACCAAATAGATGGACACAGCTTTTGACATTGCAGATTATTTATGTGGACCAGAAAGAACATGTAATTTGTTAGATTTCTTGTTTTTCAGCTAGGATTTGATGACCAATATATTCTTCATAAATCTAAGATGTGACATTGCTCTAAAGTCTAAGATAATTATCTTGTGTAGCAGATTGTAGTGGTTCATTTTGATGACTGCTTTACTAAAGTCCATAACTATGACATCAGTATTTTGGCAATATTCTATGTTGTCCACTTTTTCTGTGTAGATCTTATTAGCTGGGTCTCCCAGCTGATCCAGATGTTTGACCTAAATCCATGCTGTTTGAGTATGTTAAAATGATCAAAATATGACATGTTAGTTACCATGTGTTTGAAAACTTTAGAAACAACTTAAAGATGTTTCCTTAAAAACAGGTTGGATTTTTTATGATGAGGTTGAAAGATGTTTAAGATATATTTAAATTTGATACATGAAAACAATTTACTGAACAGATTGCAATAGTTTGCACATCATTTAAATCTTGTGAATAGGTAAGACAGGATAATTTTAACATGTTAGATTTACTACATATTTAAGATTGGTAATAAATTATCATGGAGATTTTTAGTTACAGACGTGGTCTAAGACACCGTCTTGTTATATATCATGGAAAAAATTCTGGCTCCCAAGACAAAACCCATATAAAGGCCAGCAACTAACTTTGGATATTTTTTTATAAGTCAATTATAAGGTTGTTGCCTTGTATTCTGGTTCCTTGGCTAAAACAGGAGCAATCAATATCCTAAAGTCAAAAGCTAAGGATACTAATGCTTTAAGGAGGTTAAACATGAGAAAAAGACAGACTTTTCCAACCAGATAGAATAAATGCTGTTGAAACTGTAATACTGAGACTGTTAGAGAACTGAAATTTTGTTTTTCATTTTGGATTGTAGTACTTTACAAGCAAACTCTTTTAATACATATATCAGATAAAAATTGCTACTGAAGGACTGGTTTGTATAAACAGCAAAATGGCCAAAATGGAGACTCAAAAATCAAAATACTGATATAATCAATTTTAAAGACATAATAAATTGAAAAAAAAGGTAATAATGTATTGCAAATATTTTTCATGTTTCAGGCTAGTAAATAAGAAAAATATGTAAGAAAAATGTCACTATGACACATGTTTTCAAGCTCATGATATGGCGGAATTAAGAAGATCAATGGAAAAATGGAGAAAAGTACAATAATCTTTCTAATAACAATGTTGAATACCCATCTGAAATTATTACATGTTATCAATAATGTGACTGTCATACATTTGAATTGCCATTGTTATAAGAGTATACATGTATAGTTATTTCGATTCTCCATTTTGCCAATCATATTCATTTCACCTAAGAAAGAGCATGGGTCAAAGTGACATTTTCTGAATATATTTTTCGTTGATTATTTGATATCTGATCTCAAAACATAAAAAATATTTTCAACACATTATCTATTTTTATTTTCTAATACAGCATGTCTTTAAAAATGACCAATATCAGTATTTTTATCTGTTTTAATCTCCATTTTGCCAATTTCGCCATGAAATCGTTATTTCGCTGTTCTATACCAACACCTGCATGACTGTTTTGTTCTTGTTCTATTTCGTTTAGATCCATACGAATAAAAATCTATTGGAAATATAAATGTTTCAATCATGCGGTAACAAACCTAGTTCCTGCAAATGTTCAACTGCACTATTGACCCCAGGTACTTCCACTTGTAATGCCATCGTTCTTTATAACAGTATCTTGTTTTCGCGGTCAGCCGTCGTCGGTCGCCATTTGTAAACAATACCTTCGGTGTACTTTGGATATTTCCCCTATTTCCATTGAAACCTAGGCTGGTTCCCTGTCTATAAATATGTATCCCTCCTGTGCTGTTGACGTACCTTATCTGTACGGAACTTGTAGTAATAAATGGTATTATGGTCTATTCCCCCCCCCCCCCCCCCCCCCTCTTTCATTTTTGCATGGACATAGTCCCTTTACCTCTGATAGACCTTGTAATGAATAAATTGTAAAAGATTTATAAATTTACCTCATTAAATGGCGAGAGGAAAATCCCGGGATCGTCTTAAGAAAAGCCGGGATCCGGGATCGTATTAAACATATAGTAATACCGGGAATACACAACCTGCCATAGGTGTCATCAATAAATTATCGATTATCGCTTGCCTTTTGTTACAGATAAGCATGTATAGTATAGGCGTGAAAATCTTTTTTTTTTTCAGTAAATTAATTTTATCGTTGATGGATTTTATTTTTTATATTGAATAAAGTTGCGACATTCTTTTTATTACTATATTAGCATTTTAATATCGTATTAACATATGTACTGAAATTCTTTATAATGCATTACCAAAAGTACGTGGTAAGCAAAATAGGTTTTGAATAAACATTTGTTTATTTCGCTATCACAAAAATCAAATAGTGTAACTTTTTTATTGCCACAAATTACGACAAATATCAAAACCAACACTGTTTATTTTTTCCCTATATGTTTAATACGATCCCGGATCCCGGGCGTCCCAGGTCCCGGATCCCGGGATTTTCCCCTCGCCTCATTAAATATACATTTTCGAACAAAATAATCATGAAAATTCAGTTTATTCACCAAGAATTTTAATAAAACTATTGATAAAATTTCAGAAGAGAGATTTATTTTTGCTGTGACGGTATAAATTAGTAATATTGTGCGGTTACATCTACATTTATATCTACATTGATACTTCCAACAATCAATTACTAATTATGACTGAGAGGTCGGGGACAAATGTTAAAAACTGAGATGTTATGTTACATCTCTTGATATTGCACATTATTTACAGCTTTGTTACAAATAAAATCAGAATGATGGAATTGGTATATGTGTGAGTTTGGGCTATCAGTGAAGTTCTGAAGACTTACACTGGCCTTGATGTTATACGACAAGGTTACCTAGCATGATGTTACATATCATCATCTGATGAGTGTTCGTTCTCATTTAGTGTGATTATACCAGCTTAAAAACTGAATATTTTTATATAAAATAACTTGCGCTGCATATGTAGGTAAAACAGCCAGGACTTCGAACTTTCGTTTTAATCGTAATTGATGACAATTTATTTTGCAAGCCTCACTATGACAACTCACAATCTAAGGACAGGATACAACGGATTTCGTACACTGTGGTGTTTTCTATGGTGAAGTAAAGTCAGTTAAACACATGTTATTTTTCTTTCTTTTTTTTAATTGATACTGTTACAGATCTAGTTGCCAGATAACAAGAGAGATAGTAAAGACAACAAAGACAGGCCAGTCCAGTGTTTTTACTTTTTTTCTATAAGATTATAGATTCAGATTCTCCATATTTATTTCACTAACAGTGTCTCTGTCACGTTTGAACTTGGAACCTGAATCCTATCTGTATGTCACAAGTACTTTCCGACGGATTTTCGAGGTTCGGGAAACTTCTGTACACCTTTCTCCCACTCATATTCTGCACTGGTCGAAAGTTGTCCATAAGAGGCACCCGTTTTTGGAATGTCTGACCTGTATAATAAAGTTCAATCAAAGTTGATTAAAGTTAATGACCCCATTAAGGTAATATCACTTTCTGAAGTACTGTACCGTACAATTTGCACTAAATTTTGAATGATAATCTTCGTATCTCCTTTTTAGCTTCTTTACTTTTATGTCTTTGTTGAAAGACACTTCTCATCGCTTTATTAACATAAGAACATTTTGCTGCGAAAAAAAAAATCAAGCACATAGTACATGTATCACTTTTCGATTTCAACTGAAGCTGATATATATATTTAGAAAGGTATGATTCTAAAAGGACAACTTCAAAACTCGTATAGACTTTGGCGTAGACTAATTCACCCATTTTAAACTACATTCTGTACCTATAGGAAACGCACTGTTTGGCTGGAAGATGTTACGCTGTCTTTGTTGTCTGTTCTCTAGGTGGAGAGAAGATGTCAGCATTTGCCGGAAATAATACAACTGTAAATACAAATGTTTCTACCATATGTAAAAAAGAAGTTCACTGTGTGTCCAAATCCCTATGACAATATTCGTCATTTGTTGCAGGAAATATGTTTAGCAATCCTGATTAATATCCAACAGTTTCAACAGAAAATGAGCAACTATCAAGTCGGTGTTTCTTTCAAAACTATGTATAATAAAGTGTTTAAAATACATGTATCTTTTATGTTCTTCAAGATTTTATCCGGCTAAAACACACAGGGCCTACTGTTTTACCCTATTTAAATAAAAGATGTCTTAATGGCCTATTTTATGCTTACAGTGTCGAATAATTCATATTATATTTAGCATAAAAACAACAAAAATGAAATACATCAGCAACTTAAACCTTGCATATAATTTAATACGCGTGTTACTGTATAACAAATGGGCTAACATCTTTCTGTAATAGGGGGAATATAAGGACATTTTGACTGACATTTCCTCTTTAAAATTTCCGGAATTAACTTCGATAAGACATTACATTGGTATAAGCAAGAGGAGAAAACAAACCTGTCTTTCCGAAATGGACTGTTTCTGCTCAAAAACCGTCCAAATAACCGTCTCCGAGCAGTTCGGTGTGGTCAATGACCCCCTGTATCTGTAATACCTGTCGGGGTGTTTGGGCAGGAACTCCTTTATGGAAACGGCGGGGATAGTTATCAACACATGCTGATCTGAAATAATAAAGGGATGTCAACACAAACATTATTATAATATCTTTTGATTATCTACAGTATGTAATGGTTCCCCGCATCCTGGTCGCTTTAGTTTGGCCCACTTATTGCTGAGTCCCGTATTTTGTTCTCGATGCCGAAATTACTTCTAAGTTTTAGTTTAAACATATTTATTCCCAATGTCGTTCATTTACATTACATACACAACTATAAACAATACATAAATTACTTATTAAACAATTCATGCGACAAGTTTCTAAATGTTTCGAAGCTATCATAAAAATGGGTAGGTAAAACACCCACTCCTCCCCTCCCTTAAACTGGTAAATGGCGTTGGATACTCACTGTAAAGTTTGACAGGATTCTACAATATCCTCAGTTAATATATTTATATTTGCGATGTTGAAACCAAACGACTAAAAAACTGGCCACATTAAGCAATTTAAATGGTATGAAATGAAGGAATAGTACCCGGGTCCCTAACTTGGTTTAGAACTTTTACTATTGGTTCCAGTGCATGATTATCTTCCTTTGAGATTTCGAACAATATCGATAGTACTGCAAGCCCCTCCGGATGCTTAGCTGCTTCGTCAGCAGATCTGTATAGATCCCTGTTCCAGTTCACGATATGCATCTGAAATCAAAGTCAGACATATCATCAATTCCACTTGTGTTGTTTAGGAAAGGCATGTAATTCTCAAGCTCTCACGTAGCCACTTATTTGCTTCACAAACATGTACTAAAATCAAAGTAATCGCTCATTAAAAAGCACTTGCATTTATAGTGGACAATTTTATACAGTTTAATATCTGTTATATATTGTAGGCCTGACAGATAGCATATTAGACGCATTCGCGCGTGAGTAATTGTATGGTTTACGAGAGCAACAATATTGCGAAAGTACTGGCTTGCTCCCTAGCGACATTAATGTAAGTTTCAATAAACTGTACCCTAATAGTTCTAATATGAATAGGTTTGAACTAAAGATATTGCTTGGTGAGAATGACTGGTAATGACACATTGTAATGTGCAAAGAAACTAACTCAGAGATATTTCAGTTCACGGATCTAATAAATCACCAAACATTTTATCAGTTTGTCCATGATTTTATGTTTTTACCTCAATAGGTGAGTGTGAGCCATTTATAGTGTGTTCAGACCCACGTAAACTGTTCCTTCCCCAGTGAAAATGAAACTGAGCGGTCTGATACAGATGCTTTAATCCACCATTAGACACGAAGAATCGGCCTTTAGTATTGACTTCAACTAGATGAGAGAAAACAATACAGTACAAAGTTTAAAAAGGAACTAACAGACCACATGACCTCCACCTTAAACTTGAAAAGTGCATGCGAGCTATCTACGCATATAATTATACGCTGTTACAACATGACGGATTTTGGCAAACATTGGAGTGATAAATGTCCGCATCTCATAATTTCTATCCGCGAACGCTAACCAAATTTCAAAAACTAAAATAATACAGAGAAAACAAATGAATATATAGAGGATATTCAAGTTTTTTCTATAAATACGGGATTTATTTTCATCGAGTGGTATGAAAATAAATATTGGCGATAGCCACGAGTGAAATATGATAATTTTCATACCACGAGATGAAAATAAATCCCGTATTAAATGAAAAAAACTTGAATTTTCTGTTTATTGTATACTTTTCTCTTTTTGACCTTAAGATTCGAAGAAATTCCCCTTTAATTTAGTGTATTGGCTGAATTTAGAAAAAAGTAGTCCGGCAAGACACCAGTGAAAATACGGAAAATATGTTTCACTGCAGTGAAAAATAAATTTTTACAGTGAAAATACGGAAAATGAAAATACGCAATTTATTTCATCAATATTTCTCAATATTTAATTTATAAGTATATAATAAAATAACATCTGCTATATATCACTTATAGTAATTGTGACTGTTTTTCTATCGTTTTATATAATTTGTCATAGTTGCCTTTCTCATAGTTTAAAAAGTTACTGCAAGAAAAAGGAAAACTTTTTGCCCAGTCACTGTTTTGACACTGATTTTGGTCACGAGATAATCGTGCAACTGTTACATTTTCTTTACCTGCATGCCCGTTGTTATGAACCTGAAACATTGATTCCGCATCAGGAGGGTCGAAAAAGATGGCAAAGTCTTTCAAGTTTGGGTCATATATCGTGTCTTGGGTGTTTATATTTATTGGAGACTGGTATCTCCCTGAGCAGTAATTAGGAAACAACAAAGGCCAGTTTCGTTGTCCTGGGGAGAAAAGAAATACGTAAGAATAGAATATGTACATGTAAAATATTTGACTTAACTATGCCTTAGCACTCATGCCTTTTTCTGTTAACATGCTAAAATAAGTTTTGTTTAATCCGTTATCACATTCGTGCCCAAAAGCAACAACAAAAAGAGCCGTAATATAGAAGCACAACTTCTAGTTACTAAGTCAGTGGTCACGTGGTTAAATCAATCAGCAGAACAAATAAAGATTCTGTTTTCTTTCTTCTAATTTCAGTTTTTGCGCTAGGTGGCATTCTAAATTGTAGTGAGTTTTGAAGAGAAATTAAAACAGGCTGCAAAAACTGCCTACACAATCGACATAAAATACAGTATATCTGTAAACGAAATGTATCAGACTACGGCAACTAAGATGTTCCCAGAACCGTACATAAAACACACACAAAAATGAATTTTAACCCATTTTAACTCGAGGGAACGACTTAGTATGTCATGATAACGTGTTAATAAGTCGTGGGAACGAAATAAAAAAAGAGCAGTGCAATTTTAAAAAAAAAAAAGTTGTGCATGCCACCTCTATCTGTGCCGCAGTACATACATCCTGAAAAGAATTTATTTAATGCAAATCATGTTGATAACATGCACAGAAGTTCTGTAACAGTGGGAATTTTTATTATTATTATTATTATTATTATTATTATTATTGAAGTATAAAAATGAATACTCTTAAAACAGTTTACTTTTTGACCGAAACTGAAAAAGGAAAATTGTATTTTTATATCTTCAATAGTTTATTAGCAGATAAAATCATTTTTCAGTCATTTTCTGCCATCAAAAGTGAAATTTTATAGAGATTAAAAATTAGATACTCACCGTGATCATTGTCGCCATACGTCCAATACGAAACGTCTGAAGTGTTAAAGATTTTTTTTTAAAAAATTACATAGAAATGACAATTGAAAATAAATTTCTGATCAAGCTTTTCAGTCATGAACATTAAAATCAGCTTATTTCCTATTCGAAGATGGGTTTGAATCCCAGTCATAGCGCAAGATTTCACTTTTAGCGTCACCACACATATCTCGGCCCGTCCAGCCGTGAAGCTACTGCCGCTTTCCTCTCGTGACACTAGTTCCATCTGGAGACTGGTGTCCTATGTTCAATGTCAATATAATTAGCTTATTTTGCTACTGACATAAAAAGATAAAGATTAATTCTTTGGGAAAATGAAAGACGCATGCATACTTCTCTGGCAACTGTACCATGAGCGGTCTCCAATGCTCTATCAGTTCTAACCGATAATGACTATTTATGACAATATTACTTGAGAACGATATACCAAAAATATAAATTTCTGATAAATTAAGTCAATGTGGATTTTAAATGATTGTTCACGTGAATAATTGTTTGACACTCAATGAATAAAACGGGTACTACCTGCGATCGCTTCTTGGAAAGCTGAAATAAAAAGTGTTATAATAATGAACGCAAATCATAGGAGTGGATGTGGTCCAGTGGTAACTCGCTGGACTAGTAAGGGGTCCCGAGTTCGATCCCCCGCTCCTCTACTAACATTACTAATAGTCTTTCGGGTGAGACTTTAAACCGAGGTCCCATGTATCAGTGCTATACCCTGAGCATGAAAAAGAACCAGGGGTGTCTCTGGAATGGGATGCTTTCTGTATCTTGCACTACCCCCACAACATAAAATAGCTAATCTCTTCAGGGGGCGTCGGTCATATGGGCTACCGGTACCGACGTTAAATAAACTTGAATAGATATAGAAAGCAAATCATTGCAGTCATATAATCCCATATAATATCATATGCTATCATTGTTTAAGATGCTACGTGTCGTTACAGTTTATGTCTCACTGAGAAGGACAAAAACTGAAAAGTTAGCACACCCACCAACGCCTAGTGTAGGCATTTCAGCCGAAGACACTATTGCGATTTAACAAAAAGGCGATATGTATAATATACCGTATCAAACACTTTTGCTCGCATTTTTTTTTCGTATTGTTATGCAATCCAGAAAGAATTACTTTCATTTTCAGACATACAAATGTATGCTGTGTCTGATGGCTTGCGTGTTGCTTGAGTTGTATGTAGTTTACGTTAACAACTTTTTTCCGGGTTTTAATTCTGTGACATGCTTTTACAAAAATTATTAAGGAATGCTAGGCTAGCAAGGAAACACCTTGAGAAGAGTCATCAATTGTTTTTAAGAAAGCCGATTTATTGTAAAACCGTTATATTTCAAAACTTTACGAAACTTCACAACAAAATTAAATCTTACCTGAGAACTGCTGTGGATTCGGTTGTCCTAGAAGAGTTTCAACCAAACAAAAATAAATAAAAATTCTAAACCATCTAAACTCTAGATTCTCCATTGCTCAGTCCTTATATCAATGGTACCTTTCCTAGACGAAAAAGCACGAATGCAGGTTACCGACGATTTAGATCATCACCAAAAAGATGGATTTATGGGACTTTAGAATGAGGGCGAAATGTCAACTGGTTAAGTTAGACATTTTGTATGACAGGTACATTAAAACACATTTAACATTTGGAATGTGACTTTTATTTATAAGTAACTTCGTACAGACCATGTTTAAGTAAATGTGCAAATGAGAGCAGTCGGACATTTTTCGTGTCACCATTTGTAACAGAATTAGGACATTTTCGTATACATGAGTGAAAATCATTGGAGAACCAGTCTAATCACCACTAGACGTCAGCTTTAACAACAAATTATGTAACTTTAACCAGTTTTTATGTACATGTAAATGGTCCAAAGGAAAATACTATCAATTACTACCATTTTTATCTGCGACAAACCAAACTTCTTCAAAAGGCAAAGGAGACAACGGCCTGTGCAATTTTCCCTAGAATATCACCTTTCGCTGTCCTTATGTTTACGTGTCGTTAAACATACCGAACACGGTAGGAGTTTAGTAAACGGGATTTTTGTGTCCTTATTTTCTAACGAAAAACAAACATATTAATAAAATTAACATACTTCAGGGGAAAAAATCATTAAAATGTAAACATATCCAGTGTTTGATATAAGAAATAACATTTATGAATACATGTATATCCCAATTAGTTTAGAATTATAAAACGTTATGTTAGCGATGGCATTTAAGACAAACCTACTTTATAACCTTTCAACCTTGCCATATTAGTTTCTACAATCCGCCAAGAAACTATTTATCACGTTTGATGAAAATGAATAAAATGTGAATATAAAACAAGTCGGAATTAACACAGGTATGACACATTTTTTATGGACGGAGGTTAAGGTATGAAACTAACAAGACATAATGTGTATGTCAATGAGATTCAGCCTCTGTGTGGTAAATATAACCTTGATAATTTCTTAATTACGGAGATCAGATAACTTAATAATTTCATTTTTCTTGGCTGCTGTTCCATTATGGGAAATAACTCTTGCACTTTTCTACTTGATATTCTGGTTTGAGTTAATGAACATGTAATACTGTATGTATATATACTATGCTCTCTATGATAGCAGCACCATTCTACATCAGGTCATCAAGTAATAAATGTATTTATAAAACATAATTATTAATTCTTCTTTATGATCTAATAATTAGTTATTGACATACACCCAATATGTCAACAGCTGCTGACCAAAAGACTTGAGTTAAGCACAACCTCCCGAAATTTACGAGGTTGCATAATGTTTTTTGTTTTGTGCGCCCTGGTTTGATACCTTGCTTTATGCTTGGGGTCATCCCAATGAAACATTTATCCCACCACAGGGAGGTAAAATAAAGAAATTGTGTCGAGATCACATCAGGATGGACTTGTTACAAATTTGCATATACATTTGTAAATGAAATTTCCAAAGCGCTGAGTCGTGCGAAGAATAACTGGTGGCAACGTTTTTCATCTTGCAGAAAAAGTGGCCAATGACTTTCAAATAAACAGGCAAAAGTACTTATAGTTTAATCATTTGTTTTAAAGACCGTACACAAAGGTGACAGAAATTGAAGTTAAAGTCTCAACTTCAAAGTTAGTATCATACATGACTTTATTTCAGATTGGTTAGGCAGTGTAAATAGTAAAAGATAATATATAAACAGCAAATTAAGATGTTTACTATAGTAAAATATACATTGTACTACAGTGATAAAGGTCACGTACATGTACTCGGCATATGTATTTTATCAATTTTCTTTGAATGTTTCACGTCTAATAAAATATAACGGGCGCTGAGAAAGCTATTTATAGAATAACTGATCTCAATATATCTTCATATATTTGACTGCTGATAGATAGCTCAGTATCGCCTTCCAGTCCGTCTTCTACGTCGGCATTGTCGTCTGGTGAGTCTCCTGTTTCCATCATAGAAATGACCAATGCAATATGGCTCACATGGATTGTCATTTCTGAAAGAGATAGTGGTTTGAAACGACAAATACAATAAATATAGCGTTCTTGAAGATAACTATCTTGGCAAAAGGACAGGTTCTTACTTGTACTTACCTTACCAATGACGATTTGATATTTACTTTATTTTGTGGAAAGGAAAAGCGTGAGTTTTAAACCAACGCTATTTAGACCTAAATTCAAAAACAAAAAGTGCATAAAAACCTCATAAAAATAGACTGTTTTAGTTGATTTAGTTATATTTGTCTTTTTAAGAAACTAACTGACTAGAACGTACCCGAAAATCACACCTCCTGTACTGTAACGTCCATTTCTGCGACTGCGCAGTGTTTACTAATATACTGTTTTCAAAACGGAACTTACATGCATCTTGCGTTAGGGTAGGTGGGGCATGTTTCTATGTCACACGGGTTTGCGAAACACCTCAAGCCTAATGAACGGCAGTTACCTGGGAAAAATAAAACATATCTTACACATTGCAACTCTATATTTGCATTATGAGTAGCGGAAATACCCAGTGGTTACTGTATTTTCTGAATTGTTTTTGAAAATGACACCTATTTAACTTCTGGCACAATAGCATGCTCTTTTGATAAAATGCGAAGTTTGGTAACGAACTTTTATTATTTTTACGCCAACATGAACGAGCATATGTTTTCATTTATTTTTTATGTAGAAAAGAGAAAATGGTGGCTTATGTCCATTTCTAAGGAAGTTTTACAGAAAACATGTAGAGACACAATGTCTCAATTGTAAATTTAAAGTTATATCATTTATCGCATAAAAACAACTTGCTTAACCTACACATGTTCTCAGTCATCTATTTCCTATGACTAAAGAAACTGTTTTTTTTCAACCGCTCGATCTTAGATTAGCTCGAGTTCACATGTACTTAGGATTTGTTCCTGGTAACACACATGAACAGAAACTGTAAGTTATATCACTGAGAATGCTTTGAAAATGCTTACATATTTGCTTAGGAATTACAATGAAATTTCTGAGAAAACAATAACCAAAAGTAATGTCCTGACAAGAAGATGAGCAGAAACAAAAAGACTCTAGTACATGTAAAATAAAACCATGCTCAAAATAAAATGAAAATATTACTTGGACGTTCACTGGACTCAGGACCTGCAAGAGAAAAATTGGGAGAGAATAAACCCCAAAACAGGATAGAATCTCAATAATTTAAACATTTGCCAGGTCAAAACAACAATGGGAAAGCAAGCTTCCACGGTTCTGAGAACACAGGTACTGTTGTAGTTACATCAATTGTAACTGAAATCATAAATGTGCAACTTTACTTAGGTCAATGCGAGAAATAAAACACATATTGCAAAATGGTTAGTTTCATCATTTTGAAATGACTACTTCCATATTGATTTATTCGAGATGGCATAATTTTTTTATAGTGTTTGACTTCATTTGCAGACCAATGACACCGGGTTGTTTTTTAAATCGTCTTTTTATTTTCAAGGCGAGGTTTTTACGCCATCTACTATTACTTAGAAGCCAATGTTTTCCATGTGAACTAACTGATTCAAATGTGACAGCGTAGAAGAACATGGCGACCAAAACTCAGACTCTTAACTCGGAAGTCGTGAGTTCGAACATCGCCTAGTGAATAAGAGATTGACTTCCGCATGCATGACTAATACTGTTGGAATCAGTCACTGAGAGTATGCAATTTTAGCTCCAAGTCCTTTCTCTTTAATTGGTGTGAAACAAACCATTGTTCAACTTACTTTCTCAGATCAGTTCATTTATTTATTATTGACAAAACAGATTAAAGGCTACATACTAGCAACTGTGGTGGTTTCACCAAAACATTCCTGGCGAGTGAGACGACGCTGCCTGCCTATGTAATAATGACCAATACACCACGGTTCGCATGGGTTATCATTTCTACAAACATTGTTTTAAAATAATCATATATAATTTTGACAATGCGTTACGTTTTTGTATTTTTGTTTGTCCCCACGTCTGGTTTTTAGTACTAAACAATGATATTTTTTGCTTTGTTGTTGTGTTGTTAAAAACATAAGTAAAGAATCTGATCCCGCTTCTGTGAGTCTGAAAAGTATCTAAGCCAAACCTATCTAATCTGAGACGCTTTGAGCGAAAATGGAAACGCCATTGCTATCAACCGTATTCGAGTTTATAGAAGCCAAGACAACCAGCCTATTTCATAAATCATACACAGCAGGATTATAGTTATATCAAACAACACTCTGCATTCATTTAGCAAATACAGCAAAAAGGGAACAAAGCATTTTTTCTGTGACCTTATTTTAGAAAGCACGTGTAAAACATTAAAACGAGAAACTTAAGCTATCCATAATTTGTTGTTATTGTTGTTGTTGCTTCTGCAATTCTCTTTAAGAACTCTGGTGGCAGTGCTTTAAATATTTGTCGAAAGATATATTTTCTTTTTATTTTCAATTATCCTCAGATTTCTGTGATGAAAAATCTTTATAGGATCGGATGCAAGATCTTAAGAGAGGGACCTAGGCCGTTCTCCTTCAGGGATAAGGATCTTCAATATCTTTAAAGACGTTAAATTAATCCTCCATTATTCCATAACTATTCTGCTTTTCATGGCGTGCTATATGTTAAGTCCATAACTGTTTTACTTTTGATATGAAAGGCTATGTTTAGGAAAAGAGAAAATAGCGATGAAAGCAGAGGAATCCAAATGGAAGGACCAAAGTAATATTAGAGAGTATTCAGGGTAGATAATCCACCAATGTCACCCATTAAAACAAAATGGAACGTGTGTCATTTTTTTGTTTTTAGAGTTTCAAGAGCGGGAAGCAGCATACATGTCTTGTGATATTCTCCACTCATGCAGCACCATATGTTTGGATCGTTTATTACATGTATTTATCAAATAAATTTCTAACCTTATCACGAGATATCAGCGGATTAATTTGACATAAAAAAGCACACACACAAGTATTTGAACTTACATGCATACAGCATTAGGGTAATTAGGACAACCACTGCTCGTGTCACCATGACAGGGGTTCCGAATACAACGAATTACAGGGCTTCCTCTAGGACACCACCCTTTAAAATAAAACTCTCGGTACATTTAAGTTTTGCTATATTTAAACGAATGTTAAGACCTAATTTTTATTTCAAAAGCATTGTTTTTTTGCTTGTTAAAAAATAGTTGTGTTTATCTAATCATTTTGCCGTAGATAATTCTGTTAAATATGAATGCTATCTTATTGTGAGTGAATATTTGCACATACATGTACGTGCATTTTTATAATTTTTTGTTGACTTTTCTGTAGATTGAAAGTGTTACCTGGAATTCGACCTGTACGTCTCACACCTGAAAAAATAAAGAAAATGAAATATATGGTTTACTCATACTACACGAAAGGAAAATGTAAAAGAAATTATTTGTTTTATATTTCTTCCTTCTAATTAAAATGTCATAAGAGATATTACTTTTAACCGATTCAAAGTTGTTAAGTATGGACTAACTGAGGACAAAACTAAGCCTGAACAAAGTGACTTAGGAGCAAATGTCCACCAGAACAAAGTGACTCAGGGGGAAGGCAAATGTCCGCCAGAACAAAGTGACTCAGGGGCAAGGCAAATGTCCGACAGAACAAAGTAAGTGAGAAGCCAATGTCCATTTGAACAAAGTAACTTTGGTGCAAATGTCCGCCTGAAAAAAAGGGGCTTAGGGGCAAATGTCCGACATAACAAAGTAAGTGAGAGGCAAATAACTGTCGTAACAAAGTGACCGATGGTCAAATGACCGCCTGAAAAAAATGACTCAGGGGCAAAAATCCGGCAAAACAAAGTAAGGAATAGGCAAATGTCCGCCTGAACAAAGTGATTCAGGGGCAAATTTGTGCATGAACAAGAGACTCAGGGGCAAATGTCCGACAGAACGAAGTGACTCATGGGCAAATGTCCGACCGAACTAAGTAAGCAGTATGAAAATGTCTAACAGAACAAAGTGAGTGAGGGGCAAATTTGTGTTTGAACAAAATGTAAGTAAGGGGCAAATTTCCAGGAGATTAATGCTAGTTTACCTTATCTCAATTGTTAAGAAACGCTGTAATATCAAACCAAACGTGACTTTGCGTGCAGATTAATTAAGTGTAGCGAAATTGCCAAAATAGCTATTGCGAAAACAATTTGTGCCAACACTCCAACAAGTTAAAAGATAAAAAAGGAAGACTTGTAGCTTAAGAGTAGAACTTTGACGCCTTATTCCTTGGTCACAAGTTCGAACTCTTTCATTGTAATCTGACCGTGAATTCTACATCATTCTTGCGGTAAGAGTGAAGTGACCAATATGTAGTTTTCAGTATTGAGACATGAAGCGACAGGAACGTCTCTTTATAAGGAATTTACATTAATTTACACGAACGTATGTTACACAAGTTTTGGACACAACACCAGGGAGAGTCCAGAGTCGTTAACAGTTATTGCAAAACCCTTACTTATAATCGAAATGAATTGAAAAATTGAATTTTAATGTACTCAATTATCAAATAAACTTCTATAGCTGATTCACTGTCAAAATTTCATTTTGTTCTGACATTTTCCATTTCTGCATTTTCTATCGTGTTTTTTTTTTTTTGGTCATTAGCTTTGTTTTGTTTTTTCTTCTCAATTCACATGAAAAAGTACTTTCTTCTGTATGACTGAAAAAAAACAGTGTTGACTGTGAAACTGGAAACTCGTGAACCCATCAATTACGTGGTAGAAAAACAAACATGCAAACATTGTATGTGTTACAACTGTGAAAACCCTTCGTCGGGTATTCAGTAAAACTTAATTTGAAAACATACCTGCATGTTCACCGTAATATCCTTGTCCACTCACAGCAAAAGCAACGCTTAATAAAATTAGTATAAAGATATTGAATTCCATCGTCTTTGGTTAAAATTCTGTATCAATCGTTTACAACAAATGTAACCCTTCTCTACTGCAGTGAAGTATATTTGATTCTACAAGTTACAGAAAAAAGCATCTAGAAACTTGTTCCCATGAAGTCGTGTGGAGAAGCTAAGAATTCCGCAGAGAATTTCTCAGTGAATTACAAGTGTGTCAGCATGACGTTTGTATAATACCAAGACTTATTATTTTTAATGATTTGCGAGATAACATGTTTGATGGATATGAAAAAAAGAGAGAAAATGAGATAAGATCACGTGCACACTTTTTGTCCTTGGACCAAAAGAGATACTAGAATAGGTTATGTCTGTTCGTGACATGAACAGACACTGCTGTCAACTTAAAGTATATGTCTGTTCGGACATGAACAGACACTGCTGTCAACTTAAAGTATATGTCTGTTCGGACATGAACAGACACTGCTGTCAACTTAAAGTATCCTACTCATAGCGAATTAAGCATCTGTTTTTAAAGGACATACCCTAAAATTAACCGATGATGAACAGCATTTGTATTTTATCGGGTCATTCTCTTTAAAATAAAGTAATTGATATTTTGAAGAAGAATATGTGTTCAAAAATGTTTCTTTAAGTTGTAATAAATGGACATCCATCCAAACGATTGTACAACAACAACTCCCTTTATATATAAATATAAGGACTTGTATCAGTGCATTCAGTTTGGAGCGGATCAGTGGTTCAGTGGTAACGCGCTGGACTGGTAACCCAGGGGTCCCGAGATCGATCTCCCGCTCCTCTACAAACATTAGTAATTGTCTTTCGTATGAGACGTTAAACCGATACCCTGAGCATATAAAAAGGGTGTGTCTCTGGAATAGGATCCTTTTTTACATCTTGCACTATCCCCCAAAATCTAAATCAAATAAAACTCTTCAGAGGGAATAGGTCACCTGGTACCGAAATAAACTCAAATAAATAGATAAATACTTAACACCTGTGATCTTCCGCTAGGTTGCTAAAGCAAAACCGGGTTCACACACGCTTTTAATTAAACTAGCGTGTTTTATCTCCGAAGATTTTGTTCAAATTTCCATTACACGGTGCATATCGGTATAGAATGTTTAGCTATGTCTCTGTTTGTTATGTGTCTTGTTTTCAATTACTGCAACTCCAAAATAATCGACACAAATCGAGATGTCTTGTTTCGACCCGCGCCTCGACATGTTCTCTTGGCTAATATGAACCAGTGGTTTGATTATGTACACACCATACATATTACATGTATTCACTTATATATTATTTTCAAACAAATGGCAATAAATAGTCTGAAATATACGTAAAATTCATAAAAAACGCCCTACTTTCGGTTTTGCAGCGACACGGGTTACCTCTTTGCTGTTGATATTTTATGTCACAGGTAACCTCTCTCATTTTTTTCTCTTTTTTTCAGTAGAGTTTATATTGTCCTGAATCTGGTCCATCGCCGCTATATTTTCAGCAAAGAATGACCCGTGCATGAGCGAAGAGGGTACCGTTTTAGTAAATTTCGCAAAGAGGGTACCTATATGGATATGCACCGTGCATTAAATATAACTATTCTATTATACTGCTGGTGGAATATCACCATGAATTAGTAGGTACGAACCTGTTTCTGTTCTATATTTATTGAAAATATGGAAATTATATAAATCTGAATTAATTTATGTGACAGTGAAAAAGACAGTGAATTTCATACAAGCTTAAATTGATCGGTTTTAAAGATTTTTTTTAATTTTATTTTAATTTCAACCAGTTATAGACAAATCTTTAAAGCTGACCGTTGCCAGTTGCAGATCTCACACAGATATTGTGGTTATTGTTTGTAAATGATTTTGAACTGGGGTACGCCCATGCAGATTCTGAAAGTCTGACAGTATCACCTGAAACCAAACTGTCTTTTGAAAAAATGGATGCATGGACACAGGTGACAGTATCACTGAGCATACAACATCTAGAATCGAAAAAAAAATTTTTTTAACTTTTTACTTATACATGTATATCTACAAGGTGTATTTCATACGGAACAACCAGAAACATCACTGAGGTGACTTCAGTTTTCAAAATGTTTGCAATTATTTTTGTTAGAAAATGGTAAGAGAGTTAAAGATCAACATCGTTACGATGTATCAACATACTGAACAATTTAATGCTCTAACACAGATTGTTTTGTTAAACATATCAGACTGTTATTGTTCTGTTTTCTTGTTGCACTTGATCGCTTTCGAAATATTCCGAATGGTTTTTGTTATTACTGTTTTCATTAGTTAATTATCTGGAGGTGTGTCCCAATAAGCCAATGAAAAAACTAGACTTAAAACTGAATTTGCTGACGTCACTAACAAACATGGTGAAATGAAAGTAGGATTACCTGAAAAAATTAAATATTTTAACGCGAAGCACTAACAAACAATATAAGTAAAGGGATTTAAGTGGGTAAAAATGATCATCTATTATTTTCATTAAATACTGACATAAATTACTATACAGACAGTGTTAGAAACACCAATTTTTAGGAGATTTCAAGCAATTTTACCCAGATTCTTAGTCACCTCAGTGATGTTCTCGATTAGGTTTTTTACATATTACTTCATTGCTCGCAAGGTATTGGACTGATTTTCAAAATAACGTGCAGATAATTTATTTAGAATATATATATTGCGAAAATTACAACATTTTCAATATTGTTACTGAATTAACATGGATTGTAGTACTCAGAAAAATTGATTGTCCTGCATGAAATATACCTTGTAGATATATTAGTAAAAAGTTGAATTTTTTTTTTCGTTTTTAGAGGTTTTATGCTCAGTGATACTGTCACCTATGTGCATGGACATATAAAATAAAATTAAACGAAACAGAGGAACCAGTTGTTGTTGTTGTTTTGCGGTTGTTTATTTTCTTTTCTTTTCAATTAAATTCACCAGGGTCTTCTTCTTTGGCATTGTCTGCGGCTGAGCCGGCGACCTCGGAAGTAGAAATTACCGATACACGCTGGTTCGCATGGGTTGTCATTGCTGAAAGAAGTGTAGAACATAAGAAAGACGCTTGCAAACTCCAAGCAATGATACATTTAACTGAGGGTGATCGCAGCCAACTCTAAAACTAGAGTTACTTCATCGGTTGTTAACTTTGCTGTAAAGGGAAGTAATTGCTACGAGGTGCAAGGTTTTCTTATGTTAACGCATTGACTTGTTTGTTCATCGTTTTGAACTATATTAACATCACTACGTTTAAGAACATATGAAGTAAAAAACCAAACAGCGTGAGTTATCTATTAAAAGTGTTTTGCAATGAATATTACAATTTCCTGTAACCTACAGAGAATTACTATAAAAAAATAAACTGACTGAAAATTAACATTATATTTCCGTGATCGCTAATCGCTTATGACGTCTACGATAAAATATACATGTAACAAGATTACATACATGCATCTTGCCCATGGATATGCTGGACACCTCTCGACGTCACAGGGGTTAGCAAAACAGAAAATCCTCGGACTTCCTGGTGGACACCATCCTGTAAATAGAGAAATGTAAAATCATTTTCAGAATATGCAAATGAATTAGTACACTTTATCAGTTCGGTATCTGCTATTGGCTACATTTTATGGAAAACCACCGTTCGTCTGTCAACGTCAGATTTCTTATCAGTTACTGAAGTCTCCTTTGTAAAATGTTGCCACATAGCAGTTTATAAACGCATTTGCAATTAACTTTTATCAACGAAATCAGAGACTAACATACGAACAAAATATCAAATTGCCCAAATATCATGAAATCTTGTGACAACGATTGATTCGAAGTTTTTTTATATATATATTTCGAGGTCATCCTGTGACAATTATCTAACAAAAATGTTCATATGTCCGTTTGACAGAAACAGCCAAACTCCTAGAGACAATCATATGACAATTACATCTGTACATGCAACATCTCCAAATATACCTAAACGTTTGAAATCAGTCACTGACATGGCCTTACTGAAGATTACGCCTCCAGATATACTCGAATATAAACTTCTGTCCCCTACAGGCAAAGGTGCAGGCGATCGTAAAAAATATGAAAATGCCCATAAGTGTAGTGAATGTTGGAAATTTGAGCGGATCAATGGCCCAGTGGTTACCCGCATAGTTTGCGAGTTCGATCATCCGCTCCTCGACTTACACCCATTAATTGTCTTTGGAATGAGATGTTAAATCTAGGTCCTATGTTTCGGTGCAATACACTGAGAATCTAAAAGAACTAAAGTTTCTATTACATGCTGTTTTCTGTATCTTGCATTTATCCCCATTAACCTAAAATAACTAACCTCTTCTAGTGACGTGGGCTATATGTGAAACCGGTGCCGGCGATAAATAAACTCATATGAACAGATTTGTTTTCCCTTTACATTAATTTGAGCGATTCAAAAATTTATCAAGAACTGATCTTATCTGGGGAAGAAAATTTTTACAGCTAAGATCAATGATGAACGCGAAACTTTGAGAAAAGAGATCGATCAAAGAAAATCATTTCTTACTTGGAACACCACCACCTGGCCTTCCGGGTCTTCCTGGCCTTACTGGCCAACCTGGTCTACCGAAACCTGTAATGTGTGTATAACGGTAAGAGACAAGTATGTGATATAAAAGACAGCTAAAACAAATAATCCTCACTAACTTTGAAACTTTAAAAGAGAAGTACATATAGTTTTATTTTAGATTTTTATAATGTTTAGCTTTTTCTTTTAAAAGTTTGATAAATCCAAGTTACTTTTGCTGTCACCCTCTAAACACTGAAGTCGAATTTCACAAATAAATCGGATTCAACCTCTTGGAATCTCATCTATTTTTTCCACATGATGCGTACTGCTTTTTATTCCATATTTCTGAGAGCTTACTACAGTTCTTAAAGTAACTCAAGAACACATGATTCACCTCTGTCAAAAGACGGCTGGGCCGTAACTGCCAATATCACTCCAAATAATATCAAAATTTTAAAACCAAACAACATTGCTGGGCGAGTGCTGCTGTTCGATTAAGTGATGAAATGGTATTTCTTCTCCGTATATATTACCGCAAAGACACCAATTAAAACGTCAACTGTCGTCTGAACATGTCGAATAGTATGATTTATCTCTATTAATTGAACTTCACTTACGGCAGCCACTTTGTCGTAAAAAACCACAACGCTTGTTTCTTTCATGATTGATACTTAACCGAAAAGTTAACCCAAATATGAATTCATAAAAAAAATGAAATAAAAAGGAGCGAATATATTTGAGCAGGGCCTGGACATGTACTAGGAGGATGAAGAATGTTTTCATTTCATAAACAAGTGTGCATATACATGTACATTCTAATAAGGGAGTCACTTTTACGTAAAAATGTGTGCACATTTAACACAATTTAAATCCACAATGAGTCGGACGGGTCAAACATATTTCTGCAATTTTGCTTAGCAGTTTTGACTAATTGCAAGTAGCAATTATGTGACTGGTAAGATCCAGATGCATTATACCTTCATTTCTATCTATGAACATTTAAAAGTAGAAAATAACGCTATTAACTCCTTACACTTTCAACTCCTTAATCGAGATGCAATACAGTAAAGTCTTTTGATGTTTGACTCTCTAAACTTCGATGGCTTATTAAGTGTTAATCTAACGACCGCTGATTTTAATGATATCTATCGTCATTGTTATTTGAATTTTCAGGGACAAACTTGTTAAAAACTGGCTGCAGTTTAGTTATGACTGAACGAAAATCGGTCACGCCTTATTCAACAGTATATCTCTTATTTCCTTGTTCCGCAATTATGTACAAGACACAAATTGCTTTTCTTGAGATTTAAAGCTAATATAGTCTATACATAAGTTAAATAGAGAGTACTTGAAACCATATTCTTCTTGCAACAAAAAGAGTATATTTCTATAAATAACCTTTTGATTTGATCTGGTTTTACAGGCGACAATTTTAATAAATGTGGCGCGTTTTGACAAAGGGGACCTTATGGGTGTGAATGAAGTAACGTCAAAATAACATCAAAAGATACCTGCGACTAACGTTGGACGTCATTTAAATGACGTTACCTCTAAAACTACCTTGCCTACTTAAATAAGAAAAATAACTAATTAATAATATGTTGTCTGAATATCGTATATATATATACATATAGATTGATTTGTCAGATTCAGATTAAAAGTCAAATTTCGAAAAAAAATCCTCCATGTGAGGAAACTTGAAATACAAGCTACATGTGCGAACGTATGTTGCCGTATGTCAGGTGTTTTGGCTTACATTAAAAAAAATGGATAATTAGTTATAAATCACCCGCCTTTCGAAATCAAAACAGCCTTTGTATCTTATATTTGAATAATAATTCCATATATACTAGTATATCTTATTCAAATAATTGCAATAAATGTCTGAGTAATGTGTTCTGCTTCCAGTCAAAGCCTTCTCATTCGGCAGGATTGATATAGACTTCTGATTGGCAGTGTCATCCGCGACGTTTAGGGCACGTAATATACATCTAAATGAAAATTAGATAAATCTAAATTAAAACGTATGTGTACTGTATAAATATGACTACTCAAATATGTCAGAAAGGTAAACTTAAAATAAATAAGCTTTGACTTTTGTTCAATAACCTCGCGTTTGGTGTCACGCTGGTGGTGACACATAACTAAATCTAGTCGCTGCAGACTGTGTGCCTGACCTTCCACTTCTTTTTTCTTTAAAGCATACATCAAAAGTCGTTGACATATCGAGTTTCTCAACAGTCGATGTGAATTTGTTTTGGTGAGAAAACGACTGGTCCCAACTAGCAAGTGTGGGATTTACTAGCACTTAAGTCTCCTTTTTCAAAGGGATTGACAACAAAATTTATGAAAATTATCTCTCTGCGGACTGCGGCTAAAAAATTGGTACGATGACACCGCACCAAGGAATCTAGGCCAAGGGAAAATCCCGGGATCGCCTTTAGAAAAGCCAGGATCCGAACATATAGTAATACCGGGAATATACAACCTGCCATAGGTGTCATCGATAAATTATCGATTAGCGCATGCCTTTTGTTATAGATATGCATGTATAGTATCGACATGGACACCTTCAAAAGTGGCGATCTTAAATTAATTTGCTGTGTGACACATTAAAATAATTGTGATTATCGACATTTATTGCAGTTATACATAAATACAATTAAGATACTATTATATTAAGGTGTTGAGTTTTCAAACTACATTACCATTTTGCATACTCATTTAATATCATTGTCTAACTCTGAGTAATCTTAATTGTGATTTCTGCATTTCAAGTTAGTTAATTCAAGTGCAAAATAGAATAGCTCTAATGATAATTAAATTTTAATTTTAAATCAACATAATGGTCAATATATATGATATAATCAATTAATATAACTTTTTATTGCCACAGATTACGACAAATATCAAAACCAAAACAGTTTATTGGTTTCCTAAATGTTAAATAGATCCCGGATCTTGGGCGTCCCGGATCCCGGATCCCAGGATTTTCACCTCACCTCGCCAGGAATCTGTATGTTTTTATGATAAGTAATTAAAACGCATCACCGTAACTAATCCTAGTTTGGTAAACATAAAATTTGAATACGTAAAAAATGTAATATGTTTAGTATAAAGACTATTGTAAAAGGTCACAACCATGAATTAGCTGAATAATACAACCGTTATTGCATGTCTTTTCTTTCAGAGTTTAGAGTAGCATTCTGGAGGTCATTAGTTACTAAGAACTAAGAAGGTAAATCGGATGGCTGTTAAAAAAGGGCAGCACGAAATACACAAATATAGCAAAAAAAAACGTTAAATATGTAATTTGTTCAACGAATTTTTGCAAAGTTGATTCTCCCAGGCTGCATTTTAACTGAAAAACTAACGTCATTTTGTAGATTCATATTGAATCTTATTGTTTTTGATGTTTAGTTTAGCAATCACAGAGATGTGAGAATAAATTTCAAGGGGACATCATTAGCCTAAGGGGCTATCTAGTGTCCCCAAAAGACAATAAGAAGGTGTGACATTCTTGATTTCATCTTTCAGGTACCCATCTATAATGAAAAAAAATCTAGATATGCTGAAAGAAAAAATATAATAAAATTATAATGACAATAAATCAAAATTATCTTAGTTTAAATCGGAGAACGTAAAGTATACTTTTTGGCGTAAAGAGGTGTAAAGTATTATAAACACAGCATAAAGTATTATGAACTCGGTATAAAGTATTAAATATAATGACGAAATAGAGATTAAAGATCCATTTCATTAGTTATATGCATTTTTACTTTAAAAATATAATTACAGTTGGATTTTAAAGTATAAACAAGGTCCAGAATTTCAAACATTTTTTGTAAATAAGTATTATAAATGCGGGGTAAAGTATAATGACCTCAGTGTAAAGTATTTTGAACTCGGCGTAAAGTATAAGATAGAATGACGAAATACAGATTAAAGTTTCATTTCATTAGTTATACGCATTTTTACTGAAAAAATATGATTACCAGTGAAATGAAACTTAAGTCTGTATTTCTTCATTCTATTTAGTACTTTACGCCGGGTTCATAATACTTTACGCCGCGTTTAAAATACATTACGCCAAAAAATATACTTTACGTACTTTAGGCACACCCGTTTAAATGACGTTTTTAAGTTAATAACATGTTAACAACAGTAAAGTTGTAACAGCACCCTTTTAGTCCCCCTCATTATGTTTTTAGCAATGCACTCTTTTATCTTCAAACTTTTATCCTTTAACTTAACACTTTTTACACAGTTTTCCTGTCAAGCGCCTCCCAGTTATACAAATGTAGTCAGGACTGATTGATCAGGAGTAACCTGAAGATGTAGATTTTAATCAAAAAGCAGTCTGTCATATTTTATATATCCATGTAATGAAATGGTTACCATTATTGTCAGGCAGGGCTTTTCTGTTAAAAAATGAGACTAAAATAAGTCATCATATTCTTGTTCTATCACAAACTACCTTTAAATAGCACTTCAAAAACTTTTTTTATTGTGAGAATAATTAATGTAGTTACCCAGATATACTGACACAACAGTTTTTGGTGTATTTGGGTATTTAGTGTTGCTATTAAAAATATTAATGCCAACTTGTCTTTCAGAGCATACCTGTCTGTACCTGAAAGTGGAATAGAATTGTGCCACTTTAAACAAAAACAACGACAAAGACATTTTAAAAAGTATCGACATTTTGATTACTCCAAAGCTTAGGAAGGATTGAGATATTTAAAAAAGTCTGTACTGTTGTGTGGTATTAGGATAAAAGGCAAAGTTACCATTACACAGGTGTATCAGTGCAAATATGGTTTTGATACATTTTTATATTGATGCAATGAAATCTCGGCATTCATGTTAATCGTTAAGACTTTTTTGTGAGAAACAAGCTTTTTAAGGAGCTATACATTTATTTATATTCATGTATGTAGTAGGCTTCATCTCAGAAAATGGTACACATTGTCATTATATGCTTGTGCTATGGTACACTTTGTCAGGTATTATGGTGCTGTAGTGTTCAAAATTTACTCAAAGCATGTCCATATCCTGTCTTAGCTCTTGTCCCTATATATCATTAAAGGATTTGTACCAGGAGGAGCAATTTATCTGACTGGAATCATTTTGCTGGATTGATCAGTCTTTTTAACCAATTAAAATTGTTCACATTTCTCTTTTCAGTAAGCAATGTCTGAAGAAGAAGAGATTGTGAATGTCCCTAAGCTTGCTGGCATAACAAGCTATACCAATTTCCGAAATGATTCACATGAATCAACTCTGCTTAAGGAAATGAAAAAACTTTATGATGAAGACTTATTGAAAGATGTCACTCTGTGTGTTGAAAACCTGGAGTTTTCATGTCATAAGAATGTCCTAGCTGCAACCAGTCCATACTTCAAACTGATGTTTACGTTAGGGATGGTGGAAAGCAAAAAGGACAAAATTGAGATATTTGGAGTTGACTCATGTTCAATGAAAGATATTCTTGAATATGCCTACACAGGAAAGGTAAGAATTACACAAAGTAATGCACAGAATCTACTGGCTGCTGCATCATTGTTTCAAATCTTACCTGTACAACGAGCATGTGCCAATTTTATGGAAAATCAATTGTCAGTCCATAATTGTGTAGGTATTCACTACTTTGCAGAGAGCCATAACTGTATTGCCTTGAAAATAAAAGCCCGAGAGTTTATTGAGAAGAACTTCGTTGAAATTTGTCAAGGTGAAGAATTTTTGTGTTTGACATATAACAGATTAGCAGAAATAGTAACTTCAGATGAATTAAATGTTGAAAAAGAAGAAATAGTGCTTGATGCCATCTTGGCTTGGGTAGCACATGACTTCAAGGCGAGAAAAGCATTTTTCTGTGATTTGTTACGATCAGTTAGAATAAGTTTAATTAGTAAAAGATACATGAAAGAAAAACTGTGGCAACACAAACTTGTTCGAGAATGTAAGAAATGTCAAGAATATATCAAAGAGCTACAAGATTATGAAAGTAACCCAAGTACCTATGAGGGTGAGACTGACTTCAGTTTGAATCTCAGGTCAGGCATGTATCAGCCTGAGGGTTGTCTGCTAGTCTTGGGAGGGGTGGAGTTGACCAATGTACGTCCATGTATTAACTGTTACAACCCGGTGTCACAGGAGTGCTTCTACATTGAAGAGTTCCCTGAGCCAAGAAAACAGGATACATACGACTGTGAAGAAATTGCCTGTGTGGTCACAGAAGATAATCTGGTATTTGCAGGTATGTATCTGTACATATGGTCAAATGAAACTGTATATTCACGGTCTTATACATATGCAATTTACATACTGTCATGTAATCATAGACATTTGCACTCTTATGTTTGTGCCGGTTGAGGTTTTATTAGTACTTTAACACAAAAGTACTTAGATTTGCTTTTTATAGGCAAATAAGTTTGGCATGGTATACAGATGACCCTCTTTAAGTTTATGGTCATTTTGTCAAAAATCAAAGTCCTAACAGTAACAACTTTCACTTTAAAAAAGTTTTATCATATTTTTTATAACTACATAACTAAAGAATAACGCAGCCCACAGACTTTTCAAAATAGTTGAAAATGACAGATTGATGAACCTTGGACTATTCTTTTAGGCTTATCTCTATCTACGGTTAAGGTCAAGCACCATGCCTCAAGCTGAAATCTGTATATCTTTTATTGCATTTTCTTAAATACTAAAAAAAATTTAAGATCAATGAACTACAGAAGTTATTCATAGAAATAACACTGAATACCTGAAATGAAATCAAACCTTTCTGTAGGCTGATTAAAAAAAAATGAAATCAAATGCCTTATGATAAAAAAATATCCCTCCCCAAGCTGATATTTAACAAGCAGATCTCCTCTTTGTTCAGGAGCTAATACATGTATCTTCCCCTTAACTGGGGAAAAAAGACTGCATGCACACATCCTGAGTAATAAAGATTTTACTTGTGTAGAAAGCTTTCGTGTGTGTGAATGTTGTGGTGGCTGGGGTTCATACTGAGAAAATGGTTACTCTGAATCTTGCTGCTGCATTTATTTTCATGAAATCTGTCTAACACCTAAAGCAATAATTGTGGGTTTTAAAAGACTTGTATACAAATTATTATTGTAAAACTGAATGTGTCAAGTTTCCATACACATACAGTTTTGATGAGAATCAACTTTTTTCAGGAGGTGGAAACTACATCTATCATCACTTGTTTGAAGATTCTGAAGACGACTCTTTCGAGGATCTAGAATACAAAGAGTATGTTGTACAGAAAGATTTCTACCAGTATGATATGGATCATAATGAGTGGATTGCCAGGTCACCAATGCTGTTTCCGAAGTCGAACTTTACCCTTACAAGCTTAAAGGGAAAGATCTATTGCTTTGGGGGATTGACTGAAAATAAACACCCCACTGAAATCATTGAAGTGTACGACATTGAACGTAATAGATGGAATTATCAAGGGATGTTGCCAACTACTCTGGTGGATCTTGCCTCTGTTGTGTACAAGGATGATATTTATCTTCTTGGTGGACGAACAGGTGTTGGGGCACATAATAGCCTCATCAGGTGTGTAAAATATTTAAAAGCTAGCTTGCATTATAACAGATTACAAAACTAGTATTTTCTTACCTTGACACCTCCACAAATTTACAAAATTCAGATCTAGCTAACCAAGCAATTGAGAAGCAAAATAACCACAATTTAGTGATTACTAACTAACCTTACAATTATGAAGCTAAGTAACTCAAATTGTACTGGTAACATACTTTTTGTTTATTCATGCTCAAAATGTTCAAGTTGATAATGTTTAAGCCAGACCAGGAAAGAAATTATTGATTTCATAAAAGGATGTTAAAAGTGGCGAGTCAGTACACAAAGGAGACTTCAGTGCAAATAAAGACAAACAGTGGAAACTCAAATGTTGCCTTTATATCTGTTAATCAAACTCCTGTGGCTGCAAACACAGTGTCAATATTTTATGAAGACTTTGCATCATCATATCAGATATTTGATTCAAAACTAAGTTTTATTATTGTTCTTTTACTTAACAGGTATGATCCTGAAACAGAAGAGTGGACATCATTAGCGGGGATGCTCACTCCAAGGTTTAATTTTGGAGCGTGTGTACATGACGGAGAGATCTACGCAGCGGGCGGACAGATTTACTCGCATGCCTCATACACAATAGACCGGGAAGTTCTACGTACAGTTGAAATATACAACATTGAGTCGAACCAGTGGAGACTTGGGCCAGAACTTCCAGTAGAACTGTTCAATGTCTGCCTGTGTGTTATAAATGGAGCAATGTATGCGTGTGGTATACCAGACTATAAGGATGAGATGACAACACAGAGGTACACAGTTGTCTGTAGACTTGATCTAGGAACAAATCAGTGGGATATAATAGAAGATAGTTTGTGTAATGTAAGAAACTTTAGATGTGTGATGGCAAAAATGCAAACAAGAAAGCTTCAGAAAGTATTCTCATCCCTAGGTCAGTAGATGTTTGCGAGGTCGCAGTACAACCAAACATTCAGAGTTTAGTTACAACATTTCCTGTGAATATAAAGATCGTGTTGAAGTAATTGTCATCCTTGTTAGACGTCGTTTTTTTTTGTATAAAATCAAGTTCAGTCTCATGTTGTTGTATATTCTTTGATAACCGATGTGGCTTTTAGCTCATTGGTATACATCTTGTATGGAGCTGAGTTACAGATAAGATTAGAGGAGCTTTGTTCTCAGTCAAATAAATGCATGAATTAATGTAATGAATAGTCCAAATTACTGAGCCATAGCTAAAATAAACATTATAATGTTCACTTGGAGACCTAGATTTTTTTTATTTTACAGTGTTTGTTTTCTTTTCTGCCTTTCAATGTAGATTTTAATGTTTTTGAAATGCTGCAAAAGTGATTATTATGAAACCCGGAAACATAGTTCCTACCTTGAATTGAATTTGAATTTTCAAGTAATTTTAGTTTTGATGGTAACTTATTTCTATTTCCTATCACATTTTCTACTTTTTGTTGTTTATTAGCAAAGAACAAAGGTTTAAAATGCTAATAATGTAACATAGAATGATACAAGTATATACACAATGTATTTTATGCTAGACTGTCTCTGATTGGCAGTTCAGTTTCAGAACTTAAGATGTTTTCATTGTTTTCTCAGTCAGATTTGCTGTGTTTTCATTTATTTATTTATTTATGGATCAGTTGACCGTTTCTGTTCATCTGATGTATTTTTATGAGGCTTGCTTTGAGGCTCAAAATAATTGTGATCTCTGACAGTTGCTGTGATAGGATTAGTTAACTGGGCTGGGTAAGAATATAAACAATTATTAAACATGTATTTAACCCTCACATGCTAAATATCTAAAATGTACTTGTCCATCTTTCAGTTAGGACAGATCCATTAATTGTTTATAGGGGTGCTTATTAAAAATTGACTGAATGGTGAATTGTGCAGACCATGATCAGACAGCACAGATGTGCAGGCTGATCTTGGTCTGCACTGGACGCAAAGGCAGAGTCAGTTGACTTCAGCAGGATAAGGGTTAAAAGAAAGTGTTAGGATTGTGATTATAACTTTTGGACAAAGTATGGACTGTGATTAAAATGTTGTGTGGTATAGGTTGGTTGAAATACTGTATAGTAACTGGATAATTATTTTATTTAGTGTATAGATTGTGGATAAAATATTGTTTGATATAATTTTGTTGGTAAAAATAGCGTATGTATGGATTGAGGTTGAAAAAATTGTATATTATAAGGAAATGTGATTGAAATATACTGCGTCTAGAATCTACACCAGTAAGATTTATAGACAGTAGTAAAAAAACGTTGTATGAAAATAGTGCTAAAGCCTTGATCACATTATAGTAATGTCAGGGCTACTTTGTAAGAAGTTATAAATGCCACATTTTGTAACCAGAGATAAAAGTGTTGTTGTTTATACTGCTACATCCTGTGCTACAAATATTTATTTCTTGATATAATTTCTGTACATGTAACTGTGATAAATTATGTTAAAATTCCACCAATTTTATTAATTCATACAACAATAGCTGTTATGTTTATAAATTTATCATACAGACCTTATAAACGTTGCATTTTTGTTGCATTTTTTAGCTGGCATTTAGTTCAGACAGATTTTCAGTGTGGATTTTTCCACTGTTTAGAAATTTGATTTTTGTGATGTTTTTGCTCAGTGATAATACTAAAGGGTATCAAGAAGAAAACAGTGCCAATATTATTAAGTTCTCTAAAGGCTTGAGAATGTGTTAGTTGAACCCAGGTAAACCACTAGATGTTAACAGTACAAGTTGCTGAAATAGCCAGTGACTACAAAACATTCTGAAATTATTTGAAAATGACATCTTTTTTCACAATTTCTGGTAAATTTGTTTAATGGAATTAATATTATTTTTGTTTTATAATCGAACATACGGCTACTTAGATTTATATGTTAGTGCCAGTCTGGCCAATGATTGTTCCAGTATTAACAGTTTTTGAAAACAAATTCTGGTCAGTTGTCAAATGGTTCTGTCATTGTAGTGCCGATAATAGGCATTTAAAATACCTATTTTTTATTGGGTGTTAATATTACGGTATTATCAAAATAATTGCACTGGTGATTAAGTTCTGTGTACAAAATAAAGAAGACCAAGCACTGATCTTGTCTTGAAAATAGCTTCTCTCACCCCTCACCTCCTGATATGGTTAGTATTGCAACGATAAATTTTGTAATGAATTTTCTGACTTAGTCTGAAATCATTTCAGCTTTACCAGCTCTTTAGGATACTCAGGAGCCTTGTGATATTGCAATTTTCAGGGAAGGTCTTCGGTACTAATTGTAACAAAGTTTTGCTGTTACTTCCGAAATGTAAAGAAAAACTGCAAGACACTGGCTTTCTCATGTACCACCAACATTTAAGTGTTTACAATCCAGTTGTTACGCATTACACATGTCTCTTTTTATTGTTCAATATGGCATCACGGTTTTTCAGTCTTTCTATCATCATTCAAAAATCTAACCTCGACACTCTTAAGCATACAAGAAAATGAAGAGAAATTAGAAATGGGTTATTGGTTGAACAAAAACATGTCTCCCCCCAGCCAGTTGCTGCAGGCAGTATTGAGTCAGACGATTGTAAAATAAGGGGGATATTTTTGTCAAATGTACATGATGAACAAGAAACTCATACTCTGTCAAGAAAGGATTGAGCAGAAACCCTGTTTCATATTGTACAAAATGGTTGTATTCATTCAGTCTAGTACCTGTAGCATGTTGGAATCGTGTCGATGGCAGTGCTGTTACATAGATATGGGCATGAGGTGAACATCTGACCCAAGTTTCATAAAAATCCTTCAAGGGCTTTTGAAGATACAGAGCGGACAAGATTTTGTGGCATTTGACATTTAACCTCCAAGTGTGACCTTGACCTTGAGACACCCCACCCGCAAAGTGGGTTCTGCACGTCGCCTTGATGAGGTGAACATCTGACCAAAGTTTCATAAAAATCCTTCAAGGGCTTTGGAAGATACAGAGCGGACACGATTTTGTGGCATTTGACATTTAACCTCCAAGTGTGACCTTGACCTTGAGACACCACACCCACAAAGTGTGTTCTGCACATCGCCTTGATGAGGTGAACATCTGACCCAAGTTTCATAAAAACCCTTCAAGGGCTTTGGAAGATACAGAGCGGACACGATTTTGTGACAGACAGACAGACAACCGGAGGAAAAACAATGTCTCCCCCATTTTTGTGGGGAGACATAACACCACAGTTAAAGACCTAAAATACAAATGCCACACATACTCGGTAACCCAGGGGTACTCTACATATACACTTCATTCGCACTTCATTTGTGATGTTGGCGGAATCAGCACCCATGGGTTCCGACGATGATGCCACAATGTATCAAACAATCCTGATCTCTTCTCTTCAAAACATGAAAACAAATGCCATTGACCAGGCTAAACAGACGTGAAATGACATTCAAGATTTTTTATGCTAGGTGAGCAATCACAGTGTAATTGTAAAATCTTCATTCTTGTAAGTGTAAAGAAACCATCAGTCTGTTACTTTCTCAAATAAGCTTGCCCACTTTACAAGAATTTGTGTAATTACCTCCAATATTCCACAAGCTGCCATTAGCATGATTAGTCTATAGTAATATTAACAAACAGAATCTGCATTTACTTCAATACACTATGATATCGAAAGAAAAAAACAAAAATCCTTCAGTACTTTCTACATAATTTATTCTGTCGTTTATAAACAGCCTTTTTACAAGTGTACAACACAGCATTTCCCAATATCACAGAATGATAGAATATGTACAATTTCAAGATACTATCAACTCAACTTACAGTTGTGCATTTTTGTAAATGTGGAAAACATTATTTCCACATGAAAATAAGCAATGTTCAATAAATTTCTACTACAACTAAAAAAAAACAAAAAACAAAATTTATTAAACTTAAAGTCATCAATCAAATAGTCACTTGAAGTTAAAAAGGTTTACCATAATTTTTTGGTATAAGAGTTTTTTTTTTTCATTAAAAAATCATTAAACATCCATTTTACCGGAACTTCAATTTTACAGTATAGTGTTTTTAAATAAAAACTGGAGTAAGAATTATTATTTTCTAACATGAGAAAAATAAGTTATTGTAATAAAGTAATTGCCTTTACCATGGCACATTTATGACTCCTGTTATACATATTTTAATATTAGCTCATGTATAATAATTATAGCATAAAACCACAGTATCTAACTATGAATATTTCTGTTACTTCAGTATAATAGATACCCCTCAATGCCATGATGCTCTTAGCTACTAATATTTAAATAAAGCTTTATGCAAGATGCCCTCCATTTACAAATACATGTACATGTGAAAATATGAAAAGCACATTGCTTCTAGTACCTCTTGACCAAGACATAATTTTCAGTATGTTGTCAGAAAGTTGGACCATAATCTGCATGTCTGGTGCAATGCTGCTGTAAACTTCATGAAATCACATTTTATGTCCTTTTGCACTTATATTACTTAAACTCATCATGTATGGTCTGTTCAAATGAGGGCCATTGCAGTTCAACATATATCCCACCCCAGAAAGGCACTTTCAAAATGGACCAACCCCTAAGCCTTTCAGAAATTTATCTGACCTGCCCTGTATAAAAATACCCTCCCCACCCCACTCTGACAGAATTTCTTTATTTTCCTTTCTTATGGTAGGATATATGTTTTACTGGAATGGCCCTGATTAAAACTGATTGTATTTACAATTGGATGATAGAAGCATCCAAAATGTTAGATGTTCAAGTTCACTTTTAAGAGAACAGGTGAAGAGCAAAATCTAACTTTGCATTTCATTTGTGTTTAATTCTTTCACTTCTTTCACACTGAGATTCCTTCAGGCCCCAGTATACAAGGAGAAAAAATAGATGTACAGTAAAAAGATTGGGTACAGTAATAAAGGTCTCTTTTGTTGAAGTTCTTGCACACAAAGCAATGATCCTGCACTGTAAGCTGCCCACAGCACTCCAAGTAACTGAAATACATGATAATTTCATTACAGCAAAACATGAACATTGTAACATTTAAAAAGTCCCACCATTAACATCTTAACTAGGATATTGTTAATAACAATGATTAATGCTCCTAAATATGCATCATGTTTGATGTAAGTGTAAACGTTTCAAGAAAACTGAACTTTATTCATTTTAGGCTTGAAAATTAATAATCTAAATGTCATATGAACAGAAAAGGACGTTCACCATGGTATATGCAAAATACTATGGTATGATGCAACATCATCACTACATTATCTTTTTATCATATATTTTTACCAAAATATGAACCAACATGTTTCATTATGTTTGAATTAAAATGAACAGCCTCATATCATGGTATATCAGGGAATAACAGAGTACAGCATTTATTTGCTTGCAATTTAACCACTCAGCCTAAAGTGTTTATGGTTAAATCAAATAAAGAAACAGAAGATAAATGAATACTATACATACTAAACAGGCTGACAGAACAAATACATTTATAAGACAATGGACCAACTTTACATACACAATATTGCACTTTCCTTGCTCACATGTACTGGTGCCTTTTCACAATATTGCATACATGTAAGCAAGGAATGTGCAATATTTTGTTTGTAATGCTGGTCCAATGCCTTACTGTCAAACCTGTTCAGAAGTACTAGTACTAACGTATTGAAAGACACATTACATTTAGTCTGAAATTTATTTCATATCTAAGGAATGAGTGCACACTTACTACACACAGTAATATAGTTTCATTTTAAAGCAGACATTTGTGGCAGGCTGTATTTATCTATCGCACTTAACTTTGGCTTTCTGATCATTAAACATCCACAGACTTTCTGAAAGACATTCAGGGATGGTGGTAGCTATATTTCAAAAGTTTTTGGCTAGACAGGTAGTTTGGACATTTGAATTATGCTTCTCATAGTATGGTTGTCATTCATCTCATACAGTGCTATTTGATTACACATATGACATGGAATACAGTGGCATAACAGTGCCTGCGAAACACTCAGAACTGCACTGAATAAAACAAAAATATTTTGGATGAAAATCCGATAAATTAGCATGTTCATGTATAACTGCTTAAGAGTCAACGAAACCACTCCGTTAATGTTATACCTACCTTTAGTAGAAGAGCAAGATAATGAAAAGCTTTAAACAGTGGCAGTATGAGGGCAGTTATAACCAATGGCAACACTGAATATCCAACAACACCAAGGCACTGGGAATATGACACCTGCATTTGATAATAAAATACATCCGTAGATGTAGATGTACAGTCAAATACACATTTACATTTGGTTTGGAATATACTACTATTAAATACTTAAACATTACCATATTTATGTTAGTAGACATTTAAAGTAACAACTGTTCCCGGGAAGTCAAAGTCTGAACATATTACCCTTTATCAATGGTCATTCCAGTAAACATACATCCTTCCCCAGAAAGACAAAATAAATAAATCCTGTTGGAAATTGGGGGTCTTTTTGATGTCAAAATTTCTAAAGGGGATTGGTCTGTTCTGACTTAGCCTTCCTGTTGTGGGATATATGTATTATTGGAATAGTCCTATGTAATACTCTACCATTCGGGTACATGTAAAAACATGAGTAAAACATTGATGTCAAAAGTTAGTACCTGCTTCACAGTTTTATTCGACTTAACATGAAAGCATCAAGAAACAAGACTGCTCATCTTAGTGACTGGTAAGCCTCAGTACAGTTGCTGATGTGTGCATAATGTATTGTAGTGAGCTTACACAATGTTTAATGTAACAACATACCTTTAAAATCTTTCTTAATATATCACATATAAACAAAATACAAACCTCTCCACCTAATACTCTTGCTAACATGAAAATAATGAGAGATCCACAAATCCATATTGTGATAATCCATGATACAACCTGCAATAAAGTAAATAAAAGTCAACAACATACACTGAACACAGCAGGAAATACTGGCAACAATCTTTTCATAGTAACTATTCCCAGTGAAGGCTCAACGAATGCTGAGAACATTATGCCAATAACCTAGATGGCCAGACTAGTAATTACAGATCTTCTCAGTTGCCTTTCCTGTTGAAAACAAAGGCTAATTAAAAGTGCAGGTAAGTGAGGTGTTGAACCAAGGTGAGTTATTCAAAATGGGAAATTGATAAAATTATGTATAACCCTTTTTGCTTTCATTATACAAATATATAATTCATGAATACAACAACAACAACAAATCTTTACCTTGCATAAATCATGAATATATGATTATGAATAAAACATGTTATGTATACTTTTGTTCTTTCTGAACCTTTCACAACTGCCATACACCTAGTCCTTATGTCCATTTCAAAGCATGGTTATATTTTGTAAGAATCCATAGCATTTTATTTTAGCTTTTTATTTCTTGTATATAGCACACATCACCAGACTTGTTCTATTTCTGCCATAATTGTTTACACTTGTTTACTTTTCTAACAAGTTTTAATCTAAACTAAAATGAGTGATCCTTAATTTATATTATTTTGATTCATACCTGTTCCTTTAAAATGATAACTGACACATTAATGGATCTGCAGACTAACTGCTGTACTTACATTGTGTAGATGAAATGGCTACATGTACATACTTACCCTAAACTGGCCATACAAGGACAACAGTGAGTACAAGAGGATGACAACCAGTGGCCCCCAAAAGTCAGGGTTCTCCCTCACAACATGGCGGTTAAACCCCAGCTGTGGCAAGGGAAACAACACACATCTCAGCTTGTAATATATGTCCTTCAAATCTATGTCAAGTTCTTCCCTAAAAAAGAAAGATTAATCCTCCACTAGTGATAACTTACAAATAGACCGCATCTCTCTATTCAAACTCATTATAGAAATTAGGCACTTGCTTCTCTGCAAATAAACAAATAAAACACATTGACTTATTATTAACAATTTCATACAATTATAGACTTACTAGTTGAAACTTTTTTCATTTGTATTTATAAGTCTACTATTGTTAAAGTCCACATGAAAGACTGGGAAACCAAATGTGTAGTCTTGATGGCCAAAAATCATTGAAGATTAGGAAATCAAATGTGTAGCCTTGTTAAATAAAGTCTCTACTTTCTCAATTACCTGTATTAACTGTACAGCACCAAAAATGCAATCATTACAAAAGAAACTATCTAAATACTTAAGTACTTGGAAAAACCCTACCTGGCATGAACTTCAATTTTATGAATAAAAATTAACATAACAGTCATGCAAAGAGACACAGACATTAAGGTAAACAGCTACACTACTGTATTTTCTTACAATAAAGGTTCAAGATCTTCTTGGTCCATGTCCTCTTCCTCCAGTAACCAACCAAACCCTTTACTCTCTAGAAACTGGGAGGTCTTACCACGATTCTTTACCCCATAAGCCGACCCTGGCATTGACTTACTCTCTGCTGTTGGTATTGTCCCTTCCAGATCATTTGTATCTGTTGAGATATAAAACACTAAAACAATACTGATTATTTAATATGAAATAAAAAACAAACCTTCGTATTAACAGAAACCTATCATATGAGACATTTTAGGTTCTCTTGTATGAGAGAGAGAGAGAGAGAGTTTGAGCTTTAACTCCAAAGTCTGGGTAAGAAAATATTAATTCTGTTGATAAAATTCTTTGTATCCTTTTTTTTAAAGAAGTGCACACCTAATTTTTGGAGTGATACAGTAAACTGAGTAATAATATCAGTTTATCGCATTATAATAATGTACATTTCCAATGAATATTGTGAAAATATGTGACACTGAGGATGGTTTTTAATTGAAGTTGCTATATTAGTACTTCATATTTTTACCTACAGCTTTCCCTCTTGTACATGTACATTATTGTGGAAACAGGATTTTGAGTATTTTTGCTGTTCACAGATTCTACATTCAAGTTTGACTGCACTCTTCTTCATTTTCAGAAGTCATGCATACAATTATAAAGTATAACTTCTATTCATGTACTGAACACCTGACTGAAATTCTCCATGTATTGAAGCTTTTTCTGAAGTCCTGACTATTTTCCCTTTTTGCAAATTTATTAAAGTCTATCTATGAATAAAAAATTTATGGAAAGTTCTGAAACTGATTTGAACTAAATAGCATTTTTCCTACAGTAAAAACGGTCCAGTTAATTAAATTTAGCAGAGTGATTTTAATTCTGCTGACTATATTGTATCATACAGAGGAAATACCAAAATACATTTTAAGATTATTTTTTTTAGTATGTGTAGATTCTGAAATTGATTTATGGTTACTTGAAAGAGAAATGAAGAATTAAAGACCTTTTTCTCATAGCACAATGTTTGACAAAGCTTGATATCAAAAGCAACTAGACTTAGAGTAAATCTATAAACACACGCTACTTTTTGAAGTTACCAATCAGTCTTTAAGACTCTTTGCTGAGATTTATTAATTAAATGTCATATTTTACCAGTCTTTTGGTATTTGGGTATTTCGTACAAATTATATTGTAAGTTTGGTTGCTATATGTCTGTTTTTAACAATCCAACAATTAGCAAGATACTCATTTTACTCAAGGAATTTCAAATTGCTATTTGAAAGACCCTGTTTTACTCTAGTATAAATATGTTTGCGGTATGTTTGGACATGACAGCAACAATCACAAATACAGATTTTTTTTCAGTTCCATCTACACGACTGTTAAAGCTGAAACTGAGATCTAACTATTGGTAATAGTCAATTGTCCCCATCTGAACAACTGAAAAGTAACAAGGGTTTGCTATTATGTATTAACATGGTGTTTTGCCTATTTAGCACAGTTACTGTTTTAGTTATTAGTGTTTACGATTTGGTCACTGTTATTTGTTCATTTTACCATTTATCGAGCTTCCTTGAACAAACTGAAATTCATCTTGATTCAACTTCCTAGATGAAGGGTTAGAATATGTCTGGCTATACGGAGGAGGCTGGTTGTCATCTATTCCACCCAAATCTACAGTAAAATTGCCTGGTGATGTGGAATTTTTTCCATATCCAGCCATTGTTATTGTGCTAGCTCTAATGCCGATCAACCGCATAATTGTTCACATGTTTTATGAAATGATGATTTATCTAAGACAATAAAATGAAAAATAAATATTTATAATTTATAAATATTTAATAACTCATCTTCAATTATCTCATTTACTGAAAAATCTTAAATTCGAAACTACGAGGAACACAAAACCGCGAAAAGCAAAATCCGTCTAAGGTAAATACCGCGACTGTTGGTAAATTTTCGTACTGGCCAATGGCAATCGGCTCTTTATTATCACAATTAATGTATGTTGAATCATTAAGACTAACAACATTTCGATTCCAACTGTTTTTTGTTCTTGTTGCAAATATCAGCATGTTTCTTTAGATTATACAGCTTTGAATGCCAGTCACGGCAGTGTCCGGTTTATGTCCTTAATTCAATTGAACTCATGTCTCTGGTCAGTAAACTTTCACAAACTTACATCCATTCTTTGTACTTAGGTTTTACAAAGATTGCTAAGAGTAACATACGTTTATTTGTTTCTTTCAAGATGGGTATTCAAGGCTTACTTCCATTTCTGAAAAAGATTCATCAGCCAGTTAATGTTTCCCAGTTTGCTGGATGTACAGTAGCAATAGATGCCTACTGTTGGCTACATAAAGGAGCTTTTTCTTGTGCAGAGAAATTAGCATTGGGAGAAAAAACTGACCAGTACGTACTGTAAAATTGACTTTCTTTTTCATGGTTTCTAAAATTTGAACTTAATTGTAGTGCCAGAGTAAAATTACTGTCTATCTATTGGTATGATTTTCAGATAAAAGGAATAACAATTTTTCATTCACCTATATGTTTTGGCTAAAAAAACACTGTTATACACATATCACTAACACATATATCACTAATATCAGTTGTTTTCATATTTATGATGTAGAATCAAAGTTCAAAAAGATTGTGCAGATTTCAGAGCTTATCAGAGGCATTTGTAGCCTGCTAATGAATTTGTCTAAAGTTTTACTCTTCCTTTTAATAAGTTTATTTTATATTTGCTTTGCAGTATTACAAATACAATTTTTTTAATGTCATCTGACTATACTATAAATGAAATTTGTATTGTATTGTAGTAATATTTCATATTTTGTTGGAATGGCAAGTATTTAATTTAGCTACAATTTGTTTTCAGGTATGTGTACTATTGTATGAAGTACATAAACAACCTCCTATCAAAGAATATTAAACCAGTGCTTGTATTTGATGGTTGTCATTTGCCATCTAAGAAAAATGTTGAAAAGAGTAGAAGGGAGTAAGTTGTCTTTATTCCACTCTTAAAAAAAATATATAATCATTATTGTATTTTCTGTTTAGCCCTGTATTGTCTATATTGTAAAACTATATAAAACTGAGACATAACAAGGCAACAAAAGATTTTTATTAGAAAAAAAATTGATAACATATTTTGTAAGTGGAACACTCACTCTGAAATTCTGCAGAATATGTTTATAGAGGCATCAGACATATGTGCATTAATTTATGCATTAGAAAATCTTTAACTTTTAAATGTGTCAAAATCTTATACACATATTTTAATTTAAATACTTAAATATAATTCTTGTCTTTGTCACCTTCAAGAATGTTTTTTGATACAGCACAGATTCGCATCTAGAGCTACATGTATATTAAATATTTATCCTGTCCTCATTTGCAGAAAGAGAGAACTCAATAAGAAGAAGGCAGCTCAGTTTTTACGCGAAGGTAAGCGAGCTGAGGCCAGGGAATGTCTGCAGAGGTGTATTGATATATCTCCTGAAATGGCATTGGAGCTGATGAATGTAAGATTTAGATGTCTTTTTCTGGTATTAAAATATCTATTTTAAACTTGTAAAGTTTATGTTAACAGACTTTCAGTCTTTCTGCTTAAATTGCAAAGCAGTATGCAGCATTCTGTTTTGTTTTGTTTTTTCTTTTACAAGAAGACAAATGTTTTGATCTAAAGATTAAGAACAATTTTCCTGAAACGTGAAATGATTTACCTTTGTAGTATTAATGTTTTCATGTAATAAACTGAATACTGAATCAAGGAACAAAATTGCCTGATAAAAGTAAGATGAAGGAAAATAATTTCGCATATGTTTAAAGGTAGTTAATAATTTTAAGGGACTAAGATTGTGATATTTCAGGCATGTAGAGACCGTGGTGTAGATTGTATAGTGGCCCCATATGAAGCTGATGCACAGTTAGCCTATCTCAACAAAATTGGTGTTGCTCAGGTTGTTATCACAGAAGATTCTGACCTCTTGCTATTTGGCTGTGAAAAGGTTTGTACATTGTCAATGCATGCACTTATTATGAATTGTGAAATTAGGTACTAAATTTTATCTTTGCTCATAAAAAGCATGTGAATGTTTTGTGTAATTTATAAAAGGGTTAGGGGGTCCACCTATGGAGTATGAGGTTTCAGGTTTGAGTCCTGCCAGGGGCTTGTTCTGATGATTCCTGCCCACATGGCCTCTGATAGATAAAATTTTAGAATTCAACAAGTAAGCATTTTATGTAAGAGGAGGTGTCTAATAAACCCAAGAGTGTTGAAGAGACTGGGAGGCTGGCCCGTTCAGATTGGACCACACTAAAATACAGAAGCACTTTTACTTTGTTGAAACTTTCACCAATAAAATTTTCAGCTACACTCGGGCAGCAAGTTATTTATTCCCAACAATAATAGTAATTAATTTCTTGTTTTGAAATTGCCAAATTTCCAGATTTAGATTTTTTCTCACATAGGTTTTGTTCAAGATGGACCATGCTGGCAATGGAATCCTGATTGAACAGAAAAGATTGAATGAAGTTACAGACATCCAGAGTGGACACTATTCCTTTGATAAATTCAGATACATGTGTATATTGTCTGGTTGTGATTACCTCCCTTCCCTGTCTGGAATAGGACTAGCCAGGGCCAACAAAGTGTTCAAGATAGCTCGGCAAGCTGATATAGAACAGGTGAGTGGTGCAGAAATGAGGATATGTGATACACTTATTTTTTTTACCAGTGCTGAATGGTGAAAACTGCCTATAACCAAAGCAAAAAAAAACCAAAAACAGACAAAAGCTTTAAAGTATGACTTCCCCTAATGATTTGTGATTACACCCTTACACATTTTTTTTTAAGTTCAGCAAACAGTAATGATATTAAATAATATTCACAGGACTTCAAGAAATGTTTATCCTAACCCTGCTAAAATTCTAAAATGAACGTTTCTATCTTCCACTTTGAACAGACTGATTTATCATTTATAGGAGTATAAGTTGATAGTTAACACCATGCATCATTAACTGACCATGATCATGGTCTGCACTCGTAGCATAGACAGCAAAAAGTAAGTTCTCAAGCAGTCTTAACAGGAATATGTTTTTATTAATAAGTTGAAATAAAATATTGGGTTTGATGATGCATGATTATGCTAAAATAATCATTTTGTTTAGGCCACATCAGTCATACCTGTTTATATTTTACTGTTTTAGTTGCTGAAGAAATTGCCTACCTACCTGAAGTCAAACATGTCAGTACCTCAGGAATATATAGATGGATTCATTGCTGCAGACAACACCTTCTTGTATCAGCTTGTGTTCGATCCCCTGCAGAGACGACTGGTTCCCCTCAACTCATACCCACCAGATGTGAACCCTGAAGAATTATCCTATGCCGGTTCTCCTATTTCTGCAAAGAAAGCCCTACAAATAGCTCTAGGAAATGTCAATATATACACGGGTGAAATGTTTGCATCATATGATCCAGATACCTTTGTGGTAGGTAGTTTAGAGATCAATACTGCTGTTTTCTTGACCTACAAAAAAATATTTTACACAGTTCGTTTCTTCTTCAGGCCAATGTTGAAGGTATGATAGAAGAAATTTTTCTTAAGACGGACCATTTAATTAAAGAAAAAAATGTAAACGACTGAGCTATGACCCAGTAGAGGTTGACATTGGTGTTAAACCCGAATAAAACAAGCAAACAAAAAAGTAATTGTCTCAGAAGTGAATTAATTCTCTAACAATTGCTTGATTGGAATGCAAGCATCACTTGTTTGAACTGATTTTAAATTGGTCTTTGATATTTTGAAATAACTTTCTACATTTTGTTCACAGCCAAAATATGTGAAAAAGAAACCAGAAATGTTACACATGCTTAGCATATGGGACAAGAACTACAGGGTGAAACCTAAGTCTGTTCTACATGAGACACAGTTACCAGAAAGGCCTCATTTAAAGGGTAAAGAGGTACCAGTCAAAACAAGGCTGAAAAAAAGAAGTCCTCAGAAGAGAGCTAGGGAAGGTAATGTGATAGAGTCAACAGGAAGTAGATTTTGTATATAGAAATAAGAAATGAGAGTGTCGGAATAGAAATTAAAAAGTGGGTCTTTTTTAAAGGAACTTTTATTGACTCTTTGGTTATAAAGGGGGCAAGTCCTTAAATTTGATTGACTAATAGATTTAACGACAGTGTTCAGAACAAGTGTCTATAGTTCCATAGAAAGAAGAAAAAATATCAACATCTTGAAACATTGAAAGTCTTCTTGTCTTAAGCATAGCAAACTGTTAAAGCGACTGACTCACAGATGGGCCGATGATGAAAAAAAAAAGAAAATGTTCTTACATCTTGAAATTTTTGCTGCAATTGTGAAGAACATATTTAAACTAAGTTACTGATTCATTTTTTGATACAGAAAAACATCAAAATACAAAGTTTTACACACTTGTATCGGTAAAAAATCTACCCTGTTAGTCATGGGGTAGATACTATAGTTGTAAGGTTATTTTGACGCAACCATACAAGTTGGCGCTGTGGCTCAGTGGTCTAGATCGTCGCTTTAAATTTTACTGACCGAAAGGTCGTGGGTTCGAATCCTGGTTAAGACAAAACTTTTTTTTTCAGTTTTCATGGTGTATAGAAGCATAATATTATGTTTTTTTCCATAGTAAATTAAATTCTCTTAAATTTTAAAGAAAAAATTTTTTCAGCAAAATTCTGTGAGTCAGTCGCTTTAAAATGATAAATGTCTTAAATTTTGATAGGCAATTTTTTGAAAATTTGATATGTATACCCCACTTCAAAGAAGTAGGGATATGTTGCTTTGCTCATGTCTGTCAGTAGACCAAGTGGTTCTGACCAAAAACTTTATAACACTTGGGAACAGAGGCTTAATATTTGGTAGGCAGGTTAGGCATCTTGTTTTGATGGTCCCTATCGATTTGCAATCTGTTAAGGCAGAGGTCAAGGTTACAGGGGCTTGCAGTGTGAAAATGGTTTCCAAACAATAACTGAAGGAAAGCTGCACCCAGGACCTTAAAATTTCACAGGATGGTTGGGTATGATAAGTGGATGCCCCTTATTAACCAGGTTTTCAATTTTGAAAATCCTGGTTATTAGATTGGGGTATGGCGGGCGGATGGGCGGATGGGCGGGCGGGCGTCAAACGAAATTGTGTCCGCTCTGTAACTCTTCAACCCTTTGAAGAATTTTGATGAAACTTCAGACAAATGTTTACCACATCAAGATGACGTGCAGAACGCATGTTCCGCATGGCTGGCTCCAAGGTCAAGGTCACAGTGACATTAACATTGAAAATCCTGTCCGCTCTGTAACTCTTCAACCCTTTGAAGAATTTTGATGAAACTTCAGACAAATGTTTACCACATCAAGATGACGTGCAGAACGCATGTTCCGCATGGCTGGCTCCAAGGTCAAGGTCACAGTGACATTAACATTGAAAATCCTGTCCGCTCTGTAACTCTTCAACCCTTTGAAGAATTTTGATGAAACTTCAGACAAATGTTTACCACATCAAGATGACGTGCAGAACGCATGTTCCGCATGGCTGGCTCCAAGGTCAAGGTCACAGTGACATTAACATTGAAAATCCTGTCCGCTCTGTAACTCTTCAACCCTTTGAAGAATTTTGATGAAACTTCAGACAAATGTTTACCACATCAAGATGACGTGCAGAACGCATGTTCCGCATGGCTGGCTCCAAGGTCAAGGTCACAGTGACATTAACATTGAAAATCCTGTTTACATGATTTTAACTTGATTTGGCAGTCAAAGGTCATATCATCTTTGGAGGTAATTTAAAAAAGATATGATATATTATTTCATGTCTACTTTGTAACTTGAAAATTTTATTTTGAACTATTGAAACCAACTTTCTGTGTTGGTACCAAAATAACAGCACCATTTTTACTTCACTGCCATATTTCTTCCTAATTCCTGTCACATCAATACTTGGTCGTTGAAAACCTGGTTTTCGTCGCATTGCGGCGCTTCTTGTTGCTTTTAGCCCCATAGGGTGGAGGGGGAAGCTCACAGAGGTGTGCACTCAGAAAATGGTTTTGAATCAATAACTCAAGAACAAATGCTCCAGTGACATACAACAGGAATATCAATAAACGCATGCCCAGTTACTGTTGGCAAGTAAAATTCATACAGGGCAAATAAATTCCAAGAGAATTTCATCTGACTGGTGCGCTGTTTTCTAAAGAACTTAATTTTTTAAGGGTCCTGTTTACTGTAAAATTGACTAAGTAAAATCACTGACATTCTTACAGAATTACATAATGAAATAAATGTTATTGTGTGTGAATATTGGCATTCCACAATGAAAACATTTCTGTTATTTGTTGTCACATATAAATCCCATTGTCATAGGGACAGAACTCATTTGCATAATAATGGCAGAATTAATAACAGTGAGCTCATTTTAGTGTGAACAAACACTAGCCATCAAGTTGATTTCTTGCTCTAAGCATTGACTCCAATGACATTCATTCAAATATAGATTTTTGATTTGTTGTATTTTTTTTTTTTTTTTTCAAGTTCTAAAAGGAGATTATTAAAAATGCCAGTTGCCTTACGGTCATTTTGGATGTACCAAATACACTGCTTTAATTACTAATTTTAACCACATTCTAATTTTGGTTTGTATATGATACAGGTAAAGCCCAAATACACTTTCAGGAAAGAAAAGTACCGAATCATTATAAAGTTAATTGTATTAATTGCTTAAAAAAGAACAATTAAAGAACAAAACTAGTTGTGGAACATTCTTTAATGAAATAAGAGGCGTATTTGTATACTTGATACTTTATGTTTAAAGTTGGGCTGAAATCATTTTTGCTGGGCTCTGACAGTGACTTCACTAAAGTTACCAGTCCAGCTATAGCTACTGGCCTTGAAAAGTTAAAGGTCATGTGACACGAATTTTTGACCTCGAAATCTTAATATGAGCGAAAACTATATATCTTACTATGACAGTTTTAGAAAATTCTGCAGGTAATTTTCATCTTAAAGATGTTTTTATAGCAAATTAAAATCCATATTTTACGCACTTGGTCGCGCGCACCTGTCACGAGCGAAACCGGAAGTGACGCACATTTATCTCTTGCCACTTGACACAGCTGCCTGGATTGTTAACAAAATCTTAAAAATTATGATGAAAAGTGAAAATGTAGACTGCATATAGTAAAAAAAACAAAATTGAACAAGTCAAGCTAACATCGTGAATACACATTGAATATTTTTTAAGATAAATAATTTGAAATTTTGATGGAATTACGAAGCCAATGAGCAATATTATATAGAGGCTAGTTTAATTAGGGTTATAGAATAAAAAGAATACATCAGTGAAAATATCTAGAGATATTTTTCAAGTTACTGATCCAAAAAGATTTTGAACATGCTTATTTTTTATCCGATGCAGTTTTTTTTTTTGGAAGACTTGATTAAATAACTCCAATCAAGAGATTTTTTTCCATAAAAACATTCTCTTTACAGTGATGTGTTGCTTATTTGTCTGTGGTATATTTTGCCTGAGTTACGTGTTTGTAATCTTTGACTAGATCTATGACGTTTTTTATTATAACTGCATATCTTTTTCTTTTTTTTCTTCTTTTTTTTTTGGGGGGGGGGGGGGGGGGTGGGGATGGGCTTATTCATTCAACATTAAAAAAACCAATAATGATCAAAGAACAAATAATATGAAGAAGCCCTAAAACTATGTCGAAATCATAACACAAACACATTGTGTTATTTTTTTTATTTTTATTTGTTCACATTTAAAAGTCGAATGTTTTTATTTTCATCATAAATAGATCCATTACATTTAATTATCTAATATAAATATGTATCTGCATGGAAGCTTCTTAACTAAAAATCATTCAGACATGTTAATTGGAACAAGCTATTACATAATGTTTTCACAAGTTTGACTGATCAAAAGTAATTCAATCAATTTGTAAGATCACTTGCCATAAAATTTTGCAATTTGTCTCAACTTTATCATTGATTGGGTCATAAAAAGTTAATTGCCTTGTTTTTGACAGCTATGCAGAATATACAAGGGTCCCATTTGGGCAGGTTAATTTGCATAAATCCCACAATATAAGGCGTGATTTATGGATCTTTGACATTTCATTGGATATTAATTTATATAAGGAGACACAAATTTCTGCTCGATGGACATGCCATATTATTTTTTTCAAACAATATCCCAACGAACAGAACAGAACAGAACATATCTTTTATTTCTCCCAGGTACTTTTCATGCAACATGGGGATATAACACAAACAGATTTATGAAAACAATAGCAAAACAATATCCCAACGAGAAAATACACTGAGTGTGAATTTCCATTACAGTGAAACAACTGTTAACACATTAGATCACCTAAATTCACTTCAATTTTACTACACTTAAATGAAAAAGAATTTGTTTATGACGTAAACATCAAGTGGGGAAGGGTTACGCAGCATGTTAAAACGTGAAGGAGATAGTTTTATATAGAACTACAACATGGAAGAAATTGGAATATTTTTTAATATTTATAAAGGTAAAATCACAAACCGTTCTCCCGGCACAATGTTTGAATTTACTTATAAAAATCGAGAAGTAATCACGTTGTTTTATTTGATTTACAATTTATAGCATGTTATTTTTATAAGTGTGCCTTAATTGTGTTTCTTGCACTTGTGGTTTAGTGTTATTTTTTCATTTAAAAACGGATGTGTTATGAGCAGTGTAATTCTGCACTACTGCCTGGGACAGTAGGGATAAATCTACGTCACAGCCAAAAATTGCAGCGGAAACTACCGATGTCGAAACGGAAATAGCCGATCATCAAAAACACGTTTTTTCTTAACAAAAGCAAAATTTTTATAATTTCGCATTTAAACCATTTTAATCAGTACATCATGATTATTCTGAATTGACAAAGTTGCTATAGTTATGTCACATGACCTTTAATTTATATCATTGTTTTAAATGTGCAGATTATTTGGACATGATGAGTAGATGACCTTATATTCTGTGGCTCAAAGGAGCTCACTGTGACACATTTTGAAAGCAATTTCTTGTCAGTAACTCTAACATAACTTCCTCTTAGACCTCCAAACTCCCTGGGATGGTTTTACACAAATAATACATTATCAGGATTCTGGATTTTGGGCCCACTGGATCAAAGGTGTCTATCACAGTGGTCTGCAATGTGAAAAAAAAAAGTTTCTAATCCATAACTCAAGAATACTGCTCATGGATCCATCAAACTTTTCACGATGGTTGGGCATCTGTAGATAAATCCTGTTGATTTTGTCCTGTTCACAGGGCCCTGTACTACCCAAGTGGTCTGAGATCAGTTACAGTGAATCCAGGAATTTTAAACATAATTCAACTTTATGAGTAGATAACCAAAGATCCTTTTGTTTTGAGCTCACTGTCCTGAGTCAACATACTTTATTGATTTTCAGGATTTCTGATATGCATAGGGAGAACATCAGTGTCATTCTGTTAGCTCTTGTGTTTCTGTTTTCTCAGATGAAGATGATAGAGATGTGAAGACGGACAGTGAGTTATGTGACCTTTACAGTTCCCCAGTGAAAAAGAAAGTGAAGCCTGATGTAATTGATGATGATTTACATCGGTTTATGTTTGCTTCAAAAGAAGACACTGAAGGTACTTGACTAGCATTTAGATTTGATTGTAGGTCTTTAGGTATCAAGAAACACATTCTATAAAATTTACTAAAGATTCAAAGTCTTTTTTAGTTACAAAGTACTTTCCACTTACCTCTTTTTTGGTCAGAATATTACCGTAGAAATAACTAAACTTTATACTGAGTTCTAAAGAGGTTTCTGAAGTAGTGAAATAATGGGCTGTGTCACACATTATGGAAATTCAGAGACGGCAGAAAACATCATGTTTTTGCAGAAATCATTAATAAGTTTATGACATCGAACTTTGACATTGTTTTCTCGATGATGTCATATTGACCAGATTGTTGGTTTTGTCATGTCATGTAATAAAGAGATTTTTTTTTTCTTGAAAAAGATGAAACAGTAAAAGAAGAGGAAACCAAGGCTGATGTGAAAAATAGTCCAAAATTCTTCAACTCACTGTCAGAAGCCCACCCAGAGGTGAAGGTTGAAACTGACGTGGAAACGGAGGGTGAAATCGAGAAGGAAAATGGCATAACTTCTCCAAGAAGGAATATCTTTGCCAGCAAGTCACCTGCAAAAAAACTAAGATTTGACCTAAATGCTCCCAAGCCAAAAGAAGTGAAGAGCAGGTTTGCTAAAATTTCTTGTTAGTTGTCCATTTTTGTTGATATGGTTATGTATACATGTATTTATCCTCATTTGAATTTCAGTAGAGAACATTGACATGAGTCATTTTCTTACTCAAACATGTAGAAGTACATAGATCAGAAGTAAGTTACAAGTGAAAGTATGTACAATATCATCTGAAAAGGAGCTTATATTCATGGTGGAGTGATAAGAGGGGTTGAAATGATTTGTGTTTTCCTTATGAATCATTAGGGCCATCATCAAATATGGTGAAATTGATATATAAATCACTGATTTTCAACAGTCATTCCAATATTGATTGTCAGTTTGAAATGTTGATTTAATCAAGAATGTCACTAAGCAATATATGAAGTTACTGTTAACTCTAAATTAACATCCCTGGGAAGTTGTCTTTTACCATTGAAATTCTTCCTTGAATAGCAATGGAAGCAGCCATTATTGTTAATGTCTCTGTGTCTCTGTTGTAGTCTTTTGTTTTAGTCATATCTAAAACAACCATAATCATTATGACAGATTTTATCATATATTGTAGTGCTTTTCATCATACTTAATATTACGCTTGCTATATTGTCGATACTTGCCTCTCAGTATATAGATACAAAATTTTCTTTCAATGACACCCCTATGGATCATTATAAATTGCAATACATTTTTAACATATTATATTGCCGTATTTGTTTTAGATGTAATAATATTTTATAATTGTAAATTGTTTTCAGGTTTTTTGCAAGCATATCTAAAATTGGATCGCCTGGTTCCTCAAAAACTGCGGAAAGTAAGAGTCCCAACAATGAAAGAACGAAAGACAGTCTAGACAACTATTTGTTATCAGAATATAAGCCTGTTCACTCCAATACAGCTAATGTTTATGCTCCCTCATCAAAGAGTCCCGCTAAAGATTCAGCCAGTGACGTCTCTGAACAAATTGATGATACAAGAACTGCTGAAGAAGAAAGTGATAAAGTATCTGTTATGATTACAGAAGTTCCAAGCAAGCAGCATTTTCAGTTTTCCAAAACAGTTACAGATAAAAGTAAATCTCCCAAACCCTCCCCTCTTGGAAGATCAGCATTTAACTGGTCAAAGTTTAAATTTAATAGAGTAAATAGCTGTGACAGTATACAAGCTTCTGATAAAATCTCTAAAAATGTGAAACAGCCATTTAAAAAAGTGGTTTCAGAGAGCAATTTAGAAACATTTTTGAACAGGGAAGTGAACTCTGTAAAGGATGACCCTGAAGATGAGAGAGTTGCTTCCCTTGATAGAGACTGTACAGAAAATGAAGAGGGTGTGGCACTAAGTTCTAGTTTAGACAGCTACCCTTACAGCATTGATTCTGATTGCCTGAGAGACTCCGTTATAAGGGAGAGTGAAGCGGGGAGTCAGGTTTCCCAGGTATTGAGTCAACAAAGTGGTTGTTCGAGTGTAACTGACAACAGCCAATTTGAAAATAGTCAGACAAAGAAAAAATCATCAAGTATCTATTTCAAGCCTAAAAATTCCAGTAGTTCTGATATTTGTACTGACAGTGAAGCAGTATTGGATGAATATGGAGAAAGTAATAAAGACAGTGGTGTGATTTGCGGTCAGAATACAGATGAGAGATGTTATAATGATACAAATGACTTTGAGAAGCCTAACACTGTTTTCTTGATAGACTCTGATGAAGACAGTAGTTCTCGTCTTCAGCTTCCCACACTGCCTACAAAGGTATTAAATATTACAATACCTATTGTTTTTTGGCAAGTTTTTTGGTACAGTTGAATGTAAAATCATGTGCTTCAAGATTCTTCATCTATTCATTCTGTGCGCTAGATACAAAACTTGTATAAAAATGGCATGTGATTTTATTAATGTTTCAACTGCATTCATAAGCTTTTGGATATTTTCTCAGGTTTCACTGTTTTAGATTGATGAATATTTTTGTGTTTGAATCAAATTGGTTTAAGAACTGGGAAGAAATGTCAGTAGACTACTTGATAGGGTGATAAAAATGAAAATATGAGAACATCAGGTGTTTATTACAAAAGAGAAGGACTTGTTTCATTTCTGAGAATGATAATCTCCATTTATCTTTTTTTTCAGACCAATACAGCTATGGTGAAGTCAGTTCAAGGTAAAGAATAAAGAAGCTTTTCTGTAAACTTTCCATAAAAAATCTAACACTGGCACACTGAACAGAAAATGCCCAAACTATTTTGTTTCAGCGGAGTCATTTTAGTCATTATTTGAAACATACAACACAATGCATTTTCTATAAATTCTGGTAAAACATAGAATAATTAAAACATAAATCGTCAGATATACTGAATTTATTTTCTTGAGTCGTTTTTTCTGTAAAAGAATTTTCCTGGTTTGGAATGATCTTGTCCCCTTGATTAAGCCAGAGTTGTTCCCCTTTTTGACCTGTATTTCGAATTTAAAAAAAGTCCTATTTTTGTTTTGTCACATACACCATTGTAAATCTTACAGCTTTGTTCATGGTCATCTAATATATAACCTTGATTTATTTGAAACGTAAGGTTAATGCACACTTGACTGCATAGGTCAGGTAGTAGTGCCTGCTTGCTTCGTTTTGTTGATTTTCAGTCAGTATCACAATTGTTAAAAAAACCTTGTAAATTGAAAGTTGAGTTTGAAACTGTTGTATTGCTTTACTTATTTATATTTATGTAGTTACAGTAGTTAACAACTATTTTATTAACATTTTACATGATATGAGAGTGTTTAGTATCTTTTAAGACCTTGTCTAATTTGTCTATCATGTTAATTAGCATCTGAGAAAACTTATATTCAACTTAATTGATTGAATTTACTCTTAGGAAAGGCCAAACCTGGTTGCAAAGTGTCAGGATTGTCCAAACGATCAAAGAAGATTACATCCAGTCAGGAGACGGCCAGCAGGCAACAAAATCTCAAGGATATGTTTGCAAAATTTGCTCACAACAAAAGGTATCAGCTAATTTAATTAAATGCAAAGATATTTAATTACCTGCTTGTACAGCAATCAGTTTATGCAGGTATGCTGTCTTTTTGACGACTGTAATTGAATTAGTTGTTGTCTGACCTTTGAAATCATAATTCTGTTATTGTTTTTGTGTTGATATTTGAAAAAGTAACATGATGAAAACAGTGTGTTTAAACAAAGCATTAATTGAAACTAATATCATTCTTGTAGATATTCCCATCATGCTAATTGATACAAGCCTCTGAATTAGATCTTTGTATTGTAATAATTCTTGGTTGAGAAAGGGGTACTAGTATGGCCCATTTATCTAGAAATGAAATGTAGCCGCAGTGGCACAGTCTAGAAGTCTTGATAAATGAACCTGAGAAAGAAAAAGATTTGCTTGCTAAAAACAAATATTACAACCTAATTCAATGAACTCTGCATTTGTCATTGTGTACAACTGTTGTACTACTGACCTGAAGAGTCACCAATGCATTAACATAGAAGTATAGAGAATAATCTTTAAATTTCTTGTCTAAAACTACAAGACCCCTTAGAGTGCTAAAAATTTTGCATGAAGCATTTTCTAATGGACTTCTATTAAGATTATTCAAAATATATGCCAAGGTCATTACTCATTATAGGCTCCACCTTGGGGTCACATGTTTTAAATATATAGGTCTGAAACCACAAAACCAAGAGTTCTGAAATCTTGTATGAAACAAAGCCTAGTGGATGTATAACAAGATTATTTTGAACATTCTTAACCCCTGGCGTCATTTGCTCTTCCCTTAGGGTTAGATTTTTTAAGAACACTTTTTAAAAATTTTATGTATGAAACAGTAAGTTGAGACTTGGAAATTTGGTCTTCAGCATAGTCTACTAAACCTTTCCCAACTTTGTACAAATTATGACCCTAAAAGCCAACTTATTCTAGCCTGGTCACATTTTAAACATTATATTACCATTTATATTCTCTTAGCATAAAATCACTTGCCCAGAGCTCTGAAATTTCATATATATAGGACCTCTTCAAAGATTTTTCAAATTGCCCCTGTTGTCATTATTGGCATTGCTAGGTGGAGGGGTCTCCTGTTTTTCATGGAACTTTCTAGAAAAACTTCCAAATGTTCATGCCTGAAGCCATTAGGCCCAACAAAACTCTGAAAATGTGTTTGTCTGTTGGACTGCTATGAAGACATTTCAGACTTTGCCCCTTTGGGTCATTGGTTTTATCAGTGATCAAATGTTTTACAATGTCTTATATAAAGAACCATAAGGCAGAGAGTTCAGTCGTCTATCAAGATTGTTCAAATAATGCACTTGAGGTCAGTTTTAGCTCAATAATTAGGGTGACAGATTTTTATAAAGAAATATAAAAGAAACCTTTCAAAATCTTCTTTTTTAATAAATCAAATACTCCGATGGTTTGATATTTGGAATGTAGCATCATCTATTCTTCCTTTTATTTTTGTTATAAATCCATGAAATTGTATTTGCCTTTTTGAGCAGTTAAGCTAAGGAGTAAGATCATTAATTTAGGGCCATCATCGTCCTGTTATTTCACTGTAGTTGGTCACAGGAATGCTGGCCACTTTTCTCACAGAAGTCACTGATAATGACAGATGTTCAGAAAAAAAATGTATTAAATCATGCTTTGTTATAGAACTTTTCTTCCATTTTCATCTATGTGTTAACACTTGTTTCTGCTACACTTATTTGTATTACAGAGATAATGTGTTTGGTGTTTTTTTTTACGTTTGTTTCAGTGACAAACCTAAGCTAAAGCATGAAGTTATAGACTGTGACACTGATGATGCACATACTCCAGAAGGTGGAACCAGTCTTATCAACAGGAAGAATGGTTTACAGAGAGTCTTACTAAAATAGACTGGCACTGAAGATGAATGGTGGAACCAGTCTTTTTTTTAACAAGAAAGATGGTTTAACAAAGAGATAAGCTGAAACAGACTATGGCACTGATGTTTTCTTGAAAGAAAAATCAGTCTTTTTAATAGGAAGGACAGTTGACATTGGAATTAGCATGGTACACATTTAAATGTCAGTTGTGTGCAAAGATGTTAGACATTTGTTTTAAATTCAAATTAATTTGTTTTAGATTCCAGTCATTTAATAAAAGATACTTTTTTTGTGGTAGACTTTAAATAATAGGATTCTTTCCTTTTAGAAATGGAGTCTTTTTTTTAGTTTTTATATAATGACTTTTTTTTATCAAATTAGCATTTTCTTTTAATTAAATGCATGTTGAGCATGAAAAAAGCAGTTTGTTTGTTTGTTTTTTCAAGTTTTTAATCAGGTTTCAATAAAGTTGAAAACTGATATTTAGAATGCTGTTAGAGCAGGTGGGAGGCATTAGACTGAATGGGTTTTCTATCTTTTTTAATACCTGGATGTGAAGCCAGAGGGTTTATAGGAATGGCAATCGTCTGTCCCTCTGTCTGTCTGTAACATTTTCATTTTTGCTCAATCTCCTATATATATTTATACATATATATATTATATATCCATCTTATATCCTAGAACTGATTTTCTTGAAACTTGGGTCAAATGTTTAACTCATTGAGGCATAGTCAGGTCAAGGTCACACTTGAAGGTTATTTGTTTCAGCTTTCAATTTTGTGTCCGCTCAGCATCACATGCCTTTGAACCAATTTTCTTGAAACTTTGGTCAAATGTATAACTCATTGAGAGGATGTGCAGAAGGCATGGCCAAGCCATGTCACTTCAAGGTCACTCTTAATCGAGCCTTCAGTTTCATGTCGGCTCAGTATCATGTTTTTCAACACTTTCTTTATATATTGTTATTTTTTGATTGAGAATATTGAAGGAACATCTACATGTAACCAAAAGAAGGAAGACAAACTATCATACATTGAAAAATTGTAAAAACAGTTAAAATATACTTTGTTATTATTTTTTCTTTATTTACTATGAAGTTCACCAAAATAATTCAGGTTATTTACTTTTCAAAGAATACTCATAGATTCATTGTTCAAAATGTCAAGAACAGATTTATCATGTATTATCCAATTATTAATGTGCAGTTTACAGCTAAGATGATATTTAAATTACACCATAAAACCAAACGTATGTCACCTTTATTTTGTCATTGCAATACTTAAAGCTTTCCCACAATCCAGTATGCCACCATAAATACAATTCCATGTACACTAATCATGTACTTCGGACTGCCTTGTATTTCATTACAATTAATGTATTGAAACCAAACTTGGTCGGTTGATATCTTCTAGCAAGATCTTTCCTGGGATTGCTTTTGGAGTTAAGGGGTTTGTCATTGTTACTTAAGAAAGATCTGTTTCCACTCAACATCTTGGCCTTCTTTGGGATTGTTTTCTGGGTCAACCAATTGTTACTAAAAATAGCGTTTTAGTTTCAGCTTGATATTTTAAATTTACAATTGGTTTACGTTATTATGCCTTGGTTATCAACTAGCATATATCACTTGGGATTGATTAAGAGGTCATTTGGGTCACCGTATATATTTTTTACCCTGTTATGGAAATAAATCCGTCGTACTAAAAGTTAAGCTTTCTATTAGTTTACTACAACACTTTGGAAATGTCACTGGGTAAATTGTTGACATGGTCTCGTAGCATTGCTTATTATTTACCCCTCCACTGAATTTACATATTTTTCAACGAGATATTGAGCCTCCATCAGCCTGTGATGAACATTTCCACCCAGCAATCTCAAAACCCCACCACTTTTTACCAAGTTATTGACAGGACGTTGAAATGCGAGACCAACTGCTTTGCATAACACAAAGTCATGGGTTTTCCATATTTCAGAGGCGCTTTATATTTGTTAAAGTTATATTCCATATAAATTTGATTTTTCAAGAAGTGACCTTGACCTGATAGCCTGGGTTGATGCGTTTGGCATACAGTAAACATTTGTGCAAGATTGTTAGCACGAAGTTTTCGGAATGTGCACATAAGGATATCAAACTCAAGCTCATTTTATAGATAGATGGTACATTTGAAATTATATACCTTGATAGATAATATGCCGGAAAATTTTACAGGGATTTAATGTTAATTTCGGATTCTTAAAAATTATAGCATGAGAGTTCCCGTCCGATGCATACAGATTGTATCTATTTAGCCTTTTTATTTTAGATATTTTTTTAACTACTTTAAAAACAAGAGCTGTCGTAGGACAGCGCGCTCGACTATTCTCAGTACTTGACACTAAAGGGTTATAAAACCTTATAAACTCAAAATCTTGACAAAGCTACCTCCTCTTGTGGCAGTCTAAAGCCATGATGATAAAAAAATGTGTTAAGTTAATCTGCAAGGGAAAGGTGACTAGTGCTACCTTGCTAAAAACTTTAACCAAATTTCTAAGTCAAAAAGCGGCCATAATTCACACAAAATGCTGGACACAGTTACCTCCTCTTGTTAGCAGACTAAGATCTTGAGGGTAAACTAGTATTGTAGGATTCAGGTCTATATCTGCAAGGGAAAGGTGACTAGTACTACCTTCCCGAAAAACTTTAACCAAATTTCTAAGTCGAAAAGGGGCCATAATTCACACAAAATGCTTGACACAGTTACCTCCTCTTGTTAGCAGAGTAAGCTCTTGATGGTAAACATGCATTGTAAGTTTCAGGGCTATATCTACAAGGGTTAGGGGAATAATGTTACCTTGCCGAAAAACTTTAACCTGACCCGACGCCGGGGAGAGAACTATAGCCCTCCTTATTCTTCGAATATTTGAGCTAAAAATGAATATGGATATTTTGATGTGTTATAAATTCTGAAAGGTTGTGGATGGTAACGGACTGGAAAAGAAACCACGAAATTTTACGGAATTTCGTTCTAGTAGATTTACTCCCATGATACTTGTTTTCTGCTTACAAGCTAATAGATGGAAACCTTTCCGAGACATAAATGAATGAATTTCAAGGTCTTAAAATGTGTCAATCAAAACTGGAAGCACAGTATTTTTCCATTTCACCGTTAATAAGCGGACGCAATCATCGGTTTGAAATTTATGCTAACAGGCGCGAAATGTTACCTTTTTTTCTTTTTTGCTCCAGAATGCAGATAATCTATTAAAATCTGCGACATGAAGAAATAAGGTCGCCATTACTTATTCTAGATAAGATTAAAGGGGTCATTTTATCTTGCGTAAGTATACATGGGTGAATACGAGGTCACCATTCCACCTTGACCTAACGGGTCGGCGGCCCCGATAATGTGTCCAAAATGTTGTCCTGTAGGTCATAACTCTGCATACTACAGACTCAGCCATTCCTAAGAGAGCCCCTAGAGACTGGGTCGACATTGTAATAAAACTTGTACGACATGGAATATGAATTACACTTCATCTTTAAAAATTTCTTTTTACACATTTTTTGTGCACTTCTGGCTTTTTGCTTGTTGTTTTCATATCTTTGACATCGTTGTACTCAGAGAGCGATGCTTTAAGTTTTTGCTGTTTGACATTTTCTTATCGTTTTTCATAGTGCTACTTATTTGCGGAGTGATTTGTTTACGCGAGCGTACTAATACTAGATTATGGTTAAAGTTCAGTTAGTGATTCCGGAAAGGTCAATGTTACTTAATTTGGTCGCATCAAATGGCTACGTGCTTCCGTGGTCTTGTATAAGTAATTTAAACCTGTATAATTTACATTGATCGGGAAGTAGAACAGACCAACGCTATTTTTGTTGTTGTTGTTGCCAAAGATCATTTATGCCTTTCCATATATTGTTCCGCCACACAAGTAAGGGAAGAAAGGGATATATTCTGTTGTAAATTTCTTTTACTTCAAAGGGTTTCCAGTCAACTGAAGTGCACATGCTGGTTGCAGGAACTATATTAATTTAAATATTAAAGACTTGAATGCATAGGTTGTATGTACTGAACATGAATAAAGTTTTGAATTTTTACAAATCCCTTTCAAATTATTTGAAACAGAAGTCATAGACATTCTCCACAGCAATGATTGTTAGGTTTATCAAAATGAAATTTTCCTGACTGATTGGAGAGGTCATCAGACCTCTCCACAGTGTTGGCTTTAATTGCTGGCGGCATCCATTTTTGCGTATCAAATTTTAGTTAATGATCTCATATTAAGCCTAAAATAATGAAAACCAGTCTACAAAGATAGTTATGCGCATGCTCCGAATCAAAATACGAATTTATTTAAACGAAACCAAAATTTAATATCGGGTCAAAACCGCCCATGGTTAAAACGGCCCATTATGAACAGAACGTACAGAATAATTTTCTATTCGCTTAACTAAACACAAAAAATACAATTGTAGAGATGCATTTCTTATAATGCATGCTACTTTTTAAAAACTACAAATTCTAAAATGCATTTTTTTTCTGAGAAACTCATCAGCCTGTTGAACAAATTAATATTTAGCCATGGTCATGAAAAAATGGTAAATATCTTTTACGAATTTCAGAGCATTTTTGAGAAGTCCATTTCCTCGATTTGGATCAAATTTACGCCCTTTTAATATTTAGTCCAGCTTAACAGATACTATCGCTGATTATTTGTAAAACATTTGGACTAAGACAGGTGTAATAAAAGCTTGAAAGGGAAAACAAAACTTAATTAGCCTAAAAAAGCAGCAGCTGAACATGGGAGTTCTGGCTTCAACAACTACATGCATTGTTGTAAAAGAGGGGGGAGTAAAGCCTGAGGGGCTTATTAGAAGATCCCCAAGATTCTACAAGGTATGAAATACATGATTAAAACATGAAGTTATCTTAATTTGTTTCATTTATTTAAATGATAGATAGGTCACTATAAAAACATTTGAAATAACTAAATTATAGTCAGTTTCGGTCATTTTGCCTAATAAGGTATTAACTATTAATAATAGTTAGGTTACTATTTTTTATAATTATTTAAGTCACAGAACGTTTAAAAAATTCAAAATGATCTTGGAAACAAGTAGATTCATTCTTTCAGTGACGACAGCTGCTGACCTCTCTTTGGCTTACTTTTTAAAGGAAGCTAACTTGTATTCGTCATTGTTTGCCGTTGTCTTGATGGCTCTTCGCGTACCAAGCTGGCCGTAATAACATTGAACAAAAACAATTAAAAAACAACTCAAATCATCTTGTATGAAAGCAGTCTGCTGAATTTATTTGGGGAGCATTAGTCAAAGTGCAGTAATGTAAACTACATTTAAAAATTGTTTATTTTATTTCATAATTATAATGATGTTATATATGATATAAGCTTTCAGAAAAACATTAACATAAACATGCGTCCTCTTATGCCTCATTTCACACACTTGTTATTATTGAGTCCAAAAAAGTAGTTCCACAAATGTTCGATTACAACATAATAAATGAGTTTCCGAAATATGAAATTAGTTAGCTTCCGTTTACAGCCATAAATTAAAATATCATTTATCAGAGAGGGAAAATGAAAACTATTCATTGAATGTGTTTCAATATTATTACGCTTTCATTTAATTACACGCCACAGCCTAGAGTCATTTTCAATACAGAGCTACTTCTCCTGTCAAAGTCTATTTCGGCGGAGAATACATGTGTGAACTTATAGAAATGTTATTTTCTTCAACTTTTCCATTTTTTTCTTATGAAAAAGCTAAAAACTAAAACCTGAAACTTTAAAATAACATTTTGTTTTTTTTCTCGTAACCATTATCAAGTTACGTCAGATTTGCTTTTATGCGTGAAGATCTACTGCAGCAAAGCGGCACAATAGAGAAATTTGGAAATACAGCACATGTAGTTCAATACAAAATGCCAAAGAAATCCTTTACTAGATAGGCCTGGGTTATATAAGTCAATAAGAATGGAAGCTAGCATTTGACACTTATTCATGTGTTTCATGTATGAATGAATGAATTGAGTAATGGGGATTGATTTAATGGATAAAATGAAGGAAGAATAAAAGGTTAAGATTAAGGTTTTAGTTTAGCTGCTTTCTCTATTAAATATGTTTTGAATATTAATCAACAAATATTTACTTCTAAATATTTGCTTTATTCACGTGTATCCATGTATAATCTTTTGGTCGAACTTGGTATCATAGCAAGCTTAGACAAATCTTTTGTGTCATAGCAAGCTTAGACAAATCTATTGAAAACTTAAGGGTATAAATCAGATTGTAATGCTTAGGTAATGGATAGTTAGAAAAGAGTTCTTCATGTGTAAAATGCGCGGTTCTCGTGCAAAGAAACCGTCAAAATTAAACAAAATAATAATGATTGACAAAATCGAAAAAAAATATATGAAGAGTGCTTGATCATTGACCCCAGTGCACATTAATACATAATGGTAGAGCGTACGTGACTTTCGATGCTAGAATCTGAGATACAAAAGAACAAGTGAAATCTTAATACGCCCCCGCCAGTACATTCATTGCTTTGATTATTAATATTCAGTAGACATTAGATACTGATTCCACAAAGATTTCTTTATATAATAATGAATCGTGCGTAAAAGGCCATGCTATTTTAAAAAGATTCTGTTATTTCAAAGATCGGGTGTCAAATATTCTCAATATTTTTAACCTGTTTATTAAATGTTTTGTTTGCTATCATATTTCAGATGAAAATAAATTTGCCGTTATTTGTAAACCATGAAGCTTCTAGACATGTAGGTGGGTATGTTATGAACAATATATATATATCACAGAGATGACAGATTGCATTATACATACACGTTGTCAGAGATATGGAAAAGGATTTAAGAAGAATTTAAGAACATAGAGAAATCAGATTCTTAGAATTATTCCAGTCATGTCAAGATGAAATGTAAAAGACAAAAATATTGTAAAATTATACAGTAATGTGTAAGCACAGTTTATATATTTTCAGGAATGTATTTGTTTAGAACATGGTGAAAATGACGCGTGATAGTTTTGTTATACTGCATTATATGGTGATATTTAAAACATTCACAGTTAGATAAAAAAAGCGCGAGTGCGTTAATAATGTACAATTTAAGTCTATTATTTTTTATCTCTATTTTATCAAAACGTTAAGGCAATGATAAAATCTTGAAATTCTATAACTGCTGCCTGATCGAGACATGTAAGATCTAGAGGAACAAACTATCGGAAACAAATAATGCCGACATTGGACTTGAAATAAGACACGAGCGAATGCACGAGGGAGTTCGGTTATATTTACCCACAGTAAAACAATAGTCGATGTTGAAAAAACAAGTGTGTTAAAAAAAAATAAAAAAAAAATTCCAGTTATTTTCAACAGGGGAATAACTTCAAAATGCAACAGACGGGTCCAAACCCCGGGCCATCTGACCCTTCAAACTGGTGAGTTTATTATCAGATTTATTTATTGATTTATTTATTCAGTTTCCTAAGTCTTGACTCTGTAAAGGGGAAGTAATATTGCGCTCTGCATGGATAAACTTTTTAAAAGATAGCGGAGAGCTCTTACAAGGACCTTAAACAACGGGCAATGGCGTGTTCATCAGTTCACTTCCGAATAAAAAAGGTGTTGCTTTATGGTTTACTAAATTTTGTTTCAAGTTAATTTCAGTGTAGTGTATTACAGTATGTTTAGCATTTGGAAGTGTTACTGGCTTAAAATATACAATTTATAAAATGAGAACCATTATAAAAACCAAGGTACCATTTGGGTGTTAGTACAGAGGGCGAAGCGACACTTCTATTACGTCTTTAAGGTATTAATTTTTATGTTATGTTTTCCAGTGAATTATAGTTTTCTCAGTGAAATAAAATTGATAATCCACTGTTTTAAAACTGTGGAATACCATTTTTATTTTCACTGTTTTTGCCGAACTACTTTTTAAAACTTATTACCTCCCTTTGTTACATTTGTCACGAGTTCTACACAACAGTCCCATAATTTCATATCCAGGATCTCCAGCTCGTCCTCCATACAAGACAATCAGGCAGATAATTGATAGTTATAGTGATTAAGTTATTTAAAATACACAAATAAATCCAACTTGTAAAAGTTGTGTTTCCATAGTTTTACAAGATGGCGGACTTTTGAATCGAATGACAGCTGATTGGTGTTAGTATTACTCGCCATTCATGGCGAGACGAAGATAAGATTTGTTTCATTTGACAACTGCGTGAATTTAAATAAAGTTATTTTTTCAGTTTCTTTAGGTGATATAGATAGATGAGCTGTATGAGATACTTGTTCTGAAATAAATGTCAGAACTATTTTCTATTGCTTTATCAATCAATAAAGAAATAAAACGGCTATTATTTGGGGCTCTCCACATGGAACAAGAAATTCTAAGTTTTAGTTTGTCAAGAGAACATAAAATAAAAAGAAAATTTGTTTGTTACAGTGAAATATCATAATATCTTTCTTTGTTGCTTAGGAAAGGTAATTATTATACCGCAGCCGTCAACATGACATCTGAGAAATTGTCTAAGATCTGAGGAGCTGTTATAGAAATTACAAAAGATAATCTCGAATCAAATGTTTATAAGGTCAAATCAAGTATATAAGATACACTTACCGATCATATATCAAGTTTGTAATATCACTGAAACAGAAAGTTTTAATGTCGTGCTTTGCGTTGGCGTGTTTCTATAAACTACTTGAATCATAATATAACATCATGTCACATTTTCTTAAATGAGCAATACAAAATCTAAAATATCTATAATTATTATTATTGTTATTATTATTAAACAAAATCTGAGTCAGGTTTTCTGCAGATAATCAGTAATGTAGACAATGTGTGTAATATCAAGCTTGGCATGTATCATGACGTCTTGAGAGCCTTTCGCATGTATCTTGAAACTTTGGAATAAATTGTTTATCGTCTAAACTACAAAATTTGACAGATTGAAGCGTCCAGTTATCTAATCGTACGGAAAATTATACATTTTAGGAAGCTATTCATTAGTTCGTTTGCACTCATTTTGAAAACAATTAAAACATGTCATTAAAAGCAGCTTTCGTACAACGTTAGCAATTTTGAGTTTGTTCCAAAAAATGTTTACATGGGCGCCACCAATTTGAAAAGCTCAAAGTACTTTGTTTTTTTTTTAAATTTATTTTTGTTATTTATTTATTTTTATTTTATTTTATTTTATTTTTTGCATCAGTTGCATTGACTTTCAAATATAAAAAAAGTGAAGTCAAAGACGAGTTTAGCAGGACAATGAGTAAAATGACCCCATGCAGTCCCGCTACAAGAGACATGGATACTAGATGGCACTGTAAAGTGTAAAAGCCTTAACGATCATTTCAGTTTTATTCAATACTTGAAAACTGTAGTCTTAATTTCAGACAGTTTTAGAATTTCCTGTGGACCTGAAAAAAAAATCCAAGGCAAATGCTGGTCAAGTGATGTGCATGGTTTTGTTGTTTTTAAAGCATTACATTGACGATTAAAATAGAAATATCTTCTAAGACTGGAAGGGGTTTTACCTGTCAGTATATGTTTTAAGGCTTTGTTGAATTTTGGGTGATCACGTAATGCAGTACGAACGCTGACTGTTGAGAATAGTGATAAGAGATACACATGTATAATAAGTCAAATATTAACCGCACTGTACTTTCGCCGAACAATATCAAATGAAATAAACAGCGCTGAAACCGCATTCAAAATACAAAAATAAAACTAATAATACTGCGAAACAAACTCTGTATAGGTCTAACAAGAAAGAACCATACGGTCACTTGATATACTTACTGACCTGTAGTCTGCGTCATTTATTAACAGTCAAGCGTCAAATGTCAAAGATATTCTACATTTGTAGCAGAGTGACAAGCACAGGAGACCATAACCGACGTTATTAAATCGCTTTTTATATTTTTATAGATTAGTGCAAAAACTGAGTCAACTTCCATCAAACTGTGATAGAAGTTTTATTTTATTGAAGGAATACTGTGTTTCTGATACGAGAAAGCTCGGTTGATTTCAGTATCAGACGTGGTAACAACCAGATAAACGCAGAACATGATTAAAAGTTCCTAGCCATGTCTTTTATTTTATTGGAAGCCATTTTGCTAGAAGCAATGACATCACGCATTCTCTTATGTAAAAATGCAGTCATTGTTACCAATGTTTTTTTTTATATGTACAAACTTGAAAGTGCAAGCTGTTTAACGAAAATCTGTCGTATACTTTCAGAATGTCCAGTGACTGAAATCTAACAGAAAATATACTTAATCCAGTCTCCCTAAACTTGTAACACCGAAATAATCATTTTAACTAAACTGAATCTTTTTTCAACTTCTCATATAATTAAAAAAATGACTTCACTGGCTTTAAGAAATTGAATGTTTCCTGAAATTTACTTCTATATCCGATATATTTGTAATAATACCTCGTCTTGTTTAAGAATGCACATCGTTATACTTTGATTTTTTTTTACTTCTTTCTACTATGCATTTAACGTTTTTTTTCACGTTAGCATTCTTACTTTATAAAAGATACACCCCATTCGTTGTTTATAACAGGAATAACAAAAGACATTTTTGGCAAACATTCTTGTGGTATTTCTAATAAAATATCACGGTAGTGCGCATTCTCGTAAATATTTCTATTTTCTTGGAAAATTTTCGTTTGGATTTGTTAAAAACAACAACCCTGTCTCGCTGACTGCGATGATTTCGAGTCTTAGTTACTGACTTCCAGTTTGTGATAATTCTTGTGCATGCGTCTAATTCTGCCCTTTTTATTAACACAGTAAGAACTGTCATATTTCTGTTATAATTTGTCAACCTTTCCTTTTTATAAACAGATATTGTTTCAACCATAAGTATGTCCTATCACCGATGTCATTCCATTTAATCACGTCATTCCGTTTGGCGAAGACTATGTTGAGAGCAGTGTTTGTTTCCCATCGAGAATTGTATTGTAAGTAGTATCTCGAAATAATTTCAAAGGAAGTAGAACCGCAGATCAAAAATAGAATATCTGAGATCATCTTAAGACCTTGGGGTCAATTTTCTCATTTATTTTGCTCAGACATACCCAGGGGTATTACCTGACGAGAACATTTAGAGTAAAATGACATTTAACGAACACCGTTACATTTTGCTGCGATGCTTTAATCAGATATTGCTAGTGTTACCACAATATTTTAACATCTGATTACAAACTCTTACAGTACCTGATTACTTTAAACTGTCATGCGTATCGTACAGTATTTTTCTGTAAATAGATTTTATTTTTCTGTAAATAGATTTTACGACCCAATTTTGTCATTAGAATACGGGGGAGGGGAACGTAGATCCTTGGTTGGTATAGTTACTGACGATTTTTTCCACTGTAACCTTGGTTTTAAAATGTTTGGTTTCAAGCCTTTTCATACCCATTTAGCAGACCAAAAGGCTAGTAAATAATATGGGACGGTAAATAAGCGAATTGCCCGTATGCCGATTAAATATGCTCTGCTGAAGGCTTATGACTTTTATTTGGTCAAATTTTGCTCTATTTTCATTTCGCGTATTTTTAAACAATTCATCGGTGTTGATGTCTTAATCTAATTGACAGTAAATCTACATTACTCAGGTAATGTCTAGTGTATGAAGGACTATCTAGAATTCAGTTGTAGCGTTTTGTTGAAACTCAGTTCATACACAGTCTAGCATAATCTAGACATTCATTCCTAAGTAATGCAAATGAACAAAAAGTCTTTTAAGAATATCCTACACATGTTTGGGAACATTAAGATGGATTTGTGTATTTGCAACTGTCTTCAGTACACAAGAGTTAACAAGTGCACACACAGGTATACTCATTAATGATAAAATAAGTCTGATTCAGTGGTCACATGGCTGAGGTTACAATTCATCTAAATTTGTCTTATTTGTGATGTATCGTGGGTTTGAATTTTAATCCGCAGGCCACCATATTCGGTCAGGTTTCACGTAATTAAACAAGCGAGCTCATTAGTCCTCGTAATTTCACAAACATCAAGTGCCTAGTAACAGTTTCAACTATACCAATAAAACTCCACCCACTTACAATAGGCCGGAAACTATTAAAACAAGTCATTCCATAGAACAACGGCTTGCTTTTACAACAATAAGGACATTTAATCGATACTTATACTAAGAGTCATCTCTCGTTTAACATAGGTTTCTGGTGCCCTGAAATACTTGGAGAACAAAAATCAAAATTGTAGATTTGGTGTCTAAAACATTCACAAAGTCTTAGTATCCCTCAGATGTTACGAGCTATGTTCTTTGGCTTTTAAAAAGTACCAAATGGTTGAGTTTAAATCAGGAATGTTTGATTTTTGTTTCTATTTTGTCTTCTAAGTCGAAGAGCAATAGTTCTGTTTAGTTTACTGTGTTAACCCACCTGTTAATACACCTTTCAGTGTGTTGCCTTTCCAGACTGGTGCACAAAGACAGATTTAGACTTTCTAGACGTGTTGTTTTCTAAATCCGACCTGTGCTGCGGAAAGATTTGTCAAAATCTCCATAGTCAAAGAAGTCGCAGTTAAAGAAATAACATCGCAATGTACAAGCCGGTCAAATCTATTATCAGAGTGGCATCTTTTACTTCTGTATAAGACGTCTTTCATGCAGGAATATCAAAACACTCTTTGCTCGCCCATTACTCCGCTCCCACCAGTCTCCGATGGTGCACAGCTTTTATGGGGTAGCTCAATGGATATATCGGCTAAATTCATGATTTTGTTGGAATATTGAATAAATACCCCGTTTTTATTTTAATGCAAAACGGCATTCCCTAGCCAGTTTTTCTGTTCAGCATAAAAAACCCTTCTATATGAAATTTGATGTTTGCTTTGTACTAAACAGTTGCAACTTTTCACAACCATGTCTGAATTAAATACAAATGTCTTATAATTAAACCAAGCGAGATTCTTGCAGATGTTGTGTCCTATATTACAGGTTATCAGCAGAAAATCAAGGAACTTTGACATAGTGGTACAGTAAATGCAAAACTTTAATGGGTGTCATCGAGATAAGAACGGTGTTGTCCTTGTTCTGATTTTGACCGAGTTTTCGTTATATAATCGGTATCTGAGTTTAAAACTTGGCTGTTTTATTTCAGCCTTAAAAGTTGGACATCTATCCAATAAAAGTTTCCTCGACTGTATTCACAAATCTCGAAAATGACGTAAACAGTTAATCGAATATTGAACAAGATGACGCCACAATGTAAAGCTTAAGTCAAGCCAAAAAGGTCACCGCAAAAGTGAACCACTTAAAGCGCTTTATTCTGCAAGTTATCCTTTATCTACCTTGTCATGTTTTGAGGGTTTTTTGTGGGCCACATATTCTAGATTCATCAACGGAATTTAACTGACTACACAAATCTGTATCATAGACTTCTTTCCAGTAGTTAGGTAGAAATAGATAGTAACGGTTTGTGATAATTGTGTTTGCCCTGAACTAAAGATACATTTACATGTGATGAACATCTTCAAAATGTTGATCATCTTTCAAATCTTCAAATATTATTGTTAAAATAATCCTTTCCATAACTTTTTCGGCAAAGGATGTTTTTACTTATTAAGGATGCAGACATGTACATTGGATACAAAAAATGAAATGGTCAATAAATCACCATTTAATGTTGTTTTTATTTATAAGTGTTTTGTCAGTCAATGACGGTTTTTATTCCTGAAAGAATAAAACAAAGACGTTATTGCTTGTTCAGTGTTCTTCGCAGGCATAATTTCTACATTTGAAGGATTGCCCCCCCTCCCCCCTTCCCCCTTCTCCCACCCCCGCCAAATTTAGTGCACTTCATAGAATTTACAGAATGCGGATTAAGGATACATTAGGAATGTTGTGGCAAGGTAGAGAATTTGTTCTAAGGAAGAGTTTAGTAAGCGCATTCTCATTTTTAAATGCATGCTGGTTTAATGTTTCAGTCTACGTCCCATTGTCTGTTATCATCTTTCAACCCGATGTAACAAGCAATTTCATTGGTTTATTTAATGTTATACATACTATCTATATGCACATACTTATTCTGAAACAGTATGTCATTTTAATATTTTAGAAAATGATACTATTACAATGGACTTGTTTAGTTTAAGCACGCAGATAAATTTGCTTTGAATTCAGTATCTGTGATAAAGGCTATTTAAAAGACATATTTTTTTTCTTATTTACGTGCAGATTTTAAGACAGTCTAAGTCGGGTATAAATGTACAATAGACTTTAGATTTATTTCCATTACGTATCTATGAAGCAATGTTTTGTTTATGAAATCCTGTCAATTATAGATTATTTTGCAGTAATACTAGTCTATCGTTTCACTTCCTTGCCAGTCTGTCTTCTATAAAAACTGAACTACACTAAGCTTGATACATCCTTTATCATATATGCTGATATAACTATTCTATTTATCTTATATTAATAAAAAATAAAGCCCTACATGTTTACACCACGAAACCATTCACATATACATTTGGATTAACATTATAAGGCAGTTTTCATATTGAAAGCAGGTTAGCTTTTGCGAATATTGTCCTTGGCATTGCCCTGGCCTTCCTTGTAGTTTATCAAAGTGAACTTAAAATGGCTTCGTCTAATTGCCAACATTTGCTGACGATTTGTTTTCTTTGCATCAAGATAAGAACTGTGTCCTCATTGTTTTCATAAATTAAAAATGGAATTAAAAAGGCGTTCAGTCTAATTATTTCAATTCTTAAGGTCGTGGTGTTCTTTGCTATTTGATTCTCAGTACAAGATATTTTAACATTCAGAACATCTAATACCTGTTAGCTAGAATAGGTTTTCAACAAGTTTGTCATGTATTGCTGAACTTTATTCAATCGAAGGTCAAGGTCAGAAAAAGACATTTCAAGTACTTTTTTAATGCAGTATATCCATTTTCTATCAGGAGTCGGACTACTTATATAGTCGAGGGAACATAGAAACTAGAATCGTCAAAGAAACGAAATGTGTCTTTAGAAAATAAAAAATAAAAAAGTGTACTTAAGTCATGAATTTCACACTCAATCAACTTTTATCAACTGATTGAACTTGACAATGGAAAAAAAGACACAGACCTACAAGGTCAAATAATAACATCTTAAGTTCTTAACCTGCATTTAATGCTACCTGGACTACATATGGAACCTTTGTTCATTTTGAAAACCATGGATAATATCTGTTTGAGTTACCTGTTGCCGATATGATCGACACCCCCTTGTAGAGTTTAGTTATTTTAGGTTGTGCGGGATAGTGCAAGATTCAGAAAGCATCCCATCGCGGAGACACCCCTGGTTCTTTTCCATGCTCAGCATATAGCACTGATATATGGAAAATAGTTTTAACGTCTCATCCGGTAAGAAAATTAGAAAAGTTAGTGGATGAGCAGGGAATCGAACTCATGACTCCTGAAATAAATAATTGTCTCGCCGTGCAGTTTTAATACGCTTGACAGAAGCGAACTATTGTCCTTATTTTACATTGGTTGCATTTAGATAAAAAGCAAGCAAGAAGACGAAAATCCTTCTTTGAATATTTCCAGGAAGATTGCAATCATTCATTACAGACTGTGTCTTCATGATGCTTGCTATAAGTACTACTTGTTAAAAGAGTCAGTCTCCCATACATAACAAGAAATCTCGGACTTATTTTCATTTCCTCTGCTATTAGAATATATGTCCATTTGATTATGATTATGTGCGCTTGGTACTCTTTAGTTGGGTACGATGTTTTGATAAACTAAAACAGTTTTCTTTTCTCAAATTCACCCTTCCTTTTAGTACTCATATATCGATGAAAGGATTTAAGCGAGGCCAAAACTCATTCAAACTCTAGTGGATTGTAATCCAGATCTAGTTAAGTTTGACTTGTGTTGTAAATATACTGAAATTTGAAAACCACTGATGCTCTGGCAGGCTTAACCCTGAACATGCTGAAATTTTGTAATGGATTTACCCAGTTTTGAATTTAGAACAGTCCATTCAAAGTTTAAGGGATTTCAATATCAAAATACAAAAATGGAGCTATCAACAGTACAGAGCCTGGTCAGACTGCACGGATGTGCAGGCTGGCCTGGCTCTATACTGGTGGCAAAGGCTAATCACTTTCGGTTCCAGCAGGTTAAAGTTTAACATGTTTGATGTATGTAAGTACGTCTAAATGCTTAGTAAGTACTTGATTCTTGCCTATAATGTACCAAAAATAGTTAACATGAGCAGATCCATTTATCTAATGAACCCAATTTCAACAAAGTCAAGAAAAGTAGTCATATTTTTCGGCAAGAAAACACAAATTTGTTGCACTTAATTGTTAGTTATTTTCCTGATTGAGGCAATTTTCATTTTAAATTATCCATAACAAGGTAATAACCATTCTCTAATCTCAAATATTCATAAACAAGTATTTGTTAACAATAGATATATATAACCTTGAAATGAACTTTTGTAACCAGGCTCTGACCAAGTAGCTCTATTTACGATAACGTTACCTTTTTGTTTACAGTAAAGTTAACATCGGGGTTTCGCTTTGTTAGTTATTCTTTTTCTTATTATGTTAACTAGTAAAGCTGCTTTCCGTAATATGAACTTCAGTAGAACTTTGTAAGGACAATTAACATGGGATAAAATAGATATGTTTACTTTTCAACAAACTATTTAACTATTTAACAAACCCTGAAATTAGCACGATGGTGTACTACATAACGTATTTTATTGGTTAATTTGCTATAAAAAATGAATTAGAATTGATAATGTTAAGAGAACATAGGTTCAACAAATTTTCGGTAGGACGTTTAGACTTCGAGAAAACGTTCATTTGTGATTATTCGCTATCTACTCAATATAATTCTCCAAATAAAGACTTATATTTATGTACATTTGTATTAAAGCTGTATCTAGATTTTTTCACTGATACCAGAGACATAGATAACATGTTATCTATGTCTCTGCTGATACTTTGATATCTCGCAATAACTCTTTGAATGTAATTCACATTATATGATTTTAAAGAAAAATGTACGCTCTAAACTGAAGGGTATGTTCCTCAGACTATATACCAAAACCGAGTGCTTGTTACCAACCTAAGCATCTCACTTTCAAACGACAGCAATCTGTAAAGCAAGGAATAATATATATTCTTATTCAATTCCAAAATCGAAAGATTCTCAGGATTTGTTGCTTTTGTAGCACTCCCTCAACCAGTAAAAATGTAAGACACAACTTTAGATCGAGTTTATCAGTAGACTTGTGTTGCCCTTAGGTTCTTATTTATACACAATATAGTCTTTTTGTCTTTAAACGTTAAATAGAATCTTTTTATTTAACCCATTTATGCCCGATGGATTATGACATCTTTGTTAGCTAGTCTCTATTTAGGGAAGAAAGTTATTTTGCAAAATGTGTAGACCCTGAGTATTGCGGCGTCTGATCTGGGTCTGCACTGTTTGTCTATGTCTAATATTGTGGACGCTAGGCATACTTGGGGAATTACCAACTGAAATTGGCTTTGCTATTCCTACTGTTTTTATATATTTTACCACAAATCACACAATTGTTCGGTTTCAATGTTAATGCAGTGATGGAATAGAACTCTATAGCCCACTAGTTAGAAAACCCCTATTTTTTACTCACATATGCTTCATAGTTTAATCATGAAGGAACAAAATGTTCAGATGATTTGTAGTCTCCTGTGTTTACCCATGCACACATTCCAACTTAGTTACGACAGCAATTTCTGGTCTCTCTTTCATACTGGTAAATTTTTGGTGAAATTTGCGTACAGGTTCCTGAACTAGCAAATGGTTAATAACAGTCATTTTAGATTTTGATGGAAAAAAAACTGGTTTTCGTTTGTTAGAATAGATATTAAACACCACTGTTTTCAGTCTATTATTTCCGATACCTTAACATGTCTGTGAACGGTTAAGGAAACAATAACAAAATGCATGTAGTTTCTGTTATTATGCAAAACTGAGAAGTAGTTAGGACGTTCTCATCCTTGGAACAGACTCTAGATCCAGGTTGTTGCAAGAGATGCCGCCAGAATGACTCTAGCGCGTTAGATGCTATATCTTCTTTGTCGATATGGCTTTTTTTGCATGATCTGCGACATCTAAGCCGCTAGTCATTTTGGAGGCATCTCGTGCTGCGATTTTATTGATATGGCGTTTTTGTTGAAACACGCGGTCGAACATTGCTTGCTTCACATCACGGATTGAAATCGTTCATGCCACAGAGTACATCTGGCAAGACTTCGTGTTTGTTATCATTTATGTCATGTGAGACACGAAACATTGACAAATGCATCCAATTACTAAAATTGGCACGCGTTTTCGAAGTCTGTTGTCATGAAATTGAAAAACATGGTATTTCTATAACAATGAACCTCTAGCAAATTGGATGACTTGTTCAATATAAACAAATAACACAGATGAAACTGTTTTCAGAATTCAGTCTGTTTTACCGTACTTCAAGAAGCGTTAAAAAACTTAAAGACAATGTCTCTTTAACTTATGTAAAGTCGGTACCTTCCAGATGACGTCATTGTGCAAAGTAAGAACATACGTGGTATGTCAGAAGAATGTAGAATTAAGTCGGAAATACGAAGCCATGATTATATAATCTATGTTTAAATCATAACATATGTAAACAATATATGTACAGTCTAAAATCAACCGCCGTGAGAGTTAGTTAACGTTGATACGTCAGCATAAGCTACCGTGATCGACACGTCGGTATAGTCGATCTTATCATCGACTAAATCTTTTGTCGGTGCAGTCTATGAAAAGGTTGCTGTTACAACAACGTCAGTAAATCTACTTAATTTTGTTAGTTTTAGGTAAGTTCGAAAATTAAACTAGACCTTTGTCGGTATTATTTTCATGTAAAGCCGATTCACGTGACATTACAAAGCCGATGCAATTTAGATCAAGTCGGCACAGTCTTGGTAAACTTCAAACAAGAATAGTCATTTATCGTTCCACAACCTCTTGACTTTGGTACCATCTGCTTCAAAAATGCACAAAATTTAGTGAATTTCTTGGACAGCTTAGAACTGTGGCTGAAATGTCATGGTATTTGTAAGTTCTGACTGACAAAATTAAATCGCTTGTAACCTATATAACAAAGAAAATAGTTTTTTTAGTTGTGTTCAAAATTCATTAGATCACAAGCGATGATTTGATTTCACGAATTATAAACATTTACTGTCCGAAAAAGGCGTCTTCGGCCACTTTTATGCTTCTTTATTTCCGTGACATATATTGTGTTTGAGATTGATTTTGCATTCCAGATTCCTTTTTATTTTAATTTCATCTGCGTTATTTCCTCGGCATTTAGACACACGTTGAAATTTACTATCAGAGACACCAGTTTACTGAATCTTTGCGTCTAGCTATTTCTAAGAGAAATTTTAGTGTTGCTCAGTAACAGATCTTAATAAAAGAGTTGACGATTCTATATTAAACCAGTCTTTGTAAATGCTGTTCAATTTCTCTTGTTTTTCAATTTCTACATGTCTAACTGAACGATCTAGCAACACTAAGAGTGTAGCGCACTCACTTAGTGTTGATGCACACGTGTAACGTTTTTTAGTAACGTCAGTCTACTCTGGGACTTCATATACGGTCCCTGGCCTACTGTGCGTTTCTTCAATAACCACGTTAGCACGATGTTATTATGATCTCAAGACACAGCATATAATTGTCATTTCATTCCAAATCCTCTACAAACAGATATACTATGTGGGATGACTTTGTTTACTGATACGACATCTCTTGAAAACCACTAGGGTACGTCAGATAAATGGTATAATTTTATGACGTCATTTGATTGTACGTTAACGATGTTCAAATTGATGCTGTGCTTTATAGCTTATTACATTATTATGTCTTTTAATTTTAAACCCTCTCCCACTTTCGAAGAAGCGAGGGTATATTGCTTTGCACATGTCGGTCGGTTCGTCCGTCCGTCCGTCCGTCCGCACGTCCGTAGACCAGACCTTGTCCGATCAATAACTCAAGTACCATTTGGTCCACAGCCTTCAAACTTTATAAGATGTTTGCTCTTGTTGAGTTAAAGACCCATATTGTTTTTGGTGTCAGTAGACGAAAGGTTAAGGTCACTGTCACTTTGAATTAAAAAAACATTTCCGCTCAATAACTCGAGTACCATTTGATCCATAGCCTTCAAACTTCATAGGATGACTGCTCTTACTTAGTAGAAAATTTCTTTAGTTTTTGGGGTCAGTACATGAAAAGCCAAGGCTTATGTCACCATAAATTTGAAAACCATCCTCGCTAAATAACTCGAGTATCATTTGATCAACAGCCTTCAAACTTCATAGGACGGTTGATGTTATTGAGTAGAAGATCCTTATTGCTTTTGGAGTCAGTAGATCAAAGGTCAAGGTCACAATCACCTTCAATCAATAACTAGAGAACGCTTTGGCCTACAATCCTCAGATTTGGTAGGGAGGTTGTTCATGACTTTGAGGTCAGTAGGTCAAGAACACTGTGACTTTGACCAAGGAAAGCTTGTCCGACCAATAACTAGAGAACGCTTTGGCTTAAAGACCTCAGATTTGGTAAGGAGTATGTTCATTACCTGTAGATGACCTCTATTGTTTTTAAAGTCAGTAGGTCAAAGGTCTACGTCACTGTGACTTTGAGCACAAAACGCTTGTTTGATCAATTACTAAAGAACAAGATTGCCTACAGTCCTCAGATTTGGTGGGGAGGTTGTTCATGACCGGTATATGACCCCTTTTGATTTTGAGGTCAGTAGGTTAAAGGTCAAGAGGTTAAAGGTCAAGGTCACTGTGGCATTGAGCACAAAAAGTTTATCCAGTTAATATCTAGTTAATGTTTTGGCATACAGTCATCAGATTTGTAAGAGAGATTGGTCATGACTGGTAGAGAACCCCTGTTGATTTTGTTGAGTCAGTAGGTCAAAGGTCAAAGTCTTTGTAACATGACCAATTGGTTGTCATTAGGGGGTTGTGGGGCGCATACATGTTTCACAAACGTCTCTTCTGTAATTAAAACTTTAATCTGAAAAAAAGAGTACGGAGAGAACTTTTGAAATTGTTTACCTGTAATTTACAGAGATCTGCCATTGACTGGGTTGAAAAATAGAACGTTTGAAAGTTTCTAACGAAGGGCATTGGTCAGAAAGAGATGCTAGGTTATACTGTCCTCAACAGACAGTCCTGTCTTTTTACAGATTCGTTATAAACTGTCCATTAACAGGCATAGATATTACTTAACTTTCTGAAATAAGACAGTCCATAATGTGCTTTTACTTTTTGTATTTCTACACAATAAAATGATTGAACACGTTATAGACGTTTGAGAATGCCCAGTTACATAGTGCACATTTGTTGTTATATTGTGCACAAGACATATTACATCGTGCATACGACATGTGATTTTGCACTCCTGGCCGATGTAGAGATAGTTTAAGGAGTGGATCAGTGATCCAGATGTTATGCGCTGGACTGGTATTCCAGGGATAACGAGTTCGATCCCCCGCTCTTACATATTCATCACTTATTGTCTTTTAGATGACCCTTTAAACCGATGTCGATCTCGCAACCCCTCGGTTACCAGTCCAGCGAGTTACCACTGCACTACTGATTCGCTCCCATACATCTTACACTGTCCCCCACAACCTTAGATAACTTAACTCTGCCGGAGGCGTCAGTCTTAAGGGCACCCGAAACCGACGATAAATAAACTCAAATAGATAGATGTTGCGCATACCTTGTGTACGGAACCGTAAGGGCGGCTGATTAAAAAAAGATACGCCGTCTGTTTTGAACGCTTTTGATTTTTGTAAATTTCGTTATGAAATACAGCTCAGTGATTGATGAATTTTAATTGATTAAGATGTTTCATAGACCATAAACTTTCTATGAATTTGCATACTCATAAAATATATTTTAGCGGTTATGCAGATATGATCTATAGCTTTTGTAAGAAAAATATGTGTGTACATTAGGTTAGGAACATCTGCAATCTACTTAATTATTTTGGCGTTGTTTGAGGGGCAGAAAATGGACATTAAAATGTGATACTGTTCTTCTTCAAGTTCATTAAGAACTTGTCACATTTTAATTCTAAAAACGGAAATCTTGTCCCGTTCAGTAAAGTCAAGGACGTTGAGATTTTTAGACTGATGGAATTTTACTGATAATAAATTTAATCTCCAGCGCAGTTCCGGTTGGATTGTTCCCTGACATAAGACTGTGATTACTTCCCCACCACATACACATTTGATAAATAAAATAATTAGTCGCATTTTGTTAAGGAAGAAGTTGTAATGTGGGGAAAAAACACACAGACACACACAGACATGAGGGTAAAATATAGTTTGCCTGCTGAAAGCACTTAGACAAATGAGTTAAAAGTTGTCTACAAAGATATATAAATGATGATAGATAACCCTACTACAGTATAGTTATTTGCTAACTAATGAAAAAGATTAAAAGAATCAAAACAAGCGATGAGGGTTGACATTGCGCTATAATGACCTGCTTATCGGTTTATGACGTATGCGAAAAGAAATAAAGACAACATTTGTTTTACACTCCATTTACTATGAAAAATTATCCATTCAACAGATGAACAGGTGAGATTAATCACATGACAGTGGAAAGCCAATAAAAATGCGGTTTCTATGTCACATGACGCTTACGCAAATGAAATACGTCAAACGAATCTAACAATAACTCGAAACGAACTAGTTCGCTTTAAACGGTAGCTGGATATTATACACAGCGGCTGGTCCGCTGTAAATTGTGACATTTTATTTTATTTTTGTGTATTATATGTGCTAAATATTCATGAAAAATGGCACCAGGTCCAATAGAAGAGCTGGCTCTTTTAGACTTGGAGAGGTACGTTTGATTTATATTAGAATTTTACTTGTAAAATCGATGTTTAAAGGTAAGAGTTTACAATCAAATATGGCTGCTCGATAAGCGCACTGACTGGGCGTTGGCGTATGACTACTATTTGGGGTAAATTATGCAGCGGTTACTGCTTATATTGCTTAATTGATTAATCATTCTTTGTTTGTTGTTTATTTTGAGCCGTATTTTGAACCGAAAGGAAGAAAATCTGCATTTCTGGTGCCATATTTACCATTTAACCAGTTACGATCATTACATCAATGTATTTGTGTACATATGATTTATTATTAAAATATTATGAAAGTACATCTATATCATTTTAAGTTTTTATCCCGATGATGCAATAACATCAAGATAATTTTACTGAATGATATAATCATCGGTTGATTCTGACTCATATCCCATTTTTACTTTCGGCTATGTGATGTGGGAGGAAAATGTAGTTAAGTAGTTAAGTTTTGCTATTGGGTTAATGGGAATCAGTGTGTCATGTTAATTAAACAGATCATTCTCAGAAAGTATTTTTGTTTGAATTCCCCTCTTCATTCTCCTGATTCAGACAAGTAAGCATGTATTACGCTGTCTTAAGGAGCTGTAAGTGATTAAGAAACATTGATTTCTGGTGTTGTTATTCGTGCATTTCTATGTCTTTGCCGGTTACTGTGTCATCTTATCAGTTCGACCTTTAAACCTAAATAAAAGCACTTGCCTTATCAACACCACAAAGTTTAACCTTAACAATCCCGTTATTTTTGTGCAAGTCTATTTAAGCTTATTAAGTCTGGATTGCGGTGGAAGATTTGAACTTGCAGGGTAACCACTGGGTCTGTTTCAGTAATTAGGCATTTAATTTGCAACCGTTTCGAAAAGCTCTGCGGAATGCTAAGTATACTCCACGAGGCTTAACAAGAACTTGGTACTCTTAACAATGTAAGAAAGTCTTAATTGGTACGAAAATGGATTTTAATTTGATGCACGTTAGCGTTATTGGTTACACAACAAGATTTCCACCAGTAATAATTGCCCAATAAAACTCTAATCTACTCGAAATGTTTAACCCATATATTTTGTGTTATAGAAAATTTCTTGCAACGATACGACAGCGGCATACATTATGTAAAACCTCTGAGTCTCTTGCAAATTAGGTTTGTAGGCGCAATAAAAAGGCATTTAAAACATATGTTTTTCATAGAATTTTACGATGGGAAAGTGTCTAAAAGTTGTTGAAATGTATTCCTTCGTTGCAAACATGTCTGAAAATGTCAAATGCAGATTGGGGAATAAATGACTTCATGTACACTTTTAAACATTGTGCTTTCTATACAAGACTGTGTTTGATATATGCAGGAAACAATCTGCAGGCTTATAACTGTGAATGTCAACTCATATATGACATGGGGACATAAAGGAAGTGATATTTTAAGGCGCCTGGTGATGCTGTTTTTTCCAGGGTCGTACCATCAACTCATGTGATACATGGATGAGCTCAGAACTTAAAATCTCTTGACTTTTCGTGATTACTTTCAATGTCGTATTTTTAAAATGAATCAATAGTGGTAGATGTTGCTGTTGTTGTTTTTTCATTTCTTTGATTGACTTCCACGAGAATGGATATGTCAGGGTAAGACATTAGCGTATATTTTAAGCGTTGAAGGACTTGTACGAGAGAATTACTGAAAAAAGTTTATGAAAGTCAAGTGTTACAAGTTTATTGCAGTTGATCTGTGTGTGTTAATATGTTAACAAATTTAACTTTTTTTATTCTTCTACGTTTTTGAAGTGAAAATGGGCACACAATTGTTTTAACGTATCAAGTATCTCTTTATTACTTACAGTCAGAATCAAATTATTATTTTCTTGAAAAAAAAACTGTTGTAAAACTTGTTTTGTCCGGTATTCCGTTCTTTTCATTATTGAAGAAGGGTTTATTTTAGGAGAATTTAGACTGATTAACTGTAACCAAATTTATCTAAAGTAAGCCAGGGTCAGCTGTCCTCTATCTATTCTTAACAAACTATAGGAGTGTTTAAGCGACCTAAGAATTCTGTGAGATAAGATTTAAATTTTGAGAGGTGCATGCGAAAACGTTCTATCTGCGTCTTTATTTTTAGCACTTTCAACCCTTTAGCATTCACCCCCTCTATTTGATGTAAAACACCATCTGTCTATTGACATTATATTCTCTAAAAACGTAGCTCTTGAAAAGAATTTATCTTTCTTACTTTTTAAAATTTGTGAACTTCACAAAGTGTTGGAGAAATTAGGTCGGACTGCTTTATCCTTGTTCACATATCGGGTTTCATTTTGCAATTGTTCGAATTATTGAATGATTGTACACCCGATTTTTCTGGGATTGTCATAAACCTGTATATTAACTGCTTTTATTGAGGTGATAAAATGATTATGTACGTATTGACATTCTACACGTTATCCTGAAAAATGGTAAGATATTAGATCTATGGGGAGTGAACATCGTTTAAACACATGTATATGACAAATTCATGTGTATTTCATTCCTCAGTTAAAAAATTGTTCCATATTGTTCAAGTTGCTTGAAACATAATGAATTTTAAGAACTGCCACCGAACTTAGAAACCAACCCTGAAAAATGAACGAGAAAAATGACTAACTCAATGATTTCTGTGAAAACGCGAATAGCACGAATTACGTATAGCATGTCAAGCATTCATGAAAAAAGCTCTTATCGCAGTAAGTGACGGATATATCAGTAAATTTTGATCAGAAGTTGTGCATAGCAATTATTCTACAAAACTCGTTTTTATATATTTCTGTGTATTCCTCATAAATTCATCTCAACATCTTCGATGTCACGAGTAAAGTGTGCTACTACCACACGATTGGAAGTCTTATGTTTGACAGTTGCGGCAAACGCTTACGTCACAAGTGTTTTAAATACAAATTAAGAAGTCATCATTGAATTTATAAGTAAGAAGGAGAAACCTCAGATGGGGTTAAACATCGCACAATATTTTCACTGAATTCTAACAGTCGTTAGACATAGATATAATAACCTATCGTGAACATAAATATACTTAAAATTGTCAGTTGCCTGCAAATAATTTATACAGGCGCTTGCAAAATTCGCTATAAACGGAATGTTGAATTTGTTATTATGGGTAGAGGCTTGCAAAATTCGTTATAAACGGAATTCAAAGTGTTATTTAACATTGTATGCTTGCACAGATTGCTATAAACGGAATGTAAAATTTATTATTAACGGCAGATGCTTGTAAAAACGTTTTAAGTAACAGGTGTTTGATAAATTCGGTATTCATGGCAGATGTTTGGTGTTAGACTTTGTTTTAAACGGCTTTCAGATTTGCAGTTCAGACGCCTGTAAATTTTGCTGCTATAAACGACAAATGTTTGTAGAGTTCGTTATAAACGACAAATGCTTGTAAAGTTCGCGATAAACGACAGATACCGGTAAAGTTCGCTATAAACGGAATGTAATGTTCGTTTTTTTTTTGTTTATTTATTTTTTTTAAATTGATGTTCTTAACAACAGGTGCTTGTAAAGGTAGACGACCGATGGATGTATCTTAAGTAACCGCAAACAGACCTTTCTTTACATTATCTTTATGGACGAAAAATGTCTACAAATTGAAGCCATTTATGGTACGATTGATTGTGCTTTTTTAAAGGGCAGGAGACTGTACAAAAAATAAGTGAAGGACAGAATCGAATTTTCTGTATACAAGTTTATTCGATACTATCCATCAAGGTCATTGAAAGAAGGTGTTTTTCTTGGTTTATAAACTGTATACCCTTTCTATATTCAGGTCCAACAAAGGGGCTTCAAAACAACGTAGAGATCAGATCAATGGGGAGATAGCGGTGTTGAGAGACTTGCTTCCGCTTCCGGAGTCCGCCAGACAGAGGTTGTCACAGCTCCAAATTATGTCTCTCAGTTGCGTCTATATCAGGAAATGTAACATACTCCAGAAAAGTAAGTTATATGCTAATATTGTAATAAAATGTTCAGATGAAGGAACAAAAGAACAAAAGATATATTTGAGAACCTTGTTGTGTATGCAATTCGCTTTACATCATAAAGTTGTTTGAATAATCTAGCACAATGTAAGAGGAAAGAAAATGTATACATAAATGAATAAGAAATTTCAAAGTTTTGCAAACCAGAGGAAATTTTATCTTGAAACAAAAAGGATGAAACACCGAAACAGGATGTTTAAAAGGAAGTAAACATGGGCTGCAATAACATACATAATTCTGTAGTGTACGTTTAGGAGAATTGTTGTCAAACTAAATCTTGTTTCACATCTGCACTACACAGTAGTATCTCTTTCCTTTTTTGAATCCCACCTCTTGACATTTTCATTGAAACATGTCGACCCATTCTTGAGAAAACTTCGTGAACAGTTTGATCTTTATTGCATGCACTTAATCGAGTGTTGAAGCATTATTACTAAGCACTTTAAAAAAAAAAAGATTATCTTTTTCAGCTATTGTTTCAAATGTGTATTGTCATTTTCATTTTCAGTGCTCCCGGCCAATCGTTGCTCAATTGAAGTGCCTTGTGAATTCTCCTCGGTAAGTGGTAAAACTATGCTCATTATTTTTGTGGTTTCGGCAAGTCTGCGGTAACCCAGTGCTCCTTAGAATAAATGTGTGTTAATGGTACTTGTGTTTCCAGTACAACTCGTTAAGTGTTTGAAATGTTTTAGGATTTCATAATTATGAACCAAAAAATTTGACTCATGGAGAACGAAACGTAAAACTATATATGGAAATACGTTTTCGCGATCAGATTTAGGTCTTTAAAAGGAAACAGTTAAATTGTCAAGCGAAATCGATATCTCTCTATTTAACCGGTCCAAATTTATTCAAACACTCCCTCATACTGATACCGTCATTATTTGTAAACTTACCTTGCCTTTGTGAACTGGGAAGTGGGGGGTGGTTACTGATGCATACATAATGAAAAAAGAAGATACGCGTATACATGTTGTATGTGCAGAGGCCCGGAGTTTGCTTTGCGCGAATAGGTAAAGTCGTAAGTAAATGTAGTTAAACGTAACAGCCATATATCAGAGAACAGACAATAGCTCGACATTTATTGCCCTCACAGGTTTTTATCAATTGAATATAAAATATATGTGTATAAAGACATGTTAGTAACAGCGATATACTGACAAAGGTACTAGCGAATAAATAGGTTGAATGGTGTATAACAGTAAACAAAAATCTAATTTTAAGTCCGCGTAATATTATATTAGGGAGGGTCTAATAAACAGTCGTTTGTTTTGGAGACGTCTTTTCAAACAGTACACTTGATTTAGGCGCATGATTTTCTTACGATTGTAAATTATTTAAAGAACGCTGGGGTGGGTCTGTTATTGGCATCTGTCCTTGGTTCTGTTAATGAAAACTGCTTCAGACACAGTATAAAGCATTGTTTTAGTTCGTTTTCTATGTAAAACAGGTATTATTTTTTTCAAACGGCACATTGTCGTCTGCTAATGGCACATTGTTTATCTAGGTCAGTTCGGACGCAACTGACACGCTGTTCTTGACAGTTATGTTACAACTGTCTACATCGTTACGGAGGGGACAATCCTACGAGACTTTTTCCTATTATCATTATTACTTTTTATGTAATCTTCCTCTTAACGCAAGAAATATGAACTTTTTGATGGTTTTGAAATTAAAATCGGACCGAAACAATCCATAAACTGCGTAAAAAAGACACGCATCATGTGATTATTTTAGAGCAACATGTAATGCGATCCTCTCATGTTATCGTCTGCATCGCATATTTTCTATTCATTAGCGGATACATTTGAATTTACGAAAGTCTGTACGGATAAATGGGTTTATTTTTGGTGTAATGACGTAAGCGTATCGCTTTGCACGGTTCAGTGCTAGAAAGCGACCCTGGGAAAAAAGTCCGATGAAAGACTGGCGACATTTCACTACCTGTGGGGTAGAATTTACGAAAATATATTTACAATTTACGCTTATTGGCTGTGCTGTCGTCATGCCAAGGTCTCATGACGAACTTAACCGCCCTTTAAATATTTGAACAGATTGTATGGAATATCTGTTTACAATTGTAATATCATGAATACCCCGTTAATTCTTTAAATCTTTTCAATGACTTAAATGCATATATGAATACTTAAAAAATATATTTGTAAAAAGATCTACGTTATGAATGCGATCACGCTAGTTATGTGTGACTCAATACTTGGCCAGGATTTATTGCCATTCAGGTTAAGTTTTATAGCTTGCCCTATTGATTGTCGATATATTTTCTTACATGTATGATTTATTCATTGAAACAATATGTAAATAGTTTTTCAGACACCAACTGGTTAAGACTTTAAACTTACTTTTGCCAAACGACAAGAGGCGAAAGAATGTTCGCGCCTTTCAGTCAACCAAGTCAATGCCTTTGATTTGACAGACAAATCTTAGTGCCTAGTAAATCAAATTTTAGCAGATTTATGGTCGCTCCCACAGCTATGAATTCCAAGCTGTTCATTTTCCTTTTTATTCTATTTCTATGTCAAACTAGGGTTATTTTAAAGTTATAGTTCCATTAGGTCATGTTTTTCACAGCGTGGTTTTAATTTCAGGCACTGACGGGGTTTATTCTTGTCACAACACGAGATGGAAAGCTCGTCTACATTTCGGAAAACGTCACGGAATACCTCGGACATTCTATGGTTAGTATTTTCAAACTATGCCTGCAGACAGTGCATATTTTTCCAAACTTACAAAGCCCTAGAAAAAAAGGAAAACAATGATCACCCTTTGTATTATCAGTCGCCGTTCATACGTTTGTATTTTGTTAAGTTGCCTAATGCTAGCTTTGGTAAATTATGTTGTTGTTGTTGTTTTCATCTGATGATTCAGTGGTTAATATTGTGTTTGTATTACAGGTTGATATGAAGACACAGGGTGACAGTTTGTTTGATATCGTAGACAAGCGGGACCATGGCACTGTGCAGGCACAGTTACTCCATGGCGTTGCCACCAATGAGGGCCATAGAAAGATCTCATTTTTTTGTCGCATGAACATGTCAAGAACTTTAAAACGACAGGGCGGATTTGGAGACGTGAAGGTGAGGGGAATATAAAGGTTGATTTTGAATACGAAGGGGAGATAGATTGAAATAACGAATGAATGAATGAAAGAACGAATGAATGAATGAATAAAGAAAGAAAGAAAGGAAGAAAGAAATAAAGAAACCTTTAAAACAGGCAGACAAATAAACAAACAAAACTGCTACTGAAATGAACCCTTAGTCTGGCCAAATTGAGATTTAGTATGGGACAAAATTATTAGCAGTTTTCATCAAAAGCAACAATAAAGTCAGAAATCAGCATGGTGAAACTTTAAAAGGACTTCTAAAACCAAATAAAGTGCCATCTTTTACACAGCTCCAACAATCGTTAAAAAAGCTATAAAAAAAAGCTAAAAATAGCCTCCAGTCAAAACTTCAAAACTGTATGCAAATATACATGTTCGTAAAAATTTTCATAGGTGTAACAATTTTTACACTTCAAACTTCTTTACTGGTTCGTGTAGTTATTTTACTATAAGCTGATTTATGTAACAACATAAAAATGCAGACATAATAGAAAAAAATAGATCTTTAAAATTGGTTATTGACAACTGTTCTTGTCAGCGGACATGTGTGTCTGTTTTTGTTAATGGCAGTTTATACAAATCCATCGTAGTTCTGAAAACCTGAGAGTTTAGAAATAAGCAGGTTTCAGTTAATGGAAAACAGTTCCTAGAAATTATCTCAAGAAGTTAAACATTTAACAATGTGAAACACACACAGGTTTTTGTAGATAAGAGTTATTTGGCATGCGATTTTATATGATATTTCTTGATGGGGAACATCTGCTAGAGGTATGCAATATGGTTTCGTTCCCACACATAAAGAAAAAAGTTATAGCAAGACAAGTGTATGTACTGTTCAGTTTCTTGGTTACATAATGTAGCATTACTCTATATCAAGTTCTTCATAGACAAGAAACATGTTCCCATGTTAAATAATTTTTTTAAAGGGACATAAATACATTTTACTAAATTATTTAAACAAAGTAAATTTTAAAATTGCAAGATGAAAGAGTTTTTATATAGTGCAATTATTCTACGTTATACAGTTGTAAGAGAAAAAGGTTTATCTGTAGCTTTCCCAGGTCTGCCTTTAAACTTTTATATGAAATTCATCTCGAAAAAAAAAAGACTGACATTTGAAATTTATCAAAGTCTGAATCTATGAATCGTCCTACCCGGAGCAATTCTCGAAAGTAATTAAGAATATGAGTTAAAATCTAATTTAGACAACGCGTGGGTTTTAGCTCTAAGGTAAATAATCGACTGAATAAAACTATATCGTTTGCACTCCTTTATCTAAGAGATACTGCGTTTTTCCCTTTGTTTACAACTTGTTTGATAATCCAAACCGGAAGAGACGTATTGCGCAATACATTTCTCTTGTGTCGCTATGGCAACTTTCAGGGTAACATGTTTAACGATCAGTGACAGGTTTGCAAAGGCAACAGTAGCTGGGGTTACATCTATAATTATGTATATGTCCTTCGATTTAAATCGAGGAAAGCGGAGACGCATCAATTAGAATACTGGTGACGACATTGAGAAGGAAATTAAGAGGTTATTTCAGCAGAAGGAAGTTGAATATTTATTTCCTTTTATAAATTTGAAATTTGCAATTGAAGGTGCGCTGGGTGATAACAGTTGTAGAAATGAAAGCGTAGTAATTTCAGTAAGATAGAAAATGGCATGCACAATTCCTATGAGAATTAACAAAGCTTCATCAATTAAGAGCTGATAAAATCCTAGTCAATGTGTCTAGTGAATGGACGCATTGTACGCTCCTTGCATTCACTGTTGGCACTTGTTTACTCTACACTTGCCAAGTTCACCATCTTCTCCCAGCACTACTTCACCTCTGTTCTTACTGAAGGCGGGATAATCTGACGTGTTGCCAGGAACTAATACACCCAATTCTGTCTTTACTTAAATTCACCTAGCCCCCGCCACATTGAATTACGGTTTTTCTTGTTATATTATGCCAGGAGTTATAACAAGTGAAATAACTTAGATATCATAATTCAAATAAACAATAACAATTCGAGTGATAAAAGTTGTACTTGGAGAGTTCATTTCCGGTACTGTTTGTTTATTGAGATAATTACAAAATACCACTTGCCAACAAACAAATGGTGTATTGTGTACGTTGAGTTTTTAGGACGTAACTAAACTGGCTTTCAGAGTTATTACATCAAGTTTCATCTTCTATGTTTTTGAGTTATAAAATATTGGGGCATATTTTTTTCAGAGATTTTTTGGTATACGAGAAGAAAAGTACACAAAGAAAGTGTGTTTTGCTAAAATAAACACTCCAAGTGTTTACCTAAGACTCTCTCACTCTGTCTCTCTTGGCTAAGTCATTTGTCAACCGTCTGACATTTTTGGCTGACGCATGGCCATAAAACACTTACGCAAATTAATATATATGTTATTAAGATAAATCAGCGACAGAAAATAATAAATCATATAACGTCTGCTGCTTGTGGAAGTGGGAAGCTGGGCAGACAGTTGGGGAAAAAAATTCAAACTCGTTTAACCAAAAGCCTTAAAAGACCTAAAATCGTAAAATTCAGCTTCAGTTTTTGAAAATTTCCGATTTTGCAATTTGAGTGTGTAATGCGAGTGCGTAGTACATTGTGATTTTGTTTATATTATTTCAATGCACTGGGAGAAAAAGCAAAATTGAAACAAAACTCAATACAGAATTGGTCCGTGAAGGACGTTTTGTACTGTTTACGGGACAAATCCGCGGCCAGTTACCACCTGTATGTGTACTTTGCCTTCGGCTGCTAACTGTCATACGACAATCTAGTAACTTAATTATGTATACAGTATGAAAACCACATCGCATACGACCTTACAATGTGATACGTGTCTATGTATATTCTAGCCGGAAATATTGACCAACCGTGAAACAAAATATGAGAGGAAAGAGGATAATTTACGTCACATAGCAACCACCTATTAGCAACTTTGTCACTTAATATGCCTATGCTGAAAAACGAAGATAGTGAAAATGTCTGAATTATTATTTTTGTTTTGGTATGAAAAGTTGTATGAAGGTTTTGTTGTAAACCTGTTGAAATCGTCAATATAAAACAAAACAGCAGTTAGGCAACTGCGGGTTCTGTATTTTATATGAGCCAATTAGTCGCCCCATTCTTGTTCTGGTATAACTTAAGATGGTAGACCGCACTCTTAATTATCTCTTTCAAGGAGCCGCCCGGAAAGATTTGTAACATACACAGTGGCACCTGGAATTATGACGTCATCCGTAATTATCTTAATCAGCTCATATCCCTTCTGTTTTGCAGACAAGGATGCAAAATTAATGGTTTTCTTCAGAAATAACGAGTTAAATTGATGGCACTACGCCCTTGAGTAGATAAAATTTCACGAGTCATATAGTTACAGCGTGGCAGAGACAATTTAGAGCAATATGCCAGTAGACGGTCTGCAGATATATAAATCTGCCTTATCTAATAGGGATTACCTGACTTATCAGAAAGTAAGATGAAATGTGTGGTTTTCATAAAAAAAACTATTTTCCACCGTCGAAAACATGTAACCGAGTTTTTTAGATGGTGGCTGTGTGAAATAGATACGCACGTTATTTTGAGATTTAAGAAAGTTGATCAAGAAAGTCTTTCTTTTATGCTCTCTATACTTCTAAAGAGTTAAATATACACGCAGTCTATTTTATTTTCAGGTTATGCATGTCAAGGGTCATTTTGTGCCCGTGGGCCAGAAGGAGGGCGGAGTAGCCGAGCAGCACGTGTTTATGGCACTGTGCACGCCCCTGATTACTCCTGACGTCAAAGAAAGTCTGATTCAGAACAACACAACTGTGTTCAGATCCGTGCATAAACTGGACATGTCCTTTATTGAAATCACTGAAACGTAGGTCCCTATTCATGTTTATCTTTGGTCACATTTTATTCAAGAAATCCCATTACCCAGATACGAACCTTGTCTGAGATTTTAGTGGTTCGACACCTTATATTTTTTTTTCATAAATTGGTAGCTTATGTACAAATATATTTTGTTGCTCTGTTAGGAATTTTTTTTATATTCCGAATAAGTTTCTACACATTTGGTAAAAAGCATGTCTTTATACATTGTGTTATCATTTTTTTTCCAGGGGAGAGTTTCATCTAGGCATAGGGAATGATCAAATTGAAAACAAGTCTTGGTACTCAGTCCTGCACCCTGAGGACTTAACGGAAGCTAGAGCTAAACACATTCAGCGTAAGTATCAATGATATTTTACTTGATATTCTTCGTAAACAAAACCTTAACTTTTTGGTTACCTTTTTATAGTTTTAAGTTAACGTGCTCTGTTTCATTGTAAACTATCAAACAACAAGTGTTAGTTCACACTGGCTGCATTTTGAGATATTCACGTGAAAACTATTTCGACTCTTATCTGCATCTTTCTTGTTTTCATTCTCTCATTTTACATCCATCTGTTTACAGTGATAAAATCTCGCCACGAGATGGGCTGCATGATGACAGTGCGCATGCTCACAAATTCAAATGAGGTCATCTGGGTGAACATTGTGATGCATGTCAGACAGGCGCTTGTTTCCAACAGTGACGATCCAGTAATCGTCTGCATAAATCAAGTTGTCAGGTAAGACAAAAATTATGAGATTGTGAACAATGAGCCTTCTGTTTTGTACATAAAATTCACAACTCATTTAAAAGAAAATTATATTTTAAGTCATTTATGTTTGTTTTCTGCGTATATCATTTACACTGAATTTCCACAATTTTTACGCTTCGTTTTTTTAAGATATTTAAAATATACCATATACATTATTTCAGTGAAGAGGAAGCAAAGCAGTTCAAGATTCAAGGCCAGTTATTTGCTCTATACGCTGCAAGGACACCAGACATATTCTTTGGAGGGCACCACTTCCATCACTTTCAGCAGATGATGGACCCAGAAATGTTAAGCCGCCAACAGGCCCAAGCTGCCTACATGCAACACCCACACCTTCAACAGGCGTACTATGCTGATCAGCAAAGATTACAATTCGGAACTCCTTGTCCAACTCAGAGTGATTTCCAGCAGCAAAATAAGTATGGTATACCTGGACTGGACGACATTGGCCAACAGCCGCTGCACGGTCACACAAGCACGATTAAAGCTCTGAAGAGAAAGTTACAAGAAAACTTCATTTCTGCATGCAAGCCCAACAAAATTCCACGAGTGGTCTCAAATGACAATCCTGAGGGCGGTTTTTCAGATTTTGGGTCTTCCGGTCAAACACATTACGTCATGAACGTGAACGTTTTCCGAAGTAATGGAAACGCCAATGATGCGCTCAGTACTGGTAATGGTATTACCACATACGGCGGGGAAACTTTGCCAATGATCTACCAGTCAGCTCCCGTTGACCCTGTTCAAGCGATCAGACAGAAAAAGGCAATGCTTGTGAGAGCAATTGCTCCAGTAGGAACACCATCAGTTGTGCAGAAGCTTGCCCCTACTTGTACCCTTGAGCAGGTGGTACCAGAAGTCACTATCCCTGATTGCTACTTGACACCAGACCCATCACCGGCAAATTCTCCAAAGCCTTTGATCTCAGCACTTCCGTTAAAACAGGAAACACAGGAAATTAATCAGCTGACCTCGTATGTTATGGGCAGACTGAACGAACTGAAGCAGAACCAGACGATTGCTGACACGCAAGCTGTACAGCAGACAAACAGCAAAAAGAAAAACTTACCAGTAATTGATGCAACATTTGTGGACTCATTCTTTGATGACCTGCGACCAACACAGAAAGATGTTAATATCAAAATTAAGACTGAGCCTCTGTCGCCTGAACCAGCAGTGAAAAAGGCTGACGATAAACATTATTACCAGTCCCACAAAATGTCATTAAATGCGCCATTAATGACGTCAAATTCCCCACCCCCAGTCATCCAGCCTCTGCCACAGCGTAGTTGCAGTATTAAAGAGGAGTTCACTCTTGAAGAGTGTACCGACTTGGAAGAGCTGCTCGATCTTGTTGACACCGCTGGTCCGGATGCCAACATGATGTCTCCAGCATACTCTACCGAATCGATCTCTCCCGCTGCATCTCCAAGTTCATACACAGGCAATGTGGCTGAATCATCCCCAGTGTCATGCTCATTCGGGTCTTCTTGCCTCAAACAGCAGAATTCACTGGATCGGTTTCATATGAGTCCAGGGTCTTCGTCACCAGGCTACGACGGTCGAGATGATATTCTAGAACCTGACAGCTGGTTGCTGGAACCGATCAGTATGTCGCTAGATATGTCGCTGGCCGACATCGAGACCTTGCCCGAGTTAAAAACAGACGAGCAGGATGACCTGTATCATCTGAAAAAACTTCTGCAGCAGTCTTGGGAACCACGTGGTGAGTAATTTACTTTTCATGTTTCAGCTTCAGTGGTATAAATTGAATTATCATCTTTTAGAAGAACACATTTTAAATTAACAGAATCCACTTTTTATATAGCTGATGACGTATAATTTTAGTATATACCGCTATTAACTGGTGCGAGTCGGAATTGAAAATAAAGCAAACGCACTTTCTAACCTTCCTCTAACATTTGAAGATAAAATTTGAGCATGATGTTAGATGTTTAAGTTCACAGACATTCAGTGCCTTTTTAATCATCTGTTTCAGGTACCCAAAGTTCCAACTCTCATAAAACTACCCAGTAGGCTTTTTGTGTAAGTGTTACTTACAATCATGTTTTTGTATGGCATATTGCCATGTCGCCATTTTTGAGCGTCCTTGGTGAGTCCTGCTGGCCAGGAAACAGTCGAGCCAACGCTTCATGTGGTGCCCTGGTTTATTTCCGGTTCTGCTGGCGGAGCCGGATAAACACATCCACTGTTAATAGAATTCGTAGTCATCGTCATTTTTGTCATTAGCAGACGTCAAATTATTTCGGCGGGAAAAATCATTTAGCCTGTATGGCTATTTAAAACTTGTTCATGCTGGTTCATGAAAAATGGCGTAGAAAGAAAGTTGAGAAGAGTCGAGACCTTTGCAGAAATGAACATTCGGAGCGACATTTCATGGAAAGAATAGTGCTTTATGACTTGTGCCTTTGCAGCTATTTTTGTAAAAAGTTATATCCATTTAGATGTGTGGGCTTTACAAAACTTTTATCATGTATTCAACTGCAGTACTTTTTCAAAATATGCATAATCGTACTTTGTGTCTGAATTGAAAAGGTACTACATCTGTAAATAGCCTTACATTTTAGCTTCATACAATTTAGCTTGATGTTACATAATGCTAGAGTTTGTCTGAGTTTAATTTTATTTTTGTTTTGTTACTTTCTTATCAGGATAACATTGTCGGCGCTGGCAGCCATTTATTTTGTAGTTAGACACCATTATGTAATCCGAAGTAGTTTGTGTTCTTTGTTTTAATGCTGTTTTTTCTTCATTATTTTTTCATTGTTTGCAAGCACTTCTGTGTCGGAAATTCTGATGGATTTGTGTTTTTGTTTTTGTCGAAGTGTTTCCTTGCTGCTGGACCAGCTTGGAAATTTGACTTTTTGCCGAACTGCATAATTGCATTACCAGGCACGCGAAAGTTAGGACTTGCTGAAAACATTAGCGTGTGTGTGCTTTAAGGGGGATTTTTGACATTTTCAATAACTCAATGTGTGTTTGCTGGCCAAATGCACGAGTCGTTTATCCAAAAAGTTGTGTTTGCTAATACGCTGCATTTTGAATCATAATGTTTTTTTGTGTGTGTTTAGATTTGTGTTTTTGCATGTTTACATGTTTATCTTTCGGCATAAATTGGAGAGGCGTTACATTTTGGACAAGTGTTAAGTGCAAACAAAAAGTCTTTCATCTTTCGCTATAGCTAGAGCTTTTAATTTCGCAAAGTGACGTATCAAGGTATGTTTAACCGCTGGACGGTAAACGTTTGTGTTTATCTAAAGCTTAAGTTTCCTTTTGTGGAGTCGACATTTTTTCGTAGAGCTATTTCTGTCTTTCTAATGTAACGGCTGTGCCTTTTGAAGAATGGCAGAAATGTTCTAAAGAAAAAATGAGGTATCAAGTTAGGATATTTTTGGCCTTTCTTTGTCAAGATTCTGTTGCTGGACAGCAGTCTCTTGGTAAAAGAAAATTTCCAAAACTGACCTAGAAAAGGGAATTGCTTTGTTTAACCAAAGTAAACAGCGTGAATACTAAAATGATAAATGATTTTAAACAACACGTAAGCAAGAAAATAAGAACAATTCACCACAAAATTATTGTCTGTATCATTATCGATTTACGGACCTGTTTCTGCAAAAGACATCGATCGTAAAAAGCACCTGAATTCAGTTTTCGCGGAAACGGTATATTGAATAACACTTGATACATTTCCATGCAGCAAGATAAGGCCGCTGGTCGGTGTTGTTTCGTGGAAAGTATTGAGTACTCTTAGGGGTTGTGTTTTCACTCGTTGATAATTTCCCACAAAGATTTTTTTTCCGGGGAAAAATACTCCGCTGGTCGGGGACTGTTGTGGGAGATAGTCTGTTTTGTTAACGCGCTCTCCTTTCTATAATTAGCATTTTTTGCACGATATTTGCACGTTTCATGTTTCACTTTGTGTTTTTCAGCTGAATATTGCATAAAGATTTTTTTGTTTGCACTTAAATCGTTTTAATTTTGCTCTTGCTCTGAAAATGTCTGTTTTTGCAAGAAATCTTAGTGATATGCTGGACATATTATTTAAGATTGGCAAGGACAGACTTACATGCTTGCGCATAATTGCTGATAACTGCCTCCATGACCCGTATATGTAAAAGTACGGCTGGCCGGGTTTTATAAGCGCGGATCATGGACGCAAGAGAAATTGACCTTTGCTTGTGGCAAGTTGGCATAAAGTTTCAGAAAGACTGATTAAAGATTCGCAGGTCGAAAACTGTTCTGTAACTTGGCGCTAACAACACAATGTAAAGTAATGTATTCACAGTAAAATCGTTTACATAATACACACTATTGTCCGAATCCTCGCCTCTCCAGTTTTTATTACACTTTTCGACCGGTTTCATGTCAGTTTTATTTTAAGTGAGGAAATTAATTAGACACTTATGTTAGAGCGAGTCATATTACTTACTACAGAAATAAAACGTGTCAACCTCAGAATAACGCCTTTTTGTACTGTGAATTAAATAAGTGAATGTTAGGCAGTCTCGGTGTGATTATTTTTTTACTGTGACTTAGATACATCTTAGGTTATTGATTTCGGGAGGTAAATTAATGGCTACATTCATGCCACTTTTCATTGTCAGAAGCTTTACAATTTCCAAATATTTACCATACCAAATATTTTGTTAACTTACTACAGTTTTTGTTTTTTGGATTTTAAGTAAAACTCGTGTAACCCTTAAATGTTACAATCGGCTTAATAAAATAAAGATCTTCAAGAAGTTGTCTGTTGTTGTTGTTGTTTTTATTGAATTAAGATATTTAAAGTTCTTATTCCCTCGGCATCAACCATTGAAAAGTTCACATTTTAATATGCCTGTTTAAGCGTATGTCAGTATGAAATGCCTTTTAGAATTAGCTTTTGAAAAGATGCGAATGTTTGGTCTCTACTTGGCTTCTCATAAATGGTCGACAGGAAGTCACGTGCGTCAGTCCTACCACCGACCTGAATTTAAAGAAATTGTAGCCGCCTGTAAAGAGCTTGGATCGAAGTAATTGTGGATCTTTTATAGAATAGTATTAGTCAAGTATAAGTTTAGCTTAAAATACATACTTTTGTAAGACTTTGACCATTCAACAGGATATTCCATATACATGTACATTGTATTATTACAATAATAACATAAAAATAGACTTCGCCTATGTTCCGTTCATAGTGAGTGGAGTTCATATCGATTGTTTTCGAGTTCTATATATAACTGGATTGTTTTTAATCGTTTAAAAAGTAGGCTAAAGGCTTTCTGGGATTTTCAGTTTCATTAGTTCATGACGAACCTTGTAGACTAGCTTCAGTCTATACATAGCTATAGATTCTCATTTTCATATACTAGTAAAAGAATTTTTTACTTAATACAAGACATGCCACGGGCAGAATGTCGAGCCTGCTCGTATTAATTCAAACCTCAACCTATAAGCTTCAGAAAGTTGTATACATAGGTGAGATGTGCAAAGCACATCCTCTGTATATCAAAGGCAAAATCTTGACATTGCATCATCTGAGGTGACCTTGACCTCTGACTTAGTGACCTGGTGCATGTGCATGACACGAAGTCTCATGATGAACATTTGTGGCTAAAAAACTCAATTCATGTTATTTGAACATTTTGATAAATTTTATTTGATCTTTGACCTCTTGTGACCTTGACCTTCATTTTGCGCAAGACAACTCAACTCACCATGGAGAACATGTGTTATAACTTATATAAAAATCCATCCATGTATACAGAAATATACTCAGAAATGAATGTTTTAATTTGTTATTTGACCTTTGACCCTGAAATAAGACCTTGACCCTTACCACAGACACATGAATTTTTCGCGCGACACTCCGCCTCACTATGGAGAGCATTTGTCCCAAGTTATATTAAAATCCCGCCACGCATGTAGAAGTTACGCTCCGGAAACGGGTATTGAGCTGACCCTCCAAGTGTGACCTTGACATTTGAGCGGCGGACCTGGGTTTTGCGTAGGACACACCATCCCATCATGGCGAACATTTGTGTCAAACTATTTTGTAATCCTTCAAAGAATGAGCAAGATATAGACCGGACAAATATATACAGACACACAGACTGACGGACGCACATACACCAAACAACAAAAAGTGAAAAGCAGCGACTAAGCTAGTCGACCTCACCACAAGGGGGCTCAACAATTTCAAAATTCTCTGACCACTAAGCATAATACTTTAAAGCATACGCAAGATACAGCACCAACAAACAAATTTTAATATTTTTATTCGACCTTTGACCTCTTGTGACCTTGACTTGACCTGCATTTTGCGCGAGACAACTCAACGCAACATGGAGAACATTTTTGCTAAGTTATATTAAAATCCATCCATGTATATAGAAGTTAAACTCACAAATGAATATTTATATTGACTAAGTACATATTTAGTCAATCATGACCCAGAAACCATAAATAAACACTGAAGCTGCGATGTGAACCTTAAACTTCTTGGTATCTCTTGTGAACTTGTAAAATTTTATCCACAGACAAGGTTTGTAAGGTCACATTTTTTTTTCAGCAAATCAGTTCATCTGAACTCAATTCTCGGTGGAGCAATCGGCTTGTACGTTCGTCTGGATGTCATGGACGTATAGTACTTCTCATTGTCTTTGTTGCAAAATAATATTTAATTTTGCGTGTCCTATACAGCTATCCAAGCGGTTATAATAAGGCTTGCATTCCAAAATTATGAAGTAATACAACAGCTTTGTTTTGAAATGTCCGTTTTAGGCCATTGACTGGACATTAAGTTATTATTTTACTAACAATTTATACCCTGTAACTGAGTTATGCTTAATCAGGAAGAAACAAGTAACTCGATCATTTCTGTCGAGCCCGCTTGCGGTGAGCTCGACTTAGTCGCCACTTTTGGCGTATAGTTCGGTGTATGTGCGTCCGTGCGTCCGTCCGGGTATGTCTTGTCTATATCTTGCTCATTCTTTGAAGGATTTACAAAATAATTTGGTACAAATGTTCACCACGATGGGGTTGTGTGTCGCACACAAAACCCAGGTCCGCCGCTCAAGGTCAAGGTCGCACTTGGGGGTCAGCGCAAAACCCGTGTCCGGAGCGTAACTTCTACATGCATGGAGGGATTTTAATATAACTTGGGACAAATACTCTCCATAGTGAGGCGGAGTGTCGCGCGAAAAATTCAGGTGTCTGTGGCAAAGGTCAAGGTCACACTTAGGGGTCAAAAGTCAACAAAATAAAATATATGCACTTAAGCAGCACGCTTTGAATTTTGTCTATCCAAACCCTCGAATAAAAACATCTTTGACTTAGTTTAGTGTGTTTTGACAGTTAATCGAATTATTTGAAATATACATGGAAATGAGTCATAAACGTCTGCTGCAATGTTTTGTCTCAAATACGATACGCCATGTCTTTGAGTTTCTTTTTTTCAGCTTTTCCAATCAGGTAAATCCAATTTCATCGAAGTTCAGATAGGGTTTACAAGCAAAATGTCAAATGAACTAACGGACCTTCCTACTGCATATGCCATCCAACGGCCCGGTACACCCTCAATATCTGTTAGACCTGTATCCTGATGACTAACGTTAATGATGATAAGGGGCCATAACTTCTACTTAAAAAATGCAAAATTTAGCAAAGTTGAACAACATTGACCTACGTCTCAAAGGCTATAGCTGATGTAACATATATTACAGACGCAAAGCTAGCAATTAGACTTTGGTGCATGAATGAGTCGCTGATGATAGGTCCGGAAGTATAACATCTGTATGAATTAAACTTCTTTTTCTAAAAACAAGTGATATGTTGTTGTCTAGCTAACATATTGTCACATCGCAGAACATTTTTGTTTGGAGTACACGTGAACCAAAACAATAAACAGTTGCACCGGCTAAATCCACAGCAGATGTTCATATCTGACTGCGTGTTTAAAAACAGAAACAAAAGTAAAACAGAAAACAAGTGTTGCAACGTTGTATCGAAAACTACTTGTATCTGCTACTTAAATCTTACGTGGAGGAATATCATGGATTGATACAGATCCGAACATAACAGAGTGTTTTCACGCCTTACTCAAGACTTATCTCTCCTTGTCACTTGATACTTGACACTTGAAGGTGTGACCTATTCCTCTTGACCCCTCCCCTGCGCCGC